>CM065680.1:71198913-71201413 GCA_017654935.2 Phymorhynchus buccinoides
TAATCCCTTTAAAGTAGTTCCCATCAAACACCCAAAGGAAGATGGGTACATACCAAGTCAAGCAGTTAATCATAAAAAGTACCCCAAATTATTATTCTAAAAACAGTAGTCCAATCTTCACAGCTCTTACAGTTTTGAAACTGTGAGAAACGATCCAGACTTCCTTAGCTACGAAGAAAAGTTGCTTTCGTCAAGCTATTTCCAAATATCTCCGAACACGCTCGAACAAAAATGCTTTTGGCGCCTCGTTTTTGACTCGCAAATGAACATCTACAAACGCAATGGCACTGACTCTACTAAGATGGTAAGTATACAGGTTTTGTATCTTTCTTACACTCGACGCTAACTTATGTTTTGTTTGTATGTTTAGCATTGTTGTACGTTCAATATGTCGTATGCAGAACGTAATATGCAGAGGTGGATACTTTCTAAAGGATGCACTTTCTAATGAACCCTGTGGCGTGTCATACGTTTTACGGATGAGATACAAGATTACAAAAACAGAACCATATCAAATTGACTGCATTGTTCTCGTCCATATCAAATACACTAATGGCATGTTGCTAATTATAATGTACCATTACGTGCGGGCTCTCCACGTAAATGGAGACGTTGAGGCCAATGACCAAAAACACCAAGAGTTTAACTCTTTCCATTGCCACCCCAACCTCCTCACCACTATCCCACCTCTCTCTCTCTCTCTCTCTCTCTCTCTCTCTCTCTCTCTCTCTCTCTCTCTCTCTCTCTCTCTCTCTCTCTCTCTCTCTCTCTCTCTCTCTCTCTCTCTCTCTCTCTCTCTCTGTGCCTCTCTCTCTCTCTCTCTCTCTCTCTCTCTCTCTCTCTCTGCCTCTCTCTCTCTCTCTCTCCTCTCTCTCTCTCTCTCTCTCTCTCTCTCTCTCTCTCTCTCTCTCTCTCTCTCTCTCTCTCTCTCTCTCTCTCTCTCTCTCTCTCTCTCCACTGCAGTGTAATACGAGCTATTACCGTCAGCTTACATTTACCAGGCAATATACCACTACAACTGGAGACCAGCGAGCTTTCTGTTGATTATTGTCGCTAAGAATCATCATAATTCGTAAGACTGGGTGACAGCTAACCTTATCCAAAACATGATAGAATTCAAGGTTTTCTCTGCTTGGAACGTGAACTGTGGAACAAACTGGGTGTGGAGAGTCTTTTTCTATATAAAGTCTATATATAAAACAAAGTCTGATCTACCACTTCCCTATGTGCAAACCTGAAGTAAAAACCTGTAATCTTTCATTTCTCCTTTTGCTTATGTATATCTATGTTTTGTTTGTGTGGATGGCTAGAGTGATTTGTGAGTTGCGATGCGAATGAGTTAAGCATCTTGGCCTTGCTAGTGTGCTATACAAAGTACACAATATGGTATTAGATTAGGGACATGAAATATAACACTATTCACTGCACAGTAAACAAAACAACTATGATAGAATGTGTAGGGGATTCCAGTTGCTGTTACGATTGATACACAGCTAGCAGTCATCAATCAATTGTGTGTTCTACAGAGAATAATCAGATAGCAGCATCTTAATAAAAACATATTTTATCGCACTCTCCCTCAAATGCACTACGATGCGTTAAAATGTCGCAATACTCCACTAGGATCCACTTCTTGTGGCCCTTTCAGACTGCACAATTTGGTCGCAATATATAGTTTGAATTTTCCCCCCATCATTAAACACGCCTACACTAAGTCTTGATTGAAACTGAAATCCATTTGCCTCGACTAAATTGGACAGACTGAGAGGGCTTTTAACTAGAAATGTTGTCCCCGACAACACCGTATTCAAAGTTTCAAAAACAAGAGATTTCTTCTTCTTTTGTATTCTCACGCCTTGACCAAAAATGATACGTTACGAATGCGTCCGGTCTTCAGTTTCCTTGTCATTTGGCTATCCACAGCCCTACTCCGAGCATGGAGGAGTTGAAAGGCAAACCAATGGGCAATATCGTTCAAAATATATTTTATTACACGAACGAATTTAGACTCCTTTGCGATCGTAGATCGGCAAATGACAATAGTGTGACTTTACTGAAGGATAGACAGAATCATGGAGTAGGCTAATGAATTAGAAAATTCCAGAAGACGGGGGATACTATTCATACTGGAAGACAAGCCATCCTATACCCCAAGACAAGACACGATCGGTAGAAGCGAACAAACCAGTTGCAGAGCTTTCCAAAATTGATCGAACGCACACGAACGTTAAGGTCTGTGTACACGTTAGCATTATTCACGAGATAGTTCTATGTCCCCATGGCAATGCAGTGCCAGGCCACTCATAATATGACCTACAACTCACTGAATTGCCATGGGGAAATACATATATTTTGTGAATAATGTCAACGTGTACACAGGCCTTAACCCCATCGCCGCCAAAGTCACATTTTAGCACCACAGTGATTTAACACCTATGTCACTAAACGGCATCAAATTGTTGTCTTGTTGTCTATTATCCAAAGACCCTGTTGTCTTAGC
>CM065680.1:71206413-71213913 GCA_017654935.2 Phymorhynchus buccinoides
GGTCTATTCACTGATATTTATCTTTCATACTATATATATGTATATAAAGAACGAAAACCAAAGAGTATATACTATGATTATGTCTGCTACACAAAACCACAGAATAACCCCTCCAAGTAATCAACTCAGACAGAATGGCCACACTTGTAATCATGACTACAACATAGAAGAAAGCTGGTTTCCTTACCTCTGGCTGTTGCTCTTTGATGGTGATGATACTGCAACCAAACAAGCCACAACCTACCCTGTACAAAGAACACCAACATGTTGTTGACAGGGTGCCCATTGACCCAAGGGACTGTGTTAGTAATCAACAGCAACATGCGGGCCGGGTGCTCATCAGTTAGACACTATTTGGACTCGTGTACACACTCGTCTGCCACCACAATGCTTACAAACACTGATGTAGTTCTGGGTCTGGAGCAAGACTCAGGATAATAAGAGGCAGAAATATATCGTCGGTGAAATTCAAAAACCTCGTATCTCGATTTTGGGGGGGGGGGTGTTGAGTTAGATGCATAGTCAGCTTTCTAATTTTGTCCCGCCACCTTCAGTTCCACCAAAAGCTCGTATCTCTAACGACTTTCTATCTGGGGTAAATGAGGTTGTGAAAATAGGGAAAAAAACCTCGTAAGTCCCAAATTCAGATCCAGTTAAGGACAAAAACCTCGTATCTTCGTTTTTTTCAAGTGTAGCAACAGTTTTAAAAGTACTTTTCACGAAATGCAGGACTAAACTCGCAATGTCTTGAACAACATAGTCATCATAGTTAATCAATTGTGGTCAACGCGGTTAATGTCCCAAACAGGTGTTTTTCTCATGTTTCTCAAAACAACCAAACTTGAGATACGATTATTTTAAATTTTCACTGACGATATATATAATACAGACAGACTGGAGAGCGGGATTACGATTTGTACTGTGTGCATATTTTATGAGCAAAATAAAAATGAAAGAAAAAAAAGCGGGAAAGTATCCGTGATGTATAGTATGGTTTTGAGAAAATGATATTAAACCCCTTCCCCCGAAGACGGAGTGTGGTTGCCCACGTGGCGGGGTAATCAAACACGGTCACACACGTAATGTTTTCATCCGTAGCTGATGCACTTGTACCATAGTGTTCAAGTGCTTCCGCTGTTGGAATGATCCCTGGAGTCTTTTAGCCAGGGTAAGCCAACAAGAGGAAGACGAGACCCCTTCTCGTGAGGGTGGGTAGAGTGACGATAGGATACTACTAGTTTAAGGTGTTTTTATTATTATTTTTAAACGTTGCATTTTTATTATGATTAAACGTTGTATGCCATCATTCTGTTTCGTAGTATCGTAGTATCATTGCATCGTATTAACAAGATTTTCTTCGGAGCAATCAGACAGTATCCCAAATTTACAACAAAACCCCCCAAAAATGCCATCACAGAAGTGAAACTTCATTTTGACATTTCAAAAACACAGCAAAAAGAATCGAACATCCTCTAACGTTTATCAATCATTAATTATGGTCATCTCAGATTTTTGTTTGTTCCAGATCAGATTTTCAGACCTCCTAAAATGAACACTTACACATTTCAACTACTATGATATGGGGGGGTGTATGTGTTATGTGTGTGGTGTTTTTTCAACTACTATGATATGGGGGGGTGTATGTGTTATGTGTGTGGTGTTTTTTCAACTACTATGATATGGGTGGGTGTATGTGTTATGTGTGTGGTGGTGGTGTTTTTTGTACAGAGAAGTGGAAGAAGTGACATAACAGATAGGGGGGTGAGGATGGGGAACATACCACGATGTCACCGTGCAAAGTTGGGCTATACATTTGGCTTAAATGATGAAGTAATTAAATGTGATAGGGGAAGACGGGGTAAAAAGCGCATGGGCGGGTAAGAAGCCCACCCCAATTATCTCATGAAATAAAGAACATTTCAGTCAAATTTGCCCATGAGACGAATGCTAGACATTAACGCTCGTCTCATGGGCAAAATGAGACTGAAATTTGCTTCATTTCATGAGATAATTGGGGTGGTCTTCTTACCCGCCCATGCGCTTTTTACCCCGTCTTCCCCTACGCAAAGAGGAGAGGCGATTGTCAGCCCAATAAAATGTTCGTAAAATGTTGCAGAAGCTATACCATCTCTTTGAGGGTTCTGAGTTCAGAGGAATGGAACTACTTCAAATGCTATTTTTGCACATACGAGTTCCTCGTGGCATACTGTAATTATGATGGAGCTTCCAGATCGCTTCCTAAAAATGCTAGGACGTTTGGTTTAGAAGTGCAAAGTCGGTCACATTTAAAAGTTAAGAAATGTGGATGGCATGAAAGTCGAACAGTAATGCATGGAACATACATCGCCTATTCATCCGTGTGTTTTTCTCCCTTTCTTCCCAATATACAAACTTCACGCATGATGGTACATGCATACGTGCTTGTGCACGCAAGCACAAACGCAAATACTCATTATCCTCATAGAGAAGATACATACAAAGAGAAATAGTATTAGTTCACACAACCGTAAATGCACACGCACATTGACATACACAATCATACGCGCAAACACGTACATACACACACGCACGCGCGCGCGCGTGCGCACGCACGCACGCATGCACGCATGCACGGCACGTACAGAGAGAGAGAGGGAGAGAGAGAGAGAGAGAGAGAGAGAGAGAGAGAGAGAGAGAGAGAGAGAGAGAGAGATAGAGAGAGAATATATAAATAGATAGATAGATAGATAGATGGATAGATGGATGGACAGATGGACGGATAGATGGATAGATAGATATATAGATAGATAGATAGATAGATAGATAGCCAGGGGACGGTATTCATGTCGAGATAGCATGAGACTTAGCATGATGCTAACTTAGAAGCTCTTCCAAAAGTCCTATTAAATCTATAGGACATTGGAAGAGCTTCTAAGTTAGCATCATGCTAAGTCTCATGCTATCTCGACATGAATACCGTCCCTGATAGATAGATAGATAGATAGATTGATAGATAGTATAGATAGATAGATAGATAGATAGATAGATAGATAGATAGATAGATAGCCAGATAGATAGATAGATAGACAGATAGATAGATAGATAGATAGATAGCCAGATAGAGATAGATAGATAGATAGATAGCTAGAGATAGATAGATAGATAGATAGATAGATAGATAGATATATAGATAGATAGATAGATAGATAGATAGATAGATAGATAGATAGATCAAACATTCAGGCTAAAAACACACAAACAAACAGGATAAAAAACGTTCCAATATTTCGTCATTTGATTGACTTCCTCGGGGTTTAAGAACGCACTAGATAGATAGATAGATAGATAGATAGATAGATAGATAAGCTAGTATAGATAGATAGATAGATAGATAGATAGATAGATAGATAGATAGATAACAGACGGACAGACAGACAGACCAACAAACAGCTAGATAGGCAAACTAAAATTTAAAAAAAAACGTGCCGGCCAGAAGTAGGTTGGAAATACCACACACAAAATCATTCAATCCAAAGACAGGCTTGTCTGACCCGTAGCGACCTCTATATCCGCCACGCCCCCAACAGCGCTTAAAGGACCACCAGATCACGTGTCAAAATCACGGGTTTCACGGGTTTTTCCTCTTGCAGCTGGCAAGAAATCTTGATTTTGACAACCACACAACTCTTCCTCTCACTCGACTATCCGTCCCCCTCCCGCTCACTGCAGCATCCCCTCCCTCCTTGTTTTGACCATTTGTGTACAAACACATACATAGGACAGGCAGAATAGTAGGTAGATAGATCTCTCTTTATCCTCTCTTGCCTCCCTTCTCTCTTCCTCTCTTTTGGATTACTTTTACTTTCCGTCCCCCCCCCCCCATCTCTCTCTCTCTCTCTCTCTCTCTCTCCACGGTCTCTCTCTCTCCGAACGAATATTTCTTCAAAACGATCTCTCTATCTCTCTCTCTCTCTCTCTCTTTCTCATTGCTGCATGTACAAATATTATTTAGCTTTCTTGTTTTATTTACTTTATTTTCCCCCCAGGGCTGGGTGGAAAAAAGCATGTAATGTGGTCTCTCTCTCTTTCTCATTGCTGCGTGTGTGTATGTACGTGTTTGCGCGTATGATTGTGTATGTCAATGTGCGTGTGCATTTACGGTTGTGTGGTTGGTCAAATGCCCCGAATTCAAAACGAAATATCATTTTAAAGAGCAGCCTCAATTTGAAGTTGGGGGCATTTGTATGTGGGTCACAGCTACCCAGGGAAAAAACCCAAGGGATTTAATCGTGGTGGGTCAGTGTGTCTTTAAAGACCCAACCACGCACACATCCTTTTTGTTATCCCCCTTTCTAACTGCTGCCACACTGTGACTTGTCCTTTATCAGGGGCACCCTGACGGATGAGTTTGTTTGCAAGAAACACGTCGAGATCACCAGGAAAACACCCTTTACAGAGATCGCAACACTCACTTTGCTCTGGTTTCCTAGAAATCAAACCGTCAAATCGGCGATTCCTCCTTGGCGGAGGTGCTGGAAGTCAACTTCTTTCAGTGAAAGAGAAGGCATGTGCTTTCTCTTTTCTAATGGCCGCCTGAGTTTAGACCAAATCGCTTGCACGAAATGTCCACAATGCAAGCCTTCTTTAATACAGTTTACCAAAAGGAGTTTCGCTCACAACAAAGGAAATAGCTCCAATTATTTATTTTTTTACTGCACTACAAAGAAGAAAAAAGTTTCAACCACAATGAGTGGCCTCCACCCACCCCATCCAAAATGGCTTCTCTCTCCAGCATCTCCGCCCAAGAGGAATCGCCGTTTTGACGGTTTGCTTTCTAGGAAACCAGAGCAAAGTGAGTGTTCCGATCCTTGAAAAGGCTGGGTTTTTTCCGGTGATCTCGACGTGTTTCTTGCAAAACAAACCCTCATCCGGTCAGGGTTCACCTTTAACATTGGGAACATCCAACTAGACTTGGTAAGATTGCGAAACTTTGGTAGTATAGGTGGTCCCCCATCAAAGACCTCGATAAGACTACTGTGCAAGTTGGTTTACAAACACGCTTCCTCATCATCTACATCAAGGTGTGTTACACTCTGTTTTGTTTGTATGTAGCCTGATATCGCCATGTTAAATGACAACCTCGTTGTGTAGCCTCTTCAGTTTGACATTCTGATAATCAAAGGCCACCAATGTTAGACTATATACAATATGTGTTTATCATACTTGAATGACTCTCTCTCTCTCTCTCTCTCTCTCTCTCTCTCTCTCTCTCTCTCTCTCTCTCTCTCTCTCTCTCTCTCTCTCTCTCTCTCTCTCTCTCTCTATCTCTCTCTCTCTCTCTCTCTCTCTCTTTCTCTCTCTCTCTCTAAATAAAGTTTTCCAGTGTCCAGTCTCTCTCTCTCTCTCTCTCTCTCTCTCTCTCTCTCTCTCTCTCTCTCTCTCTCTCTCTCTCTCTCTCTCTCTCTCTCTCTCTCTCTCTCTCTCTCTCTCTCTCTCTCTCATTGCTGCATGTACAAATATTATTTAGCTTTCTTGTTTTATTTACTTTATTCCCCCCCAGGGCTGGGTGGAAAAAAGCATGTAACTTGCTTATCTCATGTTCCCTGGTTAAATAATATTTCGTTGTTGTCTCTCTCTCTCTCTCTCTCTCTCCTCTCTCTCTCTCTCTCTCTCTCTCTCTCTCTCTCTCTCTCTCTCTCTCTCTCTCTCTCTCTCTCTCTCTCTCATAGAGCAAAGGCTTGAGTATGTTGTTAGGTTTTAACTTCATCAATATGTTTTCTCATGTTCATGGAAACATACATTACATCACAGTTTGCACACACCCTCCATAATTCAACCATTCATTCTCCATTTTTGACAATAACAACTCTCAGTAAGCATTCAAGTACAATATACTGAGAAGAAGACAAAAACCAATTAATATCCTAATCATTTTACATGCTATCAAATAAAATAAAACAAGTGCAACGCCGAGCGGTAGCAAAGTCCCCTCGCAGCATCGCCGAGCTACTCGGCAATCGGAATGTGTCGGCTGTGCACATACATAAAAACGCATCAAAACAGCACGTAACTGAATAGTTTTATAGCCTTGGGGTTCGGACCCGTGATTTGAGCGCGCGCGATCATATCATGCGCACACGCGCGCACAGAAAAAAATCATGACACCTGTGTTATAGACCATTCATCAAGAAATGTTGTGAAAAAAACTGCATTAAAATACATGCAAAACTTCGTGAGATATTAGCGATTAAGTGTTTCGGGGTTTGAACCCCGTAACTGGCGCGACCTTGACCTTAATGTAAAACTAAATACATCAGTGGATAGCTTGCATCTTGGCGAACTAGTATGCCAAATTTGATGATGATAGACTGAATAGTTTTTGAGAAAAACGGACGAATAGCCGGACGGACGCCGGACGGACGGACGGACGGACGGACACCGGACGGACACCGACAAAACCAATAGCTCCCGAACAAGGTTCGGGGACTAATAAACATGTAAATAGTCGAATGAGTGCATAACTTCTGAATGGATGGAGTTACCTAGCAAGAAGGCTGTATACCGTTTAGCCTTCTTGGTGCTAGCGACTGCAGCATACACTCTCATGCTATCAGCTTCCCGCGTGGACATGGGAGACGGGCTCTTGCCAGTGCGTAATGAGCAAGACTGCCGTAAGGCCCCAATCAGTGTTGACAGGCATTGGCACAGGCCATACATCCTGCCATCATCATGCAGAAACCCAAGGTCTTCTTGACAGCGTGCCCAAACGGAAATCCCGTATAACGTTCAGTGGTCTGTGGGTTGTCACAGAAGAACGAAGCAGGTGTTGCGGTTTTTCTCTCTCTCAAGGTTTAAAGACCCACCACGTCACGTATCAAAATCACGGTTTTCACGTGCTTTCCCTCTTATGACTGGTAAGAAATCTTAAAGACACACCAGGCTTGACTCCCATACAAATGTTCCCAAACTGAACACACCAAAAATCATTTTAAAGAGCAGCCTCAATTTGAAGTTGGGGCATTTGTATGTGGGTCAGAGCTACCCCCCAAAAAACCCAAAGGGACTTAATCGTGGTGCGTCAGTGTGTCTTTAAGAAATATTCCTAGAACAAGAGGGAATGTGACACGTGACGTGGGGGGGTCTTTAAGTCTTTATTGTAGTACACAAATTAGCAGTGTTTTCACTTCCAATCTCATTTTGTTTATGAGAGATAGATTCCTTTACAAAATGGATCTACCAGAATCTTACTTCCAGTTTATGACAAGCAATACAGTTCTTCACATACGACCAACACCCTTCACACGGTGAAACAAAACCCGGGTGTTCATGACATTTTGACACAGACGCGCCACCCGCATGTTCCATTCCATTCCTACTATACAAGGTTCACACACGCATTGTATTAAATCAGTGACGTTCTTCCTATGCATTTTCTTACCTATGATTTTTGCATGCGTGTGTGCAGAACTTCTGCCTGTCAGTATATCATGTAATTCCATTTAATTCACGTGCGGTGCTAGG
>CM065680.1:71218913-71221413 GCA_017654935.2 Phymorhynchus buccinoides
ACTTTCTTTTATATAGACTTATATATAGACTTTATATGGAAAAACTCTCCACACCAATTGGTTCCCCACAACAAACCACTACAAAAGCAAAGTCAGAGGCAACATTGTGGTCTAAGGGAGCGAAGAGAGTTTACAAGTGGCCAAGGTAATGGTGTGCGCACAGGTTCCCTTAAAGCAAATGCATCAAATTGACAGCTATCTATTAATTCCGCACATATTATAGCTGGAACGACTTGAATGAGTTAAATGCAATTCCAGTCAAATGTAACTTAAGGATCATTTGGGGTGAATGTGCTGAGTTGGGGCAAGTTGGGGATGTAGGGGAAGACGGGGTAAAAAGCGCATGGGCGGGTAAGAAGCCCACCCCAATTATCTCATGAAATAAAGAAAATTTCAGTCAAATTTGCCCATGAGACGAATGCTAGACATTAACGCTCGTCTCATGGGCAAAATGAGACTGAAATTTGCTTCATTTCATGAGATAATTGGGGTGGGCTTCTTACCCGCCCATGCGCTTTTTACCCCGTCTTCCCCTACACGTTTCGAAGCCACGGTGACAAAAAGACTTAAGATCCAAGTCCATTAAAAATGAGAACTCCCACCTCCATCTCCAGCTTAGCTACAGAGGGGGTGGTCTCACAGTAGGGACTAGACACAAAAGTCGTTTAAACGTTCAACATTTACCGTCTGAGACGATCTCCCTGGTGTAGGCTAGTTGGTAGGCAAGGACGGTACTCAAAAGAAAGGTAGGACATAAAGTGGTAGGGGGTCCCCTAGACGATTCTTTTTCTTCTTCTTCTTCTTCTGCGTTCCCAGGTCATATGGCCATAATGGATAAGGTACGCATGTATCCGGTTTTCAGTTTTCACTGGTCTCCCCGCCGAGTACGCCGACACATTCCGATTTCGGAGGAGCTCAAAGGAGAAAATTATGTGGAAGATTTTTTTTAAACAATGAAAGGCAGGAGAATGGAGCAAATAAGTCAGAAAGATAGCAGATGACAGAAAGCAAAGGGGGAAAGCAGAGTGAAAGAGAGTGGCAGATTAGAGGAAGTTACAAGCACAGAACTTCCAGAACGGGTGGGGGAACTATTTTTACGAACGCAGCCCCCCCCCCCCTCCCCCACCCCCGGTGGCAACAGTCGAAAAGCGCACAATATTGCTTTTTCCCAAACGCGCACAGCCGTCAAAAGGCGCACATATTTATGGTAGAAACGCGCACGATATTTACAATCCGAAAGCGCAGAGTTGTTTTTGAGACGGGTGGACTAGGACTAAGCCTATCCCTAACCCTATTCCTAACCCTAACCCTATCCCTAACCCTATTCTTAACCCTAACCTTAACCCTATCCCTAAACATATCCCTAAGCCTATCCCTAACCTATCTGAAAACAAGCGCGAAACCGCAATAGTTTGTGGCACGCGGTCTATTTTTACCACTCCAATCATGAGTTACCTCCCCTGGATTTTCAATAATTTTAATCTGTAAACCAGAATGTTATCTCTGCACCATTTCGTAACTTTTTATATCTTTTGGAAAACATTTAAAACTATGTATCCTACTTATACTCATCGAAAGAAGCACCGCATACTCGTCGTGTCTGTTGTAGTGTCTGTATTACATATGTTTATTATTTTGTACGCTTTTAAAATACATCATTTTAAAGAGCGGCCAGAAGTGTAGCCTCGATTTGAAGTGCGACAATTTTGTCAAAATGTGCGACAATTTTGGAACGACAGACCGACAGACAGACCGACAAAAGTGAGTTATAGGTTTGTGGCTTGAGCCACAAACAAAAACAAGGAATGCCTGGGTACGCAGAATTGCAATGATACAAATGCTCAGCAGAATGAGCTCAAGTTTTGAACGGTTGAAGTGTGCGCCTTTGAACGGTAAAATTGTGCGCGTTTTGCCGTGCGCCTTTGGATAGTGTGCGTTTTGTGCGCCCCCCCCCCCCCCCCCCCCCCCCCCCCCCCCCCCCCCCGGTATCCCCCTCCAGGGAGAGACTCGTGGAAGGGGCGGGGTCGTTCCGAGACGATTCAACCCTGATTCAAAGGCTTCATTAGTGTACTCGAAGTTTGCCTTGTCTCCTTCATGGCAATCTCTGCAGGGTACTGAGCTATGTAGTATCTATCTGTCTGTTTCGATGTCCATCTGCATGCCTGTATGTCTGTCTGTCTGTATGCCGCCCCCCCCCCCCTCTCTCTCTCTCTCTCTCTCTCTCTCTCTCTCTCTCTCTCTCTCTCTCTCTCTCGCTTGCATGTTACAAATGAACGTAGTTTATAATATTAGGTTCGATTTTGTCATTGCAGTGTTATTACATAAGGTTGTGTAAAACATGCTTTATATATTATATAGCTTTGTCTGTACTCTGTTTCCTTTTTCCTTTCTACTTTTATATGTGTTGTTGTTGTTTTTCCAGAAGGCTGGATGTTAAACAAAAGCATGTTATTGCTTTTTCTATTACCCTCTATAAACAAAATTCATTCAATTCAATTAT
>CM065680.1:71226413-71238913 GCA_017654935.2 Phymorhynchus buccinoides
TGTGTGTGTGTGTGTATGTGTGCCTGTTGTTTGTCTGTTTGTGCGCGCGCACATGTGTGAATTTGAGTGGCCTGTGTGTGTGTGTGTGTGTGTGTGTGTGTGTGTGTGTGTGTGTGTGTGTGTGTGTGTGTGTGTGTGTGTGTGTGTGTGAATTTGAGTGGTGTGTGTGTGTGTGTGTGTGTGTGTGTGTGTGTGTGTGTGTGTGTGTGTGTGTGTGTGTGTGAATTTGAGTGGTGTGTGTGTGTGTGTTGTGGTGTGCGTGCGTGCGCGCGCGCGCCTTTGTTTGAGTGTGCTTTGGTTGCTGTTTTTTTTTTATCTCTGTTTGTTTGTTTTAGCGCCTTTTTGTTGACAGCTGGGACCGTGGGTTAGGTTGTGGTGGATTAACTGTCAAGGAGAAGGCCGGGTTGGTAGAATAATATACTTGTTTCGCTGAGTGGATACGTAAGTGTGCATGAAGGTGTTAGTGTCAACCATAAAATTAAAAAAATGCGTATTAACGCAGTTTTGAAGACATAGTCAACTTGTTTTATGACGCAGCGTGACCTTCTCTGATGAAACAGTAGGGCCTACTGTGGCAGCGCAAAATGTTGCAACGCGGCAAAATGTTACAATTGTAGCAAATTGCGTGAGGTGCCCGGGGCTCCTCGCGCAAAATGTTACAATTGTCACATTTCGACGCGTTGTAACGTCAAAATGTGACAATTTTGCGTCAAAATGTTACAATTGAAAACTTGAAATCAAAGGTGGGCGCCTCGCGCAAAATGTCACAATTCTAACAAAATTGTAACATTTTGCCGCAGGCTTTCCGTGCAAAATGTTACAACGCGGCAAAATGTTACAATTGTAACATTTTGCCGCAGGACTTTCCGCGCAAAATGTTACAAGGCGTCAAAATGTTACAACTGTAGCATTTTGACGTGTTGTAACATTTTGCGCTGTCACACCTACTCCTGTCTCTTTCGTCACACACACACACACACGCACACGCACACGCACACGCACACGTACACGCACACGCACACGCACACGCGCGCACACACATACACACACACGCGCGCGCGCACACACAGAATGTAAGTACGAACGGCGGATAAGAAATAGCAGAGAAAGAACCAAGAAATCGGATGATAGAAGAAGGGAAAAAAATTGCCAATAGTAGGTGAAGCCGGGGTAAAAAGCCCATGGGCGGGTAAGAAGCCCATGCCAATTATCTCATGAAATGAAGCAAATTTCAGTCAAATTTTGCCCATGAGACGAGTGTTAGTATTCAGTGTTCGTCTCATGGGCACAATGTGACTGAAATTTGCTTCATTTCATGAGATAATTGGCATTGGGAATTTGCTTCATTTCATGAGATAATTGGCATTGGCTTGGTAAGAAGCCCATGCCAATTATCTCATGAAATGAAGCAAATTTCAGTCCAATTTTGCCCATGAGACGAGTGTTAATGTTTAGTGTTCGTCTCATGGGCAAAATGTGACTGAAATTTGCTTCAATTCCTGAGATAATTGGCATGGGCTTCTTACCCGCCCATGGGCGTTTTACCCCGTCTTACCCTATTGACCAATCGAAGAGACGTTTCTTCGAATGTTTGCTGGGGAGATGGCCGAAAACCACTGCTGTGTAATTGGAACAAAATTGCATGTCTGAAGGGGAGTGCCGGTCTCGCCGTCTCTAATCGAAGAATATGATCGATCATTGCGCTGCAGGCAGGCGCCTGGTCCATTAAGTCTGGCCTTTAGTGAACACGGTTGTTTGAGCAGGGGTGGCGAAACTGTGCAAAAGAGAACCTCTTTTTGGGGTCTAAAATGGTTATTAACCCTTTCATCGCCATTGTAACCGCTCGGCACCACACTGACTTCTTCTTCTTCTTCGATCGCTCAGACAGTTTCCTGTCAATTATGAGCGCAGATGCGTCATGCTGCCGTTATGCGCCTAACTAAGAAATCGTTAGGCCCAGCAAGTCCGACTTCGGCTGGAGGAAACTTTTTTTTGAAAGTGTTTCGTGAGAAGGAAAAAAAAGGCAGGAGAATGGGACCGGGTAAGGCAGAAAGATAGTAGATGACAGTAAAGCAAAGGGAAAAGGCAGAGTCAAAGAGAGTGACAGATTAGAGGAAGCTACAAGCACAGAACTTCCAGGAGGTGGGGGGACTATTTATGCAAAAGACCCCCCCCCCCCCGGTATCCCCACGGGGGAATCCAAGTCACTAAAACGCATTTAATCAGGGTCTGTTAATACAATGACGTTTTCTTCTAAATGTTAGGAGATAAGGAAAGGCCTAATTTGACACCTGCCAAAAATGATTCCCCCAGCATTGCAAACATCACTTTTTTTTTAATTTCCGGGTAAGTTTGATGTAAATTGTAAGCCCCAAAAACGGTTGGCGTTGAAAGGGTTAATCTACCCCCATCTATACCAGTATATAGAAGACGAGGTAAAAAGCCCATGGGCGGGTAAGAAGCCCATGCCAATTATCTCATGAAATAAAGCAAATGTCAGTCAAATTTTGCCCATGAGACGAGTGTTAATTAACAACTCGTCTCATGGGCAAAAATGTGACTGACATTTGCTTCATTTCATGAGATAATTGGCATGGGCTTCTTACCCGCCCATGGGCTTTTTACCCCGTCTTCCCCTATAGGGATAGAAACAGTCCATGTAAGCTTACGCGTTCTTCATTTGAGAGTACTATTCAAAGTTCTTCAGTTGCGACTACTGTTCAAACACAGAGTTATACTTTTCTCCCCACTCCCCTTTCAACTACCATTTTGACTAAAGCCAAACTAAGAATGGGTAGGTACCGTTTCGCCTTGGGTTTTGTTTGGTTTTCGCCCTGGCAACCCGTGTCCTTTTGCCCTGTTCCCATTCTGCCCTGTCTCTTACGTTCACCATCAATTGTCATCTGTCTCTCGTGGAACAGTTTGATTCGCCATCCCAAATGTGTTCTTCTCTTCTGCCAATAATAATAATAATAATAATAATCATAATAAGGTCAAGATGTGCCCCCCCGCCCCCTCCTTTTCTCGGTTAATTCCATTTTCCTGTTTTTGCCTTTCTTACCAAACATAAAGCTGTATTTTATTAACCTTTTTTTTAGCTAATAACCTTTTTGGAATACTAACCCTATCCCTAACCCTAGACCATTATCTAATAGGGCCCCCCCCCCCCCCCCCCCCCCCCCCCCCCCCCCCCCCCCCCCCCACCTATGTATTGCAGTACACGGCGCCATTTGTCACAGTCGTGGTTCATTGCGTTTTCCCGTCTTATAGGGGGGGGGTAGGGTTAGGGTTAGGGCTAGGGTTAGGGATAGGGTTAGTATTCCAAAAAGGTTATTAGCTAAAAAGGTTAATAAAATACAGCTTTATGTTTGGTAAGAAAGGCAAAAACGGAAAATTGCAATTAACCGAGAAATGCAGGGGGGTGGGGTGGCACATATTTACCTTTACCATAATAATAATAATAATAATAATAATAATAATAATAATAGTACATTTATATAGCGCTTTACCTCAAATGAGCCCAAAGCGCTGTACAATCAATTATTCATCAACAGGTAGATGTTCCTTCATCTGCTGTAGCTTGTAATTATTGACGTGCAGGCCTACTGGAGCTCAAAGAAACTCGCTGCTCGGGGAGAAATCGATATCAATAAATGTTAGTACTGATCAATTCCTGTGAAACCATTTTCTATGTGAGCACAGAGTAATACATTCCATTGTTTATTTCTTTTGTTAACTTCTTAACTTGGATCCCATACTTTTCATCAATACTTTTTTTTAAGACTTAAAATTTATCAACCAAAAAAAAGGAATGGTTCCAGCAAAACAATAGTATAAGTGCATGGCTTTGTACATCGATTTATCGGCAAATATGTAGATTTACACCCTCCTGCTCTATTTCTTGGTTCTTTCCGTGGTTAGGGATAGGGTTAGGGATAGGGTTAGGGTTATGGTCTTTTCTTTTGCCACAAGCATATGTTTTTTTGTCAAAATCATCTATTTTTGGGAAGCATTAAATCGCTGCCTTTTTTTTAATATTAATAACCTCTATTGAACTGTGTTGAATCTTAAAGAGAGGCAGGGCAAAAATGGGTACAGGGCGAAACGAAACAGGGTGAAAAAGACACTGTCGTAATCGTTGGGGCGAAATGGGAACAGGGCGAACTGGAACAGGGCGAAATGGGAAATGGGAACAGGGCGAAACTAGAACAGGGCGAAATGGGAACAGGGCGAACTAGAACAGGGCGAAATGGGAACAGGGCGAAATGGGAACAGGGCGAACTAGAACAGGGCGAAATGGGAACAGGGCGAAATAGAACAGGGCGAAATGGGAACAGGGCGAAAGGGGAACAGGGCGAAAGGGGAACAAGGCGAACTAGAACAGGGCGAAATGGGAACAGGGCGAAATGGGAACAGGGCGAAATGGGAACAGGGCGAACTAGAACAGGGCGAAATGGGAACAGGGCGAACTAGAACAGGGCGAAATGGGAACAGGGCGAAATAGAACAGGGCGAAATGGGAACAGGGCGAACTAGAACAGGGCGAAATATGGAACAGGGCGAACTAGAACAGGGCGAAATGGGAACAGGGCGAAACTAGAACAGGGCGAAATGGGAACAGGGCGAACTAGAACAGGGCGAAATGGGGCGAAATGGGAACAGGGCGAAATGGGAACAGGGCGAACTAGAACAGGGCGAAATGGGAACAGGGCGAACTAGAACAGGGCGAAATGGGAACAGGGCGAAATCCCACGAAATGGTTACCACCTCTTCCACTAGGGCTAATCAACTTTAATTTAACTGGGCGAAAGGGAGACAGGGCGAAAGGGGAAAGTTGTTAGAGTTGGGTTGAAAGTTGAACAGTATGGGAACAGGGTGAAAGGGGCTAGACGATAGTACAGGGCGCAATGTCATTATGAAATTCATTCAGGGCGAAACTTCTGGGCGAAATATTGGGGAAATGCAACAGGGCGAAATAGAACAGGGCGAAATTTGCGAACTAGAACAGGGCGAAATATGGAACTTTGGTGAAATGGGGCGAAGATGGGATTTCCCACTATAATGGTTACCACCTCTTCCACTATCTAATCAACTTTACATTTAATTTATCTTATTGGAGACAATAAAGTTGTTAGAGTTGAGTTGAGTATGTGCTAGGGTGTTCGGCTAGACATACTGCAGGCGCAATGTCATATGTTCTTCATTCAAAACTTCTGTATAATTTTTATTGGGGTCTGCAAGGAACACCTTTTGCAAGAGTGAATGCCCTTGGTGGGTGGGGGAAGATGGTTCTAGTACTGACCAAAATCAATGTTCTTACTATTTGATAAAGACAACGCCAATGCTCGTAACAAATATATATATGTCGTGCCGAATCTGTGAAATGGGCCACAATATGCGGAATCCTGTTCATTGCTGATTCCGCGTAATCGGCTGCCCATTCCGGTAATCGGCTGCCTATTCCGTGAAATAAAGAAAAAACAACCCTTTACACAGATTCGGCAAATCGTTGCTCAATACGTGAAATAGGCAACGATTTGCTGATTACGCGGAATCGGCAAAATTACTGCCGATTCCGCGGAATCGGCAATTTCACAGATTCGGCACGACATATATATATTGATTCGTGAAACATCCAAATCAATATCCTCACGTTAGCAAAACTCCTAGCAAAGAGAGGGGTTGGGGTGTGGGAGGTGGTGTGTGTGGGGGGGGGGGGGGTTATGACACTTTTTTTTTACGTCAAAACTTCCAAAGCTTTAGAATTCGACGTTTTGCTCAGGTTTCTCATCCCGGGATTCTTGCCCGACTGTTTACTACAAAAAAAACCTCCAAAAACCGGAAGCAACAGTGCCCAAACCGGAAGCTATTGAGGGGGCGGGGGGGCACTTAAAGAAAAGGTAATGATTATGAGTACCTTACATTTCGATAACTGTTTTCGGTGGATGACAGACAAATACATAAAACTAAACAAAGCCGCTTGGTAGAAAGGATTCTGAACACATTATTAAAATTTAAAATTAAGTCTTAGTTCTCTCATCACGGCGGAGGTTTGCACTGTAGACAGTGATTTCTAGTACCTCTAATCTACCCTACTACGTTAGATTTCCACCCGTCTCACCTTACAAGGTCGAAGAGTCACCATTTCAACACTTCTAGAGAGCATGTGAACAATAGATGACCTGCCACTGGTAACTAGGTAGGCTACCTCCCATTCTTCTATTTGGTGTGACATGGATCAGGTTACGTTGAGTAAGACGAGGACATAAAAACGTCTATATAAGACGATCTAGATAGTATAGTCTTTTGTAAATTAATCATGATAGTTATTATTATGTAGCCGACCTCTTGAATTCAAACAGCGTTTAACTTGTGCAGCTTGTAAAATAATTCATGAATTATAATAAGTTTTATACATCGCCTCTCTTATTCTCTCTCTCTCTCTCTCTCTCTCTCTCTCTCTCTCTCTCTCTCTCTCTCTCTCCAGCCTCTCTCTCTCTCTCTCTCTCTCTGTCCTCTCTCTCTCTCTCTCTCTCTCTCTCTCTCTCTCTCTCTCTCTCTCTCTCTCTCTCCCTCTCTCCTCTCTCTCTCTCTCTCTCTCTCTCTCTCTCTCTCTCTCTCTCTCTCTCTCTCTCTCTCTCTCTCTCTCTCTCTCTCTCTCTCCTCTCTCTCTCTCCCCCCCCCCCCCCCTATAGAACCTTCGGAATTCACGGTGTTGCGCATTGATGCACATTAGACATGCAGGGGCGAGATTCACAAGGGCTAACGTATCGTCGCGCTCGCTCAAATCGGCAAAAACGGTCTAAGAAACACCCTTCGCTTGCCAATAGTTCGCATGGCGTTTTGCTCTCAGTCGAAAGGTGACAAGCGGCGAACTATCCGGAAGTAGTAGGGGGTGAATACGGTTCTTGTTGTTGATTGGTCCATTACAGTTTGTTTAAAATAATATCTTTTTGACCAATCAAACAAGAGCTTGTAATATTCTTCCGCAAACGTTTTCTAAAGTGTTTCTTAGGGCCCGTTTGCCGTAAGCGTTATTCGCGCGGCGACGTTATCTAGACAAACTCGCCCCAGGTTTAAGATGTACACGGATCTGGCAGAGTGTGTTTAAAGTGTGTGTGTGTGTGTGGGGGGGGGGGGGGGGTAGAAGGATGGTGCGTGTAACTGGGTAGGTGTGGGCGTGTGAATTTGTAAAAACAAAGGGGGAGGGTAGAGGGATGCAATCTATTTATCGACTGTTTACGTGAGTAATGTTTTCAACAGTTTCTGGTATATTGCTTGCCAAATTCTGCATGATTGTTTCGGCCTATTCTGAATTTACTTTGATTTATGTTATTTTTCTTATTTGATATCGCCCCTACCCCACTGTTCCGTTTGACATGGGCAGATGGCCCAGTTCATTAAATCGTTGTTCATTGTTCATTGTTGTTCATTGTTCTCTCTCTCTCTCTCTCTCTCTCTCTCTCTCTCTCTCTCTCTCTCTCTCTCTCTCTCTCTCTCTCTCTCTCTCTCTCTCTCTCTCTCTCTCGGTTCTTGGTTCATTCGTTTATTCTTTTTTGTTTGTTAAAGAATGGTTTGGCTCAACATAATCGATTGATTATTTGTCATTATTTCACTGATGTATCATTAAATTTTGTTGTTCGTATTTATTGTTATCGCTTTATTCTTCCCTATTGTAATCCCATCCCCGTGACGTGGGCATCATGGCCTGGTTAATTAAACTTTCCGAATCTCTCTCTCTCTCTCTCTCTCTCTCTCTCTCTCTCTCTCTCTCTCTCTCTCTCTCTCTCTCTCTCTCTCTCTCTCTCTCTCTCTCTCTCTCTCTCTCTCTCTCTCTCTCTCTCTCTCTCTCTCTCTCTCTCTCTTTCCTTCTCCTTCTTCTTATCCTTCCTCCTCTTCTTCTTCTTACTCTTCTTCTTATTATTCTTATTCTTATTCTTATTCTATATTCATCTCATCTCTTTCTTCCCTCTATCCCGAACCTTCCGGCTTATACTAAATAATAATCAATGCAGGCATATAATCTGTTTTCGTGCGGAGAGTGTTGTCCATATATGTAAACGTTTGGTACAATTGGTTGGCGTGATATGTAGCAGTAGCGTATAATTCACTTTCCATAAGAGGAGGTCGAATTCCCAAACAACTTGGCTGAAGCTTAATATAATTATGTCCGCGCTCGGGCACAAAAACACGCACGCACGCACGCACGCACGCACGCACGCACACGCACACGCACGCACACGCACACGCACGCACGCACGCACGCACACGCACACACACACACACACACACACACACACACACACACACACACACACACACACACACACACACACGGAATACAGAAGGGTGATGGAACGTTTAGGCAATTAGCCCACGATTTGCTGATTTACTTTTCTTCGGTTTTATTTTGAGCGTAGGAGAGACAGACAGACAGACGGACGGGAACGAAAGAAGAGAGACAGAAACAGGATACGACAGGCAGACACACAAGCAACAGACAAGCCGTCAGACATACTTAACCCTTCCCGTACCCCGTGGGTGTCTTTGCACCCATACTTCTACGCTTTGCTTCATATTTTCAAATCCGTTCATTGAATCTTGCTGAATTTGTATGACTTTGTCAATGACAGATTCGAGCATGCGCACCCCAAAACTCAAGCATTTGTGTTGAACAACAAGCGAGCAAATAAACAACAAAGTCGTCGTTTAAGCTTACATACGGACCAAACGATGCGCAGACGAATAGACAGGCCTGGGTCTGTATTCACGTTGAGATAGCATGAGACTTAGCATGATGCTAACTTAGAAGCTCTTCCAATGTCCTATAGGATTTAATAGGACTTTTGGAAGAGCTTCTAAGTTAGCATGATGCTAAGTCTCATGCTATCTCAACGTGAATACAGGCCCAGGCTCTTAAACGGGCGGGCTGAGAAAGAGACGTAGGCCTAGAGAGTAGAGACAGTGTGATGGGGAAACAATTACCAGGACGGTGACCGAAAACGGACTCAAGATTCAAGACAAACGAACAGACAGACAGTCAACAAAAAAGAACAAAGAAAGAATGAACGAATAAAAGGAAGAAACGAGCATACAAAATCATGCCAACGGGAGAAGCCCAAACTAGAAGCAAACGAAGAAGCGATGCAAAGTAAAACAAAAACAAACAAAAAACGCCAATAATTTATGATCGGATGTCTTCTACTCTACGTCATACACCACGACACACAATCTGAAGCGCTTCTGCCAAATATAAATGTGGAAAATATGGCTTAAACACCAATTTTTAGAACCCAACCACTTTCAAGGCCTACCGATCTCATTGACCTTGATCGCTTTACCATCATCAGAGTTGCCATACACCAATGCACCCACATGCCAAATATGAAGACTTTAAGTCCAACGGTGTATAAGTTATGGCCCTTTACAGATTGTAGGTTTTCGAGTTCATACGCCAAGGTCAAGTTCACGATTGCGATTATTTATGCGCGGATGCCTTCCTCTCTTGGTGACACACCATCACACAAACTTTGAAGCGACTATGACAAGCGTTTCGGGAGAAAACGCGGCTGGACGGACGGATACACGCACGGACGCACGGACGGACGGAATAATGAGAAACAAAATACTACCCGAAGCTTCGCTCGGGAACTAGAAAAGAGGGACTGACTGATTGAATGATTGATGATTGATTGACTGACTCGGCGGAGCACGCGAAAGCGACTGTTACCGTTGCTGAAACGAAACTGTATGCTTTGCGACCGACTTAAAAGCTTTGCCCGAAACGAGATGCCCCTAGAGACTGCGGTCATTGTCTTAGTCCTAATGGTCAGACTCCAAGAAAAGAACTCATAAATGGGAAATAGACACCACAGAGGGGGGGGGGGGGGGGGGGGGGGGGGGCTGTGAAGAACGGTGGGGGTGCGAGGGGGAGGGGGGTATGATTGATGAAGGGTGGTTTCTCTCAAATCGTTTTCTATTTTTCTTCAGTTTTTCAGGACTTATTGTGCAGTTAGAAAGTTTCTATTGTTGTAGTTTACTCATCTTCTGAGTCGCTTGCAAGTCACGAATGTGTGTGCTTGTACAAACGCCGCGCACGGCCAAACAACAGATTCGTCCAAGGCATAATCGACTGAAGTAAAGCTTTAAAATAAATGTGTTTCTTATCTGTAAAAAAAAAAAAAAGTTTTGATCTTAGTTAGCACGGCTGCTAAAAAAAAGAATATTAAGAAAATAGAAAACCTCGTTTCTACTTATAACATACATAAATAACAAAAATAGCAATGTCAATTAAAAAAAAAAAAATTCAGACGCTTTCCAGATTGTAAGTTTTTCAGTTGTATTCTTCGTTGCTTCCAATATTCAGGAACACGTAAAAGGCTTCGTTTTGTTGGTTTTTTTTGTTTGGTTGTTTTTTTTCCCTAACGTTTTTGTCTTGTTAAGCTATTGAGAGGGTATCCATTCTCTGGAGCAAACGCTTCCAAGAGAAATCGATTCTGAAACAAGACAGGCGAGCAAGAAGAATTAGGATAAGGAGAAGATGATGGTAATAGTGATGCTGATAATGATGATTGTGGTGGTGGTGGTGGTGATGATGATTGTGATTGTTATTATTATTATGATGTTGAAGAAGAAGCAGAAGAAGAAGAAGAAGAAGAAGAAATAAAGAAGACGAAGAAGAAGACGAAGAAGAAGAAGAAGAAGAAGAAGAAGAAGAAGAAGAAGAAGAAGAAGAAGAAGAAGAAGAAGAAGAAGAAGAAGAAGAAGAAGAAGAAGAAGAAGAAGAAGAAGAAGAAGAAGAAGAAGAAGAAGAAGAAGAAGAAGACAAAGAAGAAGAAGAAGAAGAAAAAGAAGAAGAAGAAGAAGAAGAAGAAGAAGAAGAAGAAGAAGAAGATGGAGAATACCACCCTCATTGACCTCATTGACAACAAAAAGACCTATAATTGGTGTTTTTTAAAGAAGACATGAAGTAAAAATTAGAACACAAACAAGCACGGGGGATGGACAGAACGAGCTGAAAGACGAGGAGGAGGAAGACGAGGGGGGAAAAAAAGAAGGAAAAAGACGACGAGTCGACTTCAAAGCTTATGATGAGCACAGCAACGGTGACGACAAAGAAGAATATAACAACAAAGCAACAACAGAAGCAAGCACTAGCAGTTGGCAACAACAACACGAACAACAACAACAACAACAACAACAACAACAACAACATTTGCAACAGAAACAACAATAATACAGTGATGACAAACCAACCTCTTCATAGCAAAGCAAAACCCCCGATTCTCCCAGAAAACGAAGGGAAGTGGTGATCAAGGGCATCGCCTCATTGGCCGTTCATTATGACAGAGCACGACGAGGGAATGGTGATGACTCCTGCTGTCTTAATTAGTAGGGAACTTCATCAGAGGAGATCGTTCCGGTTCTGATCTCACCGCCACACCAGGAGGAGATGACGGGTGAAGGAGAGATAAGGAAGGGAAGGGGAGAAAAGAGATACGGGTACGGTTGGGAGGGGATGCAAGAGGGGGCGTGGAGATGAGTTCTAAGAATGGGCCAGGGTATGGGAGTGGATATAAAGGAGCAGTGATTGGCATTGTCCGCCAAACAGCAAATTTCCGCCGAAATGACATTGCTTTTCCGCCAAATAATAGTCTGTTCGCCCCCAAAAGCAAAGCAATTAACTAAATTTAGCCATTCTAATGCTGTTTTAGGGCTTCAATTACCCCCCAAAAGGTTCAGCGTCACCCCCCTGGACCCCTACTAGGGACCTGCTGCGGCCACCAGATGCCCGCTTTTCAGCTTTAAAAAAAACCCAAATCCAATTGCCATGTCTGTAGGGGGGAAGGAATGAAGTTCTAAGGATGGGCAAGACGTGTTGGATCATCCTACCATCCACCCACAAACGATTGTCTCGAGGTCTACAATCATCATATAATAAAAAGCCAAGTGTCCGTGTGTGTGTCTGTGTGTCTGTGTGTCTGAAACACAAAACGGGCCTTATAACTCCGCCGTTTTCGACCGAATCGCTTCAAATTTGCTGTGAGCCCTAACGGGGCGATGGCAACGGCAACCGAGGCGGCCGTGTCATTTGCGCGGTTTGGCAAATGCGCGAAACGCGTATCCACCGGCCTCTCGGCGCCCGTATCTCCGATGACCGGCGACGGTGACTATCGATGTGCCAAACCGGAAGCGAATCAATGCAGAAACACGCGCGATATACGCCGCTTCACCTTTTCACAAATAACTCCGCCGTGTTTCAACAGAATCGCTTCAAATTTGTTGTCAGGCTTGCTGTGGCAGGCGCAAAGACTGACTACAAATTTGAATAGAATTGGGAGAGCGCGTCACTCTCACAGCAGCGCCAACGGGAAACGGGGCCTTATAACTCTGCCGTTTCTTAACTGAATCGCTTCAAATTTGCTGTACTCAGCGTTACCAGTACTTGGCGTTACCGTTACTAGGCGTTACCGTTACTAGGGAGAGCGCGTCACTCTCAGA
>CM065680.1:71246413-71248913 GCA_017654935.2 Phymorhynchus buccinoides
ACTGCTACTCCTATCCCTTTCTGCAGGTCGGGATAGGGTTAGACAGGGATAGGGTTAGGATATAACGCCCGGGAAAGGGATAGGGTTAGGATTAGGGTTGGGGTTAGGGTTAGAAAATGAAAACAAAAAGTCAAAACAAAATGGCCGCTTGACGTTGCCGTTATCCAATGAAATTGCTTAAAGTAGCTGGAGTCCAGACTGCAGATAGCTTACTGTGTTGTGAGAAACTAGCCCCGCGACTTAATGTCCCTTCCGTGGTGCTGTGTCACATTTGATGTGTTTGAGTACCTCCTATAAGCTTTTAGCTCGCTGTTCTCTCAATCCCTTGTTCTCTATTGCTGTTATAGCTTGTGTGTGTGTTTGAAATAAAATTCGTTTAAACCAAATCGTTCTATCAAACCAATGGCCTTTGAGCATTGCTTCAACACGTTTAATTGGTGGTTTTAATCGTGGCAACCGACTTTCTACAAAACCTAATTAGCGACTGTTCGTGTTTGTTTTGACACTCTGTCAACTACCACAAAACGACGATTGATATGCCAAAATATAGTAATTGAGACAGAAATGTCTATCTGGAATGACAGCCCATCTGGAAACATACATAGAATGTTATTTGAGCGATATCTCAACCCACCACATTCGTGTGTTAAATACTGTCCGTAGAATATCAATGGTCAACCTATGGCGATATTTTTCACGCCAGAGGGCAGTCAATGCACTAGGGGCTTATCACGCGATTTTCTTACTTGGGCGTAGTGAGAGAGAGAGTGATGGTAGGACCACTCACTGTCTCTCTCTCTCTCTCTCTCTCTCTCTCTCTCTCTCTCTCTCTCTCTCTCTCTCTCTCTCTCTCTCTCTCTCTCTCTCTCTCTCTTTATCTATCTCTCTCTCGGTCTCTCGATGGCTCCTCTCAAACTAATAATATAGAGAGGATTAGCCCCACACGAGCGTCATGCCCTCTGGCGTGAGAAAAAATCGCACTAAGTCTCTCATTCCTTTATGATTGTCAAAGATTAGACCAAGGGTAAACAGGCAAACAAACAAAGAAGAAACAAACATCATAGCTTCCTAGGCGTAGGCAAAGAGCAAAAAGTCAGAACGGATTAACACACGATCAGATTTGTTAATACCTGCGAGGCAAGAAATGTTGTGGACACTCACCTGTTCAAGCGAATTAACCACGGCGAAGAAGGCAAGAACACAGTGAACCGTGCAGATTTGACACGCCTGGCTGCTATATTCGGAAACGTTCAGAGAGTGGGATTAACAAATCGGTACGATCGATAATCCACTATGAAGTAGGAAGCAGAGCCTTTGTTTGTTTGTTAACCGTGTGGTTGTTATACTCTTCTGATCCCTTTATGGCTGACTGGGATTGGCCTTTAGGTGGATGTTCGTGTATCGTTTTCGTTGTTTGTTTTCTCCACACAAACAGAGTTGTTCACGGCGCACTTGTTCGGCCTACGTCTTGATTTCTCGTTCTTTCTGTCACATCTCAGGCTTACTGTTTATGCATTTCTCATTGTTGCATATATAATTGAGTTTGACGAGTATGAGTTTTCACCTTTGTTATTTAGTTCAACTGTGTCTACTGCTGATTTTCAATCATTGTTTTATTTGACATTCTAGTAAGACATTCTCTGCTTAATACATATTCGTTCTATCTCATATTCTTCGTTCTGTTTTCTTTACAGGCTCGTCAGGTGTTTCATGCCTACAATCCGCGTTAATCCTTTGGGTTCTCAAACTTTGGGAATCGCGGTTCGCCTTATTAAATGCACGTGTTTTTTTCTCTAATTTTGTTTACTCTTTTGTCATTAAACAAAATACCCAACGTGGTGTCCTTTGTATTGTTAGCACATTCCACACAGATTCCGCGCCATTGGCAGTTTATTTTTTCGTGGATCGTTTCTTTTAAGTCTATGTTTTACTTCTTCGTTTGTTTGTTTTCTCAGCACACAATCTCTCACAGCGTCACCCCATTCACTTCTGTTGAACTCGATAAACCATTTCAATCCTTAAATGTAAGACTTGTTTGTTTTTTCTGCTTTCCTTGAACAAAAACACACACCACAAAATGACTTCTTTTTCGCACACTTCAATCCTTCACAATTGTTTTCTCAGTTCCTTTCTCAATAACATTCACAACGTTTGACGTTTTTTCTTTAGTTCCACTTTAGGTTTTTAAATTGTTTTGATCTTCTTTTCATTAGTGCTTAATTTTCGATTATCAAAGTTTTCTAAGCCGTGTACACAACACTGTTGTTGACAGCAGTGCCACAGCTGACGAGGAAAATAAGCCTATGTCACATGTAGTGGAAATAAGGGAGTTGCACCTTCACTTAAATTGTTTGGATCTTTTCATTAGTGCTTAACTTTTGATAATCAAAGTTTTCTAAGCCGTGTACACAACACAGTTGTTGACAGCAGGGCCACAGCTGACGAGGAAAATAAGCCTATGTCGCATGTAGTGGAAATAAGGGAGTTGCACTTTCATTTA
>CM065680.1:71253913-71261413 GCA_017654935.2 Phymorhynchus buccinoides
CTAAGATTCCTTCTGCAGAGGCTTAAATTCAAATGGCATATTCAAATTGCGAACCCTGACCACGTAATGTTGTTCTGACCTTAAAGGTGGACCCTGACGGATGGGGTTTTGCAAGAAACACGTCGAGATCACCAGAAAGACAACCTTTTCAAGGATCGGAACACTCACTTTGCTCTGGTTTCCTATACATTAAACCGTCAAAACGGCGATTCCTCCTTGGCAGAGATGCCGGAGAAAGTAGCCATTTTGGATGGGGTGGGTGGAGGACATTCATTGTGGTTGAATCGTTTTCTTCTTTTTAGTAGCGCAGTAAAAAAAAAAAAAGCTATTTCCCCTGCTGTGAGCGAAACTCCTTTTGATAAACTGTATAAAATACAAATTTAAAAGAAAAAAAAGGCTTGTATTGCGAACATTACGTGCAAACGATTTGGCGGCCATTAGAAAAGAGACAGAACACACGCCTTCTCTTTGGGCGAAATAATTTGACTTCCAGCACCTCCTCAAATGAGGAATCGCCGATTTGACGGTTTGATTTCAAGGAAACCAGAGCAAAGTGAGTGTTACAATCTCTGTAAAGGGTGTTTTCCTGGTGATCTCGACGTGTTTCTTGCAAAAAACGCATCCGTCAGGGTCCACCTTTGAAAGAAAAGAAAGAAAGACACAATCCGGTAGGGTTTAGAAAGGGAGTGTTATCGGCAGCGAGGGCATAATGGGGCCAGAAAAGGGGTGTCCGCATTTCAACAAAATGACCACCTCCCGTGGACCGATTTCTAGGGTCAGCTAAGGTTAGCTGTTGTAAAGCCAGGAACCTTATCATGTACTTACCTTTCTCCTAAGAAAAAAAAGCAACCTCTTCCTCTTCCTTATCTTCAAGTCACCCCCACCCCCCACCCCACCCCACCCGTCCCATCCCCAACCCCATCCCCCTTTTATGAAACCAGCGTGCGGCGCCAACACAATTTGACTTAGTTCTGTTTGTTCTTCCGCCTTGTATTGACCCAGCAGGCGTAAAAACTCTCTCTCTCTCTCTCTCTCTCTCTCTCTCTCTCTCTCTCGTAAAACCTCTCTCTCTCTCTCTCTCTCTCTCTCTCTCTCTCTCTCTCTCTCTCTCTCTCTCTCTCTCATCTCTCTCTCTCTCTCTCTCCGTCTCTCTCTCTCTCTCTCTCTCTCTCTCTCTCTCTCTTGTATCGCCTTGTATTGAATTTTGATCGCCAAACATCACACACAGAACATGAATTATCCTGCCCTTTTTTTCACGACACACTTTCCTCCAGCCGAAGTCGGACTTGCTGGGCCTAACTATTTCTTAGTTAGGCGCATAACGGCAGCATGACGCATCTGCGCTCATAATTCACAGGAAACTGTCTGAGCGATGGAAGAAGAAGAGATTAATGCACACAGAAATAAACACAGAAATAAACTAAAACAAAACAAAAGTAATGAAGTTCTACCCACAGAAAGACGAAAAACGTGTGATTTTGGACTCGACATTTTCAAATAGGTGGAATTCAATGAAACTATTAAACAACTAATACATTAGGCAGAGGCTCGGGGTACGGGCACGCATCTCACATTCTGCCGGCTACGGGCACGGCGCTCAATCACGGGACGCATAAATTGTACGCAAAATGTATGTCTTCAAGAACTACCAATATTCTATTAAATTTAACTACTTCCTGTCAACAACGATCATGAATATAATGATCCTGATTTGTTTTCCTGTTTTTCCTCTTAATATTGAAAATTGACTTTTGTTCATTTTCTTAAATATGTTAATATGTTTTTGTCTGTGTTTGCCAGCCGCCATATTAGAGACTCATTTTGAGTAGGCAGTAGGCACACTATAAGCTTCAAGCTTGTTGCATCCGTTATTTCTGTTTTTTTTCTCATTTGGATGTATATGTGTTGTTGGTCAATCATCATATAATAAAAAGGCAAGTGTCCGTGTGTGTGTCTGTCTGTCTGTCTGTCTGAAACACAAAATGGGCCTTATAACTCCGCCGTTTTTTGACCGAATCGCTTCCAATTTGCTGTGAGCCCTAATGGGGCGATGGCAACGCCAACCAAGGCGACCGTGTCATTTCCGCGGTTTGGCAAATGCGCGAAACGCGTATCCGCCGGACTATCGGCGCCCGTATCTCCAGTATTTCTTCGCATGTGGAAGGTAGATGACCGAGGACGGTGACTATCTGTGTGCCAAACCGGAATCGAATCGATTCATAAACGCGCGCGATATACGCCGCTTCACCTTTTCACACATAACTGCGCCGTTTCTTAACCGAATCGCTGCAAATTTGCTGTCAGTCTGGCTGTGCCCCGGCCACAGCCTGGCAGCAAATTTGAAGAGAATCGGGAGAGCGCATCACTCTCATAGCAGCGCCAACGGGAAACGGGGCCTTATAACTCCGCCGTTTCTTAACCGAATCGCTTCAAATTTGCTGTACTCAGCGTTACCAGTACTTGGCGTTACCGTTACTAGGCGTTACCGTTACTAGTAACAATTATTTAAACCAACTACTAATATTAACTCTGACATGCTCCTAACCCTATCCCTAACCCTATTCCTTACCAAGATGTATTAAATATACGACTAAGAAAATGCATTACTATCCCTGAACATGGTCTGAGTGTTGCAGCAGCGCCGTACCCGTAGCCACCGCAGAGGCTCGGGGTACGGGCCCGTATCTCACATTCTCCAGGCTACGGGTACGGCGGTTGCAGCAACGCCGTACCCGTAACCACTGTGAATAAATTAACATTATCAGATCGCCTTAACAAAAATGTCAAATAAGAATTAAACCGGCATCTGGTAAACAAGTTAGTAAAAACATTTTATCGCTTTAAATTCAACACTGATTTTGCATTGATTTCAATTCTGATTTTTTTTCCAAGAGGATTTGTTTTACAAAATAGGCCTCATCCTTCGTGAAATGATCTCCTATGCTATCCTTGAAACAAACGCGACATAGGGGAAGACGGGGTAAAAAGCGCATAGGCGGGTAAGAAGCCCACCCCAATTATCTCATGAAATGAAGCAAATTTCAGTCTCATTTTGCCCATGAGACGAGCGTTAATGTCTAGCATTCGTCTCATGGGCAAATTTGACTGAAATTTTCTTTATTTCATGAGATAATTGGGGTGGGCTTCTTACCCGCCCATGCGCTTTTTACCCCGTCTTCCCCTACTTCATTTTAATAAATATTCTTTCTCAACATTTCTCATCTTTCCGTGAATTGCACATGACATGCAGAACAGGACGTCGATTTTCATTTCTCTCAATACTTTTTTGTTCGTAACTACACTGTTCAATTCAGAAAATTAAACTAAAGCCAGCAAAGTTGTTCCAATTTCGCATTGCGTTTTCAAATAATTGATCACCTCTGCCTATAATTTTTTTTTTTTTTAGTTCTGGAAATTCAGGGAATCAAACACAAGTTTAAGAAAAGAAAAAGAAAAAAGTGAAAGCCCCACAAAGCACTGAATTCCTTACGCAGTGTTGCTGGTGAGAGTCCTATTTGTCTCGAAGATTGCCGTTTGGAAGACCTGCCTCGTCCATCAAATCTGTCGTCTGCGAAAGTCTCATCTAACACGCGAGAGCGACAGTGAAGGGCAATAACTCAAGTGAATTCACCACTGACGTGACAACAGGTCATAGAATTGTCTTTTCGGTCGACAAGTTTTTTTGGATTTTTTAGTATAGAATTGTTTTTGTTTTTTATTATTATTATTATTATTATCTGTTCCCAAAACGATAGTGGTAGTAGTAGTTGTAGCAGCAGCAGCAGCAGCAGCAGCAGCAGCAGCAGCAGCAGTAGTAGTAGTAGTAGTAGTAGTAGTAGTAGTAGTAGTAGTAGTAGTAGTAGTAGTAGTAACAGTTGTAGTACTAGGCTGACTAGTAGAGTAGTAGTAGTAGTAGTAGTAGTAGTAGTAGTAGTAGTAGTAGTAGTAGTAGTAGTAGTAGTAGTAGTAGTAGTAGTAGCAGTTGTAGTACTAGGACCGACTAGTAGTAGTAGTAGTAGTAGTAGTAGTAGTAGTAGTAGTAGTAGTAGTAGTAGTAGTAGTAGTAGTAGTAGTAGTAGTAGTAGTAGTAGTAGAGATAACGGTGGTCATAGTGAAATTTGTTGTAAGCCTACAAGGATGATGGAGTGGAAGAAGAGGAGGTGGAGTATTTTGACTTTTTTGTAAATGCATTTTATGGTACGTAAGCTTAAATGATTGATCTTCCAGTGTCAATGGAATGTAATATATTGTTTTGAGTTGCATTTCATAACCCGAATGGTATTGTAAGATTATCCCACACTGGAACAGACGCCCAGAAGAAGTGACCTGCTCTCAATCATTGGAGGCATTCAAAAGAGTCCTCCACAAACACCTTCAAATGAAGGGCCGGTCGGGGTTTGCCCCCCCCCCCCCCCCCCCCCCCCCCATGTGGTAGCCGGATTGATCTTGCCTGGATACTGCGAAAGAAAGATCTAAGATCCACTTTGTAAGCACCAAGAGCCCATAGATCAACACATATATTTAAATTGACTTTTACTTTCCATTTATATTACTCGTATCTTCCTTGCTTTCTAATCTGCTAGGCCTATTTTTGTTATCTTCTTATAACCACCACCACCACCGCCACCACCAAAACGAAAGTGCAGCAGATTATTCAACCTGAAGTAGAGAAGTAGAGGGGATCTGATCGAAGCTTACAAAATATTCAATGGTTATGTTGATTTACAATGGGATATGTTTTTCAAAGCGCCACTACAATACAATTTGACTAGAAACTCTGACGGTAAGAGTTTTTATTAAAAGTTTCAATACTAACATTAGGAAATATTGTTTTAGTAACAGAGTTGCTAATATTTCGAATGACTTGCCTTTTGACTTGAAAAGTGCACCTAATACTAACACATTTAAAAATCGTCTTGATCTGTCTACTAATGTTTTTAAGATATTTTTAGAAGCTTTGACCAATAACTAGGACAATTTAACCGTATAAAACTTGACCTGGAAGAAAAAAGAGTCTGATTTTGTTAACGATGTGACTGCATGAAAAGCTTCACAGCTTATTTTGTCCCTATACTACTACTACTGCTGATGAAGTTGTCTGCCTGATGCGATAAAGAAGAAGTATTGTATGTCTTCTTCTTCTCTTCTTCTTCTGTGGTGACGACCAACATTTATTTACAGAAGTAAATGTACGCATTTCATTTAGTGAACCCTGTTGCATTGTGTTCGGTTGAACTGTTTGGTATTAAACCAAATATATTCTAAAAGGGTAAGGTGGATTACTTAAGAGCTCGGCGAACCGGGCTGATAGAGTTATCGTTAGTGGGGCCAGTACACTTTTCACAGTGGAGGCTATCCAAAAACTCAGACTGGAACTTGAACGGAGAATTCAACTGGCCTATCGATGTGTAAAATGTGTACTGTTTCAAAGGGACATAACCAGTGTTTCTGTCCTCACTACTCATATAGGGAAAAGAGACCGGATGCTTATATTCCCCTATACAGTCTTTGATTACACTGCATTGCATTCTAATGTATTACCTTTATGTTCACGGTGGATCGCTGCCAATGGACATCTGGACTGCCCTCGTCTGAAGTGGATGATGAAAACCAACAAGACAAACAGGTAGTTCTGATCAGTTCTGTTGGAGTAGACATTTGAAGAAAAGCTTGTGAACGTAGGCCTCTGTTCTTCATCAGTCTTACTGGTGGGTGAGTGGAGACCTAGGGACAGGTAAGGCCAGTGGAAGTGAGCACCACTCAAGAAGAGACACAAAGAGAATTAATTAAATGGGGCTATGAATAAGGAAGCAGGGCGTGCAATCATGAGTGCATCTTAGACAGTCAACACGGGTAGCACAGTAGTATGTGCATCACACTAAACTCCCCAAAACGTTGGGTCGTTGTTGTTGTTTTGTTGGGGTTGTTTTTTTTTTATTCCGATTTTTTAGATTTGTTTTCAATACACATTGTGGTAAAGGTCAAGATGTGCCACCCCCCTACATTTCTCGGTTAATTGTACTTTTCCGTTTTTGCCTTTCTTACCATACATAAAGCTGTATTTTAGGAACCTCTTTAGCTAATAACCTTTTTGGAATACTAACCCTAGCCCTAACCCTAACCCTACCCCCACCCTATAAGACGGGAAAACGCAACGAACCACAACTGTGACAAATCGCGGTGTACTGCAGTACATAGTGGGGGTAGGGTTAGGTTTAGGGCTAGGGTTAGGGTTAGGGTTAGTATTCCAAAAAGAGAATTAGCTGCAAATGTTCCTAATACAGCTTTATGTATGGTAAGAAAGGCAAAAACGGAAAAAATACAATTAACCGAGAAATGCAGGGGAGGAGGGGTGGCACATCTGTACCTTTAGCTACAATAAATAAAATTAAACTCAACATCGAATAAAGTTTCCAACAACAGCATCACATCAACTACAATAACAACTACATACGAGAAAAAACAAAAAGATAGCAAAAAACAACAACAATAATAACAAAAAACAACAATAATTACCACAAAAACACACACAATGCTAGTGCAATACAGAAAAAAAAACTACATACAATGGGCACAACCCGATTGTCTGTTTAGCCTACGTTACAGACTACTACCCGTTGTGGACCGTCTAAGGCGCACTCATGGTTACGCTCCCAGTAGAAGTATAGTGAGTGAAAAATCACTACGGTAAAACTGCAATGTATGCGGGTAAATGGAGAGTGCGTCACCGCTAACGCAGCGCTAGCGCCACCTTGGTCTCGATGTTTGTTTAATGTGTGTCAACATAATTTCATCGCTCTCACCGTCTCTATGTGCTACCCTCATTGCATGTAGCCTCGTCTCAATGGGTCCCCGCCTCTATTGGCCATTGCCAAGGCCACCTTTTGCAAGAGTGAATGATGCCCTTGGTGGGTGGGGGAAGATGCTTGAGTACTGACCAAACAAGGGTATAACTATCGCCAATAACCCTATTTCAGGCCACTGACTGGCCGCCATTTGCAAGAGTGAATGTCCTTTTGGATACTGACCAACAAGGGATTAACTCTTGCCGTCGAGGGCGTTAATAACCCTAGTTGCAGTGGCCAATATGCCCCCGTGTCCACGTGTCCCTTCGGGTTGGAGATAGAGTTAGGGATAGGATTTGGGTATCTCGTTAGGGTTAGTGTTTGGGTTGGGGTTTTGATTAGGGTTAGGGTTAGGTTTTTGTGTTATATGGGCTACAGACTGAATGACAATCTGCTTAACGTCCTCTGGTCTGGAACAGACACATGTGGGGCATTAGTAGATATATAAGTGGGAACGATCCTGGAGGCAATGCCCGGAGGCCGTGCAACACCAGGAAAGTCCCGAATTTTTAGCAATGCAGATGTATTATAGGCTACAGACGGGTGGGTAATTTTTATATAACGGGGACATATTGAGACGATGACACACAGAGACGGGGACACGTAGAGACTAAATTGGGGACACACAGAGACGGGGACACATAGAGACGAAGAC
>CM065680.1:71273913-71276413 GCA_017654935.2 Phymorhynchus buccinoides
CTTAAACCTAACCTCCCAACAATGGGACGGTGGACATACATGGGGTATTTAGTGCGTTTCAAACACAATGACACATAATCTAAAAGCACGTCTATTAAGTCCTTTCGCGAACATTTGTCCTCTCGCGGACACTATGACCTACAATAAGCCTAGGGTCTCCCATAGCCATATATATTCTTGATCAGCATGTCACAACCTATTCAGATCCGGAATTTTTGTGCCGCCAGTACAAACATCCGCCAAGGAAGACTCACAAAGCCGACATTTCCTTCCTTCATGTCCGAGCTGTATCTCACGAACCAGTGGGTAGAATGGCTTAAGATGTTGTGTGGTAATATAACATGGCGAGTACTGAAATAAATACTTGCAATCAATACCCAAAAAAGCAGAAACGGGGTCATCGTAGACTAATGCGCACATAAGGACAAAACGTGCGCGAGAAGACTTAACACACGTCTCTGTGAAAAGCCTTCGAAGCATGCAGTCAATGCACAACGCATACGCATTTACCCTCACTTTTTAGCGCGCGCAAATGTGAGCAAAGTGTTGTACCTTAGACACCCCTTATCACATTTCCATGTTGAACATGTTCACTGAGAAGCAACATTCTGCCGTTCTCAAGGAAATGGATAGGATTAAAATCAGCCTAGAGTTATTGCCAAGAAATTGAAAGAGCAAGATCGACTTTGAGATTGAGAGTCGTAAACACGAGGGGGTGCCTAATGTACGACTGTGTTCGAAGATGTGCTTTCAAAACAGCCAAGCATGCAAGACAGGGCCAAGGGATTCTTAGAGAGGAAATAGGCGAGACGATCTTTTTCACGGATGCTGACTGAATAGACATTGTGCCGGATAGTTGGGAACACCCGAAGGAGCAAACCTTGGGGTGGGGGGGGGGGGTGGGGGGTGTTGAAACAGTTTCAGAGTCAGCCACTCAGGAAGTACGGTCTATGAATTACGTAAACCAGTTTCCAAGGATTTTTGTGTTTGAGTAGGACTCGGAACAGTTGAGTGAGCAAGAAGAAAGATGGGAACTGCAATAAGGTTAGAAAACCAAGGCTTTTGTTTATGAAGCATAACCCAATCAGATAAAAACCAAATATCGAGAAATCTGTTCTGGCTTCGTGAAGTTGTCAAACTTGTGAAGACTGATATTATATTAGCATTGTCTCTTTTCAGAATGGAGAGAGAGAGAGAGAGAGAGAAAGAGAGAGAGAGAGAGAGAGAGAGAGAGAGAGAGAGAGTGGTGGAGGAGAGAGAGAGAGAGAGGGGGGGGGAGAGGGAAAGAGAGAGAGAGTGAGAGGGGAGAGAGAGAGAGGTGGGGGGGGGGGCGGCGTGAGTGAGATGAAATGAAATGACAATGTTATTCCATAAGGCTAAGGCCCCATTTGGAAGGGGGGAACATAACATAAAAACATAAACATCAAAGAAATCAACTGCATAAAGAAACATTCCAGATAAATTATATAAATGGTTAGTTTTCTTATTCTGAGTTGTCTCACTATTCGCGGAGGCCAATAAAAGAGATAAATTAAAATTATTTGCGGAGAATCATCAAGTGGATTTGAAAACCAGAGAGAGGGGGGGGGGGGGAGAGAGAGAGAGAGAGAGAGAGAGAGAGAGAGAGAGAGAGAGAGAGAGAGAGAGAGTGAGAGAGAGAGAGAGAGAGGGAGAGAGAGAGAGAGAGAGAGACAGAGAGAGACAGAGAGACAGAGAGAGACAGAGAGAGAGAGAGAGAGAGAGAGAGAGAGAGAGAGAGAGAGAGAGAGAGAGAGAGAGAGAGAGAGAGAGAGAGAGAGAGAGAGAGAGAGAGAGACAGAGACAGAGACAGAGACAGAGACAGAGAGACAGAGAGAGAGACACAGAGAGTACGAATATTTCATTGAGGGTAAAAGTATAAGCTTCTTTGCGCCATGCCCTCTCAAATCTTGAACCACAGGACAACGAAGAGTAATTTTATGATGAACAACATCTTCATCTGCAGCACAACACATGTTATTGCTACTGCACCTAAATCTGTGAGAGAGAGAGAGACGAGAGAGACTACTGCAGAGAGAGAGAGATCTCGAGAGTAGCAGAGAGAGAGAGAGAGAGAGAAGAGAGAGAGAGAGAGAGAGGAGAGAGAGAGAGAGAGAGAGAGAGAGAGAGCGAGAGAGAGAGAAGGGGGGTGTAGGGGGGGGGGCTGTAAGCTAGAAAGAGAAGCGAAGAGACAGACAAACAGCCTAGAAGGGCACAGAGACGGGAAGACACATACTATGTAACCAACAGCACAGGCGTTGCAAATCTGCTGCAGAGACACCGCGAAATGAAATTCCAAACCAAGACTAAAATAATTGGAACTGTCTCACAGCTGACAGATACGTGACAATGGGCATACAATAAACTTTTTTTTAGAAACGGATAGCAGAGAGATGAGAGAGAGAGAGAGAGAGAGAGAGAGAGAGGCATAGAGAGAGAGGAGAGAGAGAGTCCGGAGAGAGAGAGAGAGAGAAAGTGGAGG
>CM065680.1:71283913-71288913 GCA_017654935.2 Phymorhynchus buccinoides
GCGTGTCTTTGTATTAATAATTTAGGAGATGAAGTATAGAAAAGTGGTATGGAAAATAAACTGCGTTTAAATAATTATGGTCGTAATTATGATACTTCCTTTGAAAGAAAAGATATTACTGTCAAGTTGAATTTGTCAAAATGTTGTTGTTATTATTATTATTATTATTATTATTATTATTTATTATTATTAGTAGTAGTAGTAGTAGTAGTAGTAGTAGTAGTAGTAGTAGTAGTAGTAGTAGTAGTAGTATTGTTGTCGTTGTTGTTGTTGTTGTTTGTTGTTGTTGTTGTTATTATTTTCTTTTGTTTTATTGTTAATATTTTATTATTGTTGTTGTTGTTGTCATTATTATTATTTCAACGTTTATTATGCTCTTACCCTTTGTCGCATTAGTACGTGAAAATATCATTTACAGTTTGACCTTTCCATGACTAATATCATTGCCGTTTAAAATGAGTACTTTTCAAAGTCAAGACGGTTCACATCATATGACGGCTGCAATCGCATGATTAGTTTTGATGTTGACCTTGTATTACTAATCTGAAAATTTAGAAAAAAATGTTACAAAATTTATGACAGTTAAACTAAGCAATAAAGTTCAATGGAAAAAAAGAAAATAGATCGGACAATCAGAGACACACACAATCAAAAACATAGCTCGGCTATTATCTGACACCATTGAACGCTTATTTTCAGGCATAATTTAATAGGGAATGAAAAGGCTTGCGAAGCGTTCTATTATTATATAACTAGGTGTCAATAGAACTGTTATTTGAAGATGATAAATCCCCCGTGGGGATACCGGAGGGCCTTTCGTAAAAATAGTTCCCCCACCTTCTGGAAGTTCTGTGCTTGTAACTTCCTCTAATCTGCTACTCTCTTTGACTCTGCCTTTTTCCTTTGCTTTCTACCATCTACTATCTTTCTGACTTATTGGCCCATTCTCCTGCCTTTTTAAACAAGGAGAGAAAAGGTGTGTGCTTGAACAAAAATCTTCAAATAATGTTTCTCCTTTGAGCTCCTCCGAAATCGGAATGTGTCGGCTGTACTCAGCGGGGAGACCAGTGAAAACTGAAGACCAGTGAAAACTGAAAACCTGACACATACGTACCTTACCCATTATGGCCATATGACCTGGGAACGCAGAAGAAGATGATGATAATGCTGCGCTGGTGCTCAGTTCTGTCGGCTCCGTCAATGTCAAATATGCAGAAGCGGTTTTTTAAGCGTTGATGTTTTGATGGCGAGAAGTACGCATTGTCACGAAATGCATTGGGGTGACTTTTTTGTCGCTTAATCTCAATCTTATGCTAACAACAAACAAACAACTTAATCTCAATCTTATGCTAAATTCTAAGTGATTTACAAATAGCGCAAAATGTTGTTTCTTTGGGTAGGTTCAATATCACTGTGAGCCTGTTCCAGTGTTAAGTCATCATGTTGTGTCCGTATCATTTCTTCATTCAGTATGCTCGTGTGTGTGTGGGCTCATCTATCCATATTTTCCTCCTATCATTTCGTGCATGGTTGTGCAAGCGTTTTGGGGTGTTCATGCACACATTAAAACATTAACAATGTATTATCTGCTTGCTGTAAAAGATTGCGTCAAAATGAATTGTTTTCTCGACTGTCTGAAACTAGGACAGTCTTGTTTATTAGTCAAACAGGTTTCTTTTCGTGTTAGAGCCAACGCACCATGCGTCTCAGAGTTAATGCAGGGCCTGTATTCACGTTGAGATAGCATGAGACTTAGCATCATGCTAACTTAGAAGCTCTTCCAAAAGTCCTATTAAATCCTATAGGACATTGGAAGAGCTTCTAAGTTAGCATCATGCTAAGTCTCATGCTATCTCAACGTGAATACAGGCCCAGGTTATTAGAAAGTTAGGACCATCATTATACCTAAGCTGCAAAATAAAAACACTGTTAATAGGGGAAGACGGGGTAAAAAGTGCATGGGCGGGTAAAAGCCCACCCCAATTATCTCATGAAATAAAGAAAATTTCAGTCAAATTTGCCCATGAGACGAATGCTAGACATTAACGCTCGTCTCATGGGCAAAATGAGACTGAAATTTGCTTCATTTCATGAGATAATTGGGATTGCGTGGGCTTCTTACCCGCCCATGCGCTTTTTACCCCGTCTTCCCCTAGTCTCAATATATGACACGTGAACATGTTTCACTCTTTCCCCATGATAGGCTGTCTTAGTATGCAACACAGTGATATGCTGGTCTTAGATATGTCTGTCCAACGTGCACCCATGTTTCTGTACACGTGCTTTTCCCCATGGCAACACAGTGATATGCTGGTCATAGATATGTCTCTGTACACGTGAACATGTTTCACTATTTCTTTCCCCCCATAGGCAACACAGTGATATGCTGGTCATAGATATGTCTGTACACGTGCACATGTTTCACAACTTTTCCACCATGGCAACACAGTGATATGCTGGTACATAGATATGTCTGTACACACGTGAACATGTTTCTGGTCATCTTTCCCCATAGCAACACAGTGATTATGCTGGTCATAGATATGTCTGTACACGTGCACATGTTTCACTCTTTCCCCATAGCAACACAGTGATATGGCAACAAGCTCATAGATATGACTGTGAACATTTTTCATTCTTTCCCCATAGCATATCATAGATATGTCTGTGTTGCCATGGCTGAAAGAGTGAAATTTGCGCACGTGTACAGAGACCTTAAGATTACTTGAATTTCACAGTGTTGCCATGGAGAAAAGAGTGAACCATGTTCGCTTGCATTGAGACCATAAGCTATTGGCCATTGGAAAATTTGGGGGGGGGGGGGGAAAGAGGGCTTGCATTGGATTGTGGGGGGGGGGGGGGAGTATATATAATCTTTGATTGGAATATAATTCGCCAGTTTTATTTGATTTCTCCAATAAAGAGATCACACACATTGGGGTTATACTGATTTGTGGTTATGATTATTGACATTATGTTTTTAAAAAGTCGAATGCAACGCATAACTGAACCCATTGAGTTCACAGTTTCTTCATCGTTGGCCTTCGTATGTTTACGTGGTCCCTAACGTTCGTAAACATAATTATATATGTTACTGTAAATAGGTGAAATCAGTAATTTCATGAACTTCCTAAACATTTTGATTAATTTCATGAAATTACTGTGATACATACACATAGCCCCCCAAAACCACATGACGCAGCAGTGACAGAAGCCCAAGCACCACAAGCTGACAGGAGATCTACAGGAAAGGACGACAGATAGTGAGTCCGTTCTGGATCACCAGGCAATGTAACGCAATACAGTGTTACACGATTGTCTTTTTTGAATTCTTTTTTTTAACACTTTCTACTTGCTGATAAAGTCATCAAAAGGAGCTTGTTATCCAAAGACCCAATTTTCTTAATTTTGGGAGGTAAGGATAGGCCTAATGTTATATATGTCACCGAAGAATTCGCAATATTGACGAAATATTATTTTTCTCTCCCCAGTTAAGTTTAATGGTTTGGTGTTTTGGCTCAAAAATGGCTGGCGGCGAAAGGGTTAATGTCAAAGAATCCAAGAAGATAATAACAAAATATAATTCGCATAATCACATTACCCCCAAGTGAAGACTCGTTATTGCTAATTTACAAGTCATTTTAGTGTTGTTTTTAGTTTTATTTTGGATTATATTTAATAAGTTTAATACGTTTCAGTTTTCATTCATGGCACGAGTTCAATTTAATATAACTGGCACTTGCTCTTTCTATTCTGTGTATATTATTTTGCATTTTGCAACAGCCGAACGAAATTGCAGCATGGCTGTTGCAGCAACTGACTGTGTCACATATTATTGCACAACCACGCTTTACCCGATCCCGATCACATTTCGCTCGATCGCGATTCGCCTTGTCATGGTTATTCGAATCACGTTTTACCCAATGTAGGCCTATCTTTTTAAACACTGACAACCCACAAATTACAAATAAAAGGACACGAACATCGGAACAACGCAAATTACAATCATCATCAGTTCAACTTTTTTTTTTCTTGCGCAGATAATAATATCTCGAAAAGATCTTTATTTTCCGTACATTTTCCTTATTTTATATTGCTTTGTATTCACATTCCACCGTCGATGTTTGGAATAGTATATGTTGGTTTTGTATGCATTTTCTTTTTAGGATTTAGAGCGTTTCAATTTGATTTTGGTGTATGCATACGTGTGTGTGTGTGTGTGTGTGTGTGTGTGTGTGTGTGTGTGTGTTGTGTGTGTGTGTGTGTGTGTGTGTGTGTGTGTGCATGCGTGCGTGTGCGTGTGCGTGCGCGCACGTTAGGATGTGTATGCCGGTCTAAGAGGCACTATAATTATACCGCTACTATGTTGTTATTTTTGTCTGATGGTTGCATATAAAATGTTCGATATTGAAATGGTTACATGTAAAATCTTAACAAATATCTAAACTGGTGGGGGGGGGGGGGATGCGTGTGTGTGTGCGAGTGTGTGAGAGTGAGTGTGTGCGTGCGCGCGCGTGCGGTTGTGTGTGTGCGTGTGAGTGTGTGGGTGTTTGTGTGTGTGCGTGCGTGCCTGCGCGCGTGTGTCTGAGTTAGTGTGTGCGCACGCGCACGCGTGTTTTGTGTGTGTGTGTGTGTGTGTGTGTGTGCACATGTGTGTGTGTGTGTGTGTGTGTGTGTGTGTGTGTGTGTGTGTGTGTGTGTGTGTGTGTGTTGCACAATTGTTTGGATTATGCTTGTCTTAATGCTTCGATTAATTCTCTCTCTCTCTCTCTTTTTATTACTCAAAAAACTCAAAATGTATGGTTTGTCTTCCGATACACTGAATCTGATGTCATCATTTTTAATTGACAGGAAACAGGTGGTGGCTGTAAATAGCTCTGTATCGTCGTCTCAAACAACAAAGTATGGCATTCCTCAGGGGTCTATCCTAGGACCAATACTTTTTCTATTTATATTAATGACTTGCCTCTAGTTATAAGTTCCCTATGTAAACTTTTTGC
>CM065680.1:71293913-71296413 GCA_017654935.2 Phymorhynchus buccinoides
GTTCATACTTTAGACATGGGCGTCCCACAAGGTAGCATGATAGCACCGACCCTATTTAACATAATGTTATACGACATTCAGACGATACCATTGGGAAAAGCTAAAATCTCCATGTACGCAGATGACATCGCTATATGGTCATCCCCAAACACAAACAAACACTCAACAATGCTTAAAGATCATCAGACTCATATAACAGCAATAGCGACGTACCTTCGGGATAACGGCTTCTCGCTCTCACAAGACAAATGTGAATTCATGGTTTTCTCTAACAAAAGAACGAAAACTGACTTTACAATCGATATTTTAGGAACTGTAAAAAAACAGTGCACAAAGGTCAAATTTGTGGGTGTAATTCTTACTCCAACGCTAAGTTGGTCACCACATATTACACATACAGCAAAAAAGGCTACACAAGCTTTAAACTTTATAAAAGTGGTCTCTAAAGAAAGATGGGCCAAAGACCCGAAATTCCTCGTTAATCTGGTTAGGGCCCTGGTGCGCAGCCGTTTGACTTATGGAATGGAGGCCTTTCACGCTTTGACCAAAAGTCAGTTTGAAAAGTTACAAGTCATAGAAACTCGGGCACTGAAAGTGGCCCTCGGTGTCCCTGTGTGCGCAGTAAATAAACTAGTGTACAGGGACATCGGGTGGTTACCACTGCAGAATGTGATGAAAGTAAACTGCGCCAACTTTTTAGTACGATGGTACGCAGCCAAAACGGAGTCATATAAAGAATTTAGAATGAATTTGATAGATCCCTTTTTGGATTATGAGATAAAAAAAAGAAAAGAGATCCTACGGCAAGCGAAAGGAATACAAATATAATCCATTACACTGCAAACTTATTCAAAGAAGCAGGACTGGAATTACAAGATGTTTCTCCACACTTCTCGGCGTGCTTCCCCCCGTGGGAGAGAGAAGAAATTCAATACGATACAACGCTAAATAATATGTTTTCAAAAGAAGAAGTTAACCTAATAAGCATAGCAGCAAAAGAAAAATTGAAGCAGCAAACTTTTTTCTACAAATTTTCACAGACGGTTCAAAGATCGACCATAAAGTAGGATGTGCTTTCACGATTCCTACATTAGAAATAACAAAAAGTTTCCAACTAAATGACTACCTTTCCATTTTTTAGCGCCGAACTTTGGGCAATACTCGAAGTTTGTTCCTATTTAAATAACTTAACTAATCCGCCAATAAACGTAGTCATTTATACTGACTCACTATCCTCCATTCAGGCCCTTCAGGGAGAAACAAATAATAGATTGGAAATAATAAATGAAATAAGAATACTAACACATCAAATAATACTTAAAGGAACCTCCCTAATAATTACTTGGATACCTTCCCACTGCGGCATATTGGGTAATGATCGAGCCGATAGGGCGGCCAAGAAAGCCGCAGAGGGAAGGCTAGGTACCTTAACTAATATAAAACTATCAATAAAAGAATCAAAGAGCAAATTAAAAGTGGCAGCATTCCAAGAGTGGAGCAGGGAGCTAGAAACCTATGCCAAAGCCCACTCTTGGGACCATACAATAGTAAAAGGCGGTTTATTCTTGCCTATTCAACCATCTCTTCAATCTCTAATTTTTAGGATTAGAACAGGATCTAACCCATGTACACACATAAAAATTAAATGCGAATGTGGTAAAACCCTTAATGTGGAACACCTATTCGCTCTGTGTACCACTATCATAAAAGAACTTGAATTGTTGATTAAAAAACTAAAAATACACAACATAACATTTTCTAAACTAATAATACAAAGACATACTATAGAGGGGTGGGCCCCTTTGGTCTGGCTGGCCGAAGCCTTAGTCCAAACCTCTGTTGGTCAATATTTTTGATCACGAGTTATTAAAACAAATTAAGATTAACCGTAAACATTTAAACGAGCTATTTTAATGACGGGGATAGGGTCCCTCCGGACAGCGGGCCGCGCACCTATCTACACTCCATTCCCAACCCCAAAAACTTACTTTCTCCCTTTTTAACGGTCGGCATGTATGGCACAGTGCCGGTAGGACTCTTTTGAGTCCGAGTTCATTTTACTCCCCTCCCCCCAGTAGATGGGTGCGCGGCGCGACCTCCGGGGGGGTGCTCTCGTAGTCGCGAACGTTAAATTACGGTCAGGGTCATCCCAATGGGTCCCCCCCCGCACTTAGTGCTGGATCCATATAACGACGCCCTACCACTGTTTTGGCCGGGTAGGAGGGGTCCCTCTACCTCCCTCCCCCCGACCTAAACAAGTAGGAATCGTTAACTATCTCCGTCTGGAACCACCAGTTTTAAAATTGATAAATTTTAAAGATATTTTAATAATAAATTACGCTCTTTAACAAAGTTTTAACTTTCAATAATAATTTGAAACCTAGGGTCCATATAACTTTTTCTGCCCAGACTCGGCCAAAATATGTTAGTGCCTTTTAGAGTCTGTGGTGGCAATCAGTTTGTATATAAGTTTTTGAATCTATTTAGGGACCCTAGTTTC
>CM065680.1:71311413-71313913 GCA_017654935.2 Phymorhynchus buccinoides
GTCATAAACACGAAATCAGAAGACCCAATGTCTGAGATTGTTCTCAGTGTGGTCCTTCGTGCCTCGCTCTTGGGGGGACCTCAGTTTCCATTTCCGTTCTTCATGTATATAGGGAACGCCACGACTGTCCCAATCACGGCTCTCATTCCCTTTAACCTTGTGTCGGTTCCGTATCAGTGACGTCATTACTGACTAAACTGTATATCACGTCTGTTAGAACGATGGTGTCAATGCTGTTAGAATCCGCTGAAACGTGTGCAGGGTGTGAATGATTGTATGTGTTTGCCTGTATGTATGTGTTTGTTTATATAATATATGTGCGTTCACGTGTGTATGTAAGTATGCGAGTGTGGGTAAAAACAGGAAAAGAGAGAGACAGAGGGGCAAACAGAGACAGACAGAGAGAGAGACAGAGAGACAAAGAGACGTAGATGGACAGTGTGTGTGTGTGTGTGTGCGCGTGTGTGTGTGTGTGTGTGTGCGTGCGTGTGCGTGTGCGTGCGTGCGTGCGTGTGCGTGCGTGTGTGTGTGTGTGCGTGCGTGTGTGTGCGTGCGTGTGTGTGCGTGCGTGTGTGTGTGTGTGAGAGAGAGAGAGAGAGAGAGCGCGCGCGCCTGTATGCTCTAAATTCTGACAGCCGTGCTATGACAGCCGTTTATCTGATAGCCGTGATCCTAACAGCCGTTCATCTCAGAGTGACAGTAGCTGACGACCTTGTCTACCGTGTCAGTAGATTTATGAAAACTCTGATCAAGAATGACGGCTTGGGGAATGGACACAAAAGAATAGAAGCGCGCAAAATCCCTGCGCCTCTGACAATATGTCTGTTTTTGTCTGTCTGTTTGTCTGTCTGTCTGCCTGTCAGTCACTCCCTTAGTAGCTAAAGAAGCCTTTACTTGATTAGTCCCCGAGCCGAAGGTTCGGGGAGCTATTGTTTTTGCCTGGTCCGTCCGTCCGGTGTCCGTCCGTTGGTCCGGTGTCCGTCCTGCGTCCCTCCGTCCGTCCGGCTATTCGTCCGTTTTTAACAAACACTATTCAGTCTATCATCATCAACTTTGGTATACTAGTTTGCCAAGATGCACGCTATCCTCTGATGTATTTAGTTTTACATTAAGGTCAAGGTCGCGCCAGTTACGGGGTTCAAACCCCGAAACACATAATCGCTAATATCTCGCGAAGTTTTGCATGTATTTTAATGCAGTTTTTTTCACAACATTTCTTGATGAATGGTCTATAACACAGATGTTGTGATTTTTTCTGTGCGCGCGTGTGCGCATGATCGCGCGAGCTCAAATCACGGGTCCGAACCCCAAGGCTATATATCAAAAACTATTCAGTCTATTATCGTCAAATTTGGTATACTTGTTGCACAAGATGCAAGCTATCCACTGATGTACTTAGTTTTACATTAAGGGCAAATTTACGCCATTCCGATTTCGGAGTAGCTCGGCGATGCTGCGAGGGGACTTTGCAGCCGCCCGGCGTTGCACTTGTTTTGTTTTGTTTTGCACCACACAAACGCTCACAGATGTTGGTACGTGGTGTAATGCAATAAGACCCCCCACTATCGTATTTATGACCTGTACTACTCAAATGGCATTTATCATTGGTTGACATTAGCCTGTAGTAGGGGTCAACAGTAACATGAGAGCTGTACAATAGATGCTTTCCTAAGGTAATGGAAACTCATGGGACAGCTTAGTCCCTTGTGGAAGACTACGACCCTCGAACGAGGGAGGGGGCCCTTGCACCGGCTCTGTTGCGGCAGCCAAAGGGATGGGCTGGTCGTTGGGGACCTTCCTCAACGCCAGCTGTGTCCTCAAATCCCTTTGGCCGAGAGAGTGGGGGTGTACCCTTGGCAAGGCATCTCCACCATAAACAAATCACCGCCCAGCCCGCCATCGCCAGAATAGTATCTGCCCTCTCTGCTATCTGGCAGTCATTGTCGGAAACGACAGACTAGCATAGGGTAAGACGGGGTAAAAAGCCCATGGGCGTGTAAGAAGCCCATGCCAATGAAGCAAATTTCAGTCATATTTTGCCCATGAGACGAACGGTAAACATTAACACTCGTCTCACATGGGTTTCTTACCCGCCCATGGGCTTTTTACCCCGCCTTACCCTACATACATACATACATACATACACTCTTACAATGGCGGGGGATTGGGATGGTGACACTAACATTATGTCTTCTCCATAAACTAACCTGCCCCCTTGCTCCCTAAGACAAGGGGACACAGCAAAAATATATTAGCAGAAAAGGACACCCAAAACACGTCTAGGCAGTCCATTGCATACATTAATATAAACTCCAAAAAAGATAGAAACTAACAAACGAGCGAAAAAAGTGAATTAAAATAATATTCAACATTCCTTGCATTTTAAAGACCTTAACCCTTTCGCCGCCAGCCATTTCTCAACCAAAAATTACCGTTAAATTTCACTAGGTAAAGAAAAAACAATTATCTGCAATATTGGGAATTCCTCAGTAACATGTAT
>CM065680.1:71321413-71323913 GCA_017654935.2 Phymorhynchus buccinoides
TCTTTAGTTTAACGTCTGTTCACCCGCAAGTGATATTAGACAAAACAAATATAAAAAATAAATAAATAAATAAATTATAATGTTTTTTGTTTTTTTAAGTATAAAAAAAGTATTGAAGTGAGAGTGTGTGTGAGTGCGTGGATGGTAGTATTATTATGTGTTTTCCCATCACATCTATTCATACAAATCTAACTGAGTGCATATAAAAATTACATTAACAGATATATAAGATGGGAGGGAGTGGGGGACATACAGTAACATTTCAAACTGACTTATGTAACATGAAGAGTTAAACAAGTGTGGCTTAATTTATAAATGGCTAACAACAAAAATATAATAACACAATTTAAACCAACAATTAATTAGTAACTCAAAGAAAAATACCAACAGGACTTATGTGCAGGATTTCTGAAAAACGTTTAAGGAGATTAAAGTTGTTTAAGATTTATTTCAATGGTTAAAGGCGTTTGATGGTTCAGCAATTCACCATCAGTTTTGTTGATTTGTTCTTTAATTCTAGGACAATATAGGAGCAAATGATTTATAGATATTTGATTTCCACATATGCAGTTAACGTCTTTAGAAAATTTTGTTTTAAAAGCATTTAAACGAAGTTTAAACATCAAAGATACGATTTGTCTTAAACTTGTATCTTTGAGCTGTTTTAAAATTAATTAGGAATTCATTGTACTTGAGCCTGTTATACAATGTGTGTGTGTGTGTGTGTGTGGGGGGGGGGCGTGAGTTTGTGTGTCTGTACTTCCAAGTGTTTTATATTGCATTGTAATTCAATTCTTAAGAGGTATTTACTGCATATTATGCATGTCTTATTATTTCTATGTTTATATGTGGGTTTTATGTGTATGCCAGACAAATAATTTCTTTATGTTTTATAGACAATACATTTTGATTGATTGATTGATTGATTGATTGATTGTTTGATTGATTGATTGAAGGTGGGAAATTCTTCACGGTTAATGAACTGTATTCCTTGCCTTAAATATCTATGACTTGGAAGCAGTTTTTTTTAGCAATCTTATTCATGTATTGAAAGGAAAGTGCCACAGACAAAACTCTCTACCTGGCTTCCCCCACGATACGACTGACAGCATCGAAAACAGGGAATGTGGATAATATAATAATAGATAGAGGGGAGAGTGCAAGGGTGAACCCAACGGAGCGACCTTGTATTATTCGGTCAGAGTACACCGCTATTCGTTGAAGCATGTAGGCCAAGGAAAGAATGGTTGTTAGGGCGTGCTAAATAGGTCTATGGCAGAATAATGCGTTAGTATCATATACCTGCATCTTTGGAGTTGAAGCATGTAGGCCAAGGAAAGAATGGTTGTTAGGGCGTGCTAAATAGGTCTATGGCAGAATAATGCGTTAGTATCATATACCTGCATCTTTGGAGTTGAAGCCATTAGTGTTGGCAGAAGTCTTCACATTCTTGTTCTCTTGAACCATTGACATGGGTTTTTTCCCAGCTTCCACTCGAAACTAGTAGACAGCTGTCTTTGATGCTCTGAAGAGCAGCTCAATGAAGCGCAAGTTGACCTTCTTTACCTGTCTGTGAAGTAGTGCCAAACCTTGGCAGTGCTGGCATAAACAAGCTTGTTTCTAAAACTTGTCTTGTGCTTTTAAATGGGATTTACTGGTTGCAAGAAGTTTTGACCTGGTTTAGGATACAAAGAAAAGTATCAGCAACTTTATTTGAGTTTTACTCAAATGATTTATACAATAAATTATGGTATATTAGAACCAACTTTTTGCAAAAAAGATACGAACTGCAACTTTTAAGATTTTGGTACTTGGTATTTAGTATTTGGCACTTTATAGTCACAGAGGCGTCTCTGTGAAATTCGGGTTGCTCCCACCTGGAGAGCGCGTCGCAGCCGGAGGCGCGCCACCCATTTTTGTTTTTATTTTGCATGCGAGTTTTGTGTGACTGATGAGGACGGAAGGGGGGGGGTACATTTTGACCACCTTTTTAGTTGCCACTGGGTTCAACGTGTGCTAAGTGCTTGGGAACACGGGACCTCGGTTTATCGTCTCATCCGAAGGACTCCACGTTCAGACCGTAAGGCCTAATGCAGAGTGATAGGAAAACTCCCCTGTACCCAGGTTCGAACTCGGGTTTACTGTATACGAAATGTAACCTCAGTGCCACTCTACACGATCTATTATGATGCAGTAAGCATTCGTTTTATTTGCGAGGAAAATGGGGCGGGGGAGACGTGAGGTTAGGTTGGGTGCAGATTTCTTTGAAGAAAGGTGCTGTTGAGCTACATATTAAAGACGGGGTTGCCTTCGTTTAAAACGAATCATGTTCTGGTATCTTGAATTTTCTTTGGTTTGTTGCAACCACATGCATCCGGGTGGGTGTTTTTATTCAACATTCAGTTCAATGGCGCGTCCTTCTTTTCATCTCTTCGTCTGGTTTCTCTTCTTTATTGCACCGGAAACAGTTTACGAAAAACCTATGTAGGTTTGCCAACTC
>CM065680.1:71328913-71336413 GCA_017654935.2 Phymorhynchus buccinoides
CTGCTTAATCCTAGTCACGCAAGGTGGGTTAATGCCAGAAAGATTAAGTCACCCGCCTCACCTGTGCAGCTTATGGTCTTGGAGCCGTCTCCCGATAAACTCGCGCCAGGTATTATCATAATATGATATAGATACATTTATTATCCACACAACCATAGCGTAGACCTTCGTTTGAAAGCGAAAAGTAAACCTGCACCGTTTTTTGTTTTTTTTAAATCTAGAATTCTTTTGGTTCAAAATTGGCGTTAATTCTATTTTTTCCATTTACCTATGTATTCATGTTTGGCAATTTTTTAGTGTTATGTGTGTAATTTATTACTCATTATTGAGTAAATCGCATGACCGCATCAGTTCCCCTCTCTCTCTCTCTCTCTCTCTCTCTCTCTCTCTCTCTCTCTCTCTCTCTCTCTCTCTCTCTCTCTCTCTCTCTCTCTCTCTCTCTCTCTCTGGTTCCTCATTCTTTGTCATCTCTATATGGACTCTGCTACATTTAATCTCATTTCCTGTTCACGTGCCAATCATTCCTTTCTTGAAATACACATCATCTTCACGAAACATTTTTTATACCGTTCTGTTTGTTTGCTTTCATTGTTTCTACCACATCTATGTTAAGGGCCAGCCACACGTGAGCTAAAATCGCACGACTGCACGATACGATTCGATCACGTGATCTCGAATCACATTTGTTCTTGGAGACCACGTGATCGAATCGTATCGTACAGTCGTATGATTTTAGTGGACGTGTGGCTGGCCCTTTAATCTAATTCTACTCGTTTCCATATTATTTCATATGCTTGCCTTACTTCTTTCCGTAAGCTTTTTTTTTCGTGTTTTGAAATCTGATTCCTTTCTCATTTTTACATTTCTTTATATTTTTTGTTCCTTATCTGCTTCTTTACATCTTGACGTTTTCAGTACCGTGCGCATTAAGAAACTCCGAGCAAGGCCCCCAAAAAAAGAGTTGTGAACTCACGTGCAAAATTGTGCACGTGCAGTGACGTCAATGCACCGTGCGTGAACGTAAAAGTGTCACTCGTGTATGTCAGCATTGTCTTGCGGTACAGATATCTTTTGAGACACATAACGGCAGCATGAAGTGCTGACGTTCACCCAAAGTAAAGAAACATTGCGAATGTATTATGTGCATCCAAGCCTAAGCCAACCAAGAATACATGGCGCACGTGTACAAAACCAAACACATACACACACAGAGACAGACAGACACACTCACACACGCGCGCACACGCACACACACACACACACACATAGTCACTCACACACACACATACGCAACACACACAGTTTGTGCGTGTGCGTGCGTGCGCGCGCGCACACGCACAAACTTACACGCACACACAGGGACACAAACAGCACATACACACACACACACACACACACACACACACACACACACACACACACACACACACACACACACACACACACACACACACACACACACACACACACACACACACACACACACACACACACACATACACACACACACACACACTCACTCACTTACTTGCACACACAGACGCACAGGCAGAATGACAGACACACACACGCGCGCGCGCGCGCACACGCGCACACACACACACACATACACAACATACATTTTCATGCACTGTTTTTGTGGTGGTTGTTTTTTGTGTGTAAAATATCAACATTTTAAAGCCTATACATTCAGAATCCATTTCAGACTGTCTGCTGTCTTGTCTGTGTACCCACCTTTCCACCCACCCACCCACCCCTCTCTCTCTCTCTCTCTCTCTCTCTCTCTCTCTCTCTCTCTCTCTCTCTCTCTCTCTCTCTCTCTCTCTCTCTCTCTCTCTCTCTCTCTCTCTCTCTCTCTCTCTCTCTCTCTCTCTCTCTCTCTCTCTCTCTCTCTCTCTCTCTCTCTCTCTCTCTCTCTCTCTCTCTCTCTCTCTCTCTCTCTCTCCATCTAGGGCTGATTCGAAAAAGCGTTCTATATGCTTATATGATTACCCTGGTTAAATAGAATTGCGTCTCTCTCTCTCTCTCTCTCTCTCTCTCTCTCTCTCTCTCTCTCTCTCTCTCTCTCTCTCTCTCTCTCTCTCTCTCTCTCTCTCTCTCCTGTCTCTGTCTGTGTGTCTGTCTCTCTGTCTCTGTACTCTGTGTGCGCGTTTGTTTTGTGTGTTTGTACGTGCGTGCGCGCGTTTGTGTGCTTGCGTGCGTGTGCCTGTGTACGAGAGAGAGAGAGAGAGAGAGAGAGAGAGAGAGAGAGAGAGAGAGAGAGAGAGAGAGAGAGAGGAGAGAGAGAGAGAGTGTGTGTGTGTGTGTGTGTGTGTGTGTGTGTGTGTGTGTGTGTGTGTGTGTGTGTGTGTGTGTGTGTGTGCGTGCGTGCGTGTGCGTGCGTCACGTTTATATGCGCGCGTGCGTGCCTGGGTGTGAGAATGTGTGTGTGCGCGTTTGAATGCGTGCGTGTGCAGTGCGCTTGCGCGCGTGTGTAAGCATGTGTTTGTGGGTGTGGGTGGGGAGGGGGGGGGGGTGTATGAAAACATTGATGTATCTCTTTGTGCTAGTGTCATATGATAGGGGCTGTTGGCCTAAGTCATTAAACATTCCGAGTCTCTCTCTCTCTCTCTCTCTCTCTCTCTCTCTCTCTCTCTCTCTCTCTCTCTCTCTCTCTCTCTCTCTCTCTCTCTCTCTCTCTCTCTCTCTCTCTCTCTCTCTCTCTCTCACCATCACCATCATGTCGAACTTTTATTATTTTTTTGGTCTGATGTACATGCTGTGCGTTACTGATTTCTTCTCCTTTTTTTTTCTTTCATCATACACCCTTTCTGTTTGATTTGTTTGTTTTTTCGCCTGAATACTCGATTTGTTTTGACTCTGGAATTCGCGTTGCCCCCCGCCCCCCCCCCCCTCTCTCTCTCTCTCTCTCTCTCTCTCTCTCTCTCTCTCTCTCTCTCTCTCTCTCTCTCTCTCTCTCTCTCTCTCTCTCTCTTCTCTCTCTCTCTAATTATTTACTTATTTCTGAGTTTAGTATTGGGGGGGGGGGGGGGGGGGGGTTGTTTGTGAATTCATTAATTCCTTGGATGTTTGTGTTTACATTTCAAATGATGGAATGTTTTGATAATAATCTTATTATGCCTCATGTAATCCCCCTCTCCACCCTCCCACATGATACGGGCAGTGAGGCCTATTCATTAGCATTTTCGACTTCGACTTCGACACACACAAAAATCGAATTCTCTCTCTCCTCTCTCTCTCTCTCTCTCTCTCTCTCTCTCTCTCTCTCTCTCTCTCTCTCTCTCTCTCTCTCTCTCTCTCTCTCTCTCTCTCTCTCTCCCCTCTCTCTCTCTCTCTCTCAATCCATGCCTTCTCCAGATGCATGTAATTTCCTCTTATATTCCGTTGGTGAGTTGTTGTAGTGTGGATTTTTGTTTGTTTGTTTGCTTGTTTGATTGGATTATATATTTATATATTATTTTCTTGATTTGTATATGGGCCAATGGCCGAAGTACAATACACCGTTTGAAGTCTGAACTCTCTCTCTCTCTCTCTCTCTCTCTCTCTCTCTCTCTCTCTCTCTCTCTCTCTCTCTCTCTCTCTCTCTCTCTCTCTCTCTCTCCAGCATGAATGACACAGGAACCCCCGACCAACTCACGCACGTGCCAACGAAACGTCCTCGTGCAGTAGTGACGTCAATGCACAAACCCAATAAAATCAAAAACGTCATTTACAGTAGTGTTGTATTATGCTACAGTAAATTTACAAAACCAGGACATTTGCAAATTTCCTTTAAAAAAAAAATCAAATTTCCTCAGGGAATTTGCAAATTTCCTGTTTCACTCAGGGAGTTTGCAAATTTCATACAAAATTCAAGAAATTTGCAAACTTCCTGCAAATTTACTGAAATAACCAATCGAGGCAAATTTGCAAATTTACTGAGCTTCCAATCGTCAGTAAATTTGAGAAACAAATGCATGCAAAATTCAGGACATTTGCAAATTTCCTGAAATGTTTAGGGAATTTGCAAAATCCCTGAGTGAAACATGAATTTTGCAAATTTCCTAAAATGTTTAGGAAATTTGCAAATTTCATGGTTTTGTACATTTAGGGTAACATATATTTGTCAGCATCTTAATGTTGCCCTGGAGGCTGTTGCTGCGCATTCTATCTGCCTAAAGCTGTGAAGCTACTATACTTGAGGGGAGCAAAGTGCGCCTTATGATTAGTAGTATTTGCAAGATGTTATTCATAGCGCTGCAACTGCCACTGCTGGCATTTTTAAAGAGAAAAAGAAAGACAAATGTTCTTGCATTCATCTCCATCTCTTGTGTGTGTGTGTGTGTGTGTGTGTGTGTGTGTGTGTGTGTGTGTGTGTGTGTGTGTGCGTGTGCGTGTGTGCGTGTGCGTGTGTGTGTGTGTGTGTGTGTGTGTGTGTGTGGTGTGTGTGTGTGTGTGTGTCGCTCTCTGTTTTCTCTGTCTTTCTCAAAGAGAGAGAGAGAGAGAGAGAGAGAGAGAGAGAGAGTGAGAGAGAGAGAGAGAGCAATGAACAATGAACAATAGTTTTAATTTATATAGGCCACCGGCCCTTAGAAAGGCCAATGTCATATACGAGAGAGAGAGAGAGAGAGAGAGAGAGAGAGAGAGAGAGAGAGAGAGAGAGAGAGAGAGAGAGAGAGAGAGAGAGAGAGAGAGAGAGAGAGAGAGAGAGAGAGAGAGAGAGAGAGAGGAGAGAGAGAGAGAGAGAGACACACTGAACATTCTCACTGCAAAATAATGAATTCAACAAAAACGTTTAATAACAATAATAGAATTTGGTGTTGTCCATCCAATTTTGCCTTGATATTCAGGTTTTATACTTTTCTTTCAAACTTGAATAACTTTTGTTTTTGCGAATATTTTTGGACTAACTCTCGTAAGGATACAGTGCACTTTATTTTCTAATATTATAAAGATAAATCTTAAAAATTTGAATTGGTTCGTTTATTACGGGGACACTGGCGGATTTTCTTAATGAAGCATCCGGCATTAACTTTGCACACGTTCCTTTCACATTATCTAGAATACTCAGTTGGGATCTTTTAAAAATAATTTTGCCCGAAGTTGGGGCCCCCCCTTGGGGAGGTGCACCCGTCGCTTGTGGTGGACGCGAGTTTGTCTCGCGTATCCCCCGGCGGCGGGGGCGGCTCCCCCAGTTTGGGAGGGTCCCCCGGGTAATTGTCCCCTCCACCTTCCCTCCTCCCAAAGCCCGTGAGATGACCTCCCCCTTGATGGGGCGGGCCCGCCGCGGGTTGATGACGCGAGGATGGCTCGCGTATACCTCCCTCGGCTGGCCCGCCTCAACTCGGTGTGTTGAGGCCCTCCGGGTTTCCCCTTTTTTCCCTCCCCTTTCCTTTCACAGATCCCGGCTGAGCTATTAGACATCCCCCTTTCTTTTTTATTACAAAGTCTCTTTCTTCCTTCAGATTATATGTCGCCGTGGTAGGAGTTCTCTCCCCCGGCATTTTTAATAAAATAGATGTATATAGTTTTCAATTTTGTACATAAAAACAAAATATATACTTACTGTAAATAACAAATTTATATCTGTAAATATAATTTTAAACAAATATTTAACGGCCAAATTTGGTTTTTATTAATAAATATAAAAATGGATATTTTTAACACAGTAGCCTTGAAATTTTAATACAATAGGGAGGGTTGTACTCGGGCCAGATAACAAACGAATTTTAACTTAACTTTTTATACATATATAGTTATTTAACAGGCATCTTTAGATATCACCAACTAATTTTATAATTTTTAACAGGATATTCCTCACTTCACATGAAAAACTTGCGCTTTTAGAATCCTTCCCCAAAACTTTTTTATGTTTTGTCTTTGTTTTGTACACGTCCTCTTACGTTTATGTATTGTCTTTTGTTTATTTACAACTAACAAATGTCCCATATGTGCCTTCCCAGGTCGAGAGGACGTAAAATTCTAGATAACTGAACTTTCACATTATCCCCACATGGCCGAAAGGCCAAAGAGGGCGTTAAACATTATTTTCTCTTTCACATTATTTACCTATTATTATACTAACTTGTGGCGGTGCCATAGCCGATGAGGTTTAACCGAGGCGTGGTCACCGCTACAGCTATCTGTATTAATACAAAATCGGGACTTTACTGGTTTCGTACTGCCTCCGGGCATTGCCTCCAGTATTGTTCCCACCATATTTGTATTTACAAATGTCCCATATGTGTCTGATTCAGACCAAGAGGACGTAAAACTCCATTTTCGTCGTCACATTATTTACATTTATGTCTGCAAATACCTAACAGGAATAAATTGTGGATAAACCCTCAGCTTGCTGTTCAAACTGGAAGGTCACGACTGACCATGCATCTCCTAATTATGCACGTGGCGTGAATTAGCCTTCAGGCTAATCAGCAATTTGCCACCACCTGAAAGAGTGAATAAAAACGTCACAACACAAAACCCATATTGGAAGACAAAAACAACATCTTACTGCATTAACACCTTGACACGCGAGTATTGCTATTACCTGTGACACTTCGGTCGCTTCCAGGGTCGTGTATTTCCACTGCAGTTTGCTTCAGCCAAATAAATGTCTCCAGATAACGTCAGTGCACGCACGTGCTTCTCGAGCTCCTTTTCCATGTTGGTATGTTTGCAGGTTGGTGTGCAATGTTGAAAAGAGCAGACGTGAAAGAGAGAGGGAGGTATGTGTGTGTGTGTGTGTGTGTGTGTGTGTGTGTGTGTGTGTGTGTGTGTGTGTGTGTGTGCTTAGCACACACACACACACACACACACACACACACACACACACACACACACACACACACACACACACACACACACACACACACACACACACACACACACACACAATGAGAGAGAGAGAGAGAGTCAGAAATACATTGATTTTAAACACACACACACACACACACACACACACACACACACCGCGCGCGCGCGCGCGCGCATTCTCTCTCTCTTAGGAAATGTTATCCAATGACCTTATGTTGTTAATTTTGGAAGATGAGGAAAGGCGAAAGGGTTATTGGTGAATTAAAAAGTAACACTCTCTCTCTCTCTCTCTCTCTCTCTCTCTCTCTCTCTCTCCTCTCTCTCTCTCTCTCTCTCTCTCTCATCTCTCCTCGCATCTCTCTCTCACTCTCTCTCTCTCACACACACACACACACACACACACACATTCACTAAACGAGTACATTTTTTTGTATTATCCAAGAACATATTGCAAGAATAGGCATCCCCTAAAATATGTATCCTACCAGCCGCCGTGACGTAGTGGTTAGCGTCGCGGACTACTGGCTGGGATATCTCGGGTTCGAATCCCATCCGAGGCGAGGGTTTTTTCGGTCCTGGACCGACTCCTACCCAGAGTGAGTGGCTATGGGCTCAAAAACCACGCAGTCGAGCTTCATCCGCTTAACGGATGCGATTCTGAGAGTGTTGCTCTAATTTCAAGACCAACACTGCAGGTGTCTGTAG
>CM065680.1:71343913-71348913 GCA_017654935.2 Phymorhynchus buccinoides
GTTAAAGGACTGTGGGTATCAATCATAGGTCGCGTAGCCAGCTTATGAAAAGAGCATAACATTAATGACAATTCATTGATTCTGCCTGCATCGTACATTCTGATTTGTACATTGTAACACAAAAAAGAAACACACGAAATGGAACAGAATGGAAATCCCGTTAAACAAAAGAACCAACAACAGCAACATTAACAATACGATTAAAATGCAACAAAACCTGCATAACGTAAACCTTACTGCAGCTAAAATAAGAAAAATAAAACTGTTCAAAACAGCTACGAATTAATATATTTGTGTAAATGAAGTCATTAAAAAATGTTTTGCTTTTTTTTTTAAATTAAAAAGACTAAAAAAATAACTCTAAAGATTAAAAAGATGTTTTAAATGTTCAAAGACTAAACATAAAAAAAAAAGCCAACAACGTGCTACTTTAATAATCATTTACATCAGCCAAAACGAAATGGATCTGTTGGTTTCACTTAATCATATGGCGCGCCAAAGATACAAAACTCTATCTAGCTGTTCGATAGAGTTTCGAAACTGTGTCTATCAGTTCGATAGAGTTTGAAAACCCTATTTAGCTGTTCGATAGAGTTTTAAAACTCTGTCGAACAGCTAGATAGGGTTTCCACAAAATAACCCTATCAAGATATAGTTTTTCTATCGCGATTTCTGATTGGTACATGGCTTCAGCGACAAGTTTGTGGCCTTGGCAGGGCAGTGACCCGTGAATTTGAATAAGACAATAGGCCTAGGCCCTACATCCAGTCAAAGATACTAGTCCTATCTACCAATGAAATGCTTCGTTTAAAAAAGTATCAAAATGGCACGTTCGATAGAGTTTTACGATGAGAAACTCTATCTAGCTGCTGGACGGAGTTTTTAAACTCTATCTAACTGCTAGCTATAGTTTAGAAACTGTATCTAACAGTTCGATAGGGTTTTTAAACTCTGTCGAACTGCTAGATAGAGTTTTGGTCATTCGGCGCGCCATATAATCCATTCCCTCTCTCTAGACCCTCCACCTGTGTCTGTCTCTCTCACTCTCAACAACGTTTGCATACTTGCCATAGTGTGGCTTTTATCACATACACGTCTAAGGCTATAGAAAAGACACATATGTGCTTCAGAATATATCAACGCCTCCCATGTTTGCAACAAATGCTTTAACCCTTTCACCGCCAAAGTCGCATTTTAGCACCATTTAGCATCACAGTGATGTAACACCTATGTCACTAAAAGGCATCAAATTGTGGTCTATTATCCAAAGTCCCTATTGTCTTAGTTTTGGGAGGTAAGGATAGACCTTATTTTATAGATGTCACAGAAGAATCTCCAATACTACAGATAGATTTTGTTCTCTACCCAGGTAAATTTAATGGAAATATTTGACTGAAATATGGCTGGCGGTGAAAGGGTTAAAACATGAAATGGAAAACGAAACAAAATCAACAAGCAAACGCCGCATTATATCATATGCGACACACAAAAACATAATTATATAATCTCTAAATTTCTTTTCTCTAGCCATCAATGTAGTATGCAACATCATAAAACAATAAACGTAATAGTAATTGACAAACAATCATAAAAGTTAGTACTTCCAATCATATCATAAAACGACAATAACAACAAATGCAGTATAGCAGCATCAAAGAAACACAAATTAATACATCATCATCTAAAATGCAGAACATGCACAAAATACAACACTTCAGTTTAGTTTAGTTCAGCGCATAATCAACAACGTGTTCGCTCGCGAACACTCACACACACACACACACACACACACACACACACACACACACACACACACACGCACGCACGCACGCACGCGCGCGCCAACGCATGCGAGCACACAAATATATACACATGCACTCACGAGCATATGTGATTCAGCACCACGAAAAGGACATTAAGTGTCAAACTGACCATTCTGAGAAAATTATGCAATAACAACTTCAGACAAATCTCTTTCTAATTATACAAGAACCATTCTTGTATCTTTTTCCGTTCCCGAGTTATGAGCATTTAAATTTAGTAGGGTAAGCGTCGGCCATTTTGAGAAAACACAGTCTAAACTCTAGCCTAGCTGCAGAAAATGCATTGACCTACTCGTATTAAAACACTCATACGACCATTTAGAGACCATAGTAAAGATTATCCTTTATAAATATGAAAGATAAGATGTTAGAGAACACAAAAGTACCCATAACTCAAAATTGACCCCAAAAATAGATTTTTGACTTTGCAAGCATGTTGTGAGAAACTAGCCCAGCGACTTAATGTTCCTTTCGTGGTGCTGGGTCACATGGAGGCCTAAATGCATGAATACAAAGGCATGAACAAACGCGTCCATGGTCATGCAAACTGCCATGTGCTGTTCATGCGTCCACTGCACAAATCACAGGTAAATCTCACATCATTATTAGTGTTCAAAATGAGACAATTTGTAACAGATCTGAAGCCAACAAATCCAAAAATGCAACGAGGAAAAAAAGTGGTGCCAGTTAAAGTCAGCCTAAAATGTCACATTGATGATTCTCTGCGATAATAAGAGTTAAGCGCACGAACCAAGAAACCAACCGACAAACAAAAAACTTAACTCACAAGCATGTGTTGTACTCTTAAGGCGGCGACAGACTATGTGGCTGGCTCATATGACTCGATCAGGTCGTGACGTAGACCAAATTTTGTTTCCCGCACAGAAGAGGTCACAAGCCACCTGACTCGATCAGACTCGATCAGTGAAATTTAGAACCCGCCCTATTCGGCCCTGTCACCTGACTGGGCCCCACTGAGTCAGATTGATCGAGTTAGATGGTATGCAAATGAGGTGAAACGTCACGACCTGATCAAGTCATATGAGGCAGCCACATAGTCTGTCACCGCCTTTAGACAACTTGGCTGGTTCTTGTAACAAACAGAAAATGCAATACGAACGAAGCAGTAGATCGTGCATACGCTGTCGTTATTTGTTGTTACCCTGTTGTTGTTCCTGTGCATAATGAGATATCCCTTGAACGCCAGTTGAATTATCAGATAAAATAATAATAATTATAACAACAATACACTATATGCCATATAGATACAATGGATATAATAATGCCCGTTCAATCATCATGTACACGAAGTATATATTATGTTCCTGAATTAAGGCAATTGAAAACATACAAGAAAACAGTCAGTAGTCACGGTCTTGAAGATGATGACGATGGTGATGACGATGAGGAGGATGAGGATGAGGAGGAGGATGTTTGTGATGGTGGTGGCGAGAAGGAGAAGAATTTAAAAAAAATGTCAGTTAACGAGCAGCCATCCGGATTCTCTTCTTTTTTTAAAAATGAATTAAAAAAACAATGTTTACATCGGCATTGCATACCAACAACCAAACATACATACACACGCGCGCATGTGCAAACACGCAAGCACGCACACACGCATGTACGCACGCAAACACACACGAAAAGACACTACCAGGGCTGAATTTATAACTTTCTAACATCAACGTTTACAGCTGCCTGCTAGTCAACATCATGGGGTCAAATCAACTCGGCGGAACTTATATTATTCCTTCTTCTTCTTCTGCTTCGATCGCTCAGACAGTTTCCTGTCAATTATGAGCGCAGATGCGTCATGCTGCCGTTATGCGCCTAACTAAGCCCAGCAAGTCCGACTTCGGCTGGAGGAAATCTTTTTCAAAGGGGTTCTTGAAATAAAGGCAGGAGAATTGGACCGGTAAGGCAGAAAGATAGTAGATGACAGTAAGCAAAGGGAAAAGGCAGAGTCAACGAGAGTGACAGATTAGAGGAAGTTACAAGCACAGAACTTCCAGAAGGTGGGGTATATTATTCCTATAAAGTAGTTTTCATCAGGTCTCTTACCCCCATCACCTACATTACATTTTTGGTGTCTTATCATCACGTAACGCCTTACGGGGCAGAAAAACTTTACAAGCACCTTTCAAAGGCCTGCTACATGTCCACTAATACTGTACGATACGATTCGATCACGTTGGTCTCGAAGCGAGAATAAAATGTCTTTTGAGACCACGTGATCGAATCGTATCGTACAGTCGTACGATATTAGTTGACGTGTAGCAGACCCTTGACAGACTTGGAACAAGCGGTCAGAACGTTTGAAAGTGCACTTGCTATTGCTGTTGGTGCTGTTTCATTTTTCATGCGGTTTCACTTTTGAAGCATCCAACGGCATGGGGCACTAAGAAAATCAGAGAGAGAGAGATAGACACTGGACACTGGACGTTTTTTTTTTTATTGACAATAGCTTTTTACAGCCTTAATGCCAAGGGGGTGCATTAGATAACAAAAAATACTAACGGCGAACGAAAGGATAAGAAACAAAACTTATAAACATAACGACTGAAATGAAAGAAAACATGTACTTAAAGAAGTAAGAGAGAGAAGAGAGAGAGAGAGAGAGAGAGAGAGAGAGAGAGAGAGAGAGAGAGAGAGAGAGAGAGAGAGAGAGAGAGTGTGTGTGTGGAGAGAGAGAAAGAATGAGGGGGGTGGGGGGGCAATGATAAAGTGCCACAAAATATTATTTACTAATGATTGGAATGGCGGATGGACATTAACAAAAGAAGAAAACAACAGTTGTAAACAAAAAAAGTAACTAATGAGCACGAAATGCTCATAAAATAAAAAAACATTGGGAACACGAGGTTAAGCATACAATTCCTAACACTAAATGAAACTTTTGGAAAAAAAAGAAAAACAAAATGCATTTCAAGATAGAGCAAGGTACAACAAAGGTCGACTGTAGGTCCACACTTAATTAATCTTTTTTGTTTGTTAATCCACTAAGTCACACACACACACACACACACACACACACACACACACACACACACACACGCACACACGCGCACACACGCGCGCACACGCGCACATACACGCGCACACACACGCACGCATGCACGCACGCACACACACACACGCACACACACACGCACACACAGAGGGAGAGAGAGAGAGAGA
>CM065680.1:71353913-71378913 GCA_017654935.2 Phymorhynchus buccinoides
GGTCCCTGGGCTGAAATTCCCTCCTAGAGACACCTCCTCCGCCTCCGTCACTTCAAATGGGGAAAACAAATTCTGAAGAAAGAAAAAAGAATACAATCACAACAAACGGATGAACAACTGGACCAGAGTAGATCGACTTACTAAACAATTAATGTCAAGTTTTAGATACCATATTCCTACGAAGTCGGAGTGTGGCTGCCCATGTGGCGGGGTAACCAAAAACGGTCACACACGTAATGTTCTCATCCCTAGCTGCTGCATTTGTACCAAAGTGTTCAAGTGCTTCGGCTGTTGGGATGATCCCTGGAGTCTTTAAAGGCATAGGCGGAGAATAAAAGAGGGGAAATGCTGAGCGCGCGCCGCATTTGACTCACAGCTGCGAAGAGACACAGTTCGCCCTTTGTTCCCTGTTGTGCGAGCCACCGCGAGGCAGAGCTTGTCTGGCGAAAAAGACCCAATCCCTGGGATCGGGTGTTTTCCCTTTAAGCCAGGGTACGACAACAACAACATATACCATATTCTTCATTTGTCTCACACATAATAGACAAGGGCAACTTGAAAATCTCTCTCAATTCATCTCTCTCTCTTCTGCGCAAGTAGTCCCTCCTCTCTCTCTCTCTCTCTCTCTCTCAATCTCTCTCTCTCTCTCTCTCTCTCTCTCTCTCTCTCTCTCTCTCTCTCTCTCTCTCTCTCTCTCTCTCTCTCTCTCTCTCTCTCTCTCTCTCTCTCTCTCTCCTCGGACAGTACCTTAAGATGAACAGTGGCAGGGGCGGAAAGAATGACGCTTTCTTTCTTCTCGAATACGTGCTCCAGCCTCAGGAGATAGACGCTGCTGTTGCCGCTGCTGTGAGTGTAGTCCAGACTCAGAATCTGCACCTGGTGCGGCAAGGCTTCCTTCAAGAACGACTTCTGCAACACACAGAAGACAGAGAAAACACACTGAAATACAATGTTGAAAAGGGAAGGGGGGGGGGGGGGGGGGGGGGGGGGTGAAGGAAAAAAGTACCAGGGTCTGTATTCACATGGAGATCAATCAATCAATCAATCAAAACATGCATTGTCTTTAAAACATAAAGACATTCTTTGACTGGCGTGCACATAAAACACACATATAAAATTAGAGACAATAACAATATACAATAAATACATCATAAGAATTAAATTACAATGCAATATAACACACACACACACACACACACACACACACACACACACACACACACACACACACACACACACACACACACACACATACACAACACATTCACACACACACACACACACACACACACACACACACACACACACACACACACACACACACACACACACACACACACACACACACACACACACACACACACACACACACACACACACACACACACACACACACACCCCCTCCCCTTCCCCACAACATATTTTTCAAAATCTCCACCCTCACGACTATGATATACTATGAGACTTATCATCGTAATAATCTTAGAAGTCCGTCTAAAGTGCTATTAAATCCCACAACTTTAGAAGGACTTGTAAGATATCATGATGATAAGTCTCATACTATCTCAATATGAATACTGGCCCTGGGTGTTAAAAACTTCAACGTTCTTCGTCATTCTATATATAAAAAAACAAATAGCAGATTGGTAGTATCTTCTTTTTTTTAGCGTTTGAAACATGCTCCTGTTCATTTAGAAATGAAAGGGTGTTTGTTTGTTTTTGTTTAACAATCGCGCATATGCATGTCCGGCCTTTGAAACAGAGTAGAACAAAATGAAAGAAAGAAAGGAAGGAAGGAAGGAAGGAAGGAAGGAAGGAAGGAAGGAAGGGACGAAGGAAGAAAGAGAGAAAGGAAAGAAGACAGGACAAACAACAAAGAAATATACAAAGAAATAAAGACGAACAGGAAAAAGGAAAGACGACATTTACATTAAGGGTCTGCTACACTGCATACGATTCGCTGTCAGTGTGATGCGACTGTGACGATGCGAGTCACGATTCACGTGAAATTCATGTATTGGGTCTACTTGAGGACATAGAGTGAAAGTTGTAGAATTATATTCAGACAGATGTATTTCACCGTGAATCATGACTCGCGTCATCACAATCGCATCGCATTGACAGCGAATCGTATGTAGTGTAGCAGACCCTTTAGGGAAAACAATAAATGCAGACAATTAAACACACACTCTCTCTATCTCTGTCTCTCTATCTTAATGCGTGTGTATCTCCATCTGTGTGTGCATGTCTGTCCGTCTGTCTCTGTTTCTCTATCTCTAACTGTCTCAATATCTCTCTCTCTCTCTCTCTCTCTCTCTCTCTCTCTCTCTCTCTCTCTCTCTCTCTCTCTCTCTCTCTCTCTCTCTCTCTCTCTCTCTCTCTCTCTCTCTCTCTCTCTCTCAAGATGACTTTACCTGCAACACACCATTGACGAGCAGGTCATTATTATCAGAGGGCAAAGGTCGGAAGGCAAAGGTTGGGGCAAAGTGCACCTGCAAGGCCATCTGGCGGGTCAAGGTCACAGAGTTCTCGATGGTATCCAGGAAGAGCAAATGTTTGCCTGGGAACGATAAAATGATAATATTGAAGTAATATCTATATATCTACAGAATATTATTATTGCTATAACATCGGCGTCGAGAAAAATGTCAAAAGTAATGAAAACATAAATTGTCACCGCATCCCATTGATAGCGAATCGTATGCAGGCCCTTTAGGGAACATTATTAAAATGCAGACAATAAAACCCACTCTCTCTATTTCTGTCTCTCTATCTGTATCTGTCCAAAGGCAGAACACTGACCTTGGCAGTGGTGGTATGGTAGGCTGGGTCATAGGGGCACGTCCAGGGGTAAGATGCTCACCCCTATGGTCCAGCCTACCACCAGTACCAAGGTCAGTGTCTAGCGTAATGTATATCCAGCAATGACTGATATGCCAACTTAAAGCTACGACAACTGCTATGGCATAAACACCATAGATGCTATTCCCACAAATCACTAAAATAATAATAATAATAATAAAAATAACGTGAATCATTTATATAGCACACTCCTATAAAATAACAACTGCAACAGCTACTGCTTACAACAAAAATAATTATACTTACTACTTTTACTTTTGGCCTATACTAGGGCCTATACTACAACTACTACTATTTACTACTACTACTACTATTACTACTACTACTACTACTACTACTACTACTACTACTACTACTACTACTACTACTACTACTACTACTACTACTACTACTACTACTACTACTACTACTACTACTACTACTACTACTACTACTGTACTACTACTACTACTATTACTACTATAATGCTGCTGCTGCTACTACTACTACTACTACTACTACTACTACTACTACTACTACTACTACTACTACTACTTGTACTACTACTACTATTATTACTTCTAATGCTGCTGATGCTGCTACTACTACTACTACTACTACTACTACTACTACTACTTGTACTACTACTACTATTATTACTTCTAATGCTGCTGATGCTGCTGCTACTACTACTACTACTACTACTACTACTACTACTACTACTACTACTACTACTACTACTACTACTACTACTGCTGCTGCTGCTGCTGCTGCTGCTACTAGTACAACTGCTGCTGCTGCTGCTGCTACTACTGCTGCTGCTATAACTACTACTACTACTGCTGCTACTGCTGCTACTGCTGCTGCTGCTGCTACTACTACTACCACTACTTCTACTGCTGCTGCTACTACTACTATTAATATATATTATGTGCATACTACAGTATACAATTACCACGGCCATCACCGCCTACACCACGACTACTACTACTTCTACACTTACTTGTGCGCCTACTGTTACTATTACTTCAGGAGGCAGGCAGGCAGAGAGATGGACAAAGAGTGAGAGGCAGACAGGCAGAGAGACACAGACACACTGAGGCAGAGGCACATAGACACAGAACGAACGACACACACACACACAATCAGAGATAAACATACAGATAATTTTTGCATGCAATCGGTTATATTTGTATTAGTAGGTGTGTAGGGAAAACGCACATAACTGACACTACCATACACACACACTCTCACCACAATAATTGCCTGATGTAGGCTTAATTACGCACACATAAATAATCACTTCTTTTTTTGTCTCTCTTTTGTTTGTGGTCTATCACTTACGGGTGAACAGACGTAAAACTAAAGAACGAACGAAACAGATAGACATGTACATAGATAGAATAGAAACAAACACAGATAAAGATAGCAGTAATGGCCTAAAAACGAAACTAAGAGAACAAGCAAAACGAACGAGAAACGGCGTATCTCTACAGGAGCACGCTTAAAAGACAGTGCGCAAGGGAGTGATTGAGTGGCGTTCATTGTCCACTACGCTCTCTACTGACCAGTGTAGACCACGCCGTCTTTGTCAGTGCCCCTCTCGTCCAAGGCTTCGCCCACACCCAGGCCATCGTCAAATAACAGCCTTCTGTGCACCTGGGTGGTCAAGAATAAACATCGCCTTATATCTATGGTAAAGCACACATGTACGAGTGGCGAGATTATAATGGATGCATGGCATGGACACAGCAAAGACACAGACACACACACACACACACACACACACACACACACACACACACACACACACACACACACACACACACACACACACACACAAGCATACGCATGCATGTGAAAAAAGGGAAGGTGGGTGAGGGTTTGGAAAACTGGCTGGATTATTTTGATTTCTACTTTAAATTATGTTAAATAAAAAAAACAATTATGCTTCTTTTTAAATTTCTTTGTTTGAAATGGTGTCTATGATGTGTATGTGAAAAAGGGTGGTGGGTGGGGATGAACGGCGTGAGCATTTTTTTTTTATTTATTTTTTTTTTTTTTATACTTCATAATGTTTTGTAATATTTTTCTTCTTGATTGTTTTCTCTCGTAATATTTGTATAGCGCTCTGAGGATGATTTGTGTTTCATCAAAGAGCGCAATAGAAGCTTATTATTATTATTATTATTATTATTTTATTATTATTATTATTACAAAGATCCAGCATCACACTGACACTTAAATCTACAACGACGAGAATAATGATTATGAGGCTGATTGTCAAATCTGCCTCGCTACATTCTTGTTCCTTCTTCTTTTAAGTATACCATTTTGGCTCGCAACTGGAAGGCGTCTTGAAATATTGAAATGTATGCACAAAAAATACAACCAACATTTCTATTCACAGTGGTACGCAACACGCAAACTAACAAAAATGAGCTCCTGTGCGTCTTCACAACAGAAACAAATTTTAAATTCCTGACACCATATGTGGATGAAACAACCCAACCTCAGTAACACATTCAGCACAATGTTTCTTCCTTTAAACTAGTACATCATATTTGCAGCCTGAAACATGGCTTAGAGATTCTTACCATTAATTCCAGGGTTCCTTCGTGAAGACTGGAACCACCCTGGCATCTGTCTGGGAGCAATGTCAGCTGGGTGTCTCGTGCTTTGTCCTGTAATGAATAATTATACCAATAATAAAGGCAAATAAATGTAGGCGTATGCCAGTCTGTCGCTCCGATTATGACTTTCACATAAAGGAGGATGCAGCGGCTATTCTGGAGAACTGGGTTGAACTTTGTGTATGGTGCAACCTTGCCCTGGGTACACTCCTTGTCTCATTCCATGCAGGCATTTCAGACCAACAAAGTGCCAAGCCTGAAGAAAGCTTCACGTAAAGTCGATTCTGGCAGAAGGGTGGTGCTCCAGTGGATACCAGCCCACTGTGGAATACCAGGCAACGAGTCAGCTGATCGCCTGGCAAAGGAGGGCGCTGAAGGGGAGCAACCAAACAGCAGCATCACCTACAGCGAGATGCGGAGCATCATCAGTACCCTCACAACGCCAAAGACGTCCAAGGATGACTACCACTTGATGACAAGAGAGCAGCAAAGTGTCCTGTGCTTAATTTTATGAAGTTCTACTAAAACTTAAGTGGGAAACTAAACGTTGTTACTTTCTAAATTCAGTAAACCGATTTACTGAATTTAGAAAGTAACAACGTTTAGTTTCCCAGGTTTACTAAATTTAGAAAGTAATAACGTTTAGTTTCCCACTTAAGCTTTGGTAGAACTTCATAAAATTAAGCACAGGTGAGGCTCCATACTGGGCACAACAGATTAAACAGTCATATGTGCCACAAAACTGAACCACAACCTGTCCTTGAGGACAGGAAGAACAGACAGCGGGGTATGTGCTTTAAAGAAGCCCCCTACATCAGCAAGCCAGAAACGATCTGTGGCCAACAAAAACTGCTCTGACGACTAAGCTCTATGGCAGCCTCCAAGAGCTGGCGAAAATGGCACTATTTGTGTCAAGAGCCGGTTTGGTCGTGTGGGCCTGGCGAATGCCAAGAAGTAGAAGACCTCTTCTCTCCCAGCCATGAGGACTTGAGGACATGTGGCGTTGGGTAAGGTCCTGAAGGTCAACTAATCTTAAGCACGCCATTTGGCCATCGCAACGCACTCACCATCATTAACAAAAAAGCAACGTCCAACGCGAAATACAAGACATCATTTCATAGGGGCATACCTTGATGTAGATTCGGCTGGTGACGGGGTAGTAGTTGCCAGATATGGGGTCCACCACCGTCAGATTCCACGTCTTCCGATGATTCAGTCTGTGAAACATAATTGACTAATGTAGGGCATCATTATCATTATTACTATTATTATTATTATTATTATTATTATTATTATTATTTTCCTTGTGATTTTCAACTTTGCACACTGCTTTGTTTTCCTTTACAAATTTCTGAAATCCTGGCGTCATTTATCTCCGGATCTGGTAGAAAAGGTCGCAGACGCCACCTTCTGAACTATTTTATGACGTTTATGACAACCATTATTAATGTTCATTAAAGGTTAGGGACTAGGGATGACCTATTTTCAAACATTCGTTGTTTCTTTATTAATAATGAGGAGGAGGAGGATGAGAACCAGGATCAAGAGGAGGAGGAGGTGGAGGAGGAGGAAGAGGTGGATGACAACAACGACGAAAACAACCAGACGATTGAATATGAATAATAATATGCCGACGTCAATAAGAATCGGGTAAGGGGTGGGGGAGGTGAAGGCAGTCTTTTCATTTTCATTCTTTTCACACACGACCCTAAACAACCCAGTGACACAGGTAATCTGGATGTTGAGGGAGACAGGCCCTGTAGGTGTAGAACCGTGTTTTAATTAAGGCAGTTCTTGGCTACCATTGAAGCCGTGTTCTATGGCCAGGGGAAATTGAAGGCGAAACCACACGGCGAACCGAAACACTTAAAGACTCACCGCGTCATGTGGTCAAAATCACGGGTTTTCACGGGTTTTCCCTCTTTTAGCTGGTAAGAAATCTTGTTTTGACCAGGTTTGACTCCCATACAAATGCCCTCAAATTCAATACGAAATATCATTTTAAAGACCCACTGACCCACCACGAATAAGTCCCTTGTTTTTTTCTGGGTACCTTTGGCCAACATACAAATGCCCCCAACTTCAAATCGAGGCTGCTCTTTAAAATAATGTTTTGTTTTGAATTTGGGGGCATTTATATGGGAGTCAAACCTGGTCAAAACAAGATTTCTTACCAGCTATAAGAGGGAAAACATGTGAAACCCGTGATTTTGACATGTTATCTGGTGGGTCTTTTCATTAAAGAGCAGCCTCAATTTGAAGTTGGGAGCATTTGTATGTGGGTCACAGCTACCCAGAAAAAAACAACAACAAGGGACTTAATCGTGGTGGGTCGACCCACCGCGTCACGTGTCAAAATCATGGTTTTCGCGTGTTTTCCCTCTTATATCTGGTAAGAAATCTTAAGAAATCTTCCGAGTAGAAGAGGGAATGACACACGTAACGTGGGGGGGGGGGGTATTTAAAGCCACCAGCATGATGTAAATATATTAAGAAGTGTACGTGATAAAACAGATACGAACTCGTATAACGCTAATGGCAATGCACACATGCAGACAATTATTTGTAATTTGTGTTTCCTGCATTCTGGCACTTCATTTAAAATTATTCATTCCCCATCCCTACAGCCTACTTAACACAAACACGCGCACGCAAGCATAAACACACACATGCGCACTACGCAAATTCGCGCAAACGTGAGCGCGCACTCAGACAAAAACACACACTTATTGGCACACACGTATGCAAACACGCACGCGCGCGCGCACACACACAATACACAGACACATGCACACACTCGCGCGCGCGTACGCACATATTCACAAGCGTGTCTCAAGGACGTGCATCTGCTGCTGCAAACCCTCAGTGCACACAGACCGTCACAGAATTTCACCCTCCTTTTTTTTTGTTCTCCCTAAAACTCAATCCTCTCCTCAAAAAAACCCTGACACCTTTAAGTTAACAGACAAGAAACAACACATAAAGCTAGCAGTTCTAATCCCTTTCAAAATGTGGACGGTCTTGAAACCACAAGGCTAATTGCTTTCCAAGAATGTGCACGTCTTTTTTGTTCTCCACCTCTGTATATCAGTCTGTTTTTGTGCCTGTTTTTCTTTCTTTCTGTGTTATGTGTTTGTCTGTTTGTGTGTCTGTCTGTCTTGCCTATCTGTATGTATGTTTTCTTTGCGCATGCGCACACACGCACACACTCTCTCTCTCTCTCTCTCTCTCTCTCTCTCTCTCTCTCTCTCTCTCTCTCTCTCTCTCTCTCTCTTATACATTGAAACATATACATATGTATGTATGTTTTCTTTGCGTTCTCTCTCTCTCTCTCTCTCTCTCTCTCTCTCTCTCTCTCTCTCTCTCTCTCTCTCTCTCTCTCTCTCACACACACACACACACACACACACTCTCTCTCTGTCTCACATACAGTGAAACATAAATAACGCACGCACGCACACGCACGCACACACGCACACACACACACACACACACACACACACACAGAGGCGCGTACATACATGCGCGCACGCACACGCACGCACACGCACACACGCACACACACACACACACACACACACACACACACACACACACACACATACACACGTGCACACACTCACGTCTTAAAGACACATGCGTGCCCGCGCGCGCTCACACACAGTGTTACATAATGGAAGGAAATTAGAAGAAGAAGAAAAAATAAACAAACCACAAACAATCCCAATTACCTTCGTTCCAATGTTTCTCTGCCATTGGAATCTGTGTAGAACTTCCCTTCGTTTTTCAGGTCGGAGACGAAATACGACACCACCTCTTTACCCTTGTTATCCCTGAAACAAAGTAATAAACAATACAAAAATAACATAGGATTCAAGTTGAAATCTTTGCAACAACAACAAAAAAACCGCAATGATTTACCGATTTGGGGGGTTATTTTAATGATGAGGTGTTGGCAATAAACTGACATATTGAAAGATGTAACAGCGCAGTTGCAGCAGCAATAGTAGCTGCGGAGGCAGCGTAATTGAAAAGCAACATCAAGCCATTGAATCGACATGTGTGACGACTAATTGTAAGGGTTTGTCATAGGCATTGGAAATATGGCTTAGCCTCGGCATAGTGCTGATTCATTCTTATACAACGAGCTGGCAATCAATCACCGTACACCCCAATACTCCTCAACCATACGATTCTAAGTTTGTTTGTTTTTTGGTACAGTTTTAACCCCTTAAAGACCCACCACGTCACGTGTCAAAATCACGGTTTTCGCGTGTTTTCCCTCTTATAGATGATAGGAAATCTTAACAAATCTTCCTAGCTGTGACGAGGTAATGGGTTAAAAGGCTAAGTCCCTAGGGAAGACTTTAGATCATTTGCCTTTAGCCCACTTCTCTAGGGTATGGGAGATGAGCAACTTTCCCGGCCCCTTTTCATCTAATAAATTTATATTTGTGCCCGGGTTCTGGCTCGTATGGTTGTAAGAAATACAAGTGGTTGAATTGCTCTAAATGGCAGACAGAGAGTAGTAGGGTTTTACATGAAATTACAAGACTCCCACTCTCATCAGTCTGACCAAAGGGTTCAGGATTATTTGACACTTGTATTTTATTTACTCCCAAAATCTGCATAAGATTATGCAACAATAATAATAAAGCAGCTCAATGGCGCCAAAACAAAATATGGATAAAAACACAATGAAATCCGAAAGGATTCACAAGACTTTTGTCTTTCTATAAGGTTCGCCCCATGCCGGAAGGGTTACTAATTATCTTCGGTGTCCGTAGGAAAGTTCAAATGATTGGCGCAGTCAGGTGGACTTAGCTGTTTGAAGTTCTGGGCTTGCTCGTCAGGTGAGAGTAGCTCCCAGTCGTTCCGGTTACGGCTTCGCGGGATGGCACGGTTCAGGCGTGGTCTCCTCGCGGATTCTGGGTGCGGGTCGTCTTGGCGGCGATCCCGTCTTGGTGCTTGGTGGAGTCCGGGATAAGCATCCGGCCCACGATGCCCTGCTGATAATCACAGGAGAAGGTGGATGTAGATCTCTATGGCTTAGAGACAAGGGGCTTCAGTCGGCAGGGCATTAGTGAATCCCAACCGGCTAGAAGGCTTCCCTTGTACAATAGCACTATTTAATAAATAAACTGAATTTCAGTTAACAAACTGAGATCAGAAAAACATAAAAGGTGATCAAGACAACATCACTCTCCATCCAACACCTGGAAAGGAATGGTATCATAAAGTGCAAGATTGCGGCCCATAGGTTTCCTACTAAAAATAGTGCAAGATTGCGGCCCATAGGTTTCCTACTAAAAATAGACAAAAGGGTTAGTAGGCATAAACTCCGGTTCTGGTACCAAAAGTGTTCAAGTCAAAAACACACACACACAAATAATCAGTGCACATAAATAGAATAGAATGTTTACCACTTCTTTTCTATAACATATCTATCTACTCCTTATTCATCATTGAACATAGGATCTAGATCAAAACTAGAGTCAAACAAACCAGATCTCAATCACCTGCCATCAATAATACTTACTAGTGGGCTTATGATGACTGGTTGTGAGTGTTGCTCTAGCTACGTTTCAGCATCTTGTGTGACAACTTTTTCTCACCACTCCAATTATAGCCTTCACTTTCAAACAATGAAAGCCTGCTATTGGTGTATTACAGTCCACACGTCACAAGATTGCTGTTCTAAATGTACCGAACAATCACGCGCCTATTACATCCTTATCACGTGCCTACATTCAAAATCCTTCTCGTGTTCGGAAAAGCAAAACCATCTTCAAAGGGAGATAACCTCGGTTGTCACTTTCTTGTGATGAGACGGTAGATAAGAGGGGGGGGGGGGGGGGTGAAGGGAGATAACCTCGGTAGGTGGTACGTGCTGACCGGGGAGACAAGTCGACCTTCAAAAGGGACCAATCCCGGAATCGGCATTCTTTAGATGGTGGGTGGCAATTAACGTGGCGGCCGGACAGAGAAATGAAAAGGAGAGGGGGGGGGGGGGGGGGATGGAGATAAAGAAAGAGGGGTCGCGCGGGACACTTACGTCACACTAGCATAAGAGGGAATGTGACACGTGACGTGGGGGGTCTTTAAAGACATCACTGCCTTAGGCAAACATCATTACTGGCCTGGGGTTGCATTGCCTAGGAAATCATATAACAAATTAAGAAACGCAACCAAACGCAGCACTGTGAATGATTCAATTTTGACAACATTACTAGTTGATCCAAGTATAATTTTCGCTTTGAAATCATGGTTACGTGCATTGAAATCCGAATCATTAGTCTCCTTATTACCATCACTGATAATGACAAAATAGTGGAGTGCTTTCTGAGGCTCGTGTAGGGCCGACTTTTGCACATTTATAACATTACAGATTGAAATAGAAGAGTCACACGTAAGTGAAACGAAAGCTGGAAGAGTGATGAAGAGAAGTAACTCGAAAAACGTGGTTTGGATTTTAAAAACATGGATTTAGATCAGTTTTAGACTCAGAAATCGGTGTTCCGAGAATACTCGGTATTTGGCCCTGACTGGCGTTCTCCTGTTCCGAGTATACTCGGAAGTCGTCCGCAATGAGTTAATTAAAGAACAGCCTGCAGACAACTTAGACTCAACGGATGCAGAACGGTCACAGGTGCCAGCACTCATTGGCCATTCACGATGCATCCAACCGCTTTTGTTCTTCACCACCTGCTGGCTTAAAGGGCAAGGAATTCCAGAGTGTCGGCTAAGTGTGGCTACTGACTAGAGTGGTAAGCACAAAGTTTAAGTGTCTGTGGTGGTAAGAGGTCGGGGAGTGTATGGATGAGTAGTATGGGTTCACCATATCTAAAATGCCAGAAAACCTGCTTTTCTTTCTTCGTACCCCATCTAGTTCAATCATTGCAGGCCACACCTCTAGACCCATAACGCATATAACGGGCACACCACTCACTGCAGACCTGCTTACCCCCTACGCAACCCCTCCTACATTTCTCGGTTAATTGTATTTTTCCGTTATTGCCTTTCTTACCATACATACAGCTGTATTTTAGGAACATTTTCACCAAATTATCTTTTGGGAATACTAACCCTAACCCTAGCCCTAACCGCCCTAACCCCCACCCTACAAGACGGGAAAACGCAATGAACCACAACTGTGACAAATCGCGGTGTACTGCAGTACATATGTGGGGGGTAGGGTTAGGCTTAGGGCTAGGGTTAGGGATAGGGTTAGTATTCAAAAAAGGTTATTAGCTAAAAAGGTGCATAAAATACAGCTTTATGTATGGTAAGAAAGGCAAAAACGGAAAAATAAAATTAACCGAGAAATGCAGGGGGGTGGCACATCTTTACCTTTACCGAATCTAGCATTATTTTCAATCTTGAAGAGTAGTAGAGATCCAAATTGTGTAGAATACTACTCGAAACAAGTAGAGTAAACAGGTCTTCTCACAAGCCAAAGCACCCAATCCATAGAATTGGGTCACGGTAGTCTGACACTTGCTGCTCGCGCTAAAAGGGGAAAATGGTAGGGTAAAGAGTAGCGAACGACGAGCAGGAAGGCAAAATGTGGCCATGCGACGACGAAAATTGTGTTTTACGTCCTCTTGGTCTGAGTCAGACACATATGGGACATTTGTAAATACAAATATGTTGGGAACAATACTGGAGGCAATGCCCGGAGGCAGTACGAAACCAGTAAAGTCCCAATTTTTTAATATTAATACAGATAGGTGTAGCGGTAACCACGCCTCGGTTCAACCTCATCGGCTATGGCACCGCTACAAGTAGTTAAATGTGGCCATGCGATGAGAGCCGCTCCATATTATACTCCGGCTGTGCCTTTAAACGAAGTCTGGCAGATGAATGCTGTTAGGGTGACTGACCCAAACGTCCTTTCCTTCCCGTTCCACCACCCTACCTGCTCCTACTATTCCCCCTATTGATATATCATCACCCGAAAAAGAACCATTTTTCAACCTGCCTGTTTCTTCCACCCCTGTTTCTCTCTATCTGCACTCTACAACCCAGACGACCAGGGATGAGAAGAGGTGAAGGCTGGTGGCACTAACCTAATTGGTATTTGTAAGTAATGCTCACGTTTATTGGATGAACAAGGAACAGATAATTATGTCAAATTGTATCATTATGGTGGTGACGGGGAGATCAAACATTTGACAAACAGTATGTGATCTGTATTTGAGGGAGGCAGGGGGTGGGGGAGGCCTGCGAATTCCAGGTCCTGGTTTTCCCATGTCATCTTTGTATCGAAACTTTGGTCTCGTTCCGCCCATTATAAACGCTATTTCAGGCTAAATGTCTTCTGTTCCGTTTGCCCTCGTTCACTTTCTCTCTCTCTCTCACACACACACACACACACACACACACACACACGCGCGCGCACGCTACAGGGGAAAATCGTAGGGTCAGCAGGCACGCACACATGCATGCACGCTCACGTGAATTAATACGTAGCGCCTAATACAGCTATTAGGTAGTGAGTATTGAAACAGCTTGCTTATTCATTTTACTCACTTCTTTATAATACACTAGTTAAACCCGTGCTCCGCACGGCAGCACCCCTCCCTTCCGCCCACTCACCCGTGCTCCGCACGGCAGCATGAAGCATCTGCGCTTCCTAGCTTCGCTTGGGGTTTCCCCTATCCTGCTTTCCCCCTCCGCCCACCCCCAGCTTTCCAAACTTCCAGAAGGTACTCCCTCCCTCTTCTCCTTCCTAGCTTGGGGTTTCCCCTATCCTGCTTTCCCCCTCCGCCCATCTCCAGCTTTCCAAACTTCCAGAAGGTACTCACCCCCTCTTCTCCTTCCTAGCTTCGCTTGGGGTTTCCCCTATCCTGCTTTCCCCCTCCACCCACCCCCAGCTTTCCAAACTTCCAGAAGGTACTCGCCCCCTCTTCTCCTTCCTAGCTTCGCTTGGGGTTTCCCCTATCCTGCTTTCCCCCTCCCCGTGCCCCACCCCCCCCCTCCGCCAACCCCCAGCTTTCCCCCTCCCTGGTCTGTGCCCCCCTCCCTTCCGCCCACTCCCCTCTCCTTTAAAAAAAAATGATGAAAAGCCTCCCCCCCCAAAAAAAAAAAAAAAAGACAAAAAAGACTCGAACCCGCAACCTACGGATTTGTGACGCAGCGTCCTAACCTATCGAGCTAGTAAGGCTTCGTCGAAAGTCGCTGTAAAAATGTCATTATAAGAGGAAGAAGGGAAAGCAGTCAAGTCGGACCAATTGAAGCAGCTTCAAAATAATGCCAATTGACACGCAAGCAACATTTTGCCTTCAAAATCAACTTCCAAAAGCAAAATTTTTAATACGACCTAGCGGAGTAAATAGACGAAGCGCGTATCTTGACCCGCATCGCGAGCGAACGTCCAACATTTACACGGTACTCGAGTTTTTAGGCTCCCCTCCTCGGATCCTTAGCGCAAAATTATGTAGATTTTTTTTTTTAAATAAGAAAAACAAGTAAAAAAAAAAAACAAAAAAAACCCACATCCTTGGCAAAGTATTTTAAGGCTAGGGTGGGGAAAAAGGAGAGAGAAAAAAAAGCAATTACTGACTCTACTAACCCAGAAACTAACACGTTCCCCATTCCCCATTCCCACGCGAAAAATGACTTAAAGACACACTGACCCACCACGATTAAGTCCCTTGGGTTTTTTCTGGATAGCTGTGACCCACATACACATGCCCCCAACTTAAAAATTGAGTCTGCTCTTAAAAAAATCATGTTTCGTTTTGAATTTGAGGGCACTTGTATGGGAGTCAAACCTGGTCAAAACAAGATTCCGTAGTTACCAGCTATAAGAGGAAAAACACGTGAAACCTGTGATTTTGACACGTCATCTGGTGGGTCTTTAAGACCCAAGACCGAGACAAATAAAAACAGGGGCCAGGAAGCAAAAATGGTGAGAACATCAACAAAACAAGATGACAGAGCCATATAAACTGTACTCCCATTTCAACGAAAAGTATTCAAATGAAAGCAAACATGGAAATATATATTTTTTGAAAATTGATTATGAAAATTAAAACTTTCATGTGATGCTTGTAGTAGAGATTGTCAAATTCTCTCCCTTGGATTCCATCCGCTTAAAAAACCCCAGCACTGTCACTCAAGGTAGATAATGTGTGACTCATGTGTGTGTGTGTGTGTGTGTGTGTGTGTGTGTGTGTGTGTGTGTGTGTGTGTGTGTGTGTGTGTGTGTATGGGTGTGGGGGGGGGGGGGGGGGGGGGTTGGCGGGATTGCTTTGCTTAAAAAAAACCTCCCTGTACCAGTTTGGCAACAGGCAAGAATTTATTTTACATAACCTATGGTTAAAAATAATCCATTATCTTTTGCATAATCTGTGTGTGGGGGGGGGGGGGGGGGGGTTCACATATACACATAGATTCACAAGAATACATTGATATGGCTAGCCATTGGGTGAATGTAGAGGTCCTAAAGGAACCAGTTCTCTCTGCCCCTTAAGGAACGATTCTACACAAATTCTTTGAAATATGTTGAGTAGCTTAGGCCCTGTGAAGTGGAATATTTTTGTCACACACACATAGACACACACACGCACGCACGCCTGCACACGCACGCACACGCACACACACATACACCAGAGAGAGAGAGAGAGAGAGAGAGAGAGAGGGAGATAGAGAGAGAGAGAGAGAGAGAGAGAGAGAGAGAGAGAGAGAGAAAACGAAAACGAAAACGAAAACGAAAACGAAATTTTATTTAACCAGGGAACATAAGATAAGCAAGTTACATGCTTTTTTCCACCCAGCCCTGAGACAGAGACAGAGAGACACAGAGAGAGAGAGAGAGAGAGAGACAGAGACAGAGAAAAAAGAGAGAGAGAGCACAAACAGCCCTCTTCTGATTCCAATGTACACTAGTTCTTACTAGAACTGGAAGAACTGGAAGAACAAAAAAGTGGAAATGGTGTTGTGTTTGGGGAAAGGGTTTGTTAATGAAGACGGCATAACGACAGCTGGCTTCATTAGTCAGTATGATTATGCTGGCAGTTAATTAACGACGCTATGCCTGCCCTCACAATGAACCCCCTCTGTTGGTAAAGACAAGCTTATACAGCTTTGAGGTGCTAGTTAGCACACAGTCTTTCAGTCTGGGGCGCGTTACCCCAAAAACAGGAGCTCTCAAGAAAAGCGTGAAAGTGTAGGGGAAGACGGGGTAAAAAGTGCATGGGCGGGTAAGAAGCCCACCCCAATTATCTCATGAAATAAAGAAAATTTCAGTCAAATTTGCCCATGAGACGAATGCTAGACATTAACGCTCGTCTCATGGGCAAAATGAGACTGAAATTTTCTTTATTTCATGAGATAATTGGGGTGGGCTTCTTACCCACCCATGCGCTTTTTACCTCGTCTTCCCCTATTGCCAATGCATGCATACCTAGCACTGGTGAACGCTTTGTCGAAAGACAAATAATGATTTTTTTCGGATTAGCGATCCCCCGTGGGGATACCGGGGGGGGGGGGGGGGGGGGGGGGGGGGGGGGCTTTCGCACAAATAGTTCCCCCACCTTCTGGAAGTTCTGTGCTTGTAACTTCCTCCAGACCTGTTTACCCCCTACACAAGTCTTGAGTAGCCAGGATAGCTGAAATGAGTAGTTTTGGCTCAAAATGTGTAGTTTTATTCATTAAGCCATCACACAACAGGGCCGGATCTAGGGGGGGGCGGGGGTGCTTTGGGTGCTGCAGCACACCCCCCTCGGCTGTCAAAAAAAAAAGAATGCAACTGAGGACAAGGGAGATGCTCTTGCAATAAGGTGATAATGTTTGATTGTCTTTTGTGTGTTATGACTGCAAGGTGCAAAACTGATCAAACGCTCTTAAGAAGTTCTGTTCTGAGCTCACAGGAGATGCCACAAAACAGTTTTAAAATGTTGAAGACTCGTTTTCGGCCGGGGGTCTTCGCCCCCCAGAACCCGCCACCAGGGCTTTGCCCCTGGACCCCGGCCTAAAAAAGGTTTCAAGCACCCCCCCTTCAAAAGTCTGTGATCCGGCCCTGAACAATTTTCACTGAAAATGAGTAATTAGAGCATTATTTTCAATCTTGAAGAGCAGTAGATATCCAAATTGAGTAGAATACTACTCGAAAAGAGTAGAGTAAACAGGTCTGTTCCTCTAATCTGTCACTCTTTGACTCTGCCTGTGTGTGTGTGCGTGCACATGTGTGTGTGTGCATGCATGTGTGTGTGTGCGTGTGCATATGTGCGTACGTGCGTGCGTATGTGCGTGCGTGCGTGCGTTTGAAACAGCAAGATAACTAAAGACAGTAAGATTGAGGGTGGGAGGGAAAAGGAACAAAAGTTTGGACTCTCTCTCTCTCTCTCTCTCTCTCTCTCTCTCTCTCTCTCTCTCTCTCTCTCTCTCTCTCTCTTTCTCTCTCTCTCTCTTTGGTTTGATGGAATTATGCATGCTGAGTATATATTTTGTACTATCATTTTAATATTTCATACTCACATTAAGACTGTATGTGAATTAATGTGATTATTTGTATTGATATCTTTTGTTTGCATTTTCCTTTATTTCATTACACCCCTCATGTCATGATGGCTATGTGGCTATTGACATTAATTAAATCAATTAAATCTCTCTCTCTCTCTCTCTCTCTCTCTCTCTCTCTCTCTCTCTCTCTCTCTCTCTCTCTTCCTCTCTCTCTCTCTCTATCAGTCCAGTCACTTGTCCACTCACTGGGTAGGGATGGGCCCCACTGTCCACTCCAGCTCCAGGTGACGGGCCCCTTTGTACAGCCTGACCACCTGACTGACCCACGTGCTGAACCGTTGATGGACCTCTTGGACCAACGGACCCTGGACAGACACCACCACAGAGCGAGGCGTGATGCGCTAGTAATCACGGAGCAGTCACTGTCATAATGATGCTACTCCCCCCCACCTTCTGGAAGTTCTCTGCTTGTAACTTCTTCTAATCTGTCACTCTCTTTGACTCTGCCTTTTCCCCTTGTTTGCTATCATCTACTATCTTTCTGCCTATCCGGCCCATTCTCCTCCTGACTTTTGTTTTTTCAAGAAACGCTTTCAAAAAGATTTCCTCCAGCCGAAGACTGACATGATGGGCCTAAATGTTTCTTACTTAGGCGCATAATGGCAGCATGACGGATCTGCGCTCATAATTGATAGGAAACTGTCTGAGCAATCGAAGAAGAAGAAGAAGATTATGCTACTCTTTGTTCCCTTGGCATCACCCTTTTATTTCAGGAGCGCCGATAACAACAACAACAAACACGATGCTTGATATCCATTAGCTGTTAGAGAAAAGGCTGGGAACAAAGAGTGCATTAAATAAACAATACATACGCGCATGCGCGCGCACACGGCATGCGCACACACACACATACACATACGCCGCATGTACGCGCGCGTGCACACACACACACATAGAGGCCTACTCACGCACACACGGGCACATGCACAGGCTTTTGTACCCAATGACACCCCGAGATACGTTCAACATGTTCCAAAATGTCAGATAGCCATTTTTTTGTTTAGTGACAAATGTGTTGACTTAAAAAGAAATAGCAGACACTGAATTATTATGTTGAAACAATAATAAGGTTTGGAAAGAGAAGAACATAAAAAAAGACAAAGAAATTTAAGATGTGGAATCTATATACAAAATACGAATAATAAAATAATTGTAAATACATTTTTTACAAAGATTTCTGCAATAAAACGGACCCCCCCCCCCCCCCCCCCCCCCCCCACACACACACCTCACACACAAACACTAATCAATCATAATATGTCCGAAACAAGTGAGTTTTAAGGGCAGAGCGAAAGGCGGAGATAGAGTCAGATGAGCGGACATGTTGTGGGAGGGAATTCCATAAGTGAGGTGCTAAATAGTAGAAGGATCGTTCACCAAACGATTTCGTGTGGACCCGAGGAACCTTGAGTGTGCAGCAGTCAGAGGAAGAACGTAGGGAGCGAGCAGGTGTGTAGACAGTTACTAGTTCAGAGAGATAGACGGGACCAGAGGAGTGAACAGCACCGAAACAAAGGCAAGCTATTTTATACTTGATTCTAGCCTCTACTGGAAGCCAGTGCAAGTTACGAAGATGAGGTGTTATATGATCAGAACGTGGAATCTTGAGAGTGAGGCGTGCTGCACTGTTTTGCAGTTTTTGAACACGTTGCAGGAGATACTGAGGACAGTCACAGAGAAGAGAGTTGCAATAGTCAATGCGGGAAAGAATAAAGGCAGAAATAAGAGTTTTTGTGGCTGCAACGAGTGTTTTAAAACGAGTATATCAATGCACTTTCTTCAGCTAGAATAGACTTTATAGTGTGTTTTCTCAAAATGGCCGATGCTCACCCTATTGACTTTAAATGCTCATCACTCTGGAGACAAAAGATGCAACAATGCTTCTTGTATCATTAGAAAGAGCATTGTCTGAAGTTGTCACACGTATCATTTTCTCAGAATGGTCAGTTTTACACTTAATGTCCCTTTTTTTTTCTTCTTCTCCCTCACTCACTCAGACAGTCTCCTGTCATAAGAGCGCAGCTGTGTCATGCTGTCGCTATGCGCCTAACTAAGGAAGCTCACTTTCCGTTCGCTTATTTGCTAGCCATTATTAATGCACACTAGAAACAATAATTATTAGTCTTCACTCACGTCATACACTCTGATGTGCACGGGGTCTTTGTCCCCCACTCTCTGAGGCAGCTCCCGCTCTGGAATAAACACATAGGCCCCAGAGGAGCGGAAGCCCCCCTGGACTCCCTTGTAGTAGGCGAAGTCCTGGGAGATCTTGGCGCTCCGCTTGGACGCCAAGTTCCGCACCTCCTTCAGGCGACCCGTCTGACCGTCAAACGTCGCCTTTAGATACTGGGACGAGAGCAGAAAGAGACGTGATAGGTGAGGGGGATGGGAGGTGTGGGGGGGGGGGGGGGGGGGGGAGTGAAATGTGGTGCATTGTAACATTTCACAATTGAAAATTATGGATACAATTGCACACAAGTGGTTTTTTTTATATATGTTATCTGTTGGGGGTTTTTGGTGTGTGTGTGTGCGTGTGTGCGCGTGTGTGTGTGTGTGTGTGTGTGTGTGTGTGTGTGTGTGTGTGTGTGTGTGTGTGTGTGTGTGTGTGTGTGTGTGTGTGTGTGTGTGTGTGTGTGTGTGTGTGTGTGTGTGTGTGTGTGTGTGTGCTTCTGTGTGTGCTTCTGTGTGTGCTTCTGTGTCAAGTCAAGTCAAGTCAAGTCAAAGTGATCTTTCAAGTCAAGTCAAAATGTTTGTGTGTGTGTGTGTGTGTGTGTGTGCGTGCGTGTGCGTGCGTGCGTGCATGCATGCGTGCGTGCGTGCGTGCGTGCGTGTGTGTGTGCGTGCGTGCGCGTGTGCGTGTGTGTCTGTGTGTGTGCATGTCTGTGTCTGTGTCTGCGCGCTACCTTATGTGCATGCGTCCGTGCGTGCGTACATGTGCTTACCTGATTTTGAATAACAATGTCTCCTTTATTGGAGTTTACTCTCATTGGCTTCTGCCCCCCTGAAACAAAGTCAACAGGCATCAAGACTCGTATGTTGTCACATGTGACCCAGCACCACAAAAGGGACATTAAGTCGCTGGGCTAGTTTCTCACAACAGGCTTGCAAAATCTTCTTTCTTTTTTTTTCCATTTTGAGTTATGGGTCTTTTCGTGCTCTCTAACATCTCATATTTCATAATTATTTTATAAATAGGAATCCTTCTTATGGTCTCTAAATGCTCAAAAAAGGTGCTTTCAAATGAGCAGGTTGATGCGTTTTCTTCAGCTAGGCTAAGCTTTAGACTCTAATTTATCAAAATGGCCGAAAGTCACCCTACCAAATATAAATGCTCATAACTCTAAAACTGGAAAACATTACAGGAATGGTTCTTATATCATTTGAAAGAACATTGTGTGAAGATTCTAGCTGCAACTCACAATAGCCATTTTGACACTTAATGGTGGTGCTAGGTCACAAATGTACGTGTATGCTTACTATGTTCTTATCATTCATTCTCAACTGTAGTTCTTCTTCTTCTTCTTTTTCTTCTTCTTCTTCTTCTTCCTCAATCACTCAGATAGTCTCATGTCATATGAGCGCAGATGCGTCATGCTGTCGTTACGCATCTAACTAAGAAATAGCTTAGGCCCAGCATGTCCATCTTCGGCTATGGGGGTTTTTTGGTAAGCGTTTCTAGATAGAACAAAGGCAGGAGAATCGACCAGTAAGGCAGAATGATAGTAGATAACAGTAAGCAAAGGGAAAAGGCAGAGTGACAGATTAGAGGAAGCTACAAGCACAGAACTTCCACGAGGTGGGGGGAACTATTTGTATGAAAGACACACACACACACACATCACATCATCACCACCACCACTACCACCACCATCCTACACCGGTATCACCACGGGGGGGGGGGGGGGGGGGGGGGGTTCTCAACTGCACTAAATGTGGAGTGATTCTGTGCGGGAAATTCCCACCACTTGCTCTCTCACACACACACACACCACCACCACCACCCTACCCCGGAATCACCACGGGGGTGGGGTGGGGTGGGTTAGTGGGGGGGAATTCTCAACTGCACAAACTTTTGAATGATTCTGTGCGGGAAATTCCCGCCACTTGCTCACACACACACACACACACACACACACACACACACACACACACACACACACACACACACACACACACACACCACCACCACCACCACCACCCTCTTTCACCCGTACCCGGAGAGGATGAGATGAGGAAGGAGGTGTATCCCATGGGAGGCAGCTTGGCCTGGAACACCACCTCAGAGTCGCTGCTGCTGGAGCTGGGGTCCCGCTCCGGCACCCTCAGCACCCCTTCCCCAGTGACCACCAGCTGGAGGGGTGGAGGGTGGGGGTGGGGGTGAAGGACAGAGACATAAGTACCTAACATTAGGCGGGGCAATGGTCAGTCGAGCGACTTGCTGTGGTCATGGCAAAGAACTTGAGAACTTCAGTTCATAGCAAAACATTCGCCTTGGCTTCTTAAAGACCCCCCCACGTCACGTGTCACATTCCCTCTTATGCTTGGAAGATTTCTTAAAGACCCACCACGTCACGTGTTAAAATCATGTTTTTCACGTGTTTCCCTCTTATAGCTGGTAAGAAATCTTAAGAAATCTTCCTAGCATACGTGACGTGGGGGGTCTTTAAGATTTCTTACCAGCTATAAGAGGGAAAACAAGTGAAAACCATGATTTTGACTCGTGACGTGGTGGGTCTTTAAGGCTATGTCAAACCAACTAACATAGGCTAGAACACCAAGGCTACATCAAAATGTTGTTATGCTATGCATAGTTATGCGGGGGATGGTCTTTACTCGTGACAAGCTCCTAGCATAACATCATCAGGCTCCAGAATCTCCCGAAGGCGGAGTGTGGCTGGCTGTCCACGTGGCGGGGTAATCAAAAGCGGTCACACACGTACATGTTCTCATCCCTACGCTGATGCATTTCTACCGCAGTGTTCAAGTGCTTCGGCAAGTTGGGATGATCCCAGGAGGTTTTATTTTACATAGCCAGGGTAGGCCAATTACAACAACATGGCAAAAACATGTTCTTAAAGACCCACCAGATCACGTGTCAAAATCACGGGTTTCACGTGTTTTCCATCTTATAGCTGCAAAAAAAAATCTTGTTTTGACCAGGCCTCACTTCCATACAAATGCCCCCAAACTCAAACCGTAATGAGCAGCCTCAATTTGAAGTTGGGGACATCTGTGTGCGGGTCACAGCTACCCAGAAAAAAACCCCAAGGGACTTAATAGTGGTGCGTCAGTGTATATGGCTGAAAGTCTGATTTGGTGTCGAGTGGCATCCTAGCCTCTTTCATCTGTTTGTTTAACTTTGGTGTTTATTTGTTTCAAATAAGTTGTATACTAATGGACAGAACAGCATTTTGACATGAATATAAAATGCCACATGCTAAGAAACGTTTTGATTTGCTCTTAAAATAACGAAAAATCGGTACAAAACTGGCGTGTTCAGAAGTCATAGAGCGTTACACATTTTTAGGTGACTTTATTGAACTTATTTTTTCAGCACTATAAAGCATTGCTTGTGAATGTCAGCATACACACTGTTTATGAAATAGATCCCCCCATCAGCTGTTATAATTTTGCATGGTGTATGACGCCTAGACAAAAAAATTGCCTTTTTCTTTTTCATGACTGAGCGCGTTACATTTTGGTGAAGCTGCCCTCTGATAATAAACAGATGCTGCCAGCGGTCAGCTATACTTTAACAGACCATTCCTAGGTATTGAAGCTATGCATTTATGTCAAGAGAGCTCCACTGAACACCCTGCCAGCAAGAAGGGGTAAAGTTTATCATACAATTAAACATTCCACCCCCTAGTTGGGATTTGGTGAAGCTGGGAAAAAATTGGCAGGAATGAGAGTAGTTGTTTTTTCTAACTCAGCCATGTTTTTTCTCCCTAACTGGAATTAAAGAGCCGTGTGGCATCCTATCTTTTGATTTATGAACAGAAAGTAATGGGTTACATGGGTCTTAGAGAAGGAAATGATGAAGGGGGGTGGTGACCGTTTTTAGCAATATGTAACCTGCTCTGCCTTTTTACTCTTGATCAAGTGCACACAAAGATCTGTTTATTGATGTTTTGTTTTATCTATCCTTCACTCAGGGATCATTTGCAACATATTTGAATGAATAACGTCAGTTCTATTCAGTAAAAAAATACTTTGAATATGAGCATGTAATCTTCACCGAACATATTTGGTGTAGTGTAACATACTCTTGCCATTTCATTTTTATCCACAAAAGACAACCTTTTGCATATGTTTTTATAAACAACTGATGTTACAGCAGACAGAAAGAATGTTCTGTTTAATCAGAGGAGTTGTAAAACAATTTGGGCTGCATCAATATTATTTTCATGAGCAGGTTACAATTCACGAAGTCAGTTTCATTATAATCATGTAGGCTAACCTACTCAGAGTGTTGTGCTTCAACTATGAGTTATATTAAAACACTTCATTACTTTTGTCTCTAAAGCAGTCTTATAGTGTTATTAATTTGATTTTTTATTGAATACAGGCTATTATGAACAAATAAATGTTAGCTTCATAATAAAATAAAGTTTTTGGTGAAAGGTAACCTACTCACAGCCAAATCCACATGTTTATATTAGTTTAATTTTTATCTACATACTTTTTTCATTACAATTAACTCTAAATATGAAGGCTAGCATACCATCAATATTTTACAGTTGTAAGTACGATCTTGAGAGTTAAACTTAGTTTACATAAAAACTTCATGTACTTTGGTGAAGCGTAACTTACTCATATTTGTAAATAATTTTTATTGTTTTCACTATATGCTGCAAATGAAGTAAGAATGAGAGTCAAACAATTTCAGTTTTACCTATATGCTTTTGATTTTTAGGTTCACGTAAATGAAGCGGATGTATGCAGCAGAATAAAACATGTGTAAAAGCCATTTTGGTGAAGCGTAACCTGCACATAGC
>CM065680.1:71383913-71386413 GCA_017654935.2 Phymorhynchus buccinoides
CCAATCTACGATCGCAAAGGAGTAAGTTTTCCTTCAGGTTTGTTTCCTTTTTTTGTTTGTTTGTTGTTCTTTTCTGTCTGTCCTAAGGATCTCCCGAACCGCTTGACCGAATCACTTCAAATTTTGTGTGCTGGTGTGTCCCTATGAGAGGAAGGCATCCACACAAAACTTTTCGCCGCTCTGACCTTGACCTTGGCGTATGACCTTCAAAACCCAAAATCGTTAAGGGGCCATAACTTCCACACCGCAGGTCCTGGAGTCATGAAACTTGGCATGGAGGTACTTTCGCTTATGGCCGTTCTGATGATGGCGTACCGATGAAGGTCAACATCAAGGTCAGGGAGATCGGTATGCCTTGAAAGTGGTATGGGTCTAATAATTGTTTTTTTCTGCCCCACGCATATCTTCCGAACCGCTTCACCGAATCGTTTCCAATTTTGTGTGGTGGCGTGTCACCATCAGAGGAAGGCATCCGCACATAAATTATCACCGTCGAGACCTTCACCTTGGCGTATGACCTTGACAACCGAAAATCTTTAAGGGGCTGCAACGTCCACACCGTTGGTCTCAGGGACTTCAATCTTGGCATGTAGGTACTTTGGCATATGTTTGTTCTGATCATTGCATACTGATCAAGGTCAAGGTCAAGGTCATGGAGATCGGTAGGCCTTGAAAGTGGTAGGGGTCTAAAAATTGGGTTTTCAGCCACAAAAGTAAAAATATAATATTTCGCGGACCCGGCGAAACTGGTACTCAGCGTTACAGGTACGGGGCGTTACGTACTAGTACCGGTACGGGGCGTTGCGCTAGTAATATAATAATACTAAGAGAGAAAGAGAGAGAGATAAAATCAAAACGAGAGAGATAAATAGTCCAAATACGTCTCTCTCTCTCTCTCTACAGGTACTTGGCGTTACCTGTACTAGGCGTTACCGGTACGGGGCGTTGCGCTATTCAATATAATACTAATACTAAGAGAGAAAGAGCGAGAGATAAAATCAAAACGAGAGAGATAAATAGTCCAAATACGTCTCTCTCTCTCTCTCTCTCTCTCTCTCTCTCTCTCTCTCTCTCTCTCTCTCTCTCTCTCTCTCTCTCTCTCTCTCTCTCTCCCTCTATCTCTCTCCCTCTCTCTCTCTGTGTATAATATGTGTGTGTTTGTGAGTGTATGGGAGAGAGAACTTGGATAGTTGTGAATATTGCCAGTTTTTTGGGTTTTTTTTTTTGTTTTTGTTTTTTTTAATGTTTGATGCGCGCGCATACTTATGTTAATGTGTATTTTCATGTATTGTCTTTGAATGCTATATGTCATGTGCAATGTGTTTGCTTGAATGTTGGATCACTGTGCAATGTGTTTGCTTTAATGTTGGATCACTGTGCAATGTGTTTGCTTTAATGTTGGATCACTGTGCAATGTGTTTGCTTTAATGTTGGATCACACGAGTTGCCACAATTTAAAAATAATATTTTTGAGATAAAGTATTGTTAGTTGAGTTGAGGTCTACGAACCTCTTCTTTTTCTTCTTCTTTTTCTTCTGTGTTCCTAGGCCATAAGGCCAAAATGGGTAAGTTACATATGTGTCCGGTTTTCAGTCTTCACTGGTCTCCCCGCTGCGCACAGCCGACACATTCTGATTTCGGAAGAGCTCGAATGAAAAACAAATTACTTGAAAGATTTCTTTTTGGAAAAACGGAGGGAGAATGGGCCAATAAGTCAGAAAGATAGCACCAGTAGATGATAGAAAGCAAAGGGTAGATCATAGAAAGCAAAGAGGAAAGGCAGAGTCAGAGAGAGAGAGAGAGGCAGATTGGGGGAAGTTCCAGAAGGTGGGGGAACTATTTTGTTTCCCCACGAGTAGAGTGCGATAGTCGGCAAGGTTTTGCGAGGACAGGAGAATGGGAACAGGTGACGGAAGGGGTACTGCCGTTTCGTCCTTTTTCATTTTCGTCCGTTTTACCCGGCCAGAGGCCGAGGTATTGCGATTGGCTTGTGTGTCTGTCTCTGTGTGTGTCTGTCTGTGTGTGTGTGTGTCTGTGTGTCTGTGTATCGATTATCTTAAAAACTACTGTTTGGATTTTGATTAAAATTGGCAGAGGGGTAGACAGCTTGACAAGGAAGCTTCCTTTCGTTAATCAACACCGTGCTGACCTTGACCTTGAAGTTTGACCTTGAAAACCGACATTTCCTTCTTTGGGCTATGTAATTCCCCCCCAGCTTTATTTCGTGAACTAGTGAACAGAATCGCTTCAAATTTTGTGTGGTGGTGTACCATGGTGCAAGGAAGTTTGTATAAAAGTTCAGCTGTATCTCGTGAACTACTGAACAGAATCGCTTCAAATTTTGGGCTATGTATTTTATGCGTTCTGTAAGGGTGGAAAGTGGTGTGTTTATTGGGGGGGGGGGGGGGGGGAGAGGACATGGTGCAAGGAAGTTGGCGGAGGTTAGGAATGATGGGGAAGGAGGAGGGGGAGGAAGGGTAGGGGGGGGGGGGCGATTAAT
>CM065680.1:71391413-71393913 GCA_017654935.2 Phymorhynchus buccinoides
TCTCTCTCTCTCTCTCTCTCTCTCTCTCTCTCTCTCTCCCTCTCTCTCTCCCTCAAACACGCACACACACTTACACACACGCGCACGCATGCACGCACATACGCAGTTTAAAATAATACAATGCTTACGTTATGGCATCATGGTGCTGCATTACCGCTACAGCTCTCCCTGCACAGTTTAAAGTTTAAAATAAATTTGATGATGATGACGATGATGATGGTAATGATGGTGATGATGATGATGATGATGATAGTGAACAGAAGGAGGAGGAGAAGGACGATGACGATGACGACGATGATAGTGAGGATTATGGCTCGATAATGAGTCTCTGTGCTCAGTTTAGTGTAGGGCTATTTTCCCATTATCATGTTAGTTTTGTATCAGTCACTATAGTATTTGCATCTAAACAAGAGAAATGTCAACTGTGTATTAAATAAACTAGCGCAACGCCTAGTACTGGCAATGCACCGTACTGGTAACACCTAGTAACGGTAACGCCAAGTACTGGTAACGCTGAGTACAGCAAATTTGAAGCGATTCGGTTAAAAAACGGCGGAGTTATAAGGCCCCGTTTCCCATTGGCGCTGCTCTGAGAGTGACGCGCTCTCCCGATTCTCTTCCAATTTACCGCCAGGCTTCGCCCCTGCCATAGCAAGCCTGACAGCAAATTTGAGGCGATTCGGTTAAGAAACGGCGGAGTTATTCGTGAAAAGGTGAAGCGGCGTCTAGCGCGCGTTTCTGAACCGATTCACTTCCGGTTTGGCACACCGATAGTCACCGTCCCCGGTCATCTACCTGCCAAATTGGAAGGCAATCGGCCCAGAAACGCTGGAGATACGGGCGCCGAGAGGCCGGCGGATGCGCGTTTCGCGCATTTGCGAAACCGCGCAAATGATACGGCCACCTCGGTTGCCGTTGCCATCGCCCCGTTAGGGCTCACAGCAAATTTGAAGCGATTCGGTCGAAAAACGGCGGAGTTATAAGGCCCGTTTCGTGTTTCAGACACACACAGACACACACACACACACACACACACACGGACAGTTGGCTTTTTACTATATGATGTAAACAACTTTTGGGGGTAAAATAATGCGATCGATTATAAAGCAAACAAACTAACTTTTGCACATTTCATTTTTTTTTAACTCAAGTCTGCATCTTATCAAAGATTCTAAAAGGGTAAGATGGACTACTTAAGAGTTACAGCGAACCGGGCTGATAGAGTTATCGTTAGTGGGGTAGTTATACACCATTCACAGCGTCGCCTATCCAAAAACTCAGACTGGAATTTGAACGGAGAATTCAACTGGCATATTGACGTGTAAATGTGTCACGTTTAAAAGGGACATAACCAGTGTTTATGTCCTCACTACTCATATAGGTAAAAGAGACTGGATGCTTGTCTTCCCCTATACAGTCTTTGATCTTATTAAAAGTAGCGGGTCAAAGGAAAACAAACCCCTTTCAATAACAATATACACTTATATAAATGGACACAGTACACTAAAATTCTATATATGCCAGGCTTTGCCCCGACCACAGCAAGCCTGACAGCAAATTTGAAGCGATTCGGTTGAAAAACGGCGGAGTTATAAGGCCCGTTTTGTGTTTCCGACAGACACACACACACAGACAGACACACACACACTTGCCTTTTTATTATATATTGTTTTAAATACCACTAAATTGCTACCCCTGTAATTCAATATTTAACCTTTTTTGGGTGACGAAACTCGGTCAGCTTAATATAAGAACTCCCAGGCGATCAAAATGTCTTCCACATCCGGGCATTTTGTGGAGCAATATCCGTTTCCTTGTTATTGTCTGGGGCCACACGTTTCACAGCGCGTCGTGTCACGACTGTGCTTAATCTTCGCAATAATTATGTTATTTGAAGAAACAACAGTGTCTTGTATGGTCTTACAATGCTCTCTCCGTGATGACTTGACTTCCATGATAATGAGAGAGAGAGAGAGAGAGAGAGAGAGAGAGAGAGAGAGAGAGAGAGAGAGAGAGAGAGAGAGAGAGAGAGAGAGAGAGAGAGAGAGAGAGAGAGAGAGAGAGAGAGAGAGTGAGTGGGAGGCAGACAGACCGACCGACAGATTCACAGACGCGCGGAAACACACAGAGAGAGAGAGAGAGAGAGAGAGAGAGAGAGAGAAGAGAGAGAGAGAGAGAGAGAGAGAGAGAGAGAGAGAGAGAGAGAGAGAGAGAGAGAGAGAGAGAGAGAACACTGAACACTGAAATGATTAGACTATTGGCCCATATCATTGGAGTGTTATCAAAACATGCATTCACGCAGAAAAAGAAAGAAATTAGTCACGTTGTAGATGTATTTGAATATTTCCCCACATAATACATTCTTATTTCCTTATCAAAGCCTCACAACAAAGGCAGCCAGAGAGAGAGAACGCTTAAACTTATTTCCACTAATCTAGTTAAACCCAAACATTAATTTTATTCCTTTAAAACTTTAAGACTTCCTAAATAAACATCAGAT
>CM065680.1:71403913-71408913 GCA_017654935.2 Phymorhynchus buccinoides
AGTGGAGAGAGAGAGAGAGAGAGAGAGAGATAGAGAGAGAGAGAGAGAGAGAGAGAGAGAGAGAGAGTAGAGAGAGATGAGAGAGAGAGAGAGAGAGAGAGAGAGAGAGATGAGAGAGAGAGACAGAGAGAGAGACAGACAGACAGACAGACAGACAGAGACTGAGACTGACTGGGGTGTGGGTGGGGGGTGGGGGTGGGGTGGGAGTAGAACGCAGCAAGCTTCCCCCGCCTAGGGATACTGGGAGAGGGGGGGGGGGGGGGGGGGGTCTTCCATACAAATAGTTCCCCCACCTTCTGGAAGTTATGTGCTTATAACTACCTCTAATCTGTCAGTCTCTTTGATTCTGCCTTTTCCCTTTGCTTACTGTCATCTACTATCGTTCTGCCTTTCCGGTCCATTCTCCTGCCTTTTTTCAAGAAATACTTTCAAAAAGATTTCCTCTAGCCAAAGTCAGACATGCTGGGCCTAATTATTCTTACTTAGGTGCATAACTGCAGCATGATGCATTTACGTTCGTAATTGACAGAAATTCTCCTGCCTTTTTTCAAGAAATACTTTCAAAAAGATTTCCTCTACCCAAAGTCAGACATGCTGGGCCTAATTATTCTTACTTAGGCGTATAACAGCAGCATGATGCATCTACGTTCGTAATTGACAGAAACATGCCTGAACGACCGAAGAACAAGAACTTAGAAGACGAAGAAGAAGAAGAAGTACTACTCTCTCTCTCTCTCTCTCTCTCTCTCTCTCTCTGCGCGTGCGAGGTCAAAGTCGAAATGATTATGAAACACTCTTTCTGCGATAGGTCAAGATGTGCCACCCCCCCTGAAAAGAAAGACCTTACACGTTTGTGATCCATTTTCTTGGAAGGTGAAATGCTGCCTTCTTCTTGGAAATGTAAAACCGAAAGTTTCACTTTCGTGTGTTTGAGACTGACTGTCTGTTGAAAGCCACAATAGCAAACAAGTGTGTCGCCGAGTGGCAGATAAGTCCCCGAGCAAGTAAATGTGGGGAGGGGGTAGGTGTAGGGAGGAGATATGTGTGTGTGTGTGTGTGCGTGTGTGTGCGTGCGTGCGTGCGTGCGTGCGTGCGTGAGTGTGTGTGTGTGTGTGTGTGTATGTATATGTGCGTGCCTGCGTGCCTGCGTGCCTGCGTGGGTGGGGGTGGTGTGTGTATGTGTATGCCTATTAGCATGTGTGTGAGCGATTATTTGTTTTGTTGTTGAATTTCTTGCTTTTTAATTTGGTTGTTGTTAAGCGCATAGAGCGATTATAGGGGTGGTAGACCCTCCCCCCCCCCCCTAGGGATACAGGTAAGGGGGGGATGTCTTCCGTACAAATAGTTCCCCCACCTTCTGGAAGTTATGTGCTTATAACTACCTCTAATCTGTCAGTCTCTTTCATTCTGCCTTTTCCCTTTGCATGCTGTTATCTACTATCGTTCTGCCTTTCCGGTCCATTCTCCTGCCTTTTTTTAAGAAATACTTTCAAAAAGATTTCCTCTAGCCGAAGTCAGACATGCTGGGCCTAATTATTCTTACTTAGGCGCATAACAGCAGCATGATGCATCTACGTTCATAATTGACAAGAACATGCCTGAACGACCGAAGAAGAAAAAGAACGAAGAAGAAGAAGAAGAACTACAACTCTCTCTCTATAGCCTGAGTCGAAAAAAAAGTGATGTTAGCAGGGGGATAGGAGGGGGGGGGGGGGGGGGGGGGGGGGGGGGGGGGGGGGGGGGGGGGGGTGGGGGGGTGCGTGCGCGTGGTCAAAGTTTAAATCATTATGAAACACTTTCCGGTATAGGTCAAGATGTGCCAATCCCCTACATTTCTCGGTTAATCTCTGTCTCTCTCTCTGTCTGTCTGTGTTTGTCTCTGTGCCTGCTCCGCGGGCGGAGGACGTTAAACAAATGTTCACTCATCCAACCGGAACAGCAGTTGTCCTCTTTGCTCTTTGTCTGTCTTTCTGTCTGTCTGTCTCGCTAGGTACTTCTTCTTCGAATTTGGAAGGTAGATGACGGGGACGGTGACGAGAGTGATGCGCTCTCCCTAGTAACGGTAACGCCTAGTAACGGTAACGCCAATTACTGGTAACGCTGAGTACAGCAAATTTGAAGCGATTTCGTTAAGAAACGGCAGAGTTAAAAAGCCCCGTTTCCAGTTGGCGCTGCTCTGAGAGTGACGCGCTCTCCCGATTTTCTTCACATTTGCTGCCATGCTTTGCCCCAGTGACAGCAAGCCTGACAGCAAATTTGACGCGATTCGGTTGAAAACCGGCGGAGTTATAAGGCCCGTTTTGCATCATGCTGCTGTTATGCGCCTAAGTGATCGATTCACTTCCGGTTTGGCACATCGATAGTCACCGTCCCCAGTCATCTATCTGCCAAATTCGAAGGCAATCGGCCCAGAAACGCCGGAGATACGGGCGCCGAGAGGCCGGCGGATGCGCGTTTCGCGCATTTGCGAAACCGCGCAAATGATACGGCCGCCTCGGTTGCCGTTGCCATCGCCCCGTGAGGGCTCACAGCAAATTTGAAGCGATTCGGTCGAAAAAAACGGCGGAGTTATAAGGCCCGTTTCGTGTTTCAGACACACACACACACAGACACACACACACACACACACACACACACACACACACACACACACACACGGGACACTTGCCAAATTACTATATGATGTGTTTATGTTAACGGCAATTCTACCGTTGTAAAATAAAGTGTCATTTCATTTCATTTCATTTCCCTCTCTCTCTCTCTCTCTCACTCTCTCTCTCTCTCCTCTCTCTCTCTCTCTCTCTCTCTCTCTCTCTCTCTCTCTCTCTCTCCGCGCATCTCTCTCTCTCTCTCTCTCTCTCACTCTCTCTCTCATAATAGTGTTTGCTATGCATGCAATGATTTTAATATTGTTGTCATATGCTCTATTGCTGAATTATTTTCTTCTTTTTTTTTACTATGGATGATTATGCTTCATTTTTGTGTGTGTTCATCTGTTTATTAACGTACCTTCATATGATTAATGTGTTATAAGACTATATTTTTTTTAAATTATTAGTATCAGTTCGCTTTAACGTTTCATCTATTTGTTTGTGTATGTAAACGGCAAGTATGAAAAATGGCTACTGTATGCCAATACTTTTACCGTTGTAAAATAAAGGTTCAATTCAATTCAATTCAATTCAATGGTCGACTTATGGCGATATTTGTCACGCCAGAGGGCAGTCAATGCACTAGGGGCTTATCACGCGATTTTCTTAGAGAGAGAGAGAGAGATGGTAGGACTACTCACTCTCTCTCTCATTTTCTTTATCCCCAACCAAGAATATAGAGAGGATTAGCCCCACACGAGCGTCATGCCCTCTGGCGTGAAAACAATCCCACTAAGTCTCTCATTCTCTCTCTCTCTCTCTCTCTCTCTCTCTCTCTCTCTCTCTCTCTCTCTCTCTCTCTCTCTCTCTCTCTCCTCCCTCCCCCCCTCTCTCTCTAACACACATACAAACACATTTATCGACACCGACTCGAATGAATGAATGAATACAGTATAAGGGGAAATAAGCGAATGCATGAATGAACGAATGAATATAAGGGGAAATAAGCGAATGAATGAATGAATGAATGAATGAATATAAGGGGAAATAAGCGAATTAATTAATTAATTAATGAATGTAAGGGGAAATAAGCGAATGGATGAATGAATGAATGTAAGGGGAAATAACCGAATGAATGAATGTAAGGGGAAATAAGCGAATGAATGAATGAAAGGGGAAATAAGCGAATGAATGAATGAAAGGGAGGATAAGCGAATGAATGAATGAATGAATGCAAAGAGTGTATTCTACGTGTACTCTGAGTGTAGAGTGGCGCACAGAGGTATCGCGTTCGCCTCGTGTCAAGTAAACCCGAGTTCGAACCTGGGTACAGGGGAGTGTTCCTCTCACTTTGCAGTAGGCCTTGCGGTCTGAACGTGGAGTCTTTTCGGATGAGACGAAAGACCGAGGTCCCGTGTGCCCATGCGCTTAGCACACGCTAAACCCAGTGGCAACGAAAAAGTTGTCAATTGGCCAACATCTACCCCCCTCCCTTTCCTTCCTCATCAGTCACACAAAATTCGCCTGGCTGCTACGCGCTCTCCATGTGGGAGCAATCCGAATTTCACAGACACTCCTCTGTGACTATAAAGTACCTAATACCTAATACCAAATAATGAATCACTAGCAATCGCCCCGTGGCAGTTAATTCCCGTGGCAGTTTTAACCCCATGGCAGTATTGAACAATACTGGAGGCAATGCCCGGAGGCAGTGCTAAACCAGTAAAGTCCCGATTTTTTAATAATACAGATACGTGTAGTGTCATCCCCTTGTAATCTCCACTGCCCCCCCCCCCCCCCATCCCTCCGCCCACCCTCCGCTACCCCACCCACCCACCCCCTACCCCACCCATAACCAGCTGGCCCTACTCGTCACCCCAGCACGTGTGAACCATGGTCTCATGCCCACAGCAGTCCCCCCCCCCCCCCCCTTTAATAACAGCACGTTTGGACAGATGTTGTTTCGCCTAGTGAGCGAAACTGTAAATTGGTGCATATCGCGCGCATTTATGAACGGATGCTGTTCAAATTTCCTGCCATGCTTTGCCCGGGTCATAGCAAGCCTGACAGTAAATTTTAGGCGATTCGGTTAAGACACGGCGGAGTTATTCGTGAAAAGGTGAAGCGGCGTCTAGCGCGCGCGTTTCTGAACCGCTTCGCTTCCGGTTTGGTACACGGATAGTCCCCGGCCCCGGTCATCTTCCTGCCAAATACGAAGGCAATCGGCCCAGAAACGCCGGAGATACGGGACCGAGAGGCCGGCGGATGCGCGTTTCGCGCATTTGCGAAACCGCGCAAATGACACGGCCGCCTTCGGTTGCCGTTGCCATCGCCCCGTTAGGGCTCACAGCAAATTTGAAGCGATTCGGTCGAAAAACTGCGGAGTTATAAGGCCCGTTTTGTGTTTCA
>CM065680.1:71423913-71436413 GCA_017654935.2 Phymorhynchus buccinoides
TGCGCGCGTGTGTGTGTGTGTGTGTGTGTGTGTGAATCACAGTTTGTTGCTTGTTTTTAGCTTTCTATTGTTTTTGTAAAGCGCGTTGAGCTTTAAGGCAATGCGCTATACAAGTTTCCTAAATAAATAAATAAATGATCTGTACCGTACACAACAATGACTTTTGATTATGGCATACAATAAACTTTTGTTGCTGTTCACCGTCCTTTTTGATGATGGCACAATAGAGCCTGAAGAAAAGTGAAAGACACTTGAACATTCGCTGCAAACTAGAATCATTATGAGCGTTCGTGTTCTTTATTTTCTTGTATAGGGGAAGACGGGGTATAAAGCGCATGGGCGGGTAAGAAGCCCACCCCAATTATCTCATGAAATGAAGCAAATTTCAGTCTCATTTTGCCCATGAGACGAGCGTTAAGTTTCATGAGATAATTGGTGTGGGCTTCTTACCCGCCCATGCGCTTTTTACCCCGTCTTCCCCTACAATATTTGTTTCTGTTGTTAATAATGATTTGTTGTTTATGATGGCATACCATGAACGTTAATGCATGAGTTTCCTGCATTGTATACAGTGAGCTAAATCATCCGTACAAATTGGCGAGTGTTACACATGTCTGGAATTTCATCTGTTGTGAACGTAAACATCATTGCCGTTGAAACAAAAAATATAAAAAACCCAACAGCATTGTTGACAATGTTGACTCAAGTGAACAGGCATGCCAAGTTGCCGTGATAAGCATTTCAACAGTTCCAGTTAAACCCCTTGACTGCCAGAGAAAATTAAAGAAAAAATCATTGGGCAAATCATGCCATGAAAAAGACAGCTGATAGAGCCAATCTGAGAACATGGTATGAGGATATTACTCTCTTGATTATGTTAGAGCAAAAGCCAGCATAATTATTAGGATTATTCCTCTTCATCTGATGACATCATCAGTGATGTCATCAGGTCAGTACGCAATACGTTGGTGGCAGTCAAGGGTGATATTATGAACGTTTTTCTTTGCAATGTGTTATGAATGAATATGAAAATGGTTGTCAATGCTGGCTTGTGTTAACACGTTTTATAATAAATAACCTGTAGTGAGCACAATAATGTCCAGACATGTCCATCCGTATAAACGAAATATTGCATTTACATATTAATTACCGTATCAATGTTAACAAAATAGTGTGAGTGCGTTTGCTGTACGAGGTTTCACACACACATGCACGCACGCCTGCACATGCACGCGCACACGCACGCACGCACACACGCACACACACACGCACACACACACACACACACACACACACACACACACACACACACACACACACACACACACACACACACACACACACACACACACACACACAACAACAACAACAACAACAACAACAACAACAACAACATACAGTATTCATACGGCGCTGAATCTTGATAGAAATCAAATCAAAGCGCACACACACGTTAGCATTCAAAGCGCATTCAAACACAAACGCAATACAAAGCGAACACACACGGATAACATAAATGGAATATAGCAGAAACAGACCTAATGGCAAGAGAGAGAAGATAAAGAGAGAGGAGCTTTAATGACGGGGGAACAGGTGGGTTTTGAGGTTAGCTTTGAAAGCAGAGAGAGTCGGTCACTGACGGAGGGAGAGAGGAAGTTTGTTCCAGGAGGTCGGTCCTGAGACAGCAAAAGAGCGCCGACCAACAGTTGAAAGTTTATACCTAGGGATCTGGAGAGAAAGAGGGTCAGAAACTGAACGTAAAGTGCGAGCTGGCGTATATATGGAAATATTGTCGCAGAGGTAAGATGGAGCAGCTTTATGAATAGATTTATAGCAAAGTGTGTTTAATTTATACTCAATTTTGTCTGCGACAGGAAGCCAGTGCAAAGAACGCGGAAGAGGGCTAACATGATCGAACTTTTTCTTCCTAAGGACAAGACGAGCAGCTGTGTTTTGAATACGCTGGAGACAAGAATCCACGCACGCACACACACACACACACACACACACACACACACACGCACACGAATTTGATAGCGCGCACGCACGCACACGCACGCACACACACGCACACACACACACACACACACACACACACACACACACACACACACACACACACACACACACACACACACACACACACACACACACACACACACACACACACACACACACACACAGTAATACATGCAAATGTGTTTCCTTGCTTGTATTGTGCTTGTACGAGACCACACTGTAATTTCACCTAACGTGATAATAAAGTATTTTTGACTTTTGACTTTTGACTTTGAATTTGACTTTGACTTACTTGGGGCGTTAGCACTGGTTTCCCACACAAACTCCAACGTTCTGCTCTTCTTTCTGACCATGTGGTCCTGGAAATCGATTCTTCCCACGAACAACGCATCAAAGCCCATCTGAAACACAAACACAAACACAAAAATCGTAGAATCTTTTGGAGAGAAAAAAAACTAGAATGGAATTCAGTCTAATTTCAGAACACGTAGCATTCTGTTTCATGATCTACTTTTCTATGTATCTGCCTCCTCGTCTGTTTCTGCTTTTCTTGGTCTGCTGTCTGTGTCTCTCTATCTGTATGCTTGCCTGTCGCTGTTTCTCTCTCTCTCTCTCTCTCTCTCTCTCTCTCTCTCTCTCTCTCTCTCTCTCTCTCTCTCTCTCTCTATCTGTCTGTTTGTCTCTCTCTCTCTCTCTCTCTCTCTCTCTCTCTCTCTCTCTCTCTCTCTCTCTCTCTCTCTCTCTCTCTCTCTCTCTCTCACTCACTCTCTAAAAGCAAACGAGAAAACAAATGATGTTTTCATCTGTGTAATGCAATGGAACAAATAGAAAGAAGAAACATGAAAGACACACAGAAAACACATACAGGCACGCAGACACACATAGGTGAAGACGGGGTAAGAAGCCCATGCCAATTATCTCATGAAATAGAAGCAAATTCCAGTCACATTTTACCCATGAGACGAGTGTTAATGTTTAGCATTCGTCTCATGGGCAAATTTGACTGACACTTTCTTTATTTCATGAGATGATTGGCATGGGCGTCTTACCCGCCCATGGGCTTTTTACCCCGTCTTCACCTACATACACGCACGCAGGCTGGCACACGCACGCACGCATGCACGCACGCACGCAAGCACGCACACACACACGCACACACACACATACATACACGTACGCACGCACGCACGCACGCGCGCGCGTCTAATGATCCGGACTAAGATCAATATCGATTCCATTTCAAAGAAACATACACAGAAAAGAACCGAAAACTCAAAAAGAAAATAAAGATTTAAATAAAAAGGCACGAAAAAATGGACAAGGAAATGAAGAAAGGGAAAAGACAAAAGACGAAGGAGCGGTGGGGGGGGGGGTGGGGGGTGGGGGGGGGGGGTAGGGATTAGCTAGTTAGCTAGTAGAGTAGGGTATAGTAGGGGTTATACACGATACACAACACACAAGTCATTACCTGTAATTAGACTAACAAAATTGGTTTTCCGCTCATTAATCTTTTCGGTTCTGTTAGCAATAGCCTACAGTCAGGCAAAGCAAGCACGAGACAACGAAAGCAACAACAAAACACTCCCCTCTATCTAAGAGATCCGAGACTCTACGAGAAACGAATCATTGCAGTGGTGTAGGAACAGCATGAGCACCACTGCTGAAGATCTCTTTAAATGTTGGTAGTACACCAGGCCTTTGGAACAGGGTAGTGGGGGGGGGGGGGAGCAGTTGCCCCCCCCCCTCTCTCTCCCCCCGTTCTCCCTGGCTCAGACATGATCCCACGAAAATGAGAGAGAGAGAGAGAGAGAGAGAGAGACAGAGAGAGAGAGAGAGAGGGAGAGAGACACAGAGAGAGAGAGAGAGAGAGAGAGAGAGAGAGAGAGAGAGAGAGAGAGAGAGAGAGAGAGAGAGGAGAGAGAGAGAGAGAGAGAGAGAGAGAGAGAGAGAGAGAGAGAGAGAGAGAGAGAGAGAGAGAGAGAGAGAGAGACAGAGAGAGAGAGAGAGAGAGAGAGAGAGAGAGAGAGAGAGAGAGAGAGAGAGAGAGAGAGAGAGAGAGAGAGAGAGAGAGAGAGAGAGAGAGAGAGAGAGAGAGAGAGAGAGAGAGAGAGAGAGAGAGAGAGAGAGAGAGAGAGAGAGAGAGAATTCAAGGGCTTCATTTTTTTTCATACTATGGTTCACATCGCTTTATTTACAATTCTGACGCTAAAATTATTGTTCTGTTTTTAAATCTGCAAGCATGAGACCTATCAAATACTGTCCCCTTGTCATTTTCTTCTGGCCCCCTACCCTCCCCCGTATGCCCCCTGTGTCTTTTGCTAAAGTCTGTTGCACACCCAAAAAACATTCTGCTTCTGTCGCCCCTCCCCTTACGTTCTATGCCACTCCCACCACTTCCATACCCCAAGGCGAAAATGTACACGGGACACACACAAAATAAGTTCAGCTGCTAATGTCAAGTTGTCAATATGTTGGGTTTTGTTTTGTTTTATGTTTTACTTTTGCGTGCCACCACAAGCTGTGTATCATTTTAAGGACAATACAATGTTGTGACTTGTGTGACTTGTAACTTGTGAAAGTCACGTGATTTAAACTGGAAGCACTCGTTAGAGTTGAGGGCTTGGTATGGTTCAGCCTGGTTTCACTGGTCCATTCGTTGTTCTCAAAGTTAGGTTTACCTGGGATCCATATTCTTATCCAAGCCACACTTTCAATAAATGACTAATAGTTTGTGAATGACAGTGAATCGCAAACTAGGAGGTATTTGCACCGCCTCTAAGTGCTGCAGCAAAGGGGGTTATTTGGCCTTTGGGGACCTTCCCCATCACCAGCTGTCTAAACTCTCTTTGGCCGAGAGAGTGGGGATGCTTTAAGGCAAGACTTCTCCGCTATAAACACCATGTTCAGTCCTCTAGGATAGTTGTTGCCTCCTTTGCTATCTGGAAGTCAGGGCTAGTCAGGCAGGACTGACTGTGACACACATTTTGAAGCTGTAGATAATTGGTAGATCTCAGTATGCTTTGTTTTATAAGGTGGCTGATAAATTTAGTGGCTTCAGTGAAAAGAAGGAGAAGATAAGGTGGCCTCAGCTTCAACATCTTCCTACGCCACCGCATTATGATCTCTTGTTATTATAGAGGTAAGTCCCCCCCCGTGGGGATACCGGGGGGTCTTTTGCATAAATAGTTCCCCCACCTTCTGGAAGTTCTGTGCTTGTAACTTCCTCTAATCTGTCACTCTCTTTGACTCTGCCTTTTCCCTTTCCTCACTGTCATCTACTATCTTTCTGCCTTGCCGGTCCATTCTCCTGCCTTTTTTTCACGAACCACTTTCAAAACGATTTCCTCCAGCCGAAGTCGGACTTGCTGGGCCTAACTATTTCTTAGTGAGGCGCATAACGGCAGCATGACGCATCTGCGCTCATAATTGACAGGACAGTGAGCGATCGAAGAAGAAGAAGAAGATAGAGGTAAGTACATGTATCCATAAATGCCCTTTTCCCCTTTCAACTAGAATCGTTTATTAAGTTCGTTATATTACCTGAATATAATTATTATAATTACCTGTCTACGTGGATAATTGTCCTTTCCCCCGATTTTAAATCGGGCAAAGGATTCTGAGTTTGTCGCGGTTTTTTGTGGTTTTTGTTTTTGTTTGTTTTGTTTTTTGTTTTTTTCTGTCTGTCCCAAAGTTTTTTTATCCGAGGATATCTCCCGAACCGCTTGACAGAATCACTTCAAATTTGTGTGTGGATATGTCTCCAAGAGAGGAAGGCCAACATGCATAAGTCATCGGTGTCATGAGTTTGACCTTGACGCACGACCTTGTAACGGTTCTGCCTTTGCTTATTCTGTCTGTTTGTCTGTCAGACAGTCGGGGGTGTGAGCTTTTGACGTGATATACTGGCCTACATCGTCTACCCTTTTTTATTATTTTTTTTATTTTTTACGAGACTTCTATTTGTGAAAGAAGATAGGTCTATTTATCTCGTTGAACTCATCTGCTTCCCACGGCACGTCTAAACCTGTCTGGGGTTGTAATGAAAAGTCTACAATTACTATTACATTTCTCCTCCACGTAGATTCTTCTCTCACGAAAGATTTTTGTCGCCCCTGTTGCCCAGCCTTCACTTTGCGGGGGGTGTTCTCGACCAAGTTGTTCCCACCCCTTTTTCTTACCTTTCCTATTTTTCTGCCTACCATGTCTTTTACTATCTCTTTTCCCCCCATAAAGTCTCCCGACAAGATCTGCAGTTTTCCATTTCGTCTGATTTCTGTCTCCCCGGATCTTCAATCTGTTCTTTCATCTTTCCTTACAAATCTATCTTTTGAATGTTCCTTTTTTTCTCTGATCTATCGGACAATTTATGACATGCCAGGTGTTTTGAGACCTTGCGCACTTGAGTGGGCACCTGTTGCCCATTCTGCAGTGCATATTTGCGTATATGGCCATTTTTATATATCTTTCTTTACTAGTATGTGTTTGTTATCCTTTTTTACTGTTTTTAAAAAAAAACCTGGATCCGATAAATATAGTAGAGTGGCTCAACGTTTCCAGCACTGTGTGGACTTATGTGCTATAGGGTTGCAATGATGGAGGTGTCATGTTATGAATTGTACTGTTTGCTTTGTTGTTTACAGGTTGTTGAACGTCAGTCAGATACATTGATGAGTGTTTTGTAATAAGTGGTCGAACTTGACGCGGTGACAGTCCTGAGATTACCATAACTGTTGACGGGAGTATAATGGAAAAATAATAATAATAATAATAATAACAACACGAAAGAGTTGCCATTTGTTGTTGTTGTTGTTTGTTTGTTTGTTTGTTTGTTTGTTTGTTTGTTAGTGTACATGTATTTGTTTTTGATTTTGTTGTCTTTCCTATCACGAGCGTCTGCATCTCTCGGGGATTATTGACGCCAAAGTGTGGTAGAACTTTCTGTTTTCTTTAATCTGTATCTATATCATATTACTAAACACATTCCTGGATGTTGGTACAACGAACATGACTGTTACACGTACATCTTTTAACCAGAGGTTTTACTATCTGGACTTTGCGCAACCCGAAGACATTTTAAGAAACTAAGGGGAAATGTTTTTGGCGCAGTCGATGATCTCCTGAGAGCCCACTCAAAGAGAATATCACACTCTGAAAGTGTCTGAAACTACCTTTTCCTTTGGGTCTTCCGGTACCAATCCTGCGCTACCCCTTCCCTCTTAACTAATCGTATCCACAAAAACGTTCTTGCTTAGCTCTCACCCTGACACCACCTTCTTTTTTTGTATCCCTCAATTACCCAATTAAGAAGCTGCACAGCCCCATCTGCCTGATTTTTAGGTAGTTCGAATTCAGCAAATTGGATTGCCTCCACATGTTTTGAAGTTGTAAAGCTGGGCGTAGTCTTACAAGCACGAACTAGGTTGAAGAAGTAGATAGTCTGGAGTTTGCTGATGCGCACGTGAACAAGTGCCATGTTCGGATAAAGACAGGCAAACCCACAACGCATGCACGCGCGCACGCGCACACGCGCACACACATACACACACACACACACACACACACACACACACACACACACACACACACACACACACACACACACACACACACACACACACACACACACACACACACACACACACACACACACACACACACACACACACACACACACACACACACACACACCTAGGAACACACAGAGGCACGCGCATACACAATTGACAGTGACACAGAGAAGAGTGGCAGATGTAGAAATAGAGATACCGCCGAGTACGACATAAGAACACAGACCGTGTAACTATAAGGTCTGTGATAAGAACTCTATAATTGACTTAGGAATGAGGGACAGAGAGACCAACAGACGGACAGACATATAGAAACACAGAGAGACAGAGGGGCAGAGACAGAGACAAAGACACAGAGAGAGACAGATAAACAGACAGACAAACGGACACACACACACACAAAAGAAAAACAGACAGGCATATGGAACCAAGGAAGGCCGAACTCTCAACTCCCAAGGCCTTTACGCCCGGATCATTCGATTTTGTTTGAAAACAGTTTCTACAGTTTGCTCCGTGTTGTAACTCAAACACTAAGTAAAAGTTTTGCATTCCTTCGGGATTTCTCTTCTCTTTTTTTTTTAGTTCCTTTTCTTTTCTTTTTTGCTTTGTTTCGCACCTTCACCTCCTAGTAAAGCTTACAATCTCCTCCTCTCTGACTGCTCCCCTGGGGTGCGGCACAGATTCCAAGGAAACGATTCCAGGAAAGCTGCAGTGAGAAAACCCTAAAAGGTCGATAGTTGGTTTCCAATATGCAGGTCAAGTGCGTGTGACTGTCTGTTTGCTCGTGTATATCTATTGATCGAATCTCTCTCTCTCTCTCTCTCTCTCTCTCTCTCTCTCTCTCTCTCTCTCTCTCTCTCTCTCTCTCTCTCTCTCTCTCTCACCTTACTTCTGCCCCTTATTAATCACGCCTTCGCATCGTACACGACCACTAGTATTTAATGCATTTGGCCTACGTGACACAAAAAAGCCCAACACATCATTAAATGTCCGTGTGTGTGTGTGTGTGTGTGTGTGTGTGTGGTGTGTGTGTGTGTGTGAATAACAAGGGCATCGTCGAGCGGCAGCAACGCATTGTGACAATGAAAACCCGGCCAGAGTTATGTCCTCTCCCCCCCACCCCCACCCCCAATAAACACACCACTTTCCACCCTTACAGAACACATAAAATACATAGCCCAAAATTTGAAGCGATTCTGTTCAGTAGTTCACGAGATACAGCTGAACTTTTATACAAACTTCCTTGCACCATGTCCTCTGCCCCCCCCCCCCCCCCCCCCCCCAATAAACACACCACTTTCCACCCTTACAGAACGCATAAAATACATAGCCCAAAATGTGAAGCGATTCTGTTCAGTAGTTCACGAGATACAGCTAAACTTTTATACAAACTTCCTTGCACCATGGTACACCACCACACAAAATTTGAAGCGATTCTGTTCACTAGTTCACGAAATAAAGCTGGGGGGAAATTACATAGCCCAAAGAAGGAAATTTCGGTTTTCAAGGTCAAACTTCAAGGTCAAGGTCAGCACGGTGTTGATTAACGAAAGGAAGCTTCCTTTTCAAGCTGTCTACCCCTCTGCCAATTTTAATCAAAATCCAAACTAGTTTTTAAGATAATCGATACACAGAGAGACACACAGACAGACAGACACACAGACACACAAACCAATCACAATACCTCGGCCTCTGGCCGGGTAAAAATATACATTATGTTTGCTCACACTCATTTGACACCAGGAAAGAAGTAGTAACGCACACGCACACACGCACGCACGCACGCACACGCACACACACGCACACACACACACACACACTCACACACATACGCACACTCACACACACACACACACACACACACACACACACACACACACACACACACACACACACACACACACACACACACACACACGATTAGTGTCTAAAGGCAGCATAACATAAATCCGTCTTACACATGTACTTAGTGTATTCTACTGTACATAGCATAGTTTATTCAAGATCATCCTGTTTTTTTTGTTTTTGTTAGTTCCTTCGTTGCCTTTCGTTTCCTCTGCGAATCCCACAAAGACCAAGAAACCGACTCGGGGTTGTTTTTCTCGTTGTTTTGTCTTTTTCTGCAGAAGCATGTCAGAGCACTAGGTCACGAAAAACAAAACAACAAAAAAACGACAAAACTTAAAGGACCACCCTGACAGATGAGGTTTTTTTGCAAGAAACACGTCGAGATCACCAGGAAAACACCCTGTACAGAGATCGCAACACTCACTTTGCTCTGGTTTTTCTAGAAATCAAACCGTCAAATCGTTGATTCCTCCTTGGCGGAGGTGCTGGAAGTCAAATTCTTTCAGTGAAATCGTTCGCACGAAATGTTCACAATGCAAACGTTTTATTTATTTTTTTTATTTTTTTATTTTTTTATACAGTTTACCTAAAGGCTTCGCTCACAAAAAAAGGAAATAGCTCCAATTGTTTTTTCTACTGCACTACAAAAAAGAAAAAGCTTCAACCACCCTCCACCGACCCCGTCCAAAATGGCTTCTCTCTCCGGCATCTCCGCCAAGGATGAATCGCCGTTTTGACGGTTTGATTTCTAGGAAACCAGAGCAAAGTGAGTGTTCTGATCCTTGAAAAGGCTGTCTTTCCGGTGACCTCGACGTGTTTCTTGCAAAAACTCATCCGTCAGGGTCCACCTCTAAGAACAAGAAAAACACCCATATCTCAGCTTTCCTTCTAAAATAATGCTTGGGTAAAAGTAGGTAATCTCATCGTAGATACCTTCCATGCCCTTTTCACAGATAAAAACACCAAACTTGAGGAGAAGAAAAAACAAACCCACATCCCAGCCTTCCTTCACATATTACACTTGGTTAAAAGTAAGTAACATTGATCTTTTTCAAACCCTTTTCTCAAACATACATACACGCATGCGCAAAACTCCAAACCAAACAAATAGCCTAAAGAAAGACAATCACGTATGAAAACAAGCGCGAAATCGCAATAGTTTGTGGCACGCGGTCTATTTTTACCACTCCAATCATGAGTTACCTCCCCTGGCTTTTCAATAATTTTAATCTGTAAACCAGAATGTTATCTCTGCACCATTTCGTAACTTTTTATATCTTTTGGAAAACATTTAAAACTATGCATCCTACTTATACTCATCAAAAGAAGCACCGCATACTCGTCGTGCCTGTTGTAGTGTCTGTATTACATATGTTTATAATTTTGTACGCTTTTAAAATACATCATTTTAAAGAGCGGCCAGAAGTGTAGCCTCGATTTGAAGCGCGACAATTTTGTCAAAATGTGCGACCATTTTGGACCGACAGACCGACCGACCGACCGACCGACCGACAAAGTGAGTTATAGGTTTGTGGCTTGAGCCACAAACAACAAACGACAACATAAACACACACACAAATTTCCCATTGTGAAGATTACTTTTCCGTGACCCTGTGATGCCAAAGTTGCCTTCTTTCCTTCAGCGGATGCTGTCATTTACAACGGGCGGGTCAGTTTCCGCGGCGACGGATCTGTCAGTTTTGCAACTGACACACAATATCCTGGCGGAACTGACAGCTAACGGCGAGGCGGGTGTCGATTTCCTATCCAACGGCATCGGCAATGTATCTGACTGTCTGTCTCCGTCTCTTTTCCTCTATTGTCAGTGTCAGCCCCATCCTGGCACACTTTCAATCATCTTCTTCTTCTTCTTCTTTTTCTTCTGCGTTCCCAGGCCATATGACCATAATGGGTAAGGTACGTAGGGGAAGACGGGGTAAAAAGCGTATGGGCGGGTAAGAAGCCCACCCCAATTTATCTCATGAAATAAAGAAAATTTCAGTCAAATTTGCCCATGAGACGAATGCTAGACATTAACGCTCGTCTCATGGGCAAAATGAGACTGAAATTTGCTTCATTTCATGAGATAATTGGGGTGGGCTTCTTACCCGCCCATGCGCTTTTTACCCCGTCTTCCCCTATGTGTCCGGTTTTCGGTTTTCACTGGTCTCCTCGCTGCGTACAGCCGACACATTCCGATTTCGGAGGAGCTCAAAGGAGAAACATTATTTGGAAGATCCTTTTTTTTTTTTTAAAGGCCGGAGAATGGGTCATTAAATCAGAAAGATAGTAGATGATAGAAAGCAAAGGGAAAAGGCAGAATCAAAGAGAGTGGCAGATTAGAGGAAGTTACAAGCACAGAACTTCCAGAAGGTGGGTGAACTATTTTTACGAAAGACCCCCTGGTATCCCCACAGGGGGCGGGGTCGTCCAGCTCCCCGTATGGAGGCACGAGGCATCCACCCACTGCCCCATTCAAACATCCAATATCGTACCAGCATCCTTCGCACATTTAACCACACTGACAAATATGCAGACGCTGCGAGCACGCACGCACACGCACACGCACACGCACACACACACACACACACACATTTTTTGATTGATGTGTTGTTGTTTTTATGAGGGCAGGATGAAAAAAAGCTTTGTTAGCTTATTCTTTAACCCTCAATAAAGATGATTTTGACTTGACTTGACTTGACTTGACTTGACACACACGGACGCGTGCACGGCGTGCAGACAGAGAAAGAGAGAGAGAGAGAGAGAGAGACTCAACTCAAAAACGTTTTTATTGATTAGGCCCTCTGCCCGTATCAAGAAGGGGAGGCAAGGGGGAAGGGTTACAGGCGGAAATCATCCCAAATGTAATGATCGTAAATACAAGTAATGACTGAGACCAAATCAAATATAAACGGAAACAATCATAATATATCATCATTATGGATAGGGGAAGACGAGGTAAAAAGCGCATGGGCGGGTAAGAAGCCCACCCCAACTATCTCATGAAATGAAGCAAATTTCAGTCTCATTTTGCCCATGAGACGAGCGTTAATGTCTAGCATTCGT
>CM065680.1:71446413-71473913 GCA_017654935.2 Phymorhynchus buccinoides
CACATACTGAAAACTGGGGGTGGGGGGGGGGGGGGGAAAGACAGGTTGTTTTTTCTCGATGCAGGCCTATAATATAGTTGTTGTAAAGATATGTTATTGTTTTTTCTTTTAATTTGTTTTTGGGTGTGTTTTTTATCCTTTTCCAACATTTCAAAGCCAACCAAAGAATCCGCTTTGCATCCTATTCTCTGCCCTCAAACACTATGTGTGTACGTACCTAAAAGCCGCCTCACATTATCCAACCAAGTCGGAAGAAACTGGTTGTCACCTTTCCACAGTTTTCCTTTCTTTTGAAAGAGAGGGTAGAAATCACAAATGCACATTTTGGTCGGATGAAACCCTTCCAACCAAGTCGGAAGGAATTGGCGACTGCACCATTTACTTCCAACTCACTCAGGCAGTTGTGTGAGTATGGCCAATGCTTGCTGATAGTGGGGACGGCACATGGCCACAACTAGTTGAACAGAGAGTTTCTTTCTTTTGAAAGAGTGAGTAGAAATCACAACTGCAAAGTTTGGTCGGATCAAACCCTTCCAACCAAGTCGGAAGGTATTGGCGACTGCACCATTTACTTCCAACTCACTCAGGCAGTTGTGTGAATACGGCCAATGCTTGCTGATAGTGGGGACGGCACATGGCCACAACTAGTTGAACAGAGAGTTCACAACTGAATTTTCTTCCAACTAAAATGGTTCGATCGTGTGAGGCGGCCACCATATTTTTAAAAACGTTAATCATGGATAATTAGTTGGCCTACTCAACATCACGAAAGCGTCAACGGGATCAAAATACAGGCAACGTAGTAGAACCAGAAATGTGATAGAATATACCAGAAGTTTAGACACACGCGTGCATAGAGAAAGAAAGAAAAAGGAAAACCGGAGAAACAAAGAAGAAGAACAAGAACAAGCAGAAATGAATCCTGACCTAAAATATAATATTATGTTGCAGAAGAAGAACGAACCTATCTTCCGAAAAGTCTCCAACAAACGCGTTCCCCCTCCTCCTCATATCAGGCGATAACTTCTTCAACGTGTTCTTCAATTTAAAAACAAAAAAACGAGAAAACGCGGCCGGATGCACGCACGCACGCACGCACGGACCGACGGACCGGCGGATGAAGCAAAAACAATACTTCCCGAAGCCCGAAGCTTCGCTCGGGAAACGTTTTAGTTCCCGAGCGAAAAAAAATATGAAAAAAAATAAAAAGTCTAATCTATTGTTTTCTGTTGCAAAAAAAAAAGAAGTCTGAGTGAGGTGCACCCCGTGTGGTGGAACAGTCGCGTGTATCGATAATAGTCGTCGTTCTTGTTCGTTGTTTATTGGGTTGAAAAGTAAAGTGTGTTAGCAATAGTCCCCCCCCCCCCCACCCCCCACCCCCCACCCCCACCCACCCCCAAAAAGTCTGATCGAATGAAAAAATGAAAAATGGTGTTTTACGTCCTCTCGGTCTGGAACAGACACATATATGGGACATTTGTAGATACAAAGATGGTGGGAACGATACTGGAGGCAATACCCGGAGGCAGTGCAACTACAGTAAAGTCCCGATTTTTGTTAACAATACAGATAGGTGTAGCGGTAACCACGCCTCGGTTAAACCTCATTGGCTATGGTAACCGCCACAAGTATAGATCTGTGCACCATAGGCTACTCACCCTGGCGAAGAGGGCGGCGTGCTCTCGGCTGTGGCCGAACTGGTCGACGTGCCAGGCCACGGTGGACTGGGCGCAGGGCCCCAGGGTCTGCTGGATGAAGTCGAAGCCCAGGGTGTGCTGGTCCACCAGGTCGTTGTAGTAGGTCACCGCGGCGTCGCTCATCACCCAGCCCCCCAGCACGATCTCCAGCTGCCCTGGGGGTGGGAAAGAAGTAGGGTCACAGTGACAACATTTTCCATGGGTGTTTTTTTATCAACTGCTTGACATTTAGTCTGCAGTAAGGGTCAATAAGGAATTGTTCGGAAATAATTACGGGGGAGTAATTTCATGGTGTGTGGGAGTGATCTCGCCTAATTCAATCGCTCAAACAGGGGAAGTTACTCTACTTTCAGGTAGATCCCCAGCCCTCGCTTCGTGTGTTTGAGGAGACGCACAGCATGTAGAACGCAGTGCGTCACCTCTAAATTTGATGTAATTTATATTTATACGTCACAGTTTGCACTTCTATCACTTTGTAGCATCCTGCGGTTTCAAAGGCTTCGACGCCATTGGTTGGCCTTCCCCAACACGAGTCTGGAGGTCAATTTTGTAATTGTTCACGACTATGCTTGTCCCTTTAAATTAGCCCACCCCCCCCCCCGCCCCACCCCCCTTTAGTTTGCATTAATTGATGTTAGGGCCAACGGGTAAATGATATATGTCTATCTAATGATGTCCGACAAATCGGAATATCGTGGTTTTATCTAGTCTTTTGTGGAAGACTACGACCTCCAAACTAGGAGTGGGGGGGGGGGGGGCTCTTTGCACGGCTCCAACTGCTGCAGCCACATGGACAAAATCATTGGTTGGCCTTCGCCAGCACCATCTGACCTCAATGTTGTGTTTTTACCTGACTATGCTTGTCTTGTAAATTAGCCAACGGCGTTTATCTTTAGTTGGCATTAATCGATGTTAGGGCCAACGGGACAATGAAAGAGATATATATGTATCGAATATGTCGGTTTTATCTACATTTAGGACCGGTAAGGGAGACAATTCAATGTCAGAAAGCAGCTTCTCGAGTCGCTCTTTCCGTCAATAAACTGTCTTCTCTTACATGCGAAAATCAGAATGTTTGCCTGATTTTCTACAGTAACGAAAAACAATCATCATGGTACTGCTAACGTCTTTTTTGTGAATGAGTGTCACTGTCAAACAAGGAGGCATTTTGCTCTGACTCTTGGTGCTGCAGCGAAGGGGATAAGTTGGCCTTTATATTCATTCACTTGTTATTTCCCTTAATGTTCAATTTTTGCTGTTATTTCATTATTATTATGTTCTGTTCCAGTGTCATTACTTTTGGCAGCCAATATTGTGTAACATATCTGTGTTTGAGCGCCTTGTATAAGCTTTAAGCTTGTTGTGCTCATTTGCATTTGTTTATGTTGCTGCTATGTTGATTATGAATTTAAAACATTCGTTTAAACCAAGTTGGCCTTTGGCGACCACTCCTATCAATAACGCCAGATGTCTTAAAAACGAATGTTTGGGAAGCCATGGTCGGACACGACTGACAGGCACATAATGTTACACACACATACTCTGTATCTGTCTCGGGGATGAGTGTTAAAAAAAAGTATGTATGCTTATCTCATTATCTCTTGTAATAATATTTCGTTCGTTCGTCTCTCTCTCTCTCTCTCTCTCTCTCTCTCTCTCTCTCTCTCTCTCTCTCTCTCTCTCTCTCTGTCTCTCTCTCTCTCTCTCTCAGGGCTGACTGAAAAAAAGCTGTATCTAATTAGCTTATCTCATTACCCTGAATAAATAACATTTCGTTCGTTCATTCTCTCTCTCTCTCTCTCTCTCTCTCTCTCCCTCTCTCTCCTCTCTCTCTCTCTCTCCTCTCTCTCTCTCTCTGAAAACTCTCTCTCTCTCTCTATCTCTCTCAGGGCTGACTGAAAACAAGCTGTATCTAATTAGCTTATCTCATTACCCTGAATAAATAACATTTCGTTCGTTCGTTCTCTCTCTCTCTCTCTCTCTCTCTCTCTCTCTCTCTCTCTCTCTCTCTCTCTCTCTCTCTCTCTCTCTCTCTCTCTCTCTCTCTCTCTCTCTCTCTCTCTCTCTCTCGCTCGCCGCTCTAATATTCCATCATGATATGCAGTGTTTCAGGTTAGGAGGACGTAGTACAAACCAACCTTCTCTCTCTTTCTCTCCTTCACTCTCTCTTCTCAACCAAACCACCACCCCCAAGCCCATACCCACCCACCCCTGACATACAATCATACTCACTTCTTTTGATGAGGGTCTTCACTTTCTCCCTCGTCTTGTCGTCGATCTCGTTCCAGTATCGGGAGAAGAAGGCCATCTCGATGAAGATGAAGCGTCGCTCGGGGTTCTTCAGCAACTCCATCACGGTCGTGTTGAGCACGCAGCGCACGCACTGCTTGCCTTCGATGAACATGAATTCCCCTCGACCTGAAAGCGAAACCCATATACACGTGTGTTTATTTGGCTCACTCGTGACAACTTCGTTAACACGAAGTGAGTCTATAGTGTGATACTTGAATGTAAATTCCAAGTTTCTGGCATTTAATTGCAATACACGTTTCCCTTCCACAGAGACAAAAAGTTAACTCACTTCGATATTTCAACCGTATTCACACGATTTTCTTCAGCAATGTTATGGTGAGTTGAATTCAGGTAAATGTTCCATCCTCACCTCACTGAATGTGGCCATTCACTGGATCTGACCAACACCAGGATCCTTGACACAGAACTAAACCCACTCAGAAGGAAAGTAAAAGAGGCCATCAACATCAGACTCAGGAAACCAAGTCTACACAGAGACCTTGGGTTTGATTTACCACCCATCTATCAGTCTATAATTGGAAATCTTCACAGACAGGTACCACTGTCAACCCACCCAACCTTTGACCCCACAAATGTACCTGAATTCAACTATAGGGGACTAAAGTACAAGTTTGCCTAAAGAGGGTGACTAAAGTACACGTTTGCCTGAAGAGGGTGACTAAAGTACAAGTTTGCCTTGCCTTGCCTAAAGAGGGTGACTAAAGTACAAGTTTGCCTAAAGAGGGTGACTAAAGTACAAGTTTGCCTAAAGAGGGTGACTAAAGTGCAAGCTTGCCTAAAGAGGGTGACTAAAGTGCAAGCTTGCCTAAAGAGGGTGACTAAAGTGCAAGTTTGCCTAAAGAGGGTGACTAAAGTACAAGTTTGCCTAAAGAGGGTGACTAAAGTACAAGTTTGCCTAAAGAGGGTGACTAAAGTGCAAGTTTGCCTAAAGAGGGTGACTAAAGTACAAGCTTGCCTAAAGAGGGTGACTAAAGTACAAGTTTGCCTAAAGAGGGTGACTAAAGTGCCCTAAAGAGGGTGACTAAAGTACAAGCTTGCCTAAAGAGGGTGACTAAAGTGCAAGTTTGCCTAAAGATCGAGGGTGACAAAAGTACAAGCTTGCCTAAAGAGGGTGACTAAAGTTCAAGTTTGCCTAAAGAGGGTGACTAAAGTACAAGCTTGCCTAAAGAGAGTGACTAAAGTGCAAGTTTGCCTAAAGATCGAGGGTGACAAAAGTACAAGCTTGCCTAAAGAGGGTGACTAAAGTACAAGTGTGCCTAAAGAGGGTGACTAAAGTACAAGTTTGCCTAAAGAGGGTGACTAAAGTACAAGTTTGCCTAAAGAGGGTGACTAAAAAGCAAGTTTGCCTAAAGATCGAGGGTGACTAAAGTGCAAGCTTGCCTAAAGAGGGTGACTAAAGTGCAAGTTTGCCTAAAGAGGGTGACTAAAGTACAACAATGCTGGACCAAAAAAACGCAGCGAGGCCTACTGACGTGTCTTGGGGTCCTCCCCTGTGTAGTACTGGTCCGCTGTCTTGAGCCAGCCCACGTCGTCGTGGCTGTGTGGGATCAGGTGCACGTTCAACATGCCCAGCTTCACTGGCGGACACCTCTAGAAACGTAGAAACACATACATACATACATGTATATGTCACGGGAAATATTGGAACCAATAAAACATATCTTTCGTAGCTGTACTTGATGTGGAATATTCAACACTATTAGATACAAATCCATCATTGATATTTAGGTATGTTTGTGCACGACTTCCTAATGTATTTGTGTTAAGTACATTGTGATCACTACATGTACATAATTTGGACTCTAAATGCTTTTGAATTGTAACTGAGTCGTTTTCTATGGCATGCACTACTTGCTTGGGACAATTCGGAATCTTCCCGGGAAAATTCCGATTTTTCCCAAGGCTGGGAAGATTCAGAATTGTCCCGGTAAAATTCGGAATCTTCCCGGGAAGATTTTGAATCTTCCCAACCTTGGGAAAAATCAGAATTCCGATTTTTCCCGGATTCCAAATTTTCCCGTGACATATACACACGAGCGTGCAATATACATCAGACCTGTTTACCCCCTACACAAGTCTTGAGTAGTCTGGATAGCTGAAATGAGTAGTTTTTTGTGCAAAATGTGTAGTTTTATTCATTAAACCATCACATAATGTTCACTGAAAATGAGTAGTAATCAAGAATTAAAGAGCATTATTTTCAGTTCTTACGAGTAGTAGAGGTCCAAATAGAGTAGAATATACTACTCGAAAAGAGAAGAGTAAACAGGTCTGATACATATGACTACACGCACACAAACACGCGTGCAGGTATAGACAGACAAGCGTGGACATACGTATGCGTGCGCATGCATTTACGCGCGCACACGCACGCAAGCACACACGCACGCACGTGCACACACACACACACACACGCACGCACACACACATAACAGGGCCGGACCAAGTGATTCGTAAGGGGGGGTTTCCGCCGGGGGTCCAGGGAGCTGCATAGGTTCTGGGTTAAGGGGCAATGCCTTTTGGGGGACCCAGAGGGCAAAGCTCCCGGACATATTTGCAGTTTTGTGATTATTAAGGCAAAAATGGAGCCATTTACTTACTTTTCACCCTTGCATAAGGTACATACTTAGGGCTGGGGGGGGGGGGGGTCCGGAAACGAGGACTCCCACCCCCCCCCCCCCTAGATCCGGCCCTGCATAACACCCCCACCACTACAATCTACAATTCAGCCTTGCGTTAACATTCTTAATGTACTCCTCACACAGATCGTTGAAAACTAAGCTCCTGCTTAATACTTCTTCTTTTCTTTTTTTTAAGCGGAATCTATTTTCCATTCTGAGCTTCAAGGAAACAATCACTCGATCTTCAGACAATTATCTGATGGCATCTCTGAAGCATAACGTGGGAGCTCTTTTAGCGTCCATTAAATGATTTGCTGTTCTTCTTCTTCTTCGCAGTGAGTGGCCGCAATTAACACACTGATAATAATGCCATGGAACCCGGTGAACTTTGTTTCAAAAGTGCACAGGCCCTATTGATTGGTGGGGTGGATTTTTTGGTTTTTTTAAAATATTATTATTGAAAAAAATGTTATATAATTTGCATAAACGTAATACACAAACAAACAATAAATAACTGAAAAATGAAATAATTATAAATAATAATCGCTCACAAAATAAAAATTGCGCCCCCATCCCCCATCCTCCATTTCTCGGTTCTTTATGGGGTTTTTAAGTCTTGCCTTTCTTACTGCAGATTGAGTACTTCATCCTCTATCGTTTGCTATATTTAACACTAATTTTCATCCATTTACATAATTAAACACATGCATTCAATAATAGTAGAAGATAAAGGCAAGACAGAAAACCCGCAATGAACCAGGACTGTGACAAATGCTCCGCGGCTGAGTGTGTACTGCACTACATAGGGGGGGGGGGGGGGGCGGGGCCTATTAGATAATGGCCTTTATATCATGACTGCGATTAAAAATTCAACAAAGATAATAAGCTTAAAAAGTTGATAAGACAGCTTAATGTTTGGTAAGAAAGGCAGGTGTGAAAATGTGGGGAGAGCTAAGAAATGCAAGAGGGGGGAGGGACATCTTTGCCTTCACCAAAAATGTCCTTTCTTATATTATCGAAGTAATATTGTTGAAAATATATAGAAAAAGGTATACATAAGCATATAACACAATTTTTAATAAATTCAATTCAATCCAATATTCATCTCTCTCTCTCTCTCTCTCTCTCTCTCTCTCTCTCTCTCTCTCTCTCTCTCTCATCTCTCTCTCTCTCTCCTCTCTCTCTCTCTCCCTCTCTCTCCCTCCCTCTCCCTCCCTCTCTCTCTCTCTCTCTATCTCCCTCTCTCTCTCTCTCTCTCTCTCTCTCTCTCTCCCTCCCTCCCTCCCTCCCTCCCTCCCTCCCCCCTCTCTCTCTCTCTCTCTCTCTCTCTCTCTCTCCCCCTCCCCTCCTCTCTCTCTCTCTCTCTCTCTCTCTCTCTCTCTCTCTCTCTCCTCTCTCTCTCTCTCTCTCTCTCTCTCTCTCTCTCTCTCTCTCTCTCTCTCTCTCTCCTTGTGTGTTTGCATGCTTTTTAGTTTGCCTTTTTTAAGACGACTGGATCTGGATGTAAAAACAAATCATGTATTATTTGCTTATTATACTACCCACTATAAATAACATTCATTGGTTTAAACAAGAATGTATTCACGAATAGAAAATCATAACAAAGCAGCAATACATTTATAAACTTCGAGTACAACAAGCTAAGAGCTTATACAGGGTACTCCAATACTTGAGTTGCACAGTAAGGGCTGCATACGCAAAACTTATCATTCATTAACAAAATAGAAAAAATTAAATTCATTCAATTCAATCCGATTCATCTCTCTCTCTCTCTCTCTCTCTCTCTCTCTCTCTCTCTCTCTCTCTCTCTCTCTCTCTCTCTCTCTCTCCTCTCTCTCTCTCTCCCACCCTCATTCTCCTCATCTCTCTCTCTCTCCTCTCTCTCTCTCTCTCTCTCTCTCTCTCTCTCTCTCTCTCTCTCTCTCTCTCTCTCTCTCTCTCTCTCTCTCTCAATCCCTCACCAAATCATCACAGGTGCCCCCGTGGTCCTGCTCTAGCACTCGATGAGGCCTCAGCAGTGGCTGCAGGTGGAAGAGGGCAGGGGTTCGAGTCCTCCCGCTCCGCCTCCTCCCGGGCACGATGACCCAGTAGTAGACTGTCAGCTGCAGCACGGCAAGAAACAGCACGGCAAGCACCGTCTTCCTCAGCGAGAACCTCATCCTTGTTTGAGTAAGACTGCACACAACATATTGATAGAGTTCATAAATGGGCTGGGGTTTATTGATTTGCTTGGTCACTTTTTTTGCTTTCCAAAATAAAATAAAAATTAAACACAAAACGAGGGCAAGGTCACGACGGCGATAATATATGCGCGCGGATGCCTTCCTCTCGTGGTGACACACCACCACACAACATTTGAAGCGATTCTGTCAAGCGGCTCGGGAGATATCCTTGGGACAGACAGAAGAAAAAACAAACAAACAAAGAAAAACATACGCGAACGAGTTCATACTCATTTGCGATCGTAGATCGGCAAAGGACAAAAAACGCATTAAAATCGACCCACAACTTGCTGAGATACAGCTTCAGACTATACACAAGTCATTTCAAGTGTACGAAAGGGAAGTAATTTAGTCTTTCACCATCTAGGCTATTGAGTATGTTTGGTTCCCCGAATCGCGTTGAAAGGACGGAAGGTGGTTATTAACCCTTTCACCGCCAAAGTCGCATTTTAGCACCACAGTGATTTAACACCTATGTCACTAAAAGGCATCAAACTGGGGTCTATTATCCAAAGACCCTATTGTCTTAGTTTTGAGAAGTAAGGATAGACCTTATTTTGTATATGTCACAGATGAATCCCCAATATACTGCAGACGGATTTTGTTCTCTACCCAGGTAAAGTTGATTGACATTTTTGGCTGAAATATGGCTGGCGGTGAAAGGGTTAAGACGTTCGGCTGCCAAATTCAATGCGTGACTTGCAGCGTGAGTGACCCGGGTTCAAATCCCGGCCTCGCCCTTTCTTTCTAGTTCGACAGGAAACTCGAACTGAACGTCCAGTCCTTCGGATGGCGACTTAAAGACCCACAAAGCCGGCTGGATTAAGTCCCTTGGCTTTTTCTGGGTCGGTGTGGCCCACATTCAGACTTACCTCGCATACGATCGAGGCAGTGCTCTTAAAAGTGATGCCTCGTTTTCGTGACTTTCCTTGTATACGATCGAGGCTGCTCTTTAAAGTGATGCCTCGTTTTCGTGCAAGAGGCAATTTGTATGGGAGCAACACTTGGTCAAAATAAGATTTCTTACCAGCTATAAGAGGGAAAACACGTGAAAACCGTGATTTTGACACACCTATCTATATTGTTAAAAACTCGGGACTTTACTGGTGTTGCACTGCCTCCGGGCATTGCAGCCAGCATTGTTCCCACCATCTTTGCATTTACAAAATTTTAATGTCCCATATGTGTCTATGACCGAGAGGACGTAAAACATCATTTTCATCATCAACCGTGATTTTGACACGTGACGTACTAGGTCTTTAATAAGCTAGTCTGACCCGTGCGCTTTACGCACGTAAAAAACCCAAAAAAAACACGGCAGCTGAAAGTCGGTAAGAGCAGGGAGAAATCCCGCTGCCTGGTATGACCATATTGATAGCTAGATTTACCAGGTCTACCTCCAGCCCTCCTCCTCGCCCATGCTTGTCTGTTGTTTCTGACTTCATGGACTCCAAATAGCAAAGGGGGCAGCTGCTATTCCTGCGGGCTGGGCTACAATTTGTCTATAGGCCTAGTGAAGAAACTTTGCCTAGGGTACATCTCAACTCTCTTGTTCAGTTTTATACAGGAAACTGTAGAAAAGGCCACTCGTCAATACATACTGCATTGCAAGAAATCGCTTTCGAGTTTTCGAGATTAAAATGTGGCCACATTTGGCCATTTTCTGTCAAAGTTCGGCCAATATTTTGTTGTTTGGGGCCAATCGGTTTATTGTTGTATATTTGAAATCGGGTAACACACGCGCGCGCACACACGCACACACGCACACACACAAGAGAATTCAAAAACAAAAACACGGAAATCAGTGAACGCGAAATAACCCAATTTACATAAGCTTAAAATAACTTCCAAACTATTTAGCATATCATCATGAACTCCTTTCAGACCTCGGCCAGAGTAAGAGTGACAACTCCATCAATTATTCATCAAAGCGTGCACGCGCGAATGCATATGCACACACACACGTACACATAAACAAAGTTAACACACGCAAGCAAACGCTCTCTCTCTCTCTCTCTCTCTCTCTCTCTCTCTCTCTCTCTCTCTCTCTCTCTCTCTCTCTCTCTCTCTCTCTCACACACACACATACACACACACACACACTCACACACGCGCACGCGCGCACACTCTCATACACACACACGCGCACACGCACACGCACACGCACACGCTCACGCACACACAGACACACACACACACACACACGCACGCACGCACACGCACACGCACACACACCCACACCAATGTTCTCTGTTATCTAAGACATTCCTTTCCCACATGTATGCCAGCAACATTACAGCTAGATTTGTTCCAGACCTATGAATTTGTTCGCTTCCCTGCCTTGTTGGAGTGATGCTAATTTACCCTAGCAGTGCTAGGTATTAGGTATTAGGTACTTTATAGTCACAGAGGCATCTCTGTGAAAATCGGGTAGCTCCCACCCGGAGAGCGCGAGGCGCGCCACCCATTTAAAAAACAAACAATTGCATGCGATTTTTTGTGTGATTGATGAGGAAGGAAAGGGGGGTGGGTAAATTTTTACCGAATGAAAACTTGTTCGTTGCCACTGGGTTTAACGTGTGCTAAGTGCATGGGCACACGGGACCTCGGTTTATCGTCTCATCCAAAAGACTCGTTAACCATCCACGGTTGTTTTTTTGTTAAACGTGTTTAGATTGGTTCTTCTTCTTCTTCTTCTTCTTCTTCTTCTTCGATCGCTCAGTTTCCTGTCAATTATGAGCGCGGATGCGTCATGCTGCCGTTATGCGCCTAACTAAAGAAATACTTAGGCCCAGCAAGTCCGACTTCGGCTGGAGGAAAATCTTCTTGAAAGTGTGTCATGAAAAAAGTCAGGAGAATGGACCGGTTAGGCAGAAAGATAGTAGATGACAGCAAGCAAAGGGAAAAGGCAGAGTCCAAGAGAGTGGCAGATTAGAGGAAGTTACAAGCGCAGAACTTCCAGAAGGCGGGGGAACTATTTTTACGAAAGGCCCCTGGTATCCCCACGGGGGGAGCTGGAGGGGGGATTGGTTCACATGCTTTGGCTCAGTTCACAGAACGGTGGTCATAAACATGTGGTGAACTTGCCATGTCTATTCTATCAGTGTTTCTCTGTGTTTCTCTGTGTCTCTCTCGGTCTCTCTCTCTCTCTCTCTCTCTCTCTCTCTCTCTCTCTCTCTCTCTCTCTCTCTCTCTCTCTCTCTCTCTCTCTCTCTCTCTCTCTCTCGTTCACACACACACAAGAGTATACACAGTCTCTCTCTCTCTCTCTCCCTCTCTCTCTCTCTCTCTCTCTCTCTCTCTCTCTCTCTCTCTCTCTCTCTCTCTCTCTCTCTTCTTCTCTCTCTCTTGCTTATCTCATGTTCCCTGGTTAAATAAAATTTCGTTTTCGTTTTCGTTTTCTCTCGCCTACTCTCTCTCTCTCTCTATATATCCCTCTCTCTCTTTCTCTCTCTCTCTCACACACACACAAGAGTGTACACAGTCACTCTTATCTCTCTCTCTCTCTCTCTCTCTCTCTCTCTCTCTCTCTCTCTCTCTCTCTCTCTCTCTCTCTCTCCTCTCTCTCTCTCTCCTCTCTCTCTCTCTCTCTCTCTCTCTCTCTCTCTCTCTCTCTCTCTCTCTCTCTCTCTCTTTCTCTCTCTTTCACACACACACACAGAGTATACACAGTCTCTCTCTCTCTCTCTCTCTCTCTCTCTCTCTCTCTCTCTCTCTCTCTCTCTCTCACACACACACACACACACACACACACACACACACACACACACACACACATATACACACACGCGCGCGCGCTACAAAATACTGAAATGTTTCTTTTTCACATTGTTTCAAAGTTTGAAAAATAGTGTACTTAATCAGCACACATTAACAATGTGCTCGGAAGTTGTAGACAACAGCAAGTGTCTTCACGCTGTCACGAAAGGTCGACCCTTTCCTTAAAAAAGTAAATGGTTAGATAACAAACAAAACACTTAGAAGGCACGGGTATAATAAGAAAACAAGTGCAACGCCGAGCGGCTGCAAAGTCCCCTCGCAGCATCGCCGATCTACTCCGAAATCGGAATGTGTCGGCTGTACACATACATAAAAACGCATAAAAACAGCACGTAACTACATAAAAACGCATCAAAACAGCACGTAACTGAATAGTTTTTTTATGTATAGCCTTGGGGTTCGGACCCGTGATTTGAGCGCGCGCGATCATGCGCACACGCGCGCACAGAAAAATTCATGACAACTGTGTTATAGACCATTCATCAAGAAATGTTGTGACAAAAACTGCATTGAAATACATGCAAAACTTCGCGAGATATTAGCGATTATGTGTTTCGGGGTTTGAACCCCGTAACTGGCGCGACCTTGACCTTAATGTAATACTAAATACATCAGTCGATAGCTTGCATCTTGGCAAACTAGTATACCAAATTTGATGATAGACTGAATAGTTTTTGAGAAAAACGGACGAATAGCCGGATGGACGGAGGCACGCCGGACGGACGGACGAACACCGGACGGACGGACCAGACAAAAACAATAGCTCCCCGAACCTTCGGCTCGGGGACTAACAACAGCATGAAGAGCTATGGGCTGTATTACAGAAGGGTATTCCAAAGGAAAACAACCACAGCCTAAATAAACGAAAGACTGCAAATAAACCCCCCCAAAAAAATACCTGCAGTTAAAAACCCTTCACTTCACGCCACTAGTACACCTATAGGGCAAAACATTAAGCAATTTGAATGGAATATTTTAAAATAGGTTTTTTCTTTTTTAAAGCACAAAAAACATAAGCTTACATCGAAATCAGATACAATGCGCTTCAAATCGTGCGACTGCAACCTTGTGTTGGTGGGTTTATTTTCCCCCACAACCGTCAGCTATTGGCCTAATACAATAAATTAGGTAGTAGTAGACACTGACAACTTTTACCGATTGTTTTTACACCCACGGTGTCACCGCCATCTGCTCCTCCCTATGCGTGTTCTCACACCTCAACAGGTGTAAAACTGAGTGATGTGAACGTATCGACGGACAATGCAATCGCTATTATATAGGTGAAGACGGGGTAAAAAGCCCATGGGCGGGTAAGAAGCCCATGCCAATTATCTCATGAAATAAAGCAAATGTCGGTCTCATGGGCAAATTTGACCGACATTTGCTTTATTTCATGAGATAATTAGCATGGGCTTCTTACCCGCCCATGGCCATATGGGCTTTTTACCCCGTCTTCACCCTAGAGGTTTAGATACGAAACGCGACCCGCTGCTGTTGCTGCTGTTGTTGCTGTTGTCGCTGCTGCTGATCATGATGATGATGATGATGATGATGATGATGGAGGAGAGAGATCAGCTGTCAAAGAGACGAGAGACGGGAGGAGGGTGTGGGGAGGGTGAAGGCTTCTTTTGATAGACGGGTTTTCGAGCGAAGCCAGTTTCAGAATTTCATTTTACGATCCGATGAGGTAACTTTTGTACGGAATCTATGCACTATGTTAAAATTCACTTTATTCACTTTATGTCTGCTCTCTCTGTCTCTGTCTCTCTGTCTCTCTCTCTCTCTCTCTCTCTCCAGCAACTCTCTCTCTCTCTCCTTCTCAGGTTCCTCTCTCTCTCTCTCAGTTATGCCCTCTCTCTCTCTCTCTCTCTCTCTCTATAACTGTATTGCCTCACCTACATGTGATATGCATGGTATATGTCTCCCACACACACACACACACACACACACACACACACACACACACACACACACACACACACACACACACACACACATATTGAACAACTGTTTAAAATCATTAATTGTTGGTTGTTTCATTAAATAGTCGTTAATATCACTGTTGTTCTCTCTCTTGCTCTCTCTCACACACACACACACACACACACACACACACACACACACTCTCTCTCGTCTCTTTAAAATAATTAATTGTTCTCTCTCTCTCTCTCTCTCTCTCTCTCTCTCTCTCTCTCTCTCTCTCTCTCTCTCTCTCTCTCTCTCTCTCTCTCTCTCTTCTCTCTCCCTCTCTCTGTCTGTCTCTCTCTCTCTCTCTCTCTCTCTCTCTCTCTCTCTCTCTCTCTCTCTCTCTCTCTCTCTCTCTCTCTCTCTCTCTCTCTCTCTCTGTATGTATGTACAAATCATGTGTCTGTGCCTGCTTCGTCTCTCTGTCTGTATTGTAGTGACTTAGCATTGTGTGCACAAACAACATTATAAAAAAAAACTCGTCTTCTTTCAGTTCCAATCTTTCTGCACAATGCCAGGCTTGCTGTCACACCGTAGCCCAAAGATGAGTTATGACGGGTGTACCTCTCCCACCTATCTGAATGTCTGTGTCCTTCTCAAGTCGGGTACTCTTCACAAAATCGAATCATAACAAGAAGCTAAGCCTTCGAGGCTCACTCAAACAGGAACATGTGGAACAACAACAAACAAAGATTGAGGGGGTGTCTAAAGTACAAGATTGCCAATAACACTTTAATGTACAAATGAAACTGTCATTAATGGATACAACTAAAACATATAATTTAAAAAAATTGCCCGTGCCGAGATTCGGACCCGGAACCATTGGCATGACAGACAGACAATCTACCAATGAGCTAACGAGGCTTTCAGTGTTGATGAGTTTCTTAACTCATGTTGCCTGTTGAATACTCTCTAACCCACTAATCTAAAATGTTATCTGTTTACAGTGTTGTTTTTAAGTATTTAATTATTCAAATCATTATTGTTTGAAAGCTTGCATATACATATATATGTGTGCAAAGTATGAACAATGTATGCCTTCTATTTCCCGAGAAAATGCCAACGTTAAAGTTTGGAGATTAGACCACGGACGCAACACACATACACACACACACCAGGGCTCCCAATCGTCCCGCAAAACAAGGGGTCCCAGGGACTCCTTCACTTGCAGCATAGAGGGTCCTAGAGGAGGGATAGAGGGTCCCAGTGGCATTGCGAATGCTAAAAGGATTTTTTTCTAGTGCATCCCCGGGACCCACTGCACATTCTTTTAGAGGGTCCTTAATAATTTTAGCACTGTATAGACCCCCAAATGGGGGTCCCTGGGAGCCCTGCACACACACACACACACACACACACACACACACACACACACACACACACACACACACACACACACACACACACACACAACCGAACAACTACCATACTATAGACTCACTTCGTGCTAACTTCGTTAACACGAGTGAGCCAAAAATCACCTTTACTCTGAAAAACCACGCTAGACAACCGGAAAATAACCTATTATATCTTCATCGAAAAACTAACGTCGCCAGTCTGATTCTATTTGCTTGCAATCAACTTAGTATGTTCAAGGACTAACTCGATGTAACTTGCAGAGTTCTCCTTTTGATGCTTAACTATTTGAGTATGAAAATACACAAAATATTGTGTAATGCTGTAACACGATTATCCGTTCCAGCAATACCATTTACTAGCCCCTGATTACATTTGGGTCTACCCAGGAAAATATTATTGAAGTCGATGTAAGTTTTGTGAGCACGTCTTGTGTATATGCAGGGATCAATCTTGTCACAGGACATCATAGGTCATTCGATCAGTTCAAAGAAATATAATAGGTCGTTTTCATAAAACGATAAGTCATAATGTAAAAAAAAAAAGAAAAAGGCAATCACAACTTGAGCGCCACAAAAACTGCTTTCTTGAACACTTTGTTGCAATCAGTCACATAGTTTCACAGACTGCATATTCAAAGAATGACATGAGAAAATGTTGAGTTTTTGTTTGTGGCTCAAGCCACAAACCTATAACTCACTTTGTCGTGGCTCAAGTCGGTCGGTCTCACTTTGTCGGTCGGTCGGTCGGTCCAAAATTGTCGCACATTTTGACAAAATTGTCGCACTTCAAATCGAGGCTACACTTCAAATTGAGGCCGCTCTTTAAAATGATGTATTTTAAAAGCGTACAAAATAATAAACATACGTAATACAGACACTACAACAGACATGACGAGTATGCGGTGCTTCTTTTGATGAGTATAAGTAGGATACATAGTTTTAAATGTTTTCCAAAAGATATAAAAAGTTACGAAATGGTGCAGAGATAACATTCTGGTTTACAGATTAAAATTATTGAAAAGCCAGGGGAGGTGACTCATGATTGGAGTGGTAAAAAATAGACCGCGTGCCACAAACTATTGCGATTTCGCGCTTGTTTTGTTTTGTTTTACGTTTTTATATTCCTTTTTGTGTGTGCATGAGAACAGCTAGCACAGTACTACGCAATGTAAGGTAATAATAGGGATATTATTTTTGACAGTCTATTGTTTCACCTAAGTCAATCTGATCACTATGGAATCAGTTGCAGCGCACATCAAAATCCTTAACGTTGCTAACAGACACGAAGTAAACATACTCAGTCATATGACCTCTCGCCTGCAAAAACAATAGGTCATTTCAAAATTGTGTCAGTCAATGACTGATGACCGGTGCTAAGAATAATCCCTGTAGTATGTCATCAAAGAATTTTGAGGAGATTGTAAGGAAGAATACGAGCCCATCCCACTCGATTTGGGCGTTAAATCTAGATTACCATGTGGGTTTTTCTTATCCTTTGGGGGCTTGTTTGCTTGCTGGTTTGTTTGTTTTATTCCTATTAATTGAATTCAATTCAATTCAACAATTTTATTGTCTCCCAACAAGTGACGAAATTTGATTTTCGACATGCACATAAAAATGAAGACAACATAAGACCTTGTCATAAACTAACAGAAGAGACAATTTGTAAAATAACATAAAAGCACATGTAATTGACATGAAACATAGTTATCAAAAACACACACACACACACACACACACACACACACACACACACACACACACACACACACACACACACACACACTCTCTGAACCAGTACACTGATCATCCAATGATCGATCCCCTTTAGAGGCTGCAAGTAATAATCGCTGATAATAATGACATCACAGTAATATATAATGATAGCACGTACCACATAAAACATTAACAATATCACAAACCAGTATGGCCATCACTTGAGTATGCACATACACTCACACACACAGACACACACACATTTACCGCCCCTCCCCCCCCTCCCCCCCCCCCCCCCCCCCCCCCCCCCCCACACACACACATTCTCCAAATGGGGCCCAACACATTATGTAAGTAAAACAAAGTCCTGTAATAAGCAGGGCTGCTAAAAACTGTACGAACAAAGACATATGTTGATGACATTATGTTGAAATCTAAGGAAGAGACAGTCGTTAAACTCAATACAATGTGAACACGTTTTGATATGTGGGCACTTAAAGAACAGGCGTTCAAATTTGAAGTTACTCAGCGTAATTATTTGGTGGTGTTTTTTTGTTGTATTTTTGTGTTGTTTTGTGTGTGTGTGTGGGGGGGGGGGGTTAAGGAGAGGACGCCGCCAGACTAGCTTTAAACAAAACCACCATACAAAAGAACTATTCTATATGCCCTATTACAACCAAGGTGCTCTTTGAAACGTAGTACTGGAGTCATTTGTCTCCCTTGGAGGAAGTCTGCGCTTTGTCCTCGCTTACTAATACCTAATTGCCTCCCTTCTTCTTGCTCTTCATTGATTTCCCTTGGCGTAATGAGAGAGAGAGAGAGAGAGAGAGAGAGAGAGAGAGAGAGAGAGGAGCTAAATATAAGCGAGAGTGAGAGACTAGAGAGAGAGAGAGAGAGAGAGAGAGAGAGAGAGAGAGACGGAGAGAGACGGAGAGAGAGAGAGAGAGAGACACACACACACACACACACACACACACACACACACACACACACACACACACACACACACACACACACACAGAGCATCTCCTGTGTTTGTCATAATACTGACCTATGTGTGTGGGTGTTGGGTGAGGAGGTCTGCTATAAAATGTGACCGTAGACTAAGGTGAGATTAGCGTCCAATCGGTCAGAGACCCTTATGGACGGTAATGTGACTGTGCATCTGTCTGATGATTTATGTTTTTCTGTGTAGTACACTCACGTTTATCTATCTGTTTGTGTGTGCGCGCAAGCACGCATACTGCCCACGTAAGCTTATAGTACGTACACGCCACACGCTTATATTTAGGTGTGCATACTTTTATTACCAAGCTTATGGTGTTTCGTGTCTCTACACCGTGTGAAAGCCAAGAGCAATAAACATTGTAAGCATCAAACAGTTACTGGTCTTTAACCCCTTGACTGCCAGAGACAAATTAAAGAAAACATCATTGGGCAAATCATGCCATGAACAAGACAACTGATACAACCAATCTGGCAATATGGTCTGGGGGTATAACTCTCTTGACTGTGTTAGAGCAAAAAACAGCATATTCATATAAACAGGTTATTCCTCTTCAAGTGATGTCATCAAGTCAGTACGTGGTACGTTGGTGGCAGTCAGGGGGTTAACAACGCGTCTGTGGAGTTCATTTGTGCCGAATCAACCACTCTTGCCGACCTACCACTTTTGTCGACCCTTTTGAATGGGTAACATACCTCTAAGCATCGAAACAGAGCGAATTGGACCGAAACAGACACACACAAATCAAACTATTATCATTTTAACCCTTTCACCGCCAGCCATCTTTGAGCCAAAATGGTCCATTAAATTCGCTTGGCTACAGAAAAGATTTAATCTGCAATATTGTGGGATTTCTCTGTGACACATTTGGAATAGGGTCAATCCTTACTGCCCAAATTAAGGAACACAATATCATTGAATAACAGACCCTAATTTCAAGAGTTTTAATGACATGGGTGTTAAATCATTGCGGTGTAAAAATGCGACGTTGGCGGTGAAAGGGTTAATGTAGCAAGCAAAAAGACTGTTCCAAACATTATCCGTATGCAGGGAATCTGCCACTTCCAGTCATTGTTTCAGAGAAATGTGCCATGCTAGTGCGGAACCTTTTCCCGGTCTGTCTCTCAATTTAATGGATTTATCTTCGTTGGTTTTTTTTGGGGGGGTGTTTGCTTTTTGATAATTTCAACTTTTAGAATTTTCAATGTTGATTATTTCAACTCTTTTGGGGTTTTTTATCTTTTGAAGTTAAAAGTGATATGAAAATAACCCATGTCCAAATTTGGAGGAAAATCAGTGCTCAGAATAAAGGTTGCTATCCAACGGTGATGAAACATAGTATGAGAACGAAGTTCTGACCTGTTGTAGGATACATTTCAGGAAGCTGGCGAACGTATGTTCTTCTTCAGCCTTGTTAGTTGATAGGTGAGTGACAAACGTTCGCAAGCTTCCTGTAAATGTATCCTACAATAGTTCAGAACTTCTTTCTCGTCTTATGTTTCATCATCCTTGCGACTAGACCATTTTCAACTTCCATTGCTATCCAATGCTTTTTAACCTAGGTATATCAAGCCTCAGCTTGAGTCCGTTTAGGTTCCGTTTCGGGTCCGTTTCAGTCTGTTTCGCGTGGTTTCGATTTTTAGAAGTAACGCTTTTGAACTACTTTTTTCGAACTTTCCCTCTTTTATCGACACCTTCAAAACTACTTTTGCCAACCAAGCTACTTATATCGCCTTCTAACGGGAACATGGGCCCCATTTGTGTCGCCCACCAACATAATCGCAAGTGGTTGGTTGGACAAACGTAGCTTGATGGTGTCGACAAATGTGGTTGGTTGGACAAAAGTAGTTCGACGATATCGACAAAAGTAGTTGGTTGGACAAAACGTAGTTTGATGGTGTCGACAAAAGTAGTTGGTTGGACAAAACGTAGTTTGATGGTGTCGACAAAAGTGATTGGTTGGACAAACGTAGCTCAACGGTATCGACAAAAGTGGTTGGTTGGACAAAAGTAGTTTGACAATATCGACAAAAGTAGTTGGTTGGACAAAACGTAGTTTGACGGTGTTGACAAAAGTAGTTGGTTGGACAAAACGTAGTTTGACGGTGTCGACAAAAGTAGTTGGTTGGACAAAAGTAGTTTGACAATGTCGACAAAAGTAGTTGGTTGGACAAAAGTAGTTTGACGGTGTCGACAAAAGTAGTTGGTTGAACAAACGTAGTTTGACGGTGTCGACAAAAGTAGTTGGTTGGACAAAACGTAGTTTGATGGTGTCGACAAAAGTAGTTGGTTGGACAAAACGTAGTTTGATGGTGTCGACAAAAGTGATTGGTTGGACAAAAGTAGCTCGACGATATCGACAAAAGTGGTTGGTTGGACAAAAGTAGCTCGACGATATCGACAAAAGTAGTTGGTTGGACAAACGTAGTTTGATGGTGTGGACAAACGTAGTTGGTTGGACAAACGTAGTTTGACGGTATCGACAAAAGTAGTTGGTTGGACAAACGTAGTTTGACGGTGTCGACAAAAGTAGTTGGTTGGACAAAACGTAGTTTGATGGTGTCGACAAAAGTAGTTGGTTGGACAAACGTAGTTTGACGGTGTCGACAAAAGTAGTTGGTTGGACAAAACGTAGTTTGATGGTGTCGACAAAAGTAGTTGGTTGGACAAAACGTAGTTTGATGGTGTCGACAAAAGTGATTGGTTGGACAAAACGTAGTTTGATGGTGTCGACAAAAGTGATTGGTTGGACAAAAGTAGCTCGACGATATCGACAAAAGTGGTTGGTTGGACAAAAGTAGCTCGACGATATCGACAAAAGTAGTTGGTTGGACAAACGTAGTTTGATGGTGTGGACAAAAGTAGTTGGTTGGACAAACGTAGTTTGACGGTATCGACAAAAGTAGTTGGTTGGACAAACGTAGTTTGACGGTGTCGACAAAAGTAGTTGGTTGGACAAACGTAGTTTGACGGTGTCGACAAAAGTAGTTGGTTGGACAAACGTAGTTTGATGGTGTCGACAAAAGTAGTTGGTTGGACAAAACGTAGTTTGATGGTGTCGACAAAAGTAGTTTGGTTGGACAAAACGTAGTTTGATGGTGTCGACAAAAGTGATTGGTTGGACAAAAGTAGCTCGACGATATCGACAAAAGTGGTTGGTTGGACAAAAGTAGCTCGACGATATCGACAAAAGTAGTTGGTTGGACAAACGTAGTTTGACGGTGTCGACAAAAGTAGTTGGTTGGACAAACGTAGTTTGACGGTGTCGACAAAAGTAGTTGGTTGGACAAACGTAGTTTGACGGTGTCGACAAAAGTAGTTGGTTGGACAAACGTAGTTTGACGGTGTCGACAAAAGTAGTTGGTTGGACAAAACGTAGTTTGATGGTGTCGACAAAAGTAGTTGGTTGGACAAACGTAGTTTGACGGTGTCGACAAAAGTAGTTGGTTGGACAAAACGTAGTTTGATGGTGTCGACAAAAGTAGTTGGTTGGACAAACGTAGTTTGATGGTGTCGACAAAAGTAGTTGGTTGGACAAAACGTAGTTTGATGGTGTCGACAAAAGTAGTTGGTTGGACAAAACGTAGTTTGATGGTGTCGACAAAAGTGATTGGTTGGACAAAAGTAGCTCGACGATATCGACAAAAGTAGTTGGTTGGACAAAACGTAGTTTGACAGTGTCGACAAAAGTGATTGGTTGGACAAAACGTAGTTTGACGGTGTCGACAAAACTGATTGGTTGGACAAACGTAGCTCAACGGTATCGACAAAAGTGGTTGGCTAGACAAATGTAGCTCGACGATATCGACAAAAATGGTTGGTTAGACAAAAGTAGTTTGACAATATCGACAAAAGTGGTTGGTTGGACAAAAGTAGTTTGACGATGTCGACAAAAGTGGTTGGTCGACAAGTGCGGTTCGACCAAAGTGGCTCAACGCGGCTATAAAGGCTCGGTCTGTCCAGAGAAACAAAAGTGACAAATGGCTTGTCAGTTTCATGTGCGTCACACGTGGTGCTGACTGTAAACATGTTGAAGAAACGTATTACATTGTAACCGTATTTTTTTTATGAATGTAACAGCCCCCCCACCCCCACCCCCCTACAATCCAAACCTCTCCTTCACGTTTTACATGCCCACCTCTCATCTCTCACCCCTCCCGCCCACCTCTCTCTCTCTCTCTCTCTCTCTCTCTCTCTCTCTCTCTCTCTCTCTCTCTCTCTCTCTCTCTCTCTCTGCATTCACTTTATTTGTATTAGTTGTACTGCTCTCCAACAATGTGCCTCATATAATTATGCTAAAGTTAATGTATAAATTTGTCATTTTTATTGCAAATTTGTACCGGTTTCATACCCTACGCTGCATTTGTTTGCCCTGTTCTATAATGTATATTTCTGTTATACGTGCTTCAACATATCTCTGTGCGTATGTGCATGCATGATTGCGTGCGCGCGTGTACGCGCACGTGCGTGTGAGTGTGTGTGTGTGTGTGTGTGTGTGTGTGTGTGTGTGTGTGTGCGTGCGTGTGTGTATGCGTGCGTGTGTGCGTGCGTGTGCGGGTGTGGGCGCGTATGGTTGCACGCATGTAGGGGAAGACGGGGTAAAAAGCGCATGGGCGGGTAAGAAGCCCACCCCAATTATTTCATGAAATGAAGCAAATTTCAGTCTCATTTTGCCCATGAGACGAGCGTTAATGTCTAGCATTCGTTGCTCATGGGCAAATTTGTACTGACATTTTGTGTGCGTGCGTGTATTTATTTCATGAGATAATTGGGGTGGGCTTCTTACCCGCCCATGCGCTATTTACCCCGTCTTCCCCTAATGTATATTTCTGTTATACGTTGCTTCAAATATCTCGTTGCGTATGTAAATGTATGATTGCGTGCGCGCGTGTACGCGCACGTGCTCTCTCTCTCTCTGTCTCTGTGTGTGTGTGTGTGTGTGTGTTGCTGCGTGTATGCGTCGTGTGTCTCTCCGTGTGTGTGCGGGTGTGTGCGGGTGTGGGCGCGTATGGTTGCACGCATGCATACAGGCGCGAGTATTAAAAATTATGCATGGACGTATGCACGTTTCAACCAATCTTTGTATCATAATAAAAGTAAAAGCCTGAAGCCTTGCTACCTTCATGTTCAAATCTGTATGTGCTATGGTATGCCTTTCCACGTGTGTGTGACTATGTTTGTTTGTGTATCAAGGACAGATTGGAAGACTATGCGTTGCCTAAAATCTTTATCCTTAAACAATAAAGTTTAAGGGTTGCTAATCAGTGGTGTGGAAAAAGTTCTCTCTCTCGCTCGCTCTCTCTCTCTCTCTCTCTCTAATCTCTCTCTCTCTCTCTCTACTCTAAACTCTCTAATCTCTCTCTCCAACAATCTCTTCCACTTATTTAGGGTTCTTCTCCCTCCCTCCCTACACCATAATCTCTGTCTAATGTGCGCCCGAGCTGTGTGTGTATGTGTGTGTGTGCCTCATAGAAAGTGTGTGTGTGTGTTCCAGAAATGACATAAAACAGTGAAGGTTGATCTCTAAGCGACAACGCTGATGGGCTAAACTCTAAGGCCGTGTACACACACAAGCGGATATTCCGTGCGGAAACCCGCTACCCAATCCATAAATAATTTTTTAATGAATAATATCGGAGACAAAGAACAAAATAGAAGGGAAAAGATTTGCGCACGTGTCCGATTTTGTGTATATGCGTAAACTTGTGTCCTTGTTTCTTCCACTTATTTAGGGTTTCCCGTACGGAACTTACGCGTCTAATGTGAACCCGGCCTAATATAAAAGTAAAAGCCTCATAGAAAGTAGGATAGCTCGTAGATCTATTCATACATACCTCGTCTGTTTGATACCTAAACGAAGGGTTGATAACTACGAAGGGGGTCATAAGAGACATTGAAAGAAAAAAATTTAATATGAGAATTAGGCTACAATCATCATCATCATATAGTAAAAAGCCAAGTGTCCGTGTGTGTGCCCCATGTCATTTGTATGTGTGTTTTCGTGTGTGTGATTTTGCTGTCTGTCTGTCTGCGCATCCGCCGGCCTCTCGGCGCCCGGATCTAACAATTCCTTGGATTCGCGCGTTCATTATTTCTGCGTTGCGGGTCTCGGAATAATGCTAAGTCGCCAATACTTAATTTATCTTTTAAAAATATCTGCATTGACTAACTTTTCATTTTAGGCTTGTTATTATCTTCATATGTTGTGGTTTTATTTTTCTCTTCATTTTCTCTATAATTATTGTCTACTTTCAATAACAAAAATTCGACTTGATTTTAATTAAAACAGGATGAAAATAATTGTGTTATATTCAATTAACGGAATATCAGTTGCTAATCAGTGGTGTGGAAATTATGTAATGTGTGTGTGTATTACCAGTGTGTGTTTACTCATAGTGTGTGTGTGTGTGTGAGTGTGTGTGTGTGTGTTGTGTGAAAACTTATCCCAATCAGCAAGTTTATAATTATATTTTGGGATTTTCCCCTCTGTTGTATCGTGGATCCCGTATTAGTAAACTCAAAACTGCGTGTGCGCGCGCGTGCGTGCGTGTCACGTGCGTTGCAAGAGTGTGTGCATGTGTGTGTGCGTTGCGTGTGCGTGCGTGTGTGTGTGTGTGTGTGCTCTTGAGATGCTCAGTCTGTGGTAGACTATGCATCTCTCTCTCTCTCTCTCTCTCTCTCTCTCTCTCTCTCTCTCTCTCTCTCTCTCTCTCTCTCTCTCTTATGCAGGTCTCTCTTCATGTTTGTGTTTGCTTGCTTTTTTTTACTTTTCCATTTAGCAATTGTGTTTATGTGAGCTCCATCAGTATGGGGACCTTGATCTGAATAAAATATTCTTGATCTGAATAAAATATTCGTATTCGTATTCGTAATTTGAATTGTCTCTATCTCTCTCTTCTCTCTCTCTCTCCATCTCTCTCTCTCTCTCTCTCTCTCTCTCTCTCTCTCTCTCTCTCTCTCTCTCTCTCTCTCTCTCTCTCTCTCTCTCTCCTCTCTCTCCTCTCTCTCTCCTCTCTCCCCTCTCTCTCTCTCTCTCTCTCTCTCTCTCTCTCTCTCTCTCTCTCTCTCTCTCTCTCTCTCTCTCTCTCTCTCTACTCTCTAGTAAAAAACCCCAGAAACTGACACCAACGGTCATAAGTCAAGAAGAGCTGGGGCGTGTGTATGGTAGGTATCACGACAGGCAAGCGAGACCTTTGTTTCCATGCCATGTAGCGCAAGTGACAGCTGAGTGACAAGCGCCCGTGAAACCGACACACATGTGAAGGTGACCGTTTTTGTTGCGATGTTTCGCTCTGTGCTAGAAACTATGTGCGCAGTGTTTGACTGATGGAAGACTGGTAGGGGAAGACGGGGTAAAAAGCGCATGGGCGGGTAAGAAGCCCACCCCAATTATCTCATGAAATGAAGCAAATTTCAGTCTCATTTTGCCCATGAGACGAGCGTTAAGTCTAGCATTCGTCTCATGGGCAAATACTGATATTTTCTTTATTTCATGAGATAATTGGGGTGGGCTTCTTACCCGCCCATGCGCTTTTTACCCCGTCTTCCCCTAGTTTCTCTCGCGTCGCGCTGCTGCGCTGCACCGGGGATAATAAACGTGACCGGACAAAGTGTCCTGAAACAGGACAATCAACAGGACAACATGTTGAGTGGCACAGTGGTAGCGCGTTCGCCTCGTGTCAAGTAAACCCGAGTTCGAACCTGGCTAGGCCTACAGGGGGATTTTTCCTCTCACTTTGCACTAGGCCTTACTGTCTGAACGTGGAGTCTTTCGGATGAGACGATAAACCGAGGTCCCGTGTGCCCATGCACTTAGCATACGTTAAACCCAGTGGCAACGAAAATGTTGTCATTTGGTAAACATTTACACACACACACACACACCCTCATCAGTCACACAAAAATCGCATGCAAAAAAAACAAAATTGGGTGGCGCGCCTCTGGCTGCGACGCGGTCTCCAGCTGGGAGCAACCCGAATTTCACAGAGACGCCTCTGTGACTATAAAGTACATAATACCTAATACCTAATGTCCTGACTCTTGTATAAATCATTAGGACAAACTCTGCCAGTGTTAATTTCAATAAGACATTTGTCATAACAGGAACAAACACTGGACCTTGGGGCGTCGCTGTTTTTAGTGCCAGCATCTCTTTAACTTCATGATTATGGATTAGAATCTCACCCAAAGCTGCATGGTTCATGGTTATTATGGTTCAGAAAAAGAGCTTCATACAAACAATTTATCGCTTAAAAACTCGGAACTTTCCTGGTATTGTAGAACTGTACCTCCAGGATCGTCCCACTATCTTTGCATTAAAAAATGTCTCACGTTTGCCTGTTCCAGGCCGGAGGACGTTCTTCTTCTTCTTCTTCTTCTTCTTCTTCTTCTTCTTTCCCTTCCCTTAATCATCCGCCTTCATCGATTTCAATATTCTGATGATATAGAACTGAGAAGGGTTCTGCGCATGTTAAGATATAGTCAATCAGGTTTCGGTGTCACTTCTAGGGTATGCATATGATGAGTCTCAGTTCAACGGATTTTCATCAACCCAAAGCCAAAAGACCCGATCCAACGAATCGGGTCACGCTACTCCGACACATGTATGCGAGCGAGCTGCGAGCGACCGGCGCGCGAGACGTGCCCCCTCGCGCAATAGGGGGGAAAAAAGAAGGGCGAAGCGCTCCTATCGGCTGCAGAGACGCCAACTAACCCACTCGAATTATAATTTGTTTAACCCTTTCTCCGCCAGACATTTTTCAGCCAAAACATACCATTGAGCTTAATTGGGTAGAGAAAATAAAATATCGGTAAAGGTCAAG
>CM065680.1:71478913-71486413 GCA_017654935.2 Phymorhynchus buccinoides
GGATTTCATCGCAAGTAATTATTATGAAAGTTCGTCGGTCTGTACTGGAAATCAAGAGAGACCCAAGGCCATCTCAGTCATATTAATCACAGTGGTATTCTCTCGAAACGTGTCTCAATAAAATCCCAAAGAAATCTGATCACATTGGCTTTTCTGATCCCACGTAAATCGGTAGTAAAATAATACGTAGTAGTAGGTAGTGGAAGCCGATGGTCTTATTTAAATAAATAATCTCGTGGTAAATCCTGATAAGCTATCAAAGATCCGTCTTTCTGATTGTCTGTTTGTGCTGTGTGTATCAGCCTGTCTGTTCTATTTATTTAAAGCCGCCTCACACTATCCAAACCACGTCGGATGAAAATGGTTGTGACCTTTTTTTCCAGTTTTCCTTTCTCTTTTGACAGCGAGTAGACATCACAAATGCGCAATTTTGGTCGGATGAAACCCTTCCAACCAGGTCGGAAGGAATTGGCGACCGTGCTGTTTACTTCCAACTCACTCAGGTAGTTGTGGTAATACAGCCAATGCTTGCTTACAGTGAAGACGGCACACAGACACGAATACCGGTAGTTGAATAGAGTTCACAACTGAATTATTTTCTTCCAACTGAAAAGGTTGGATGGTGTGAGGCGGTTTTTATAGTTGGGCAGATCTCCACATTTCTCAGCTCTTGTTTGTCAGATCGATATAAAGGGCAGATTACATTTTGAGGTTTTATTTATGAGCAAACAGTCTGACGAAGGGGAGCCATGGCGTTGAGAGGAGGCTAGGGGGAAGAGTTGGGAGGGAAAGGGGGCATATGTTAGCTAGATACAGAGGGGAGGAGGGAGGGGAGGCCTATTGGAAATCTAGAAAGAGCATTGCGAGGAAGGGGTTGAGATTGGATGGAGGAGTGGGGGAGGAAAGAACAGGATAATTCTTTGAGTTTAATTCTAGAGAAAGGCGCTATATATAAATAGTATGTATTATTATTATTAGAACTGCTACGGAGGCAGAACACCTCGACTTAGCCATGGGATTTGAGGAGCCATGAAACGGGCTGAAAAGCGGGGATCTGGGGACAAAATAACCCTGAAAACTGAAGCTTGTTTTGTAATCTAAGCCTTTAACCCTTTCACCGCCAGACATATTTCAGACAAAAATGTCCATTAAATTTACCTGGGCTGAGAACAAAATCCATCTACAGTGTTGGGGATTCTTCTGTGACATATATAAAATAAGGTTCATCCTTACTTCCCAAAACTAAGACAACAGGGTCTTTGGATAATAGACTTGATGCTTTGATGCTTTTTAGTGACACAGGTGTTAAATCACTGTGGTGCTAAAATGCGACTTTGACGGTGAAAGGGTTAAAACAGCATTCGAACTATAATAATAGAGATATAATACATTTAGCTCTTTTCGCATTCACTTTTAATATACAGCTGGTCTCTTTGCTTGTTTTTCTATCTAAAAACTATCCTTTAGGGCCATCGAAAAGTATGAAATCAGCCTAAAGGCGAAGCACAAAACCATGCCTACTACGTACAGAAGGAACGACACAGTCTGAATCTGATTTATTTAAAATTATAAGCATTCCACTTTTGAAATTGCAGGTGTGCAGCCTCAGTCGAATTGCCTGTACATGCCCTCACGGAACTGCTGAATGATAATAATAATAATAATAATAATAATAATAATAATAATAATAATAATAATAATAATAATAATAATGATAATAAACGTGATTGGTTTTAGGGCAAAAGAGCTCTCGAAAATACAAAAGGGTACGAAAATACAAAAAGAGTAGGCCTAATAATTTATTTTTTTATGGGTTCGGTCGGTCGAAAGGGATGCAAATGAAGGAGAAGGTGTGTAAGGGAGATGAAATAGCAGTAGTAGTAGTAGTAGTAGTAGTAGTAGTAGTAGTAGTAGTAGTAGTTGTAGTAGTAGTAGTAGTAATTAGGGCTAGAAGTGGGCCTCGCGGCCCTTTTACGCCCTTTCTCGCTATTCAGGCTTTTAGTGGCAGTAGGCCTAGTAGTAGAAGTAGTAGTAGTAGTATAGTAGTAGCAGTAGCAGCAGCAGCAGCAGCAGTAGTAGTAGTAGTAGTAATAGTAGTAGTAGTAGTAGTAGTAGTAGCAGCAGCAGCAGCAGCAGCAGCAGTAGTAGTAGTAGTAGTAGTAGTAGTAGTAGTAGTAGTAGTAGTAGTAGGGGAAGACGGGGTAAAAAGCGCATGGGCGGGTAAGAAGCCCACCCCAATTATCTCATGAAATGAAGCAAATTTTAGTCTCATTTTGCCCATGAGACGAGTGTTAATGTCTAGCATTCGTCTCAGGGGCAAATTTGACTGAAATTTTCTTTATTTCATGAGATAATTGGGGTGGGCCTTTTACCCGCCCATGCGCTTTTTACCCCGTCTTCCCCTAGTAGTAGTAGTAGTAGTAGCAAAAAGCTAGTAAATGTCACAAAGAGTGATTACTTCGCAGCCTACCAACCTTGCAAAGAATGAAGCCAACTTTCTCACTTCCCGCCTGGAAGGTGAAAAGGTGGAAGGTGGGAAGTGTTAAGCATGGTAACAGTAGGCAGTGAGTGAGTTCACAATGATCCCCACCTGTAGTGTAGGTGAAAGGGTGGGAGTAAAAAAAAAATCGGTTTCTGTCAGCTGCGGACTGCGAACTCTTTGTCCATTCAGGCTAAGCTTGTTGATTGTTGTAGTAGTAGTATTAGGTATTATTAGGTATTAGGTACTTTATAGTCACAGAGACATCTCTGTGAAATTCGAGTTGCTCCCACCTGGAGAGCGCGTCGCAGCCAGAGGCGCGCAACCCTTTTCTTTTTTTTGCATGCTATTTTTTGTGTGACTGATGAGGAAGGAAAGGGGTGGTGGTAGTAAATTTTGACCAAATGACAACTTTTTCGTTGCCATTGGGTTTAACGTGTCCTAAGTGCATGGGCACACGGGACCTCGGTTTATCGTCTCATCCGAAAGACTCCACATTCAGACCGTAAGGCCTAGAGCAAAGTGGGAGGAAAACTCCCCTGTACCCAGGTTCGAACTCGGGTTTACTTGACACGAGGCGAACGCGTTACCACTGTGCCAGTGTAGTAGTAGTAGTAGTTGTTGTAGCGACAGACTTTAAAGCGCACGCCTCGCGGCCTATGAAAGTCCCACATCAGCTTTATTAGAAATAAAATTGGGATCTGACACTGCATACATGATTATAACGTAATAAACCAGTTCTATTACATGGGTACGTGGCACTCCAACAAGCCTTCCACGCTCAAGCGCAACACGTGATCATTGTCAAAAAATGCTGACGGCACGTGCAAACAAATCAATAACAGAAATATGCTGGGTCCCTTTGACTGCGTCGATGTCGCAGGGTCTAAATAAATATCACGAGCCTTTGATGGAATGACAGTGCTCAGCAAATATGAATGTCTCGCCGCTGTTTCATTGCACAGTGATTCTATTGAATTATATCTTGGGCGCGGCGATTTATCATAGATTAGGCCTAAATAGACCCATCTTTTTTCTTTCTTTTTTTGATAGTTCGCTTTTTTGTTGTTAAACGGTAAAGTTTCTAATGTTGTATTTGTGAAAGAACACAAGACCGTGTTGGCATACGTGTACACACACCTATGCACAAAGAGAAAGAGAGGGAGAGAGAGAGAGGGGAGAGAGAGAGAGAGAGAGAGAGAGAGAGAGAGAGAGAGAGAGAGAGAGAGAGAGAGAGAGAGAGAGAGGGGGGGGGGAGGGAGAGAGAGAATTGAATTGAATGAATTATTTTTATTTATAGAGGATAAGAGAGAGAGAGAGAGAGAGAGAGAGAGAGAGAGAGAGAGAGAGAGAGAGAGAGAGAGAGAGAGAGAGAGAGAGAGAGAGAGAGAGAGAGAGAGAGAGTCGCACACACAACTTTAGCTCTTTAACCACTACTTCAACAGTACTGCAGTTACTACTACTAATAACTTAGCCTACTACTACTACTACTACTACTACTACTACTACTACTACTACTACTACTACTACTACCACCACTAGGGCCTACCACCACCACCACCATTACTATTACTATTCATCGACGTACCATGCTGCTGCTACTACTACTACTTACTACTACTGCTGCTGCTGCTGCTGCTGCTGCTGCTGCTGCTGCTACTACTACTACTTCTACAATTGTGTTTATTTATAAAAGCATTAGTAGGACAAGGTCTTTTCACTTCCAATAATCTCCTTCTCCGTTGTTGTTTGCTAGTTTCTTTCCCATTATTATATTTACTTTCTCTGTCAGGAATGCTGTTACAAATTAAAGACTCGCGGGCTCATAGACAAATGCAGTACAAAGCAAAACAAAATAACGCTCGGAGAAGACACACACAAAAAACATTGACTTTTCCTCTACCCTCTCTACCCTTCATTTCTTCCATATCAAAATCATCACCCCATCCCCCCCCCCCCCCACCACCACCATAAGGCCGTGTACACACATACGCGGATATTCCATGCGGAAACCCGTGCGCAATCCATACATAAGTGAAACAAAGAAGGGGAAAAAGATTTGCGCACGTGTCCGAATTTCCCCTATATGCGTAAACTTGTATCCTTCTTTCTTCCACTTAGTATGGGTTTTCCGTACGGAACTTATTACTCGTCTAATGTGAACCCGGCCTAAAACATTGTTATAAATACCAGAAATAACAATGTGAGAAGAAAGAAAAAACCGACACTAACCTTTGCAACTTTCCTTGAAAAGGAGGGGAAAAGAATAATAGAATGGCAAGACGAGAAAAAAACAACTAAATCAAGTTTCACACATCCAAATGGGGTTTTTTTTAAACACGAGGCCGTCGTAGAACAAAAGTAGGCCTATTACAATCCAATACAATGGAAAGAGGTATGACTGAGGACCAAGAAGAACACAAAAAACGAAGCTACTACTAGACAGTAGACGGGTTTTGAAGGGGGGGAAAGTGGCTGGTTTGTGTTACTAGTAGTAGCTGCGTTGTGATTCTCACTCGTTTTTCAGCCACCAGTCCAGTATTTTTACGGTACGGTATGGTACATTCCATACAGGTAAATTGAGTGGTTGGGTGGGTGAGGAGGAGGAGGAGGAGGAGGAGGCGCGTAGAATGAGGGTGAAAGAGGAATAGAAGAGAGAAAGATTAGGGTGGGTCAAGCGAGGAGGCAGAGAGAGAGAGAGAGAGAGAGAGAGAGAGAGAGAGAGAGAGAGAGGTTGGTCAAGCGAGAAGGCAGATAGTAAGAGAGACGTTTTGGGGAAGGTCAAGCAAAGAGGCAGATGGAAAAAGAACGAACGAACGAACGAAATTTATACAGGGTAATGAGATAAGTATGAGATAGAGAAGAGAGAGATAGAGACAGACAGACAGACAGACAGACAACAAGACAGAAAGGGGTAGAGGGGGCGCAGACAAAGAGACAGACATAGAGGCAGAAGCAGAGATAAAGAAGACACAAACAAACAAGAAAGAGAGAGGGAGAGAGAGAAAGAGACAGAGATATTGGGGGGAAGGAGACAGATAAGCAGACAGGTAGGCGGGCAGGCAGAAAGAGATAGACAGTGACAGACACAAACACAAACTGGTAGGTATTAACGTATCCACGCGCGCGCGCACTCACGCGTTTTCGTCGATCTGGATTTCCAGCTCTGTGTGTGTGTGTGTGTGTGTGTGTGTGTGCGTGTGCGTGTGTGCGTGTGTGTGCGCGCGTGCGTGTGCGCGTGCGTGCGTGCGTGCGTGCCTGCGTGCGTGCGTGCGTGCGTGTGTGTGTGTGGTGTACGTGCTGGCGTGTGTGTGAGCACGCGTGCTTGCATGCGTGCTTGGGTGTGTGCGTGCGTATGACAATGAAAGCCTTTATTGCATGTAACAAAGATTTCTCCGACTCTTTTATAAGCAAGCATTCGTTCCTCTTAACAATGTGAGAAGTCGTCAATGTTAATAAAAGGAAATTCCGGATTCCGAGTGTCGTGTAGGCTTACAATGAAGATTAAGATAACATGAATGTATGTATGTATCTTAAGGGCCAGCCACACGTCCACTAAAATTCGCACGACCGTACGATACGATTCGACCACGCGGTCTCCAAGAACAAACAATGTGACTGGTGGGTCGCGATCACGTGATCGAATCGCATAGTATAGTCGTGCGATTTTTTAGTGGACGTGTGGCTGGCCCTTTGTTCTCACCGAACATGGATACTATATAGACATAATGTAGGGTCCATGACCCGAAGGGCAGAAGATTGTCCCCGCATTGACCCTCGATAAAATAAAAAAAATTCTCTTTAATTGTTTTTTTCTCCAAGGAACATAGCATAATTCACACAACAACAAAAAAAGAGTGAGACATGATAATAAGTCAGCAACATATCAATAGACAATAATGTACACATTGTATATCTTGATGTTCCTCAACAAAGGAATAGACTGTTGCTAACCCTCGAGAATCTTCAAACATTCATACTGGCACCACCATTGTCACTTTGTCATGTCAAGGTCAGAGCGCAAGGTCCGATTGACAGGAGCAACAGGCTTTCTTACATAGCTAATTAGGGGCCAACCACCTCACGCGCGTCATCATGTATGTACATAGGGGAAGACGGGGTAAAAAGCGCATGGGCGGGTAAGAAGCCCACCCCAATTATCTCATGAAATGAAGCAAATTTCAGTCTCAATTTGCCCATGAGACGAGCGTTAATGTCTAGCATTCGTCTCATGGGCAAATTTGACTGAAATTTTCTTTATTTCATGAGATAATTGGGGTGGGCTTCTTACCCGCCCATGCGCTTTTTACCCCGTCTTCCCCTAATTAAGAGGGCCTGATCGGTGTTTTATTTACAATATTATTAAGGCCGTATGTGGGAAGTGTTGGTCACGAGCACAGAACAAGATAAAATACACCTGTGTCAAAAAGAATAGCAAAATGTAATGAGGTCGTGTTAGCTTCAGGAGTTACGTATTATTATGATTAGTGCATATTACAGTGGGTGAACATTTATTAGCTGTTGTACTTTTTAGGATATCCAAGCATACTCTTGTAGAATACTGAATGCGTTACATTGTGCATGAACACACACACACACACACACACACACACACACACACACACACACACACACACACACACACACACACAGAGAGAGAGAGAGAGAGAGAGAGAGAGAGAGAGAGAGAGAGAGAGAGAGAGAGAGAGAGAGAGAGAGAGAGAGAGAGAGAGAGAGAGAGAGAGAGAACGAAATTGTATTTATACAGCGTAATGAGATAAGTATGCATACTTTTTTACACCCAGTCCTGAGAGAGAGAGAGAGAGAGAGAGAGAGAGAGAGAGAGAGAGAGAGAGAGAGAGAGAGAGAGAGAGAGAGAGACAGCGCACGCATGTGTGTGAGTGTGGGGGGGGGGGGGGGGCTACGTGTGTGTGTATGCGCGCGTGCACGTGTGTGCGCGTATCTGTGAGTGAGTGTGAGTGCATATATGTGTGTGTTTGCATTCGCGTTCTTTTTCCCCC
>CM065680.1:71493913-71508913 GCA_017654935.2 Phymorhynchus buccinoides
TGTGTGCGTTTTTCACTGCTTGTCACTCTCGTTCGATCGTTATGACCCATAATATAGATCTGCATTTTACATTTTCACCCACCACCACCACCACCCCTAACACCCCCTTCCATGAACCCCTCTCCACCCCCACCCCAACCTCACCCACCCATCCGGGATTCCGTCCCAACCTTGTAAGCTGATAGTTGATCTTTTATTGATTGGCAGCTGTCTTCTTCGAGAGAGAGCTCGTTTAATGCAAATGAGCCTCAAAAGGCCCGCTACAACGAAACAGAGGAATAGACAGACATGCACGCGCGTAGACCGAAAGATAGACAGACAGGCGCAGCTATAGACAGACACAAATAAGACACCACGGCGTGTAATCATTAGTACGTCTTAAGACAGTCAACACGGGTAGCAGAATGTAAATCAGGCTAAACAGCCAATCGTTTGAGGGAGTTTAGTCCAATGTACATGTATACTACTACTCGTGCTGACTCAGACTGTCTAAGACGTAGGGGAAGACCGGGTAAGAAGCCCGTGGGCGGGTAAGAAGCCCATGCCTATTATCTCACGAAATAAAGCAAATTTCAGTCAAATTTGCCCATGAGACGAATGCTAAACATTAACACTCGTCTCATGGGCAAAATGTGACTGAAATGTTCTTTATTTCATGAGATAATAGGCATGGGCTTAATGCCCGCCCATGGGCTTTTTACCCCGTCTTACCTTACTCATGATTACACGCCCGGGCATAAGCCAAAGTACCTACATGCCAAATTTGAAGACTCTAACACCAACGGTGTGGGAGTTATGGCCCCTTAAAGAATTTCGGTTTTCAAGGTCAAACTTCAAGGTCAAGGTCAGCACGGTGTTGATTAACGAAAGGAAGCTTCCTTTTCAAGCTGTCGACCCCTCTGCCAATTTTAATCAAAATCCAAACAGTAGTTTTTAAGATAATCGATACACAGACAGACAGACACACAGACAGACACAGAGACAGACAGACAGACACACACACAAACCAATCGCAATACCTCGGCCTCTGTCGGGTAAAAAGATTTCCTCCAGCGACCCAAGTCGGACTTGCTGTAGGGCCTAACTATTTCTTAGTTAGACGCATAACGGCAGCATGACGCATCTGCGCTCATAATTGACAGGAACCTGTCTAAGCGATCGAAGAAGAAGATTACACGCCCAGAATGTTAAAAAAAGTTAAAAAAATTAAAGAAAATAAAAACCCGCAAGTTCAAGCTATATTTGGGCCTTCTTTTTTTTTACTTTAGACACACTTCTCTCGTGTTTGCGACTCTCAATCTCAAAGTCTGCTTCTGTCGGTTTTATGAAAATAAACCTAGGCTGATCCCCTGTCCCTTCCCCAAGAATGGTAGAATGCTGTTTCTCAGTGAAACTTTTCCATGGGAAAGTTTGAGAGGGGTGGGGTGGGGGTGGGGGCAAACTACAAAATAGCCTCAATTTGGAACAATTCATTGTCGTAAAACAAAAACTGGGATAGACTGGTAGTACTTGATAATCTATTTTGACATAAAAAAATTAAAAATTGGAGTGGACGGTTTTTAAGAAAATGCGGCCGGACGGACGCACGGACGTACGCACGGACGCACGCACGCACGCAAGGACGGATGAAACAAGAACAATACTTCCCGAAGCTTCAGAGGCGTCCCGCTTCAGACCCCTACCACTTTCAAGGCCTACCGATCTCCTTGATCATGACCTTGATCAGTATACGTCATCGGAACGGCCATAAACCAAAGTACCTACATGCCAAGTTTGAAGACTCTAAGACAAACGGTGTGGAAGTTAAGGTCCCTTAAAGATTTTCGGCTTGCAAGGTCATACACCAAGTTCAAGGTCACGACGGTGATAATGTATGCACGAATGCCTTCCTCTCATGGCGACACACCACCACACAAAATTTGAAGCGCTTCTGTCAAGTGGTTCGGGAGATATACTTGGGACAATCAGAAGTGGGAAAGGAAGTATACACGAACAAATTTAGACCCCCTTGCGATCGTAGATCGGCAAAGGACAAGTATGCCACAACGAATTTAGACTCCTTTGCGACTGTAGACCGGCAAAGGACAACAAAAAGCTGTTTTGTGACGAATTTCCATTTTTAAAGCAATAATGTTCCCATAAACACTACTTAGTTTCTGGTTTCCATTATTACAGTCAGCCTAGCCAAACGACCTCTGTGCTCTACTCCTGGGGTGGGACATTTCCGACGACGTGACAAATAGCCAGAGATGCTGCCAGTATTGGTCCGCCTGTCTGTTCTGTCTCCACTGGTGTTTATCTCATTATATCACCAAGGCGAGCTAACCTAACCCCTTCGCATCGGTATCTCTTCATTCCATTCTCGTCCCTCTACCTAAACACAAGAGAGCACGCAAACACACGCGCGCGCATGCATGGTACTTTTCTATGGCTCTATTGCATCTCTTATAACCACAAACACTTCACCCCCTTCCCACCACCCCCCATCGCACACACACACATACCTTATACGAATATACACGCACATTGGACAGCCCCAGTACCAGACACCGACGGAGAGATGCTTTCCCCTCATTTTCTTCTCTCCTCCTCTCTCTCTCTCCTCTCTCTCTTCCCCCCTCTCTCTCTCTGTTCTCTCACTCTCTTTTTTTTTTCTTTCTGCCTTTTTTCTCTTTTTCTCTTTACTTTTTTTTTTTTTTTTTTTTTTTTCTCTCTCTCTTTTTTTTTTCTTTTTTTTTTTTCTTTTCTCTTTGCCTTCTCTCTTCTCTTTCTCTTCTTCTTTCTTTCTTTTTTTCTTCCTCCTCTTCTTGTTTTTCTTCTTGTTTTTTCTTCTTCTTTCTTCTTTTTCTTCTTCTTTTTTTCTTCTTTCTTTCTCTCTTCTTCTTCTCTCTTCTCTTCCCTTTACTTCTCCTCTTTTCTTTTCGCTCTTTTCTTTCTCTCTTACATTTCTGCCTTCTTCCTCTTAATCTTCTTTCTTCTCTTTCTTCTTTCAGTCTTTGTTTTTCTTTTCTTTTTCTCTTCTCTCTTTGTTTCTCTCTTTGTCTTTTCTTTCTTTCTTCTTTTTCTGCTCTTTCTTTTTCAATCTCTCTCTCTCTTTCTTTCTCTTCTTTCTCTTTTTTCTCTTTCTTTTTTTTTTTTTTTTCTTTTTCTTCTTTTCTCCTCCTCTTTCTTTCTCACTTTCTATTCTCTCTTTCTCTCAAGCTCTTCTCTTATTCTCTCTCGCTCTTCTCTTCTCTTCTTTTTCTTCTTCTTCTTTCCTTTTTTCCAACTCTCCCTCTCTCTTCATTCTTCAATCTTTTTCTCTCTTCTTTCTCTTTTTTCTCTTCCTCTTCCTTTTTCTCATTCCTCTCGTTCTGTTCTCCTCATTTCTTCTCTGCCTTTTCACCTCTCCTTGCCTTCTTGCATTTTTTTTTCTTCTTTTTCTGTTTCATTTTCTTCCTATGCTCTCTCTTTTCGTCTTATCTCTTTTTCTCTCCTCTCTCGTTTCTTTCTGTCTTTATCTCCGTTCTTTCTCTCTTGTTCACAGCTCTCCCTGTCGCTCTTTCTTTCTCTCTCGTATCGTCTCTCTCTCCTCCTCTCCTTCGATTCCTTTCTCTTCTGATCTTTTTCTCATTTTCCTCTCACTCTTCCTTTTTCACTCCTCCTCTCGTCTCCTTCCTCTTTTTTTTTCCTCTTGTCTCTCTACGTTCTGTGACTCTTCTCGAGTCTCTCTCATTCTCTATCATCTCCTCTCTCTCTCTCTCTCTCCGCTCACCACCACCCCCCCCACCCACCCACCACCCCCCAACCAACCACCACTCACCCCACGAGAGGAGGGCGCCACCCTCTCTCTCTCTCTCATTCCTCCTCTCTTCTCTCTCGTCTCTCTGGTCGATATCCTCATACCATCAGCTTTTGAGCCTGTCAAAGTATTGTCTCGCTAACATGGAGAAGAGATTTATTACGAGAATCTCGATTATCTAAAGGTGCATATGAAAGATGCTCTCTCTCTCTCAGAGGGCATAGCACTAAGAGGCCTCTCATGCTCGAGATTCACGAGATCTTTCCTCTGCGGGCGATTCTCTCTCTTCTCTCCCTTCTAGAATCTCTCTCTCGACTCTTTATCTCTTCTCTCCTCTCGTCGAATTCTGCGGTCCTTCTCTCGTCATCTCTCCCTCATCGCGTCTCTCTTCTCTCATCTCTGCTCCCTGCTCGTCCGTCTCTAGCGTCTCTCTCCCTGCTCTCTCATCACTCTACTTTCGTCTCTCTCATCTCTATCTCTCTCTGCTCGAGAGTCTGCTCTGACGAGTCTAGAGACGGGCGCCCCCGACTTCGTCTCTTCTCCTAGACCTCATCTACTACTCTCGTACTGTAATGGCAACATCTCTCAATTCTTATCGGACTCTCGTTTGAGAATAGAGCGATTCTCAAGCAGATTCTGAGAAGATTCTGGCAATGTCTCCATAGACGTGATACGCTCTAATCATGGACATTTGTACCTCTCACATCTACTACCTTTCAGCTCTTACTATCTCTAGAAGCCCTCCGATCGAGATATCTCCTTATACGATCTCTCTCTCTTCGAGACATAGAACGGAGAAATCCACTGCTTTTCAAAACAGAGCATGGGGCTGTGACCTCAGGATATCGCTTGATGTCAATTAAGCCATTCGCGAATAGCCGGCGACCATAGAGCTTACGTCAAATCATCGTCGTCAGAGCTTCGCAGAGAGTCGATTAAATGACAGCGAAAGATTTGAATTTTTCTTGCAGAGACTGACGGTGACTGAAACTGTTCTCAGATTGACAAGGACCGAACATGAGAGACCACAGTACGACTGACGATGGCTGCATTTAGATGTTCATTCCACAAGGAGAACTATTAGCAACTAAATCTAGAAGATAAAACGAATTGAGCGAGTTGAAACCTCAGAGGACGAATCTAGGTGTGAGTGAAACGAGGGGGAGAAGGCGACGGACACTGGTTTAGAGAGCACCCATTTTCTTCTACCCAGTGCATGTACGCTTATAGCATTACGGGTGAAAAAGGTGAAGCATATGAAATGGACGTGTGAGTGAAATGGAGTTTAATGTTGTACGCTGTGTTATGATATGTCCGGGAGCCTCTGACAGACATGTGAGTGGAGAGTGTTGGGAGAGAGTGACGATGTGAATGAGACGTGCCACGGAGCTTGTGTGCGGTACCGTGAAGGAGGGATTGATGTGTAGGATGCAGTCCAGGAGCTAGTGCGTGCATGTGTAGAGATTGTGTTTAAGCATTGCAATTACATGCGCTGTAAACATTAAGGTGCGTGTGATGTCGTGTAGTGCGCGAAGTACGCGCCTCAGCAGGAGAGCCTCACCGCGTCAAGAGGAGTGTATAGAGCGGGATGCACGCGGTCTCTTTTCCCTATATGTGTAGTTAGTGACAGTAAAACTGGTTGTATCCCTAGTGTTTGATACACATGTGATGGGAGTTGATGTTTGATGTGTTGTCTGTATTTGTATTTCAAGTCTGAGTGTTTGAGTTGAGCCTCCATTTGATAGTGCGGTGAGATCCTTCTAGATAACTTATCTTGAGATGTTAGCGATTATGAGAACACTCGATGGCTAGGTGCATTCTCCCAGTACTTTTCGAATTAAATGAGCATCATGTTCGATTCGTTACTGAGATGCATCAGTGTTATTCATGTTAATTGAGGCTGATCATTTGATAGTTTCGCCACTCTTTTGGTTATCTTCCTGAATTCGTTAGCTCACCATACGCAATCAACACCGCTCTCTCTCTCTGAGTCTATTCTCTCATACTCACTCTCTTCTGCTCCTCGTCGATCTCCACTTGAGAGTCCTTGTCTCTGATCTCCATTTCTCTCTCTGTCTTCGTTCGCTATCTCTCATCTCTCTCATCGTCTCTTCTATCTCTCCGTCTCTACTTCTGCTCTTTCTGCTCGGTCCATCTGATCGCGTCTCTCTCTCTTTGACTCTTCTCTTTGTGACCTCACTCTCTCTTGACTGATTAATCATTTTTGTGTGTATTAAACCATAGATTATGTGTTCCTAATACGAATCACGTCGTTTCATCACATCGTCTTCGTTCTTCACACACACTGTTCACCAGATAGACACATCGCGCGCGCAGTCACACACTTGGATGATTTGCACATGATGTAGCAGATTAACAGAGACGAAGACCACAGATACAGATGAGAAGCAGACTGAAGAACACATAGATTTAACATGAAGATTCGGACAGCATTTGACACACACGTGGTCACAGGCAAATCGATAGTAAGATATAGCACACACACAGACTTACTACACAAATAAAGAAAGCAAAGAGATTTCACACTATCAGACTCTCGTTCTCTCTCCAATCTCTTTCGCTTCTCTCTCGAAGAATTCTCTCTCTCTATCTAACTCTCTCTCAATCGTCTCTCTCTAGGAGAGAGAGACACACACAGACACACATCACGGACACAGATCCCACACACATAAGACACAGAGACAAAGAGATTCGCCGCGCCCACACTCTGAGAGAGAGCACCCTCCCAGTCAGATTTCAATACTAACCCGATCCAGATGTTTTTCTCAGTGACCTTCCGAGTACAGCAGGCGCCCAGTCATTATGGTTCTGGCTGTACGTGTCACGAGAGGATCATCAATGAAGTCCATCTCACTCAGGGATGATCACTAAGAGACCGGCCTCTCGCCAGACGTTGGCCAGTACTATGTATCAATGTATCAAGACACAAATTGACAGAGATGGGATCCACCGATGAGACGAAGAGAGAGATGTATGAGGAGATGAGAGAGAGACCTGATGAGTGAGATTTGAGACTGTATGATGAGAGATGAGAGAGAGACGATGAGGGTGATTGAGAGAGAGAAGAGACGAAGAGAGAGAGAAGAGAGAAGAGAGAGAGAGAGAGAGAAGAGAGAGAGAGGAGGAGAGAACAGAATATGAGAGAGACAGAGGGAGAGCGTGCAGGATGAGACCGAGTCCTGAGAGGACGACGACAACACACAAAGTTTAACCGAAACACACTGACAAGAGACAGACCGCCCACCAGACATAGAGACAATGAGAGCGGAGAGAGTTGGACGAGCAAGAGTGTACACTATTTATAACAATCGCATACAGGAGTTTAAGTAAAACAAAGGTGGGTGAAGGACAGAAACTACGAGGAAAGTCAACATTGACCCACCCCAACGATGACTCTGAGATAAATGAGATTTGAGATGCGAGCACACTTAATATAGACCCCTTTCGCGAAACCTCCGAGACGATTCTAGAATGAGACCCGACGGAGAGAAGATGAGAGCAGAAACGGAGATAGATGACTCGAGAGGGACAGAGAGAGGAGAGTTATTGAGAGAGGAGAGAGAAGAGGAGAGAAAAGGGAAGGGAGGGAGAGGATGAGAGAGAGGGGGAAAAAGGAGAGGAGAGAGAGAAAGAGTGGATGAGATATGAGAGCTAGAGAGAGATGAGAGAGAGAGAGGAGAGAGTAGAGAGAGAGAGAGGTTCGGCAGTAAGAGAAGAGAGAAGAGAGAGAGATAGAGAGAGAAAGCGATGAGAGAGAGAGAGAGAGAGAAGAGAGAGAGTGAAGAGAGACGAGACTGAGAAAGATGAGAGACATGAGGAGATAGTAGAAGAGAGAACATCAAGGATTGCCGCAGACAGACAGCCCCATGTCTGAGAGGGAACACAAAAGAGAGAGACGTACTGTAGAGAATGTCGAAACACAGAGGTAGAGGAGATCGAGGAGGATGAGGAGACAGCAAGGAGAGAAACCGAGAGAGAAAGGAGAGTAGACTGCAACAGACGGAGACATGAGGCCTAAAAGAGGCAAAAGAACCAACTATAGAGAGATGAGAGAGAATGAAGAGAGTAAAGCTGCATTAACAGAGAGGAGGTGATGAGAGAGTATGAGGATGGAGAAGGTGTCTCTTCTGAGAGAAGGATCTCTCTGTCTCTCTTCTTCGGCAAGGAAGAGAACACTCAGAAGAAGAGAGAGAAGAACAGGACAGACGTATGCTCAGACAGACAGAAAGAAGAAAGGACAAAGTAGCGCGGTAGAGAAGAAGATCGGATAAAAGAAAAAGAAAATTAGACGAGAGATGAAAGCAGAATGAGAGGAGAAGAAAGAGAACTACGAGTGTAGAGTCTCTGAGAGATAGAAAGAGGAAGAGAGAGACTGAGGAAGGGAAAGATCGTTTCTCGAGAGAGAGTGAGAGATGCGAGCTAGAGATCTACTTCTTTTGTCTATTGCTATGTCCATTGTTCGTTTGGTTTGTTGTGACTTTCTTTTCAAAAATGTATTGCTTGTATTTCCTGGTAAAATTCCGCCAATGTTTATACTGTGTAATTCGTTTTGAACTGAGCACGCCATAAGCTCTGCTTGTTGTTGCTTCAGTTATGTCATAGTTGTTGTTCATGTTGATTTGGAAAATAAAATTTAAACATTTAAACCAGAGAGAGAGAGAGAGAGAGGAGAAGAGAAGAGAGAGAGAGAGAGAGAGAGAGAGAGAGAGAGAGAGGAGAGAGAGAGAGAGAGAGAGAGAGAGAGAGACAGAGACAGAAGAGAGAGAGAGAGAGAGAGAAGCAGAGAGAGAGAAACAAGAGACAGAGACAAAGAGAAGTCATTGGTTTGTGGATGCTTAGTGCTTACTAAGCCCTGCATGAACAAAATAGGTTTGGTTTCGTACAGCCATGACTGAAACCCAAAACTAAAGCTAGGCTATCTCGTGGATCATCATCAAAGAAAATATCACTGCGTCCCACTCTGCAGGATGCCTAATCATCATAGACATATTCCATACCGAGCATAATAATTGCTATTCCACTCGTATCGCTCTCCTGCTTTATCAACAGGCGTATGGGAATGGGGGAGTGTGGGGGTGGGATCGGGAGTGAGAGAGGGGATGAGATCATTAAAAGAGGGCTCTCGCGTGGATCGTCATAAAAGACCTTACAGTTAGGATAGATGATGACCATCTCTAGAGACATAATTCAGACCGAACATTAACTTGTATTAATTGTTTATTCCACTCATTTCCAAACGGGCGTTATGGAAATGGTGGGGGTGGGTATGGAAAGAGGGGAGTGAGATAATGGAGAGAAATAATAACAATAATAATAATAATAATAATCATCATCATCATATAGTAAAAAGCCAACTGTCCGTCCGTGTGTGTGAAACACAAAACGGGCCTTATAACTCCGACGTTTTTCGACCGAAACGCTTCAAATTTGCTGTGAGCCCTAACGGGGCGATGGCAACGGCAACCGAGGCGGCCGTGTCATTTGCGCGGTTTCGCAAATGCGCGAAACGCGCATCCGCCGGCCTCTCGGCGCCCGTATCTCCGGCGTTTCGAATTTGGCAGGAATATGACCGGGACCGGGGACTATCCGTGTGCCAAACCGGAAGCGAATCGATTCAGGAATGCCGGAGATACGGGCGCCGACAGGCCGCTTCACGTTTTCACAAACCGCGGCGTAACCAGACCTGACATTGACACGAGATTTGGAACATGCGTGACCCGGGATAGTGACTATCGTCGTGCAAAATTTCAACACCATCCGTTCATAAACACGCGCTATAAACCGATTTATTTTGCAGGACGCTAATTTCAACTAACACTTCACACATAACCAAAGACTCTAAAAGGGGAAAATGGACTACTTAAGAGCTACGACGAGCCTGGCTGATAGAGTTATCGTTAGTGTGGTAGTTCATAGTGGCGGCTATGCAAAGATTCAGATTGGAATTTGAACGGAGAATTCAACTGGCCTATCGACGTATTATGTCATAAACATTTAAAATTTAAAAGGGACACAACCAGTGTTTCTGTCCTCACTACTGATATAGAGAACAGGGACCAGATGCCAGTCTTTTCAATGTCTTTGGCTCTTTGCTTGCCTCCCCCCCCCCCCCCCCCCCCCCCCCCCCCCCCACCTGAGCCTGCCCCCCACCCCCCCCCCCCTCCCCTCCCCCCCTCCCCCCCCCCCCCCCACAACCCCCCCCCCTCCCCCCCCCCCCCCCCCCCTGAGCCCCGCTGCAGCTATTTTTATACAGACAGTGGAGAGAGAGAGAGAGAGAGAGGGGGGGAGAGAGAGAGAGAGAGAGAGAGAGAGAGAGAGAGAGAGAGAGAGAGAGAGACTGACTGGGGGTGTGGGTGTGGGTGTGGGGGGGGGGGTGGGGGTGGGAGTAGAAGGCAGCAAGCTTCCCCCCCCCCTAGAGATACTGGGAGGGGGGGGGGGTCATCCCTACAAATACTCCCCCCACCTTCTGGAAGTTATGTGCTTATAACTACCTCTAATCTGTCAGTCTCTTTGATTCTGCCTTTTCACTTTGCATGCTGTTATCTACTACCGTTCTGCCTTTCCGGTCCATTCTCCTGCCTTTTTTCAAGAAATACTTTCACAAAGATTTCCTCTAGCCAAAGTCAGACATGCTGGGCCTAATTATTCTTACTTAGGTGCATAACAGCAGCATGATGCATCTACGTTCGTAATTGACAGAAATTCTCCTGCCTTTTTTCAAGAAATACTTTCAAAAAGATTTCCTCTACCCGAAGTCACACATGCTGGGCCTAATTATTTTTACTTAGGCGCATAACAGCAGCATGATGCATCTACGTTCGTAATTGACAGAAACATGCCTGAACGACCAAAGAACAAGAACTTAGAAGATGAAGAAGAAGAAGAAGTACTACTCTCTCTTTCTCTCTCTCTGTGACGTAAGTGTCCCGCGCGACCCCTCTTTCTTTATCTACACCCCCCCCCCCCCCCCACCCCCCCCTCCTTTTCATTTCTCTGTCCGGCCGCCACGTTAATTGCCACCCACCATCTAAAGAATGCCGATTAAGGGATTGGTCCCTTTCAAGTTCGATTTGTCTCCCATACCCTAGAGAAGTGGGCTAAAGGCAAATTTTCTAAAGTCTTCCCTAGGGACTTAGCCTTTTAACCCATTACCTCGTCACATCTAATTGGGGGCTCGCGTCCGGGATATTTTTTTTTCATAAAGTCTAACAAATTTCAATTCAAACTGTAGTTCCTTTTCAAAAACTTATCTTGTGTCCACTGGGAAAGTTATTGTGATTTGGTTCACTGTGTTTTGATTTGATTTGTTTGAATGCTATTTATGACTTTATTTTGATGTGCATGCTATTTCTGTTTATGCTGAAATAGTTAAGTGTTGTTTGATACATTCAACTCAGCAGCTTTGTTTTTATTTTGAATAGTTGTATTTACAACCATGGCTGAGATTGTTAAACTTAGGCGGGAGCTTAAAGAATGGGGAGAGTCTCTAGGATTGTCAGGCCAAGAGTTAGCAAATTTTGTCATATCTGAATATGACAAAGAGAAAACTCGTGAGGTGGCTGAGAAAGACAAACAGCGAGCCCATGAGGCTCAAGAGGCTCATAAAGCTCACGAGGCTCAACAAGCAGATAAAGATCGTGAGGCTCAAGAGGCTGACAAAGCTCGGGAGGCTCAAGAGGCTGATAAAGTCCGCGAGGAGGCTCAGAAAGACAAACAGAGAGCCCATGAGGCTCAAGAGGCTGATAAAGCTCGCGAGGCTCAACAAGCAGATAAAGATCGCGACGCTCAGGAGCAAGAGCAAATCCGTACTCATGAGTTAAGGCAGAGGCAACTAGTGCAGGATGCCAAAAATAAAGAACTCGAACTTGAGGCCACTGAGCGAGAAAAGGCGCGAGACCATGAGCTAGCTATGAAGCAGCTTGAAAACTCAGCAGACTCTGAGACTGCTGCCCCTCAAAATTTTCCCCCTCCCATTCATACCTCAGCCATGACCTTCACATTGGAGGCATTCAATGAGGCAACAGAGTCTATCGATGCATTCCTCGATAGATTTGAAAGACTGGCCCAGGAATTTGAGCTTGCTCCGGAAAAGTTCAACCTCAAGCTTGCCCAAAGTCTCAGGGGTGTGGCTTATGAGGTGTACAGCAAACTTCCGTCAAGCCAAATTACCGACTACCCAGCTTTGAAAGAAGCCCTGCTCAACAGATACCAGTTGACAGCTGACGCCTACCGGAAAAAGTTCCGGTCAACCAGAAAAGGTAGGGGAGAGTCCTATGCCCAATTTTCAGATAGACTGGGGAACTATCTGACAAAATGGGTGTCCCTTTCTGCCAAAACTGAGTCCTATGAGGATCTCAGGGAACTGATGGTTGGCGAGCAACTGCGCGAAACCATGTCCCCAGAGTTACGCACCTTTACTGCCGAACAAGGTGCCACAACTCTGGCTGACCTCATCCAGCTAAGTGATAGGTACACTCTAGCCCATGATGAACCTAGCGCCCCTAAAAGGCCAAAACTACAGCAAGTAGTTGGGTCCACTGGTTCACAGCAGAGCAGGGGTAACCCCAACTCCAACAGTGGGTCAAACAGTTCTACCCATGAACGACAACCACTGGGACAACCCTTATTCTGCTCATACTGCAAGTCGAACACCCACAATCGGGATGACTGCAGGAAACTTGCTTACAAGCGGCAAAATGTTGCAACTATGCAAGTCGTCTCGACTTCGCAGAATTGCACAAACCCCTCCCCAATCCAGTGTCCAGGCACACCGTCAGTCGTTGGACAGGCGACTGTCAACAACATCCCTGTTCAGTGTCTCTATGACACTGGACTGTCATGCGACGCAATTGTCTGCGGATCCTTAGTCCCCGCGTCAGCATACACGGGAGACTTCATCTCTCTGCAAGGCCCTGATGCTGCAATCCCCCCATCCACTTTGCCAGTCGCCATAATCAATGTCGACACCAGATATGTTAAGGGACCCATCAAGGCAGTGCTCATGGACAGTCCTGTCTATGACCTCATACTGGGATCACAGTATGTGTTTTTAGGGCACCCCTCTCAACCTGCCCTAGTTTCAGCAGCATTCCCTTCTCCCCAAACCACAAACCAACTCCCTCCCTCCTTCCCAAAGAGCAAATCTCCCTCAGCAGGGAAGAAACCTCTCAACGCGGCAAACCAAATTGCCGCGCGAGCCAATCCAGATTGTCCCAAGTCCCCAAGTCCGCCACAACTTGGAAAATCCTTCCCAAGGAATGTCCGCCTAACGACCCAAGACCACTCGCCACAGGTACCTCAGGTGAAAGGCAGCACTGTACCCGCAAACACCCACCGAAGGTACTATCGGGACAGGCCGCCGCACGTACAGCCGTCACCTACCCCTCCCTTTCAGCGAGTGGCAGTCGACTTGGTCGGGCCTCTACCTAAACGGAAGAAGAAATTCCGGTACATAGTCACCGTGGTCGACATATGTACCATGCAGTGCGATGCCGCCCCAATCTCCTCACTTGATGCTAGCCAGATAGCCGCGGCACTCAAAGCCATTTTCGCCCGAATCGGCCTACCAAACCACATCATCAGCAATGATGAATCCAGGCTAAAGGGGAAACTCAGGCAAGAGGTGTTTGCTATTCTGCAATCAACCTTGGGACAACTCAACACAGGATTGCCGCACCAACCTCAGTCGGAATCCATTCCACTGATCTCTAACCCACCTGCTCCTTTGAACTCTGTGTTGCGACCAGATGTTCCACCATTCCAGCCGACCCAGTCTCCCCACTAATTTGTCCCTGTCGCCCAAGTCGAAAGTGGAGTCGGCGTTCCACAGGAAGATTCCGGTACCAGAATCTTTTCTTCGGGGGGCCTCTGTGACGTAAGTGTCCCGCGCGACCCCTCTTTCTTTATCTACACCCCCCCCCCCCCCCCTCTCCTTTTCATTTCTCTGTCCGGCCGCCACGTTAATTGCCACCCACCATCTAAAGAATGCCGATTAAGGGATTGGTCCCTTTCAAGTTCGATTTGTCTCCCATACCCTAGAGAAGTGGGCTAAAGGCAAATTTTCTAAAGTCTTCCCTAGGGACTTAGCCTTTTAACCCATTACCTCGTCACATCTAATTGTGGGGGGGGGGGGGGGGGTGTAGATAAAGAAAGAGGGGTCGCGCGGGACACTTACGTCACACTCTCTCTGTGCGCGCCAGGTCGAAATGATTATGAAACACTCTTTCTGTGATAGGTCAAGATGTGCCCCCCCCCCCCCCCCCCCCCTGTCTGTCTGTCTCTGTCTCTCTCTCTCTCTCTCTCTCTCCTCTCTCTCTCTCTCTCTCTCTGTATTTGTCTGTCTGTCTCTCTCTCTGTGTCTCATGTCTCTGTATGTCTATGTGTCTCTCTCTCTGTCTGTCTGTCTCTCTCTGTTTGTCTGTCTCTCTCTCTCTCTCTCTCTCTCTCTCTCTCTCTCTCTCTCTCTCTCTCTCTCTCTCTCTCTGTCTGTCTGTCTGTCTGCCTCTGTGCCAGTTCCTGGGGAGGAGGAGGGGGGGGGAGGAGGGGGGGGGGCTGGGGGGGGACTGGGACTGGGGGGGAGGGGGGCTGGTGAGGGGAGGGGGGCTGATGGAGGGGATGGTGGAGGGTGTGGTGGGGGGTGTTCAAGGGGGGATGGGGGGGACGGGGGATGGTTGGGGGTGGGGTACGGTGGGGGGTGTTCATGGAGAAGAATGAATGCTTTTTTTGTTTTAGTTGTGGGTCCCCAGATTTATTAAAACGGAGCTACAATGGTTGAACCACTGATTAAGAACCTCTCTGGTTTAACTAAGTAGGCTTTCAGTTCGTTTTTCCTTTTAGTCCTTTGCCGATCTACGATCGCAAAGGAGTATGTTTTCGTTCAGGTTTGTTTCCTTTTTTTGTTTGTTTGTTTGTTCTTCTTTTCTGTCTGTCCCAAGGATCTCCCGAACCACTTGACCGAATCACTTCAAATGTCTTGTGGTTGTGTGTCCCCATGAGAGGAAGGCATCCGCGCAAAACGTTTTGCCGCCCTGACCTTGACCTTGGCGTATGACCTTGAAAACCGAAAACCGTTACAGGGCCATAACTTCCACACCGCAGGTCCTAGAGTCTTCAAACTTGGCATGGAGTTACTTTCCCTTATGGCTGTTCTGCTGATGGTGTACCAATGAAGGTCAAGGTCAAGGTCAGGGAGATCGGTA
>CM065680.1:71513913-71518913 GCA_017654935.2 Phymorhynchus buccinoides
CTCTCTCTCTCTCATCAGAGCAAAGTTTCTCTGACACAGCACACTTACTACTCTAACATACGAACAAAGAGGCTTTAAAAGGCTTTAATATTATGCAATCTTTGGTACGAGTCCACGCATAGACTTGTTTACTTAGAAGCCACAGTCGCTTCACACAAATTGTATGAAAGCAGGGACGGTATTCATGTCGAGATAGCATGAGACTTAGCATGATGCTAACTTAGAAGCTCTTCCAATGTCCTATAGGATTTAATAGGACTTTTGGAAGAGCTTCTAAGTTAGCATCATGCTAAGTCTCATGCTATCTCGACATGAATACCGTCCCTGGTCTCTATTTATAGATGCAGTGTTACAAAGTCTGTGAGAAATACGTTACATTATTTTTCCTGGTGCGTTTTCCTTCTTTTTTTACACACAAAAAAAAGAAAAAAAAAAAAGCTGTGAGTGATGTGGTACAAAGGGGTAAAGGATAAACGATGGAGGAAGGTTTAGTTTATTTTCTTGACTGCGTTGCTCCAGTGCCAGTTGTTTTTAAGGTCTCAGTACACATTATTCACGGGATATTTCTATTTCCCCATGGCAACACAGTGTTAGGCCACTCATTAAGGTCTGTGTACATGTTAACATTATTCGCAAAATATCTCTTTTCCCTCATGACAACACTGTGTTAGGCCACTCATGTTAACCCTTTCACCGCCAGCCGTCTTTGAGCCAAAACTTTCCATTACACTTACCTGGCTACAGAAAAGATTTTGTCTGCAATATTGTGGGATTTGTCTGTGACACATTTAGAATAGTGTCAATCCTTACTGCCCAAATTTAGGAACACAATATTATTGAAAAACAGACCCTGATTTCAAGGGTTTTAATGACATGGGTGTTAAATAATTGTGGTGCAAAAATGCGACATTGGCGGTGAAAGGGTTAATATGACTTACAACTAACTCACTGTGCTGCCAATCGTGATATTTTGTGAATAATTATTGTTAACGTGTAATTTATCAGTCCTTGGTCCTTGCAAAAAATGATCAGTCCCTGGGATTGAAAGGTCAATTTTTTTTCTCTCAGTATTTTGGTTTTGTAATCAGTATTTTACTGATAATTACCAGTAAACGCGATCACCCCCCCACCCCCCCCCCCCCCCCCACCACCACACCACCCCCCCCCCTTGATGTTTACGACCCTCAATCTCAAAGTCTGCTTCTTTCAGTTTTTACAGGCTGAGTTTAACCCTATCCTTTTTTTTTTCAAAAAATGGCAACTGTTGTTGCTTCTCGTTAAATTTTTGTTTGTGGCTCAAGCCACAAACCTATAACTCACTTTGTTCGGTCGATCTTCGGTCCCTGTCGGTCCAAAATTGTCGCACATTTTGACAAAATTGTCGCACTTCAAATCGAGGCTACACTTCAAATTAATTGAGGCCGCTCTTTAAAATGATGTATTTTAAAAGCGTACAAAATAATAAACATACGTTACAGACACTACAACAGACACGACGAGTATGCGGTGCTTCTTTCGATGAGTATAAGTAGGATACATAGTTTTAAATGTTTTCCAAAAGATATAAAAAGTTACGAAATGGTGCAGAGATAACATTCTGGTTTACAGATTAAAATTATTGAAAATCCAGGGGAGGTAACTCATGATTGGAGTGGTAACAATAGACCGCGTGCCACAAACTAGGGCGATTTCGCGCTTGTTTCAATATGATCTTTTGAGGGGGTGACAAAAGTACGAGTAGCCGAGATGTTGACCATGAGCACATGGCAGCAGAAGGCACAGATGACAGGGAAGATCGAGAGAATTAGCGAATTCAGAGAAGGAAACTCATAATGAATATGTCCATTTAGCCGCCTTGGCATAAGGTTGTCAGACCAATTGACATAAGCTAGACCACCAAGGCTATATCAAAATGCTGTTATGTTCTGCATAGTTATGCGGGGATTGCCTTGCTTAGCCGTGGCAAGCTCCTAGAATAACATCATCAGTCTAAAACACTCCGAAGTCGGAGTGTGGCTGTCCACGTGGCGGGGTAATCAAAAGCGGTCACACGTGTAATGTTCTCATCCCCAGCTGCTGCATTTGTACCATAGTGTTCAAGTGATTCGGCTTTTGGGATGATCCCTGGAGTCTTTAAGCCAGGGTACGACAACAACAACAACATGTCCATTTACGTATCGGACGAGGACAAATAATGAATGTGGAATGACATAGTAGCACGAGCAAGTACATGTACTTTGTCCTTCTCCTGTTTTTATGCATTTAGGGTTTCACGTACATACATGTATGTGATGCATACTGTGACAATGTGTCCCGCAAGACCCCACTTTCTTTATTTACACCGCCCCCCCCCCCTCCCCCCTTTCTTTATTCGGGCCGCCACTTTAAGTACAATTCAACATCAAACAGATCGCCGATTCCGAAGCGATATCTGTTTGATCACGGGGTTTTCCTCGGATGACTCCCACATTGGCGGTTTCCCTTTGTTCCCCCGTATCTCCTTTCCCGATCACGAGAAGGAGGAATGTGACCCGTGCCAGTGATGTAACCGGCTCGTGATCGTTCTGTACTACTATGCATAATATTATAACATCATCTTGTGACTTGTCGACTGCTATGAACCAATGACAGGCTCTCGGGTGTTTGAAATTGGAGGGGAAAATTTGAGTAGTGAGGAAAAATAATTGGTGTTAATATCTGCATTAATAAAAAAAATCGGGACTTTACTCGTTTCGTACTGCCTCCGGGCATTGCCTTTTGTTCCCAAATTGTCCCATATGTGTCTGAGGGGACGTAAAACACCATTTTCGTCGCGAGTAGTGAGGAAAGTTAGCCTACACATTCTCTCTCACAATACCTCCCAAAACCTGGCGAAGCAACATTGCAGACTCAACCTCTCTCCCAGCCAGTCCTAATAGCCCAACTAGTGAGTATTATTGAGGGCTGGTGATTGAGATTTGTTTGTTTGATCCTATTTTTGATCTAGATCCTATGTTCAATGATGAATAAGGAGTAGATATGTTATTGAAAAGAAGTGGTAAACATTCTGTTCTAATTATGTGCACTGATTATTTGTGTGTGTGTTTTTGACTTTAACTCTTTTGGTACCAGAACCGGATTTTATGCCTACTAACCCTTTTGTATATTTTTAGTAGGAAGCCTGTGGGTTGCAATCTTGCACTTTATGATAACATTCCTTTCCAGGTGTTGGATGGAGAGTGATGTTGGCTTGATCATAGACTTTGATCTAGCCGGGTACTGAATAATATCAGTTGATTCCTGTACACCTTTTATGTTTTACTGATCTCAGTTTGTTAACTGAAATTCAGTTTATTTATTAACTAGTGCTATTGTACAAGGGCAGCCTTCTAGCCGGTTGGGATCCACTAATTCCCTGCCGACTGAAGCCCCTTGTCTCTAAGCCATAGAGATCTACATCCACCTTCTCCTGTGATTATCAGCAGGGCATCGTGGTCAGGACGATCATCCCTGACTCACAAGCACCAAGACGGGAACGCCGCCAAGACGCCCCGCACCCAGAATCCGCGAGGAGACCACGCCTGAACCGTGCCATCCCGCGACGCCGTAACCGGAACGACTGGGAGCTACTCTCACCTGACGAGCAAGCCAAGTCACCACAGCACTCGCCGATCCCTACGGAGGAACTTCAGCACAGCTATGAGCTAAGTCCTTAAGACAGTGCCAAAGAACTCTAACTGGACACTTAGTGACCCTTCCCGCTTGGGGCTAACCTTCTAGAAAGACAAAAGTCTTGTAAATCCTTTCGGATTTCATTGTTTTTCATTCATATTTTGTTTTGGCGCCATTGAGCAGCTTTATTATTATTGTTGCATAACCTTATGCAGATTTTGTGAGTAAATAAAATACAAGTGTCAAATAATTCTGAACCCTTTGGTTAGACTGATGAGATTGGAAGTCTTGAAATTTCATGTAAAACCCTACTTCTCTCTGTCTGCCATTTAGAGCAAATCAACCACTTGTATTTCTTACAATCATACGAGCCAGAACCCGGGCACAAATATAAATTTATTAGATGAAAAGGGGCCGGGAAAGTTGCTCATCTCCCATACCCTAGAGAAGTGGGCTAAAGGCAAATTTTCTATTTGAAAATTTAACATACTAAAAGTCTTCCCTAGAGACTTAGCCTTTTAACCCATTCCATCGTCACACATACCACCAATTATGTTCATGTCGTTATCCCCCAAAAAAATCTTGTCATCAATAATTATTGTATAAATCCTCCAGAACACCCTTGACTTTTAAGTAAATACACAAAATGTATACCTGATGATATGAGTTGTTATTGTTGTTAATTTTTGTTAATGTCATTATTACAATTTTTACGACATTGATTTGAAAACGGAAGTAACATAAGTAGTGGTGTGACTGAATCGTTATTTTACAAAACTTCGTTTTTATTATTCATTCTATAGGCTTGGTTGCTTTCTGCATTCCTACGAGGATTGTTTCAACATCAGATTTGCTCGGCAGAATATTTAGTGAGGTTTTTTTCCTTCTCAATGACAAAGCCACCTGATAACGTCATAATATAATATTATGACAGACAATCCAACCAGTGAAGCGTGAAGCACGCGCCGTTGCTTTTCTTTTCTTTCTTTTTTTAGATTTCTTTCTTTCTTTGTATTTGTCCCTTTCTTTTCCCATAAGGATAGGCCTGTATAGCCTAATCCACGCTTGTCAGCTGGCATAGACTGGAATCAGTCTGTCTATAAGAGGCTACGCCTAATTAGACGTTAAACCAACCAGAAAGAGAGAGAGAGAGAGAGGGGGGAGAGAGAGAGAGAGAGAGAGAGAGAGAGAGAGAGAGAGAGAGAGAGAGAGAGAGAGAGAGAGAGAAACACAGTATTATTATTATTATTAATATTATCAGTGGCTAGAGGTATGGCATTCTTGCAACACTCAGACCATGTTCAGGGATAGTAACTCTTCCTATAGGTCCAATTTTTCGTCAACAAATG
>CM065680.1:71533913-71548913 GCA_017654935.2 Phymorhynchus buccinoides
TCCCCTCCACTATATATATATACATATATATAGTATGAAAGAAAAATCTCAGTGAATATATATATATGAAAAAAGTTTGAACCGAGCTGGATTCGGGCCCGGGATGTTTGGTGTGTATCCGTTAGGCTGCTACAGCTTGCTGCTATTTTCGTGAAAATTTACCTTTTAACTGGACACAGCGGTGGTCAGGGCCATCCGCTACACTACCACGGGGGGACGGAGAGCCTACCCAGAAAGTAGACCCCCGTCCCCCCCATAAACAAAGTGGAGCATTCAAAGTCAAAAACGATCAATTTAATTATATACATATGTACACCCGACATGCCTATGTACAAACATTTTGTTCCGCGATGAAATGTGTGCTTTTATGAATAGGACCGAGGTAAAAAGGATAAAAGTAGGTTAAACCGGCGTGTCTATGTAATAATATTTTTTATTCGCGAAAGTTATTTACTTTACTAGTAGGACCGAGGCAAAAGAAAGGATAAAAGTAGATTAAAATGGCGACTGGGGAGTCTGGATGGCTGAGGCGCTCAGCCAAACAACTTTTGGACGCTATTTTTAAACTCTTTTAACAAATCAAAATACCAGAAGAACTTTTTTTAAGATATTTTAACAAAATCTCATTTACCCTATTTTTCAAAAACAAAACTTGGCATTATTTAAATGCATTGAAAGAGAGGACCCCTTTTTCTTTGTAAATATATTTTGAATATAACATTGCCAAGACTCGGCCCACTGTACATTTTAGAGCCTTTTGAATCGAGGGTTAGGGTATTTGGAATTTGAGATTAGGGATCCACTCTCTACTATAAATTTTATATTTTGCATGTAGCAAAATAATCTAGCTTGGAACTTGTACAAATAGACAAAGTCAATGGCTTTAAATAACTTATAAATTAAACTTTGAATAAGCCAAATATTTCCTCATTTTAAACCTTTTTAAAATAAAGATTTTGTGTAAATTTTGTACATATATATTCGTTGACCTTTTTCGAATTTTAAACATTAACATTTTTGTTGATTTTAAAAGGTGGTCCTGGAAATTTTAATTGCACTTAGCTCAGGGAGTCAGTATCCATAGTTTAAATCAGAATATGTTATACAAGAGCAAATATTTATAACTTCAGCAGTCTAGTGCGGGCCATGGCTTTCATCTAGGTCTTGTGACCTACTAATCAAGACAAATATATTTTAAAACAACTTTATTTAAAGAAAACTTTTTCAAACTTTGTCCCTTCTCCCATATGGCTTCGGTCGAGAGGACGTAAAACAAACAATTCCGACTGGGGAGCCTCCCGGACTATTTTCGGTTACGCTTGGTTGTATCCGAGCAGGAGGGCCAATCAGAAGTTAAGGATTTTGTGTTGTGTATCCGTTATGAAAATGATATAGCCTAGTTGGTGTAAAGTGTTTTTGTTATGAAATGTAGTACAAATTGATAGGGATGGGGCGAAGTTCTGGTTTTGACCCGCGTTCCGAGTGCCGTTTATTTATTTTGGTAAGAGTTTTTGTGAATCGTATGGGATTTTAAGATGAAAAAAATTATAATTTTAATGAAAAGTGGTTTGGTTATATAAAACAAGAGTAGTAATAAATTTGCAATAACATTTTGTTTTCGACCCCGAAGCGAGACCCTTCCTTTCTGCGGGAGGAAGTTGGTTTTGTGTTGGATTGTAGATATGATATTGAAAGTTAGCAGAGAACGGTTGCTACTTTCCATCACATCTGTGGGTCAAGACCTGCAAGGAAGCAGATAAGACGTAGCTGGTTGGATATGTATAACTTTTAGTAAAGTTGTGTCCAGCCAGTGTGGTGCATAGAATGTCCACCGTGAATGCTCAAGCTGAGCTAGAAGACTTTCTACAAGAGAATGGTTGTCCTCTTTGCACCAGATTGAAAGTCCACAATAAAATCAAACCAGCACCTAATTCAAAAGAAATGGTAACAATCGTATGTAAAATAACAAAAATAATAATGTTATAAAATTACAATCCCTCGAAGAGAGTAGAAGAGATGGGATGCCATGTTGGTGGATCAAGTGAAGGATTCAAAAAGGGGAGGTCACAGAAATCGTAGTAAACACCAACAGACACCCAATGAGGAGGAATGTAGAGAGGTGTGCTTGGATCAGGTAGACTGATGCGCTTTCCTTCTTCATAGTATGATAATATAAACGATCAAGAATTGAAGAAGAAAACAACAATGGTGAAGAGGACAACATACAAACAAATCAACATCTATCCAAGAGTGGCGTAGCCTTCTAGCCTTGAATATGTTGCCCATAAACAACACACAACACAGAACAAACTGGTAAGCCTCGAAAGGAATTTGTGGTTAATCAAAGAATGAAATAGTGAGGCTTAGAGAGGAGATAACGAAATTGAACAATTGTATCCTTTTTTCGTTCCAGAGTTATGAGCACTGAAATTTAGTAGGGTGAGCGTCAGCCATTTTGAGAAAACACAGTCCAAAATCTTACATAGCTGAAGAAAATGCATGAACCTACTCGTTTATCCCAAAATCAAAATCTATCATTGGGTGGCCTTTTAGCCTTAATTCACAGCTACGTGTTATTTAAACATATCGATATTAGAGTTGAGAACCGGTTCAAAAATCCGAACCGGTTTTAAACCGGTTTTCCCTCTTCGAACCGGTTTTACCGAACCGGGTTTTTTTTAACCAGTACTCGCATCATTAGCTTCACTTATGCAGACACATATTTATTTGTCAGAATATTCACACACACGCATGCAAGTGCACACACACACACACACACACACACACACACACACACACACACACACACACACACACACACAAGAAACTTATGACTTATGACACACACACACACTCAACTCAACACTCAAAGTCAAAGTCAAAGCCAAACAGTACCACCACCAACTAGAAACAGCTACTCTTGGTTTACAAACACACAATCTGCGCTGAGAATCAGTGGGGGGGTTTTCTCGAAAAGAATGCGTTTTTCTAAGAACAACTTACTTTCAGTTTGTAGTTAACAAAAAACCGGTTCACAGCAACTCGAACCGGTTTTTCGAACCGCGAATGATTAGTACCGGTTTTTAGGTTCAAACCGGTTTTCCCCCCCCCCCCCCCCCCCCCCCCCCCCCCCACCCCCCCCCCCCCTCTAATCGATATAATATTCACGATGTTAATATTTCACGATGCGTTGCATCAATAGCGTGCAAGTTCGGCCAAATCTTCTATTCTATGCCCGATTGCTCTTTCCCTCTCATAGAAACATGAGGTGAGAGAGCAGCAGCATCAACATTCCGACATTAAGAAGACCCAAAGCGATGAAATCGTGTAAGTGAAATGTTGTTTGCATATAAACATGACGTCAATCGCAAACACATCCCCACTCTCTCTCTCTCTCTCTCTCTCGTCTCTCTCTCTCTCTCTCTCTCTCTCTCTCTCTCTCTCTGTCTCTCTCTCTCTTATTTCTAAATAGTGGTCTTTTTTGCATTATTGTTTCCTTCATTAAGAATAGACGGATTTTCTTTATTTGCCTACAAATATGACATATGTTATTCGACAGTATCCCCTTGCCATAAAGGCTTATGTATGCTAATGGCAATAAAAACCTATTTGATTTTGATCTCTCTCTCTCTCTCAATCTCTCTCTCTCTCAATCTCTCTCTCTCTCTCTCTCTGTCCCTCTCTCTCTCTCTCTCTCTCTAGCTCTCTCTCTCTCTCTCTCTCTCTCTCATTTACTCAGTCACACCCAACGCTATGAAATCGTGTCAGTGAAATGTTGTTTGCCTATAAACATGCACATCAGTCACAAAGTTCACATTCACATTCACAGACACACACACATTCTCAGGCCTGCAAAAAATGTATTGTTATTGTTATTGTTATCTCTCTCACCACATTATCTCTCTCTCCCTCCCTCTCTCTCTCTCTCTCCACCACTTACTCATACACACCCATAGCTATGAAATCGTGTAAATGATAATGTTATTTGCATATACACATTACGTCAGTCACAAACACATCCACAAACACACATACATACACACACTCTCTCTCTCTCTCTCTCTCTCTCTCTCTCTCTCTCTCTCTCTCTCTCACACACACACACACACACACACACACACACACACACACACACACACACACACACACACACACACACACCTCCCTCATGAATTTGAACAAACACGTTTGAAAATCCAGTTGTGCCAGTTGACCTAGGTTATCATCTTCTACCGCCAACTGTAGAGTAAAGGTTCCCAACATATATAGGCCCCTAACCATGCACTATGCAGATTTCACGCCTGATTAGTCTGCATCATCCCCGATAATATAATCTACATTTCCCTATATCTTAACCCAAATCCATTCCTCGCTGGTGAAGTGAAAAATCAGCATCGTTCATCTGACTGATAGGATGAGACTGGGGAATGAGTGTGAGGAGTGTTGTGTGCACGTGACAAAATAATGTTCTTAAAGACCCCACACGTCACGTGTCACATTCCCTCTTATAGGCCTACTAGGAAGATTTATTAAGATTCCTTAAAGAGGGAAAACCCGTGAAAACAGTGATTTTGACATGTGACGTGAGGGGTCTTTAAACTAAAGACACACACATCACGTGTCAAAATCACGGTTTTTACGTGTTTATCCTCTTATAGCTGGTAAGAAATCTTAAAAACCTGGGACGGTATTCATGTCGAGATAGCATGAGACTTAGCATGATGCTAACTTAGAAGCTCTTCCAAAAGTCCTATTAAATCCTATAGGACATTGGAAGAGCTTCTAAGTTAGCATCATGCTAAGTCTCATGCTATCTCGACATGAATACCGTCCCAGGTGACGCACCACGATTAAGTCCCTTGTTTTTTTCTGGGTTGCTGTGACCCACATACAAATTTCCCCATATTCAAATTGAGGCTGCTCTTTAAACTGATGTGTCGGTTCAAATTTGGGGCCATTTATATGGGAGTCAGACTTGGTCAAAACGATATTTCTTTCCAGTTATAAGAGGGAAAAACACGTGAAACACGTGATTTTGACACGTGATCTGGTGGATTTTTAAGAAATATTCCTAGCATAAGAGGGACTGTGACACGTGACGTGGGGGGGGGGGGGGGGATCTTTAAGACACGTCTAACGTAGCTACATACACGTACACACACATGCACACGCACGCACGCACGCACGCACACACATAGGCCCCTACACACACTATTCTTTTTTCCATTCTCCCATACCCACCTCCATGTTTACTTTTTTTCTATGTTTTCCGTTTGATATCATTTAAAATGTGGAAACACATTATACAAAACTTGAAGAATACGCTTTCTCTCTCTCTCTCTCTCTCTCTCTCTCTCTCTCTCTCTCTCTCTCTCTCTCTCTCTCTGTCTCTCTCGCTCTCTCTCTCTCTCTTCTCTCTCTCTCTCTCTCTCTCTATCTCTCTCTCTCTTCTCTCTTTCTCTCTCTCTCTCTCTGTCTCTCTCGCTCTCTCTCTCTCTCTCTCTCTCTCTCTCTCTCTCTCTCTCTCTCTCTCTCTCTCTCTCTCTCTCTCTCTCTCTCTCTCTCTCTCTCTCTCTCTCTCTCTCTCTCCCTCTCTGCTTATGCATGGTATGAATGTGTGAGTGAGAGGGCAAGGTGTAAAGAAGCTATTGTAGCTTATCCTTTTTACCCTCAATAAAACATTCGGTAAAGGTAAAGATGTGCCCCCCCCCCCCCCCCTGCATTTCTCGGTTAATTGTATTTTTCCGTTTTTGCCTTTCTTACCATACATACAGCTGTATTTTAGGAACATTTTTAGCTAATAACCTTTTTGGAATACTAACCCTATCCCTAACCCTAGCCCTAAACCTAACCCTACCCCCCACCCTATAAGACGGGAAAACGCAACGAACCACAACTGTGACAAATCGCGGTGTACTGCAGTACATAGTGGGGGGTAGGGTTAGGTTTAGGGCTAGGGTTAGGGATAGGGTTAGTATTCCAAAAAGGTTATTAGCTAAACATGTTCCTAAAATACAGCGTTATCTATGGTAAGAAAGGCAAAAACGGAAAAATACAATTAACCGAGAAATGTAGGGGGTGGGGTGGCAAACATTCGTATTTCGTATTTCGTATTTCTCTCCCCCTCTGGCTCTCTCTCTCTCTCTCTCTCTCTCTCTCTCTCTCTCTCTCTCTCTCTCTCTCTCTCTCTCTCTCTCTCTCTCTCCTCTCTCTCTCTCTCTCTCTCTCTCTCTCTCTCTCTCTCAACACTCTCTCTCAACTCTCTCTCTTTTTTTTTCTCTCTCGCTTCTTCTCTCTTTCTCTAGAGTAAAGCAATGGCAAATGAAAACGGCGAGATGAAAAAAAACCCCACATCAATCAAGAAAGAGAAAAGAGTGTTTCCATAGTTTTCCTCAAACACAATAATAATATATTCGGAATAATACCCTTCATATATGCCATCTCATATCTCATCCAATGCTAAAAGCCCTAAAACTAATTATACTTATTTCACGCCTGATTGGTCTCTATCATCAAATATAATCCACTCGTCCTACATCTGAATCCAAATCTCCGGCATCGGTGAAATTAATAAAGAAACAAAATAGCTTCATCAGTAGACAGACCGAGTGTGCATTATGGATAGTGGATGCAAAACTTGAATAATGCGATCGCTCTCTCTCTCTCTCTCTCTCTCTCTCTCTCTCTCTCTCTCTCTCTCTCTCTCTCTCTCTCTCTCTCTCTCTCTCTCTCTCTCCCTCCCTCTCTCTCTCTCTCTCTCCCCCCTCTCTCTCTCTCTCTCTCTCTCAAACTCTCCCCCTCTCTCTCTCTCTCTCTCCCCCCCCTCTCTCTCTCTCTCTCTCTCTCCCCCCCCCTCTCTCTCTCTCTCTCTCTCTCCCTCTCTCTCTCTCTCTCTCTCCCTCTCTCTCGCTCTCTCTCTCTCAAATCTCTCTCTCTCTCTCTCTCTCTCAAATCTCCCCCTCTCTCACTCTCTCTCTCTCTCTCTCAACTCTCCCCCCTCCTCTCTCTCTCTCTCTCAATTCTCCCCCCCCCCTCTCTCTCTCTCTCCCTCTCTCTCTCTTTCTCTAGAGTAAAGCAATGGCAAATTAAAACGGCGGGAAACCCCCCCCAAAAAAAACAACCCCATCAATTAAAAACGAGACAAGAGTTTTTCCATAGTTTTCCTTGAACAAAATAATATGTTCGGAATAATACCCTACATACCCGTAAAATGCGGACTATAAGCCGCTACTTTTTTCCTCAACTTTGTCGCATGCGGCTTATCGACTGATGCGGCTTATCTGGATTTTGTTTTCCATTCCACATTTATCAGTATGATAAAATCTGTTTCTGGTCACATTCTTCAGCCTTTCTTGAGTTTTTGTAGACTCAAAACTGGGTTTTGGTAATCAATAGATTAAATCTCATGTTTAAAATATCCCAGAATGTTAAATACTCACGTTCTGATAGGACTATTTCTATATTTGTGTTGGTTTGTGCACATACAATTTTCTCTGCGGCTTATAAACTGGTGCGGCTTATATGTGAATAAATACCTAATGTTTTGTTAATTTAAGGGATGCGGCTTATATACAGGTGCGTCTTATAGTCCAGTTTTTACGTATGTCATCTCCTATCTCATCCAATACTAAAAGCCCTAAAACTAATTATACTTATTTCACGCCTGTTTGGTCTCTATCATCAAATGTAATCATGGACACTACACTATAGCATCCATGATATAATCCACTCGTTCTACATCTGAATCCAAATATCCGGCGTCGGTGAAATTAGTAACGAACAAAAACTAGCTTCATCATCATCCGAGTAGACGGACGCATTAAGGACAGTGGATACTGCATGTAAATACCGAAATGGATACAGTCTATGAACTGACATGCACGTGAAAACAGGCGCATAAACACGACTTAAACATTCTCATAAATCATAAGTCACAAGTTTCTTTATTAAAACCCCTTTCATCGTCACCGTCGCCTCTTGGCACCACAATGATTTAACACCCATGTCACTGTAAGGCATCAAATGAGGGTCTGATATCCAGTGACCTTAAGTTCTTCATTTTGGGACGTAAGGATGGATAGGCCCTATTTTAATGCATGTCACAGAGGAATTCCCAATATTGCAGACAGAATCTTTTCTCTACCCAGTTAAGGTTAATGGAAATTTTTAGCTGAAAAATGGCTGGCGTTGAAAGGGTTTTAACCCTTTCACCGCCAAAGTCGCATTTTTGCACCAAAGTGATTTAACACCTATGTCACTAAAAGGCATCAAATTGGGGTCCATTATCCACAGACCCTATTGTCTTAGTTTTGGGAAGCAAGGATAGACCTTATTTTATATATGTCACAGACGAATCCCCAATACTGCAGATGGATTTTATTGACATTTTAATTGAAATTTTGGGGTGAAATATGGCTGGCGGTGAAAGGGTTAATGTCCATTGGCATTGTAAGAACGCGCGTGGAAACATTGTCTTCCACCGTGTGTAAAATAAGATAATAATGCATCAACATTTAAACCAAAATATTATTCAAAAACATGAAACAGAAAATTTACATTGAAACAAATATGTAGCTCTCACACCACACCCAATCATTCATCTGCTCTCCGCTAGCTTGCTCACTCATCATGCAACCCACCATCACTCCCGCCTTCATTCTGTCCTCAACTTTCTGTTCTTTTCTCTTATCTGAAGTTGCTGAGGAACTCTCTCTCTCTCTCTCTCTCTCTCTCTCTCTCTCTCTCTCTCTCTCTCTCTCTCTCTCTCTCTCTCTCTCTCTCTCTCTCTCTCTCTCGTGCACTTCAAGAAAACAATGTCTAAGAGGATTACTCCTGCCTATCTTCAGGAACACTGAAATGTAGCCTGCAAAGGCAAACTCTGTGAAACATGTGATTATATTGACAGCGTTACCAAGGTGACCGATCTTGGATGTACAGTGTGTGTGTGTGTGTGTGTGTGTGTGTGTGTGTGTGTGTGTGTGTGTGGTGTGTGTGTGTGTGTGTGTGTGTGTGTGTGTGTGTGTGTGTGTGTGTGTGTGTGTGTGTGTGTGTGTGTGTGTGTGTGTGTGTGTGTGTGTGTGTGTGTGTGTGTGTGTGTGTGTGTGTGTGTGTGTGTGTGTGTGTGTGTGTGTGTGTGTGTGTGTGTGTGTGTGTGTGTGTGTGTGTGTGTGTGTGTGTGTGTGTGTGTGTGTGTGTGTGTGTGTGTGTGTGTGTGTGTGTGTGTGTGTGTGTGTGTGTGTGTGTGTGTGTGTGTGTGTGTGTGTGTGTGTGTGTGTGTGTGTGTGTGTGTGTGTGTGTGTGTGTGTGTGTGTGTGTGTGTGTGTGTGTGTGTGTGTGTGTGTGTGTGTGTGTGTGTGTGTGTGTGTGTGTGTGTGTGTGTGTGTGTGTGTGTGTGTGTGTGTGTGTGTGTGTGTGTGTGTGTGTGTGTGTGTGTGTGTGTGTGTGTGTGTGTGTGTGTGTGTGTGTGTGTGTGTGTGTGTGTGTGTGTGTGTGTGTGTGTGTGTGTGTGTGTGTGTGTGTGTGTGTGTGTGTGTGTGTGTGTGTGTGTGTGTGTGTGTGTGTGTGTGTGTGTGTGTGTGTGTGTGTGTGTGTGTGTGTGTGTGTGTGTGTGTGTGTGTGTGTGTGTGTGTGTGTGTGTGTGTGTGTGTGTGTGCGTGCGTGTGTGCGTGTGTGTGTGCGCGCGTGTGTGCGTGCGCGCGTGCGTGTATGTGCGTGCGTGCGTGTATGTGCGCGTGCGTGCGTGTGTGGGGTTTTTTTGGGCGTTTGTATTGTGTGTGTGTTCGTGTGTTCGTGCGCTTGTGTGTGTGTGTGTGTGTGTGTGTGTTCGTTCTTTAATTTAACGTCTATCCACCTTACAGTGCTATGATGTATGTGTATGATGGGTAAGGGGTATGTGGATCTGAGTATATGTGTGATTATAGGCCCTATGTTAGTGAAATGTCAGTCAAATACTTAAACTTAGAATTATGTCTAAACATTTAAAAGAAACACACAATAAATGAACAATGTTAAACTCCAAAACAGAAAAGTAAAATAGATAACAAGCACATCAAAGCAAAGGTCCAATTGGGCTCCTAATAAGTCCCCGAACAACTTCTAGAATCTTTGATTCATCACAAATAATGTCTTTATAGGTTGTCATTGATGGTTCTGTGTCCAACAACCAGGCAGGTAAATAGTGTTTCATATTTGCACAAAGACAAATAACATGGAATGGTGTAATATGCTGGCCACAAATGCAAGTCACATGTTTACATAATTTTGTTTTCAATGCATCAAGCCTGAATCTAAAAACTAAGCTTTGTAGAATCCACCCTTGATGAAGACTTTGTCCTGTTTTATAATCTATTAGCTTTTTAAAGAACTTTCCTTTGTTGTTCTTTTTTACAGAAGATGATATCTCTGTTTGTTTTCTAGACACAGAATCCCAGGATGCTTTTTCTAAACGACCATAATTTTCATTAATAAATAATTTTTATATATTAAAAAGATATATCAAAATGAACTGGACAAAATCAGTAAGTACATGAATGAAAATGGATTCATATGGTTCCTTCAATACTGGTTATGACCCTAACCTCTACCTTCTTTTCAAATAGAAAAATCGCATAGGAGTTAGCTTCTCTTCAATACTGGTTATGACCCTAACCCTCTACCTTCTTTTCAAATAGATGGATTGCCTGTTGAATATAAAAAAGCTATAAATGTTTCATAGGAGTAAATTTAACTTCTAAACTGAGCTAGAGAACTACCATTTAGAAAGTGTTCTGACAAAAGCCAGAAATGATACCATCTATCACCTTTTATGAAGAGATAGATATGTTAACTTTTATGAGAACTTTTATATTGGAAAGGTCAAAACTGTTGTCAAAGTTAACCGCTATAGGTCGAATGAAGCTGAGGGTGGAATGGAATTTGTTTTTCTCATTATCAGCAGGGCAGTCGGAGAAGAAACGACGACCCGCACCCAGAATCGGGAACTAGGCCATCTTGGGAGCTACTCTCACCTGATGAGCCAGCCCAGCCACCCCAGCACTGGAGGCCAAGAGCTAAGTTTATAAAACCGTTTTTTTTTGGGGCGAACCTTATAGAAAGACAAAAGTCTTGTAAATCCTTTCGGATTCCATTGTTTTTTTATCCATATTTTGTTTTGGCGCCATTGAGCTGCTTTATTATTATTGTTGCATAATCTTATGCAGATTTTGGGAGTAAATAAAATACAAGTGTCAAATTTGAACCCTTTGGTCAGACTGATTTTCATGTAAAACCCTACTTCTCTCTGTCTGGGTATTTCTTACAACCATACGAGCCAGAACCCGGGCACAAATATAAATTTTATTAGATGAAAAGGGGCCGGGAAAGTTGCTCATCTCCCATACCCTAGAGAAGTGGGCTAAAGGAAAGTCTTCCCTAGGGACTTAGCCTTTTAACCCATTACCTCGTCACAATAACATCACATAATTATGCATAGTCATACCTAAATGTATAGGCATAATGCTCATTCGACACAATGTCATGTAAAATCGAATTGTTTCCGACCAATGAATGACAGCATCCTTAGTATCTAGTTCTATTTTACCTAAAATAAGAAATATGTAAGGCCCCAATCTCTAGCTAAGAAATAAACCATGAGAAAGCAAGGATGTAATTGTCAAAACTGTCGTCAAAGTTAACCGATAGTCGAATGAAGCTCTCAACAGTCGGAGTCGAGAACTAGGTATTTTGGGGGTCTTTTTTGTTTTTTTTTTTTTTTTTTTTTGGGGGAGGACAATGAGATCTGTTTCCGACCCTCCTCCCTATTTTCCTAAAATAACCCCTCTCTAGCTAAGAACAGGATGTAATTGTAAAACTCTTGAGTCTCTCTCTGAGTCTCTGTGTCTGTCTCTCTCTCTCTCTCTCTCTCTCTCTCTCTCTCTCTCTCTCTCTCTCTCTCTCTCTCTCTCTCTCTCTCTCTCTCTCTGTCTGTCTGTCTCTGTCTCTCTCTCTCTCTCTCTGTGTGTGTCTCTCTCTCTCTCTGTCTGTCTCTCTCTCTCTCTCTCTCTCTCTCTCTCTCTCTCTCTCTCTCTCTCTCTCTCTCTCCAAAAAGAAGAAGAAGTAGAAGAAAAGACAAGTGCGATTTATGCACATTTTCATGATGATAACCCTAGGCTGATCCTAACCCTATCCCCGTTGGCTTGAGAATGGCAGAATGTAGTTGCTTCTCATTGAAAATTGTCAATGCGAAAATTTGATGTGGGGGTGTACAAAGTACAAGATAGACTATTTATTGCCAGAAGACAGTGGCGGATGATGTGCCTTAAAATAACTGTAATTTGTACAAGGTCCGCCATTATACCAGAGACACTGTAATGGGAATAAGACAGACAAGCGGCCATTTTCCCCCTATATGAGTAGTGAGGACAGAAACCCTGATTATGCCCCCCTTGAACCATGAACATCAGCAGCAATCTAACATTGGCTGTTACTGTTTCAAAGATTTGCTGGCCGTATTTGCAGCTTCCTTACCTTTCTTTGTCTCCAGGAAAACAGAAAAAGGTTTGCCCAAGCACTCAAATTTGAATCTGGTATTTAAAAAAAAACCAACGTTGATTCAAATTCCAGTCTTTGGATAGAGCCGCACATTGTTAATGGGATCACGAACGATAACCCTATCAGCCCGGCTCGCCGTAACTCTCCAGTTGTCTGTCTTATTCCCATTACAGTGTCTTTGATTATACTGTCGCTGTGTGATAGATGTTGACTACGGGGCTTCACAACATCTCAGGGATGGGACATATATAGCTAATGTTTATTACCCTTTTTTCTGACCTCCATGGTATTTTGGGCGGACAAAAAAAATAAAAGAAACAGCACAAAACAAAGAAAGCCATATATACGTACCTCCAGTTTAACAGCACAAAACACACACAACAACGCATAAATCGACGATTATATACGTTTATATGGTTTTCCACTTGGGTGAAACAAAATGACAGACATCGTTGTTGCGATATGGGGACGAAAATTCTGCTTGTTCTTATTTTAATCCGTTCATGAATGTCAGACTGTCGCGACTGGAACACATTTTTTTAAGAAAATCGATTCAACAGGGCGTGTGTTGTCATTTTGGGTAAGCCGACGTCATGTGATTCATCCTTGGTGGTTTATCGGGGACAATTCTGTCAAGTTTCATCACGATAGGTTCCGTATCTTTGACGGATGGGGACTTAAAGCTAGTCTGGCCCGTGCGCTTTACCGGCGCGCTAAAATCCCACGGCAGTCAAAAGTCGGTTAAAAGTCGGAAGAAATCCCGCTGCCTGGTATGACCAAAAATTGATAGCTAGGTTTCCCAAGTCCGCCGTCTTCACCTCCCCCCCCCCTCTGAAAAAGAGTGGCGCTGCCCTTGCTGCGACGCGCTCTCCAGAAGGTGATTGTCTATCAGAAAAGGAATAAAGAAGACTGACAGTACGTTCTGCATCGTGGTGCAGAACGGCACAGTGGTGGCGCGTTCGCCTTGTGTCAAGTAAACCCGAGTTCGAACCTGGCAAGGTACAGGGGATTTTTCCTTTTCCTCTTACTTTGCACTAGGCCTTACGGTCTGAACGTGGAGTCTTTCGGATGAGACGATAAACCGAGGTCCCGTGTGCCCATGCACTTAGCACACGTCGCTAAACTCAGTGGCAACAAAAAAGTTGTCATTTGGTCAAAATTTACCCCCCCCCCTTTCCTTCCTCATCAGTCAAAAAAAATTGGCAAAAAAAAAACAAAAAAAAATGGCGCGCCTCTGGCTGCGACGCGCTCTCCAGGTGGGAGCAACCCGAATTTCACAGAGACGCCTCTGTGACTATAAATACATAATACCTACCTAATACATAATGCCTGATAATATTACCAAATGAATTCAACATTACACTCACTATTCATGGCATGATGTAAGCTACCCACGACACGTTTTGACGTCATTTTACGCACATGTCTCATAAAATAATTATATTTGATCAGTTCAGTGTTTAGTGTTGTCCGAATCCCCGCGCGAGATATAGCCTAAGGAAAGGTAATTAATCAACCCTATTAGGCATCAGCCAGCCAGAGCGCGCTTCATAGCTCTAACCATGGACAAGACACTACATTATGTTAATCTAGGATCCATGCTCCAACTGACGAGTGACAAGCATAATTATAATGAGGGTGATCGAGGATCGGTCATACTTGTTCGATGCAACATAAACAGCGTGTGTCGAATGATGTCAAATACATCAGGCCACGTTAATTAATTAACCCTTTCACCGTCAAAGTCGCATTTTAGCACCACAGTGATTTAACACCTGTGTCACTAAAAGGCATCGAATTGGGGTCTATTATCCAAAGACCCTATTGTCTTATTTTTTGGAAGTAAGAATAGATCTTATTTGTATATCTCATAGAAGAATCCCCAATACTGCAGATGGATTTCGCTCTCTACGCAAGCAAATTTCATGGAAATGTTTGGCTGAAATATGTCTGGCGGTGAAAGGGTTTTAGAGACACTCAAGATAGTAGGGGGAAGACGGGGTAAAAAGCGCATGGGCGGGTAAGAAGCCCACCCCAATTATCTCATGAAATTAGTCAAATTTGCCCATGAGACGAATGCTAGACATTAACGCTCGTCTCATGGCAAAAATGAGACTGAAATTTGCTTCATTTCATGAGATAATTGGGGTGGGCTTCTTACCCGCCCATGTAACCCCGTCTTCCCCTACAAGGTTAATCGATCAGAGACGAAGCTGAGCCGCGTAAAACAAACAAACGTGAGAAGTGCAAAAGACGCACCCTTCTAGCACCAAGGGCGAACGCATTCGCCCAAGACATCACTCTACACTCCCACCAAATGCAAAGACATTCACTGCCAAGCACCCTGCCACGTGTTTGTCTGTTTTAAGAGATTCTGTCACTGATTCTCTCGATAAAGCAACGCATGCACACTCGAAACAAAATAGTTACTCTCCTCTTGTTGGTTGAGATGCAACGGACAACCAAGAACGT
>CM065680.1:71553913-71556413 GCA_017654935.2 Phymorhynchus buccinoides
GGCTATAGTCATTTCGGCCAAGGGCTATAGTCATTTCGGCCCAGGGCTATAGTCATTTCGGCCCAGGGCTATAGTCATTTCGGCCAAGGGCTATAGTCATTTCGGCCCAGGGCTATAGTCATTTCGGCCCAGGGCTATAGTCATTTCGGCCCAGGGCTATAGTCATTTCGGCCAAGGGCTATAGTCATTTCGGCCCAGGGCTATAGTCATTTCGGCCCAGGGCTATAGTCACTTCGGCCCAGGGCTATAGTCATTTCGGCCCAGGGCTATAGTCATTTCGGCCAAGGGCTATAGTCATTTCGGCCCAGGGCTATAGTCATTTCGGCCAAGGGCTATAGTCATTTCGGCCAAGGGCTATAGTCATTTCGGCCAAGGGCTATAGTCATTTCGGCCCAGGGCTATAGTCATTTCGGCCCAGGGCTATAGTCATTTCGGCCCAGGGCTATAGTCATTTCGGCCCAAGGCTATAGTCATTTCGGCCCAAGGCTATAGTCATTTCGGCCCAGGGCTATAGTCATTTCGGCCCAGGGCTATAGTCATTTCGGCCCAGGGCTATAGTCATTTCGGCCCAGGGCTATAGTCATTTCGGCCCAGGGCTATAGTCATTTCGGCCAAGGGCTATAGTCATTTCGGCCAAGGGCTATAGTCATTTCGGCCAAGGGCTATAGTCATTTCGGCCCAGGGCTATAGTCATTTCGGCCAAGGGCTATAGTCATTTCGGCCCAGGGCTATAGTCATTTCGGCCCAGGGCTATAGTCATTTCGGCCCAGGGCTATAGTCACTTCGGCCCAGGGCTATAGTCATTTCGGCCCAGGGCTATAGTCATTTCGGCCAAGGGCTATAGTCACTTCGGCCCAGGGCTATAGTCATTTCGGCCCAGGGCTATAGTCATTTCGGCCCAGGGCTATAGTCATTTCGGCCAAGGGCTATAGTCATTTCGGCCCAGGGCTATAGTCATTTCGGCCCAGGGCTATAGTCATTTCGGCCCAGGGCTATAGTCATTTCGGCCCAGGGCTATAGTCATTTCGGCCCAGGGCTATAGTCATTTCGGCTCAGGGCTATAGTCATTTCGGCCAAGGGCTATAGTCATTTCGGCCCAGGGCTATAGTCATTTCGGCCCAGGGCTATAGTCATTTCGGCCCAGGGCTATAGTCATTTCGGCCAAGGGCTATAGTCATTTCGGCCCAAGGGCCATAGTCATTTCGGCCCAGGGCTATAGTCATTTCGGCCAAGGGCTATAGTCATTTCGGCCAAGGGCTATAGTCATTTCGGCCCAGGGCTATAGTCATTTCGGCCCAGGGCTATAGTCATTTCGGCCAAGGGCTATAGTCATTTCGGCCCAGGGCTATAGTCATTTCGGCCAAGGACAATAGTCATTTCGGCCCAGGGCTATAGTCATTTCGGCCAAGGGCTATTGTCACTTCGGCCCAGGGCTATAGTCATTTCGGCCAAGGGCTATAGTCACTTCGGCCCAGGAGCTATAGTCATTTCGGCCAAGGGCTTATAGTCATTTCGGCCCAGGGCTATTGTCATTTCGGCCCAGGGGCTATAGTCATTTCGGCCAAGGGCTATAGTCACTTCGCGGCCCAGGGTGTGTGACGTAAGTGTCCCGCGCGACCCCGCTTTCTTTATTTCTTATCTACACCCCCCCCCCCCCCTCCTTCTCCCCCCCCCCCTCCTCTCCTTTTCTTTTCTCTGACCGGCCGCCACGTTAATTGCCCGGCCGCTTCAAAGAGAACGCCGAGTACGGGCGTTGGCTGTTTGAAGTTAGATTTGTCTCCCCGGTCAGCACGTACCACCTACCGAGGTTATCTCCCTTCACCCCCCCCCCCCCCCTCTTATCTACTACGTCTCATCACGAGATAGTGATATCAAGAGTCGGCTCCCTTTGTAAGACACCTCGCCCTTACCCATCACAAGAAAGTGACAACCACGGTTATCTCCCTTTGAAGACGGTTTTGCCTTTCCGAGCACGAGAAGGATTTGAATGTCGGCACGTGATAAGGATGTAATAGGCGCGTGATTGTTCTGTACATTCTGAACAGCATCTTGTGACGTGTCGACTGTAATAAACCAATAGCAGGCTTTCATTGTTTGAAAGTGAAGGCTATAATTGGCGTAGTGAGAAAAAGTTTTTCACACAAGACGCTGAAACTGAGCTAGAGCAACACCTCTCCCAGCCAGAATAAGCCCACCTAGTAAGTCTTATTGATGACTGGTGATTGAGACTGGTTGTTGTGTTTGACCCTAGTTTTGATCTAGATCCTATGTTCAATGATGAATAAGGAGTAGATAGATATGTTATAGAAAAGAAGTGGTAAACATTCTATTCTATTTATGCACACTGATTATTTGTGTGTGTGTGTGTTTTTGACTTGAACACTTTTGGTACCAGAACCGGAGTTTATGCCTACTAACCCTTTTGTCTATTTTTAGTAGGAAACCTATGGGCCGCAATCTTGCACTTTATGATACCATTCCTTTCCAGGTGTTGGATGGA
>CM065680.1:71561413-71566413 GCA_017654935.2 Phymorhynchus buccinoides
AAAGGGTGTCTTCCTGGTGATCTCGACATGTTTCTTGCAAAAACATATTCGTCAGGGTGCCCCTCTAAGCCCATATAAGGCAGTAGCGTGCAATTTCCCCAAAGAAAAATGGTAGACCGTAATAGGACACAGGATGTCAGGCTTCGGGCTTTAGATGTTCTATTAATGTTCAAGTCATCAGGCAACCTAACATTAAATTAGCATCGGCATTAGCATGAACTTTACATAATTATTACAATTAGAATACAAAATTGCAATAGGCCTATACAATAAAGTGTGCTTACATTCATATTTCTATTAAAAAGAAATAAAGAAACAAACAAACAAAGAAAACAAGAAAGGAAAATGGGAGGAAGCTACAATTGACAATCACTGTTAATATGGCTCTGCAAGCATTTACTTTATGTGATGTATACTAGCAACTATATTCATTAAGTAAGGGATCAAGAAAAAACGACTTTTAGTAACATTTTTTTGTTTCCCTAGGCTTAAAGTTCATAATACTCCACGAAATAGGCAACAAAAAAATCAATAGCCTATTAACAATATTAAAAGCACCACCCCCCACCCCCCCCCTTTTTTAATTTTATTTAGGCCTACATATTTTGTGGTTGTACACGGATTACGTACGAGTAACTCATGAAACAACACACAATGTACGCCCAAGCACACGAACGAACATACACACACGCGTGCGCACGCGCGTGCGCGCGCACACACACACACACACACACACACATATATATATATATATATATATATATATCATATCAAAATTCATCATATATTTATATATAGCAGAATTTTTTTTTTAAAAGAAAACACAACAAATGGAAATAACTGTTAAAACATTTATTAAAATTGCAAATATTTCGAGACCATGTCTCTTCTTCGGTGCAAAGCCTCCACATGCCAACAATACTAGTCACACCCCAAGAAAAAACAAACCCAGTAGCAGTGATAAGAATTCTAGACGTAAAAGATTGTTTTAAAACAAAAATTGAGAATAAAAATTCGATCGTCTCGTGCACATTCATAACTAAATGTTCACATACACCCTTCTAAGCATTCTCAACAACAGCTAAAAAAAAAACCATTGAAAAAAAGAATACGATTATATATAGGCAGCGATTTAATGCTCCAAAAAAATAGATGATTTTGACAAAACAACAGATGCTTGTGGCAAGAGAAAAGACCATCTAACCCTAACCCTATCCCTAACCCTAACCCTAACCCTATCCCTAACCACGGAAAGAACCAAGAAATAGAGCAGGCGGGTGTAAATCTACATATTTGCCGAGAAATCGATGTACAAAGCCATGCACTTATACTACTTTTTTTGCTGGAACAAATTCCTTTTTTTGGTTGATAAATTTTAAGTCATATATATATACGCGCGCGCACACACGCACACACACATACACACAAACTGTTTTCACAGAGACAAAGAATGAATACAAAATAAAAGATAAAACCCAACAGCGAAATAGCAAACAAATAAGATCATTTAAAGAAAATGATATACACAGATTAAAAAAAAATAAAAAAAAATAAAAATAGATACACTTTTTAAAATATACATAAATACAACATTCATAAGTCAAAATAGTGAAGAGAAGTAAACACACGTTATAAAACATTTAGGCCCAAAGCGAAGAGAGAACAAAAAGACATTAGTACATCCAGATACAGAGAAATTTAAAAAATAAATAAAGCAATAGGCCTAACCATTCTACAAACTTATTTCACTCATCAATATCTTGTTCCTCGGTTGATATTTTCACTCTCCATACAAAAAAGTAACCGAAATCTTTTGATAGCATTTTCAAAATTATGCTTCTTAAACAAGGAGGTAGGCCTTTTAGACGACGCATCTAGGCCTACCAAGTCTCGGTGCAAACACTTTCTACTGGAAAGCTTGAATACAAAGCTATTATATTATATCAGTTTACAGACAGGTGATAGCAAAAACAAATCAAAATATTATTCTCGATAAACACAATAACATCCTTTATAGAAACAGAATTGATCCGTTTCCATACACTATCAACAAACAATAGTCTCTCTCTCTCTCTCTCTCTCTCTCTCTCTCTCTCTCTCTCTCTCTCTCTCTCTCTCTCTCTCTCTCTCTCTCTCTCTCTCTCTCTCTCTCTCTCTCTCTCTGTGATTAAATTATGCTTAACGTCCTCCGGTCTGGCACAGACACATATGGGATATTAGTAGATATAAAGATGGTAGGAACGATCCTGGAGGCAGTGCAACACCAGTAAAGTCCCGAAGTTTTAACAGTACATATGTGTATGTGACTCTCTCTCTCTCTCTCTCTCTCTCTCTCTGTGCCTCTCTCTCAGTCTATCTGTCTCTGTCTCTCTCTTTTAATGCGAACAACAACAATATTTATAATAAATTAATAGATCATTTGTGTGCGTTTTTCATTTACTTCAGTGCGTGGTTTAGATGCTCTTGCAACATTCATGAAATAAAGTTGTTGATATTCATAAACGAAATATTATATCTTTCGCAAACCGCATTACAAAAAGCTCTTGAGATTTCATAGGCAGCAACAACAATAACACAATTTATTTTTTGGAGTTTGTTTGATGACAATGCATGAATGTAAAATGTGTTGTTTATTTTCTGATATTGCTAAAGGTCTTAGGAATCAAGGGATTGGCTTTTTGTGGTAAATGTGTGTGTGTGTGCCGTGTGTGTGTGTGTGCATGCGTGTGTGTGTATGTGTGTGTGTGTGTTTGTGTGTGTGTGTGTGTGTGTGCGTGTGCGTGTGCGTGTGCGTGTGTGTGGTGTGCGTGGCGTGTGCGTGCGTGCGTGCGTGCGTGCGCGTGTGTGTGTGTGTGTGTGTGTGTGTGTGTGTGTGTGTGTGTGTGCGTGCGTGCGTGCGTGCGTGCGTGTGTGCGTGTGCGCGTGTGCGATATGATATAGCCTACGCATATGTTTGCGTGTGCGTGCGTGTACTCTTCATAAAACCTAGATGACTTACATGCGTGGGGGAATGAGCGTTTACATGCATACGATATTTGTTTTTTTGCTTTTTTGCGATAGGCCGACAGAAAAAAAATGACAAGCGTCATGAGCAACTATAAACGTTTTTTCTGTTGATGGTTTTGCTTAATGAACTGGGTTTTTCTATATGAAGACAACGACAGCAGCGGCAACAACAACAACAAACATTAACAACAAGTAGGAATGACACTGCAAACCTATGTAAAAGTGAAGCAATTCAAGTTCGGTTTGACAAAACCACACACGATTCTTGCTTCGCGGGTGTTCATTAGAAAGTTACCAATACAAAACTGAAGAGTACATTGTCCGTTAAATGAAATTTAAAAAAAAAGAAGATAAATGACTTATCATAATGGTTTCCATATAGACCTTTGTCTGTAAATCCTCAACGGATTAACACTTTAATAGAAACAAAAACCTAGTCACAATGCTGACACTGAATTAAGAGTACATTGTTCGTAAAATAAATAAAAAAAGATATATGACTTATCATAATGGTTTCCATATAAAGCTGTGTCTGTAAATCCGCAACGGATTAACACTTTAAAAGAAAAAAATGACTTATCAGAATGGTTTCCATATACATGTACAACTTTGTCTGTAAATCATCAACGGATTAACACCCTAGTCACAACGCTGACACTGAAGAGTACGTTGTTCGTAAAATAAAATAAAAACGATAAATGCCTTATCAGAGTGGTTTCCATATAAAGCTTTGTCGGTAAATCCTCAACGGATTAACACTTTAAAAGAACCACACACAAAAACCAAGTCACAATGCTGACCCAGCCTTTTAAAGCTGCAAAGGTCTGACAATCATAATGTCATTACGCTATCATTACCATCATGCACTTCTCTACGATAGGCTCGAGTACCTTTATGATTAAGGTACTCTACGATAGGCTTGTCTCACGACCCATAGTTAAAATACCAAGTCACTGGCTCTGTATATTTCTTTTATACATTTGAAGGTTAGTGTCAAATTCCTGATTCTTTATACATTTTGACAATACCCGTTCAGTAATAAATGCTGGAACATTGTTTTTTACAAAAAGACAAATAGAGTCAAAGCAAACTTCTTCTTCTGCGTTCACAGGCGGTATGGCCATAAGGGATAAGGTACGTATGTGTCCGGTTTTCAGTTTCCACTGGTCTCCCCCGGCACTGCATTCAGCCGACGCATTCCGATTTCGGAGGAAGTCAAAGCAAACAAAGAGATTGCTAAAGGTCTCTGTACGTGTTCACATTACTCCCAAAATATCACTATCCCCCCCCCATAGCAACACCGTGCGTTGTAAGTCATATTTATGAGTGGGCTAACACTGTGTTGCCATGGGGACATAGAGATAACTGGAGACAAAACGTTAAGCAACCTTTTGCAAAACAAGGCAAAATATGTCTCTGGGTGATTGCCACAGCTTTCCTAAATCAATACAAAAAATTTAGCCTATCTACTAACCAACCTACATGCATAACTTCACTTTGTTTACATGCAAATGACGTTGTGGGTAACGCCCACACCAATGTTAGGGTACCCTTTGTAAAACAAAAGTCAAGTTTGATGCATATGTTCAAGGCTGCTCCCTCGTCACATCAGACATATCAGAACCAGGAAAAAGTGATACAGGGGTGGCAGAGAGTGGGTTGTGTTCAGACAAGGCAGTTATAGCAAAGACTGTACAGGGGAAGATAAACATCCGGTCTCTTTTCCCTATATGAGTAGTGAGGACAGAAACACTGGTTATGTCCCTTTGAAACGTGACACATTTTACACATCGATAGGCCAGTTGAATTCTCCGTTCAAGTTCCAGTCCGAGTTTTTGGATAGCCTCCACTGTGAATAGTGTACACGTCCGCACTAACGATAACTCTATCAGCCTGGTTCGCCGACCTTTTAAGTAATCCATCTTACCCTTTTAGAATATCTTTGGTTATAGTCAGTTATCATTGCTCGTTTTGGAACGACAACGCGAGAAAAT
>CM065680.1:71568913-71574473 GCA_017654935.2 Phymorhynchus buccinoides
TTTTTGGTATTACCCTCTATGTATAACATTCAGTAAATTCAATTCTCTCTCTCTCTCTCTCTCTCTCTCTCTCTCTCTCTCTCTCTCTCTCTCTCTCTCTCTCTCTCTCTCTCTCTCTCTCTCTCTCTCTCTCTCTCTCTCTCTCTCTCTCTCATATATAGAAATATCGTTAATGATAAGTATTCGTGAAATGCAGTCTTATCTGAAATTTGATCTTGATATACATTAAAAAAGATTGTTAGCTAAACTTAGACTTGGAGTTTCTGAAATTAAAACTCATCATCTACGGTATAGAGAACACAGAGATATTGGTTTAGTCTGCCCCACGTGTTTGCAAAGTGAAGAAAATGAAGTACACTTTGTTTTGTGTTGTCCCATGTTAGAGAAAATTCGCAGAAGTCTTATTCCACGGAAATATTATCGTCAACCCTGTATGTTCAGGTTATGTGTGCTAATGAGTTCTAACAAATATGAAGATATTAAAAACAGTATGTGTGTTTTTGCGCAAAGCGTTTAAGTTAAGAGAAATGCTGACTTCATAAGTTTATTAACTTTCTGTGTGCTTGATATTGTTAATTTCATAATATAATTGTTTAAGTTTATGTGATGATTCATGTTAATTCATGTTCAAATGGGCCGATGGCCTTTCTGAATAAATAGATTTCAGACTTAACTTCTCTCTCTCTCTCTCTCTCTCTCTCTCTCTCTCTCTCTCTCTCTCTCTCTCTCTCTCTCTCTCTCTCTCTCTCTCTCTGTCCTATCTCTATCTATCTGTCAGGTTAGTCAGATCTACAATTAGGGGAAGACGGGGTAAAAAAAAGCGCATGGGCGGGTAAGAAGCCCACCCCAATTATCTCATGAAATGAAGCAAATTTCAGTCTCATTTTGCCCATGAGACGAGCGTTAATGTCTAGCATTCGTCTCATGGGCAAATTTGACTAAAATTTTCTTTATTTCATGAGATAATTGGGGTGGGCTTCTTACCCGCCCATGCGCTTTTTACCCCGTCTTCCCCTACGAGGTTAAGATGTGGTATTTCAGATATAGCTGTCCACAGACAGAGATACAGACTCAATGTTATGGTAAATGTGTTGTGTCCTCGATGCGGATTAGAAAAAAAGAGATGAATTTCATGTTGTGTTATTTTGTCCTGTATTTAATTATTTAGGACAAAAATATATCCCTGCTGAATACTTTAGAAATCCAGCTCTTTTTAGATTAGTATTACTTTTGACTTCAACAAATGAAACTATCATGTCACAGTAGCTTTTCTCAGCTCCTTTCAGTTCATGCCTTTTGTTAGCACTCGTCATCAGCATAAACCAATGTCAAGTGGTTTATCCATTAGGCTTACATTGGTTTATGGTGGCATACCACTTGTAAGGTCTTTTCCTATCCCTAACCAAAATCAATGATAAGAATATTTGCCTCTGTTAAAGGGAATAACTTGAAACAAAGAGCTCTCTGTGGAAAGGAGCTAGAATGAGGGGAATCCGTGTACTGTGATGTGCAACCTTGCTTTGTATCCATATTTGGCGTTGAAGAGAAGAAACATTATGATAAGTTAGGATTATTATCAGGAATAATTGCATTGTGTTATTAGGTATGATTATGTGCAAATGTATTATGTTTTGCGAATCACCCCTTTGAATGGGGCCTTGGCCTTATCAAATAAATTATCGTTATCGTTATCGTTATCGTTATCTCTATATCTATCTATATTCTCTATCTCTCTCTCTCTCTCTCTCTCTCTCTCTCTCTCTCTCTCTCTCTCTCTCTCTCTCTCTCTCTCTCTCTCTCTCTCTCTCGTGTTCTTCACCAAACCCCTCATCATCATCATTGTCGTCGTCGCCGTCATTCGCATCATAATCAAATCACCATTTCCACCCTGTGTTCTCGAACACCATAGTGTATGTAGCAACAAGCACCGAGTGACGCTCCTTGTCAATTCCGCGGCCCGCTGTCATTGAGTTCATCACTTGGTCCCAGTCAATGACAGCGGTGTTCCCTCCGGGGAGATCAAAGGGCCCGAGGTCTCCTCGCCTTGGTCGTCCATTGAGCATCTCCCCATATGGCCAGCCATCACAGACATTCACAGCTACATTAGCAGCTTAGCTAAGGGGGGGGGGGGGGGGGGGGGGGGGGGGGGGGGGGGAGGGGGGGGGGGGGGGGGGGGGGGGGGAAGGGGGGGGGCAAATAAACCTCAGGTCAATTTGCGTGGTCATGGTGGTCTCTCTCTCTGTCTCTGTCTCTCTCCCTCTCTTTCTCTGTCTCTTTGCCTGTCTCTCTCTCTCTCTGTCTCTATCTCTCTCAGGGCTGAGTGTAAAAAAGCTGTAAATTGCTTATCTCATTACCCTGGGTACATAAAATTTCGTTTCGTTTCATGTCTCTCTCTCTCTCTCTCTCTCTCTCTCTCTCTCTCTCTCTCTCTCTCTCTCTCTCTCTCTCTCTCTCTCTCTCTCTCTGTATGTGTAATATCATGCCTTGCCATGTTTATATTCTATGTTTGTATATGTACCAAGGACAGATTGGAAGACTAGGCGTAGCCTAAAATCTTTATCCTTGAAAAATAAAGTTCAAGTTTTCAAGTTTTATCTCTCTCTCTCTCTCTCTCTCTCTCTCTCTCTCTCTCTCTCTCTCTCTCTCTCTCTCTCTCTCTCTCTCTCTCTCTCTCTCTCTCTCTCTCTTCAAGCGCTTTGTAACAACCTTTAAGGTTCTTCGCTGTGAGTATAAAGATTGCAGCTTAAGTAGGCCTAGTCACGATTCAGCAATATCTGCATTGGTAACAATTTAGGACATTAGTGGTATTGCACTGCCTCCGGGCATTGCCTCCAGGATCGTTCCTACCATCTTTATATCTACTAATGTCCCGTATGTGTCTGTTCCAGACCGGAGGACGTTAAACATATTTTCATTCAGGCCTGGGCAGACTCCGAAAGTAGCGTACTTGAATGAACACCACGATCCGAATGATCAGACGTGATGTTATGGTTGCCCAATTCTTTTCAGATGTTTTTGTGACGTAAGTGTCCCGCGCGACCCCTCTTTCTTTATCTACACCCACCCCCCCCCCCTCTCCTTTTCTTTTCTCTGTCCGGCCGCCACGTTAATTGCCACCCACCATCTAAAGAATGCCGATTAAGGGATTGGTCCCTTTCAAGTTAGATTTGTCTCCCCGGTCAGCACGTACCACCTACCGAGGTTATCTCCCTTCACCCCCCCAAGACACCGCGCCCTTACCCATAACAAGAAAGTGACAACCACGGTTATCTCCCTTTGAAGACGGTTTTGCTTTTCCGAACACGAGAAGGATTTTGAATGTCGGCACGTGATAAGGATGTAATAGGCGCGTGATTGTTCGGTACATTTAGAACAGCATCTTGTGACGTGTGGACTGTAATACACCAATAGCAGGCTTTCATTGTTTGAAAGTGAAGGCTATAATTGGCGTAGTGAGAAAAAGTTTTTCACACAAGACGCTGAAACTGACTAGAGCAACACCTCTCCCAGCCAGAATAGCCCACCTACAGGGCATCGTGGGCCGGAAGATCATCCCGGACTCCACCACGCACCAAGACGGGACTGTCGCCAAGACGACCCGCACCCAGAATCCGCGAGGAGACCACGCCTGAACCGTGCCATCCCGCGAAGCCATAACCGGAACGACTGGGAGCTACTCTCATCTGACGAGCAAGCCCAGCCACACCAGCATTCGCCGATCACTACGGAGGAACTCAACCACAGCTAAGTCCCCCTGACTGCGCCAATCATTTGAACTTTCCTACGGACACCGAAGATAATTAGTAACCCTTCCGGCATGGGGCGAACCTTATAGAAAGACAAAAGTCTTGTGAATCCTTTCGGATTTCATTGTTTTTTATCCATATTTTGTTTTGGCGCCATTGAGCTGCTTTATTATTATTGTTGCATAATCTTATGCAGATTTTGGGAGTAAATAAAATACAAGTGTCAAATAATCCTGAACCCTTTGGTCAGACTGATGAGAGTGGGAGTCTTGTAATTTCATGTAAAACCCTACTTCTCTCTGTCTGCCATTTAGAGCAATTCAACCACTTGTATTTCTTACAACCATACGAGCCAGAACCCGGGCACAAATATAAATTTATTAGATGAAAAGGGGCCGGGAAAGCTGCTCATCTCCCATACCCTAGAGAAGTGGGCTAAAGGCAAATTATCTAAAGTCTTCCCTAGGGACTTAGCCTTTTAACCCATTACCTCGTCACATCTAATTGGGGGCTCGCGTCCGGGATATTTTTTTTCATAAAGTCTAACAAATTTCAATTCAAACTGTAGTTCCTTTTCAAAACTTATCTTGTGTCCACTGGGAAAGTTATTGTGATTTGGTTCACTGTGTTTTGATTTGATTTGTTTGAATGCTATTTATGACTTTATTTTGATGTGCATGCTATTTCTGTTTATGCTGAAATAGTTAAGTGTTGTTTGATACATTCAACTCAGCAGCATTCCCTTCTCCCCAAACCACAAACCAACTCCCTCCCTCCTTCCCAAAGAGCAAATCTCCCTCAGCAGGGAAGAAACCTCTCAACGCGGCAAACCAAATTGCCGCGCGAGCAAATCCAGATTGTCCCAAGTCCCCAAGTCCGCCACAACTTGGAAAATCCTTCCCAAGGAATGTCCGCCTAACGACCCAAGACCACTCACCACAGGTACCTCAGGTGAAAGGCAGCACTGTACCCGCAAACACCCACCGAAGGTACTATCGGGACAGGCCGCCGCACGTACAGCCGTCACCTACCCCTCCCTTTCAGCGAGTGGCAGTCGACTTGGTCGGGCCTCTACCTCAACGGAAGAAGAAATTCCGGTACATAGTCACCGTGGTCGACATATGTACCATGCAGTGCGATGCCGCCCCAATCTCCTCACTTGATGCTAGCCAGGTAGCTGCGGCACTCAAAGCCATTTTCACCCGAATCGGCCTACCAAACCACATCATCAGCAATGATGAATCCAGGCTAAAGGGGAAACTCAGGCAAGAGGTGTTTGCTATTCTGCAATCAACCTTGGGACAACTCAACACAGGATTGCCGCACCAACCTCAGTCGGAATCCATTCCACTGATCTCTAACCCACCTGCTCCTTTGAACTCTGTGTTGCGACCAGATGTTCCACCATTCCAGCCGACCCAGTCTCCCCACTAATTTGTCCCTGTCGCCCAAGTCGAAAGTGGAGTCGGCGTTCCACAGGAAGATTCCGGTACCAGAATCTTTTCTTCGGGGGGCCTCTGTGACGTAAGTGTCCCGCGCGACCCCTCTTTCTTTATCTACACCCCCCCCCCCCCTCTCCTTTTCTTTTCTCTGTCCGGCCGCCACGTTAATTGCCACCCACCATCTAAAGAATGCCGATTAAGGGATTGGTCCCTTTCAAGTTAGATTTGTCTCCCCGGTCAGCACGTACCACCTACCGAGGTTATCTCCCTTCACCCCCCCCCCCCTTATCTACCGTCTCATCACGAGATAGTGATATCAAGAGTCGGTTCCCTTTGTAAGACACCGCGCCCTTACCCATAACAAGAAAGTGA
>CM065680.1:71574973-71577473 GCA_017654935.2 Phymorhynchus buccinoides
TCGTGTCCCTTGGACAGAAAAATGGCAGCACTGGAGCCCGTGATGATCAGAAAAACTTCCCCGAAGACGGAGTGTGGCTGCCATTTCGGGGTAATCAAAAAACGGGCACACACGTAATTTTCTCATCCCTAGCTGAAGTATTTGTACCATAGTGTTCAAGTGCTTCGGCTGTTGGGATGATCCCTGTAGTCTTTTAGTCAGGGTATGTAGACAATCTAATCATATCAGATTAGGCTCTGTAGTGTAGGCTTTTGAAGCCTTTTGCCCTCTAGATATTTTTTTCATATGTAGTATAAATTTATATTTTCTTTTTGCCCGTGAATTACTTTGGCTATTGTGTATTGGTTTTTTAAAATTATTTCTCTTTTGTCAATAAGATTTTTGAACATAATAATTTAGTTTTAGTTTATTGTGTTAGATCATAAAACGTGTTAAGAATTTTGTACACCTCAACCAAATCGCCTCTTAGACGTCTGTATTCCAAACTAGGTATTCCCAGATACCTTAGTCTGTCCTCATAGTCCATATTTCTGGTTCCAATAATTGTTTTCATAAATCTCCTTTGGACACCTTCTATATGATCAATATGTTTTCTCAGAAAGGGACACCAGACAGGATTTCCATGCTCTAATAAGGGGCGTACTAATGTTTTATAAAGAGGTACCATAATTTCCTTTGATTTGTTGGTTATTGTTCTGATTAGGAGTCCAGCAGTACGGTTTGCCTTAGACTGAAAAACAATTCCAACCTCTACTAAAGTCTTTATTTTTATTTTTTACGTAACCATCCATATCAAGCAATGGCCGGGAAAATGACAACGGTGACAGAATCACGACAACAATTAAACTCATGTTTCTGCTTCCCATCACCACGTGACAATGTATAGGGGAAGACGGGGTAAAAAGCGCATGGGCGGGTAAGAAGCCCACCCCAATTATCTCATGAAATAAAGAAAATTTCAGTCAAATTTGCCCATGAGACGAATGCTAGACATTAACGCTCGTCTCATGGGCAAAATGAGACTGAAATTTGCTTCATTTCATGAGATAATTGGGGTGGGCTTCTTACCCGCCCATGCGCTTTTTACCCCGTCTTCCCCTAGTCCTCGTAGAAATAAAATTAGCTTTTGAAACGGTGTGCAAAAGGACTAGATCGCATTTGGTGTGTGTGTGGGTGTGGGTGTGTGCCATGTGTGTGTGTGTGTGTGTGTGTGTGTGTTATTGTTGTTGCAAATGTAAGCCTACATTTACTAACGGACTTTTAAATTTTACAAGGTAGATAAACAGAGCACTAATGTTAGTGTGGGTATTGACTCAAAGGAGAAAAAGAATTGCGTTAAGTTCTCTGCTCCCCTCGTGGGGATACCGGGGGGCCTTTGTATAAATAGTTCCCCCACCTTCTGGAAGTTCTGTGCTTGTAACTTCCTCTAATGTGTCAATCTCTTTGACTCTGCCTTTTCCCTTTGCTTACTGTCATCTACTATCTTTCTGCCTTACCGGGTCCATTTTCCTGCCTTTTTTTTGACGAAACACTTTCAAAAACATTTCCTCCAGCCGAAGTCGGACTTGCTGGGCCTAACTATTTCTTAGTTAGGCGCATAACCGCAGCATGACGCATCTGTGCTCATAATTGACAGGAAACTGTCTGAGCGATCTAAGAAGAAGAAGAAGAAGTTCTCTGCTTGCTTAATTTCCCCTTCTCCCTCGGGTTGCGTCACTATGGAACGCAGTCTGAGATGTTTTTACATAATAATTGCCAAACCTTGCTCGGCAAGCTCTAGGAGTGTTGGATGAAGAGATAAAAATAAGATGACAGTGGTGTGGGTAAGGAGAAGGGGACTAGGAGAGGAGAGGAGGGGAGTGAGGTTGAGAAGACGCATCAGTGGGTTTTTCCGAATGATACAAGAAGAGGTGGTGATGGAGGAAATAGTACTGAAGGGAGGGGGGGGGGGGGGGGTGGCAGTAGTTAAGTGGCCATGCATGGTCAGTGATGTGTGGCAAATGTATTAAGTGGACAATTAAAACCAAAAAAATGTGTACATGTACATAATATGGAGCATTTATAACTGCACATATAGTGGATCGATCCTGGAGATACTGCAATACATACAGGAAACCCCCTTTGTTAATAATAAGGTTTATAAATGTAGGCCCATTATAATTATAAATAAGGACAACTTAAAGTTCAGCATGCAGAGGAAGAATGTTGCGTGCGGTAGTTTGTTTCATGATATAAAAGAAAGAAGGTTTTGCTGGTTTCAAATCGTACACAAAGATGGATGGATATGTCTAGCCTACGTGCAACATGAACATGAGTAAGAACCACGGATCCTATATTTACAATGTAGTGTCCATGCACTTGAAGAACTTAGGGGCCTGTCGTATGCTTGCTGTATATGGTTGTGCATTAAAAAAACACACACCACGCAACGAAGTAATGGGGAATGCTAGCACACACATCGGCACACACGCACGCACACGCACGCGCGCGCGCGCGCGCG
>CM065680.1:71579973-71592473 GCA_017654935.2 Phymorhynchus buccinoides
GCTTGTGTGTGTGAGTGTACACAGTGTGTGTGTGTGTGTATGTGTGTGCGTGCCGCGCGCGCAAGTGGTATGCAATGTATGTGTGCATGCAAACGTTCGTGTTTGTGTCTCTGTGTGTGCTTGTGCGCAAGTGCAGTGCCAGTGTATGTGCGTGTGCACGTAAATGCAATGGCGCATGATAAGTATTGTTTCAGTATTTACTCCTCTACTACATTCGTTCATTGTGAATTTCCGAGCCTTTTAATTTCAAGGAACATAATTACTGTGTAGGTCTATGTCGGTTTCTGTTTCTGCTTATCGCTGTTCAACTCTCAAACGTACAATTTTCAGTCATTAAGTCTGGGGTCTAAAGGCTTTCGACAATAATGGTGGAAAATGCCTCTAATACACCGCCTCACTTAAAGGTTTAAAGCTGCCCTGAGTAAGTGACTCATCTCTCTCTCTCTCTCTCTCTCTCTCTCTCTCTCTCTCTCTCTCTCTCTCTCTCTCTCTCTCTCTCTCTCTCTCTCTCTCTCTCTCTCTCTCTCTCTCTCTCTCTCTCTCTCCCTCTCTCTCTCTCTCTCTCTCTCTCTCTCTCTCTCTCTCTCTCTCTCTCTCGCTCTCTCTCTCTCTCTCTCTCTCTCTCTCTCTCTCTCTCTCTCTCGTCTCTCTCTCTCTCTCTCTAGTCTCTCTCTCTCTCTCTCTCTCTCTCTCTCTCTCTCTCTCCCTCTCTCTAGTCTCTCTCTCTCTCTCTCTCTCTCTCTCTCTCTCTCTCTCTCTCTCTCTCTCTCTCTCTCTCTCTCTCTCTCTCTCTCTCTCTCGTATGTGTAACAGTATGCCTTAACACATTTATGTTCTATGTCAATATTATGTATCAAGGACAGACTGGAAGAATAGGCGTTGCCTAAAATCTTTATCCTTGGAAAATAAAGTTTAAGTTTTGAAGTTTTCACCCCACCCCCCTCAGTCTCTCTCTGTGCCACTCTCTGTCTGTTTTTCTGTGTGTACCCCAAGGGGCGGATCTGAGGGGGTGGGATGGGGGTGGGGTGGGGTGTCCAGGGTTTCCAGAAACCCCCATTTGCCCCAAGCATGCACGTGAATATAACAAAACTCCAAGAAAAGATATTATGAAACAACAACTGACAACACACACACAAACATACACATACACACACACACACACACACACACACACACACACACACACACACACACACACACACACACACACACCACACACACACACACACACACACACACACACACACACACACACACACGCACACACACACACACGCATGCACGCACGCACACCCAATAATTAATGTGGCATCACATGACATGCAAAGAAATCATCAGAAAGACACACACACACACACACACACACACACACACACACACACACACACACACACACACATGCACGCACACCCCCCCAATAATTAATGTAACCATCACATAACATGCAAAGAAATCATCAGAGAGAGAGAGAGAGAGAGAGAGAGAGAGAGAGAGAGAGAGAGAGAGAGAGAGAGAGAGCGAGACAGGCAGGCAGACACAGATAGAGTGAGAGACTTCTTTTACTCAATGAGGTCTTTGACCTTCTTGGATAGAAGCCACACTCGCCCTAAACAAACATATACTTATCATCACCAAACAAACATGGCCTACCCACACGTCCTACTGCAGTCGAACGACTATCCAACTGTAACGACACTTGTGAGGCATGATTCTGTTGAAACACAACTGTTAAAATGAAAACTAAGAATCTTACTAGTTTCAGTCCTTCATTACTGTATATATACAAATCATGTAGAGTCTGCACGAATATGATTTTAGAAAAATAGATATTTCACCAGATTTGTGTACTAGGATCTACAAACACAGTGAACAAAACGTGTAAGATGTCATCATAATAATATTTAGTCCGTAGTATTTCATAAGATTCATGCCTCACAAATAGCAAAATGAACAGGACAGTTTTATTTACATTATTTATTTATTTACAATGCGCAGCAATCTGATATTTTTTAAGATAGATGGCCACTGCAACAACCACGTTTTGCTAGAGCGAATGCCCTTGGTAGCTGCTTGAGTACTGACCAAACAAGGGAATAACTCTTGCCAATAACCCTATTTGAGGCCACTGAATGGCTGCCTTTCACAAGAGTGAATTCCCTTTTCAGTACTGACCAACAAAGGATTCACTCTCTCTGTTTAAGGGGGTTAATAACCCTAGTTGCAGAGGCCAATGAAGCAACGGTTTATGCGTTGTTCCATTGCAGAACAAAAAGGTAGGCCCACTCTATGACTGAAACACACCTATTTCCTCAACTCAACTCAACTCAACTCAAACAACTTTATTATCTCTTAGAGATAAATTAAGAGTGGTGATGTCTGCGATTGACACAGTTAAAACAAGACACATTATAATCATATGATAAAAAGGCAAGTGTCTGTCTGTCTGTCTGTCTGAAACACAAAACGGGCCTTACTAGTATACATTAAAAACAAGATGTGCTTCTAAAACATAAACGACAATACCATTAAATCAAAACACACATGGTGATAATTATCACTTGAGAACAAAACAGCAGTGCTTGAAGCAAAACATGTTGCCAATATTATAAACATTTTAAAACAAAGTACAGAAAATATCACCGTTTAAGATAAATCACATTAATTGTATAATAATAATAATAACACACAAGGGACTTATTTACAACACCACACGCATAGCAATTTAATGTCATAGATATACTTTATGTTTAGACAAAGTCACATATTATCATATTTACTGGTTAACATATCCACATAATTCATATAAAATATGGACACGTGTGCACCTATCTGATCGTTGGTTATGGCATGGACTGGACAGATTTGATTAGAAGCCATCAAAATGATTATTTTCCTTGAAACACTTTGCCATTCATTGAAATTATGAACCCTTGCATTTTGTCGAAGGTTCATAATATATAATGTGACTTAATTGCTGTTTGGACGTTGGAACCGTTTTGCTCCTTGATTATATTGCGCGCGCATCAACTCTTATCTAATGTGTCCCGTAGAACAGCATAGCAGATATAAAAGTCTTTTTTCTATTTAAAAAAAAGAAAGAAAATACTGATCATCAAAGGCAAATTTGAAAAGTTCAAAAACAATCCAAAATCAAAACATTACAATGACTGCCATTATCCCCATTCTTTGATGACTCTCCTTGGTTGGAGACAAAACTTATTTACTGTAAAAAAAAAAGTCTTACTGGTTGATTTCTTGTTATGATGTGGACATAGCCCATTCTTTTCCATCTCTGAGAGAGAGAGAGAGAGAGAGAGAGAGAGAGAGAGAGAGAGAGAGAGAGAGAGAGAGAGAGAGAGAGAGAGAGAGAGAGAGAGAGAGAGAGAATCGAAATCGAATGGTTTATTCATTCAAAGGCTAAGGCCCCATATGAATAAGGGGCAATAATTAACAACATTTATATATCAGTGGATTCTAGCAATTTAGCAAGACAAAAAATAATTATGACTATCTCTCTTAGGCCCGGTGTACATCTTGTGTCCTGGCTAATACAAAGCAGTTGTTTTGTTTCATTTTGTGTTTTTCTTACACCTGCTGCCATGTCAATCACACCGACTGGCGTGCGTTGTGTACGCATTTGGTTCGCTGTCGTCGCCCATGTTGTTTGGGTCTTGGGGAAGGGAGACCAAAAGAAGCAGACCTGCTTGTGTGCATAACCTGTCAGCAAGTCAAAAGCAACAAGGCGTGTGCTACCTTTCACACGATTTGTCAAACATGCTGGGTCCTCGGTAGAACAGAGATGGACACCGAGCTTTAATCGGAAAGCTTTGTACAAATACAGAGCTAGATTACGTACTGTTCCTCTCACTGATTAGTATTCGCCATCAATAATGCACATGGATATTTGGATGTGTGTGTGTGTGTGTGTGTGTGTGTGTGTGTGTGTGTGTGTGTGTGTGTGTGTGTGTGTGTGTGTGTGTGTGTGTGTGAGAGAGAGAGAGAGAGAGAGAGAGAGAGAGAGAGAGAGAGAGAGAGAGAGAGAGAGAAGGGGGATGAGAGAGAGAGAGAGAAAGAAAGAGAGAGAGAGAGAGAGAGAGAGAGAGAGAGAGAGAGAGAGAGAGAGAGAGAGAGAGAGAGATACTGATGATAATGATAATGATAATGAACCTTTATTTTACAACGGTAAAAGTATGGACATAGAGTAGCCATTTTTCATACTTGAGAGAGAGAAAGAGAGAGAGAGAGAGAGAGAGAGAGAGAGAGAGAGAGAGAGAGAGAGAGAGAGAGAGAGAGAGAGAGAGAGAGAGAGTAGCCATTTTTTCATACTTGAGAGAGAGAGAGAGAGAGAGAGAGAGAGAGAGAGAGAGAGAGAGAGAGAGAGAGAGAGAGAGAGAGAGAGAGAGAGAGAGAGATGGATTCGGGGAGCCTTGGATCATAGATAGAGTTACAGGTCTGGGGTATAGTACGGGGATGGCGATGGACGAGGACAGGTAAATGAATGGAAGGCGGTGGCAGGCCTGCCAACCCATCTCCTGACAGCGTGTCCAAAGTGATGCATCCCATCTATACATCCATCATGTTCTCTTTCCTTCCTTCTTCTCAGCCCCTCCCCCACCCCTTCTCCTCCCTCTCTCTCCTTCCACTCTTCTCAGTCCGTTTATCTTGTCTAGTATCTATACTACATATAAAATGACTTTAACATTCACATTGCGTCTGTTTGTGTGTGTCCGCACTGTGAGCCAGGGGCATCCCATAATTAGGCCTATATACGTACATCAAGTTCTCTTTCCTTTGCTCTTCTCAGCAGCCCCCCCCCCCCCCCCCCCCCCCCCCCGTTCTCCTCCCTCTCTCTCCTTCCACTCTCTCAGTCCTTTATCTTGTCTAGTATCTATACTACATATGGCATAGCCTTATCATTCACATTGTGTGTGTGTGTGTGTGTGTCCGCGCTGTGAGCGGGCAGTATCCCAATAATACATCCACCATGTTCTCTTTCCTTTCCTTTCTCTACCCCCTTCCACGTTCCCCAGTTCATTTATTTGCTACCCTGTCTATCTATGCTACCTATAAAATTCCCCTTGTGTCTGTTTCTGTGTATGTCTGTTCACACTGTGAACGAGCAGCTGGAGCACGGGGCACCGCCAGTGCAAACCTCCACCAAGGAAGACTCATAAAACCGAAATGTCCTTCTTTGTGCTATATATTTTATGTCCGAGCTGTATTTCATGAACCAGAGGACAATGGCTTCCAATTTTGCGTGGTGGTCCTTCTTTGTGCTATATATTTCATGTCCGAGCTGTATCTCATGAACCAGAGGACAGAATGGCTTCACATTTTGTGTGCTGGTGTATCATTTTGCAAGAATGGTCAAATTTTCCAATGGAAAAATATATAACCTTGACCTTGAAGTTTGACCTTCAAATTCAAAATTTCTTCTTGAGGCCATAACTTTCACATCATTGGACTTGCAATATTTAAAATTGGGAAAGGGGTGCAGTGACTAATGATGATTTGGAACATTGGGTAAGAAGCAAGGTCAAGGTCAAGATCACTGATCTTGAAGGGGTATGATTGGTGTTTTAGCCATATCTTTCACATTTCTTTCAGTTACAGGTTTCAAGGTTGGCAGGTTTGTAGACTGCCTCAAGGTCATGTGTGGTGCAAAGTATTCATTATCCTAATGACCTTGACCTTGACTTCTGAACTTTCCTTTTTTAGCATTGGGTATATAATTAATTATAATTTGGACACAACCATATACATTCTTGATCATCATGACCTAGGGAATGTAGTGGGAAACATTTGAAGTTACCTGACCTTCACATTTGACCTTGAGGCTGTTATGTGAAAACATTGGCTGTAGCCTGAAAACACGTATCTGTAGTTTGAAAACAGTTGACTGTAGACCATTTAAACCATAATAATATATTCGCCATCAACATCACTCAGGAGATATAGTGGGATACATTTCAAAATGTTACTCTACAGACCTGGGCTGTTCACATTAAAACAAACAACTGAAAAATGTTGATTGTAGACCCATTTAACCATGTGTATTCGTGATCAGCATCAGCGGGGAAATGCATCAGGAGACATTTTGAAGTACTATGCTGGCGACTGCTATTCTGAGGACCTGGGCCGTTCGCATAAAACAAACAACTGTAGTTTGAAAACCGTTGGTTGGAGATCCCTATAACCATGCATATTCGTGATCAGCATCACCAAAGGAATGCAGTTGGAGACATTTCGAAATGCTATAGTGGCAACTGCTATTCTAAAGACCTGCGCTTAGCATTGGCTATTTTTGGTCACCATTGTGTTTACACTCACATAACCTCTTATATCCATATGACCTAATGATTGCAGTGGGAGAGATTTGAAGTTGCTTGAACTTGACCTTAACATTTGACCTTAAGGCTGTTACATGAAAAGGGGCTGTATTTCAGGAACCACTGGACATAATTACTTCATTTTTGTGTGTGTGGAAGTGTATAAATAAAGGACACAAAGAGGACGGGCGCTAAGATGTGGGACAGGGGAGGGGGGAGGGGAGTTAGGGGAGTGTAAAGGGCCAAGGACATCAGCATCGCCAACAGAAATTGCCAGACCACATCTTGAACCTCCAGTGCAAACCACCGCCAAGGACCAGCATGACCCAATAAAGGCACTGGGGATATTTTGAACCTCTGGTGCAAACCTCCACCAAGGACCAGCATGACCCAATAAAGGCACTGGGGATATTTTGAACCTCTGGTGCAAACCTCCGCCAAGGACCAGCATGACCCAATAAAGGCACTGGGGATATTTTGAACCTCTGGTGCAAACCTCCGCCACGGAATAACTGCCGCGAAGCGAAGCGAGCGCGGGGAGTAGCTGCTAGTTAACTATAAACATATAAGCTTTTCCCCCCACTCAGTGCTTTGGACGTTCGAGTAGGCCTGCGGTCATGTAAACCCTTGGAACTTTCAATATTTTCTTTTAGAAAAAAACGTTTTTATTAACTTTTTTTCTTTTTTCAAAACATTTTTGTAAGCAACATTGTCAAAAGTGTATTTTGCTGCCAACTTCACAAAAATACTTTCACAAAATAATATCGGTTCTTCCTACTCTGGCTGGATTAGATGATAAATCTGAAGGCATAAGCGCCTGTCTAGTCTGTCTTGGCATAGTTTGGCTTGGCCTAGAAAAACAGTGGGGGTAACGTGGTAGTGTTTGTCTTACCCCTTGACCCGACATCAAGTTATGCGAACCTTGACAGACTGGACAGCTTCTAGACCAAATAATGTGCCCCTACTACATAGGCCTACACAGCAGTAGGCCTACAGCAGATTGTAGGCCGACGTCCCCCCGTGGGGATACCGGGGGGTCTTTTGCATAAATAGTTCCCCCACCTTCTGGAAGTTCTGTGCTTGTAGCTTCCTCTAATCTGTTACTCTATTTGACTCTGCCTTTTCCCTTTGCTTACTGTCACTTACTATCTTTCTGCCTTTCCAGTCCATTCTCCTGCCTTTTTTTTTCTTCACGAAACGCTTTCAAGAACATTTCCTCCAGCCGAAGTCGGACTTGCTGGGCCTAACTATTTCTTAGTTAGGCGCATAACGGCAGCATGCGCATCTGCGCTCATAATTGACAAGAAACTGTCTGAGCGATCGAAGAAGAAGTAGGCCGACGTAGATCTACACCCAGGCCGCTCCTGTCACTCAACTCGGTCAGTCTTCTGAGCCGCAAAACCAATCTACTTCGCATGAATACATCGAACCACGAACTGTGTACGTCCCTTTCGAGCAAAGTTTTGTTTTCACTCGAATGTAATGTGTGCAAGTCTGTCGTTTCCGACAACGACTGCCAGATAGCAGAGGGGGCAGATGCTATACCGGCGGGCTGGGCTAGAATTTGTTTTTAAATTATTATTTTTTAGCGGAGATGCCTTGCCTAGGGTACATCCCCACTCTTTCGGTCAAAGGGATTTGAGGACAGCTGGCGTTGGGGAAGGTCCCCAAAGGCCAATCCATACCTGTGACTGCAGCACTAAAGCCAGTGCAAAGACCTTCGTGTCTACAACTTGTACAAGAGACTAAACTGTACCTTGATTTTCCATTACTTTGAAAACAATAATCTATTGTACAGCTCTCATGTTACTGTTGGTCCATACTAACAGGCTAATGTCAAACCAATGATTTGAGCATAGGCCATAATAAAATACAACTTGGGCATAAGATAAATGGATTTATATGGGGGCATTGGTTGATATATTTTGAAGGTGTTCTATATTAAAGCACATCACTGTTTATGTTAATGTTACCTGAGGAACATTCGATGGTTCTGACAGCAAGATCCCTATGATACATAATTTGAGCACGTGATAGGTTACCCGTGGTGATTGAGTGAATTTAAAATTCATTCAAAGTCAACAGAAACAAAAACCTAGAGCGTTAAACGCTAGATCAACCAGCCGCGCGGCAGCATTTTCGTCTCCAGCGACCTTGACCTTTGACCAATGACTTTCATTTTGGAACTTGGTCTAGATATCCTAACTACCTACCCGTATGAAAAATTTCATCCTCCGACGCGCCTTCGTCCAAACCCTTTCACGGCAACAAAGATAGAAACATAGATAGATAGATGGATAGATAGATAGATAGAATGATAGATCGATAGATAGAATGATAGATAGATAGATTATAGATAGATAGTAGACCCCCCCCCCCCCCCCCGCCCCCCCCCCCCCACACACACACACAAAAAGAAGAAAAAAAAGAAGAAGATCTTTTCTGGCATATAACCCCCGATATTCAAGACATTGCACAAAAGCATTCACACTCTTCGTCTTTCTCATCCTCATCAGTGTCCTCCTCTTCCTCCTTCTTTTCATCGTTTTCGTCGCCTACCCTTCCCTCCTTCTCCTCCTCCTCCTCGCTCTCCTCCTAATGTTATCTCCCTCCTTGTTATTTTCCTCCTTGTGCTCTTCCTCATTGTTCTCTCCTTCTTGGTCCTAGTCTCCCTCTTTGTTCTCCCCATCCTTATCCTCCCTCCCCCTCTTTGTTCTCTCCTTCTTGGTCCTAGTCTCCCTCTTTGTTCTCCCCATCCTTATCCTCCCCCTCTTTGTTCTCTCCTTCTTGGTCCTAGTCTCCCTCTTTGTTCTCCCCATCCTTATTCTCCCCCTCTTTGTTTTCTCCTTGGCTTATTGTCATATTATTTGTTCTCCTCCTTGTTCTCTCCTTGCTTGTTCTCTCCCTCTTTGTTATCTCTCCTTGGGTTTTTTTTCTCTTTGTCATCTCTCACCTTGTTCTCTCTCCCTCTTTGTTATCTCCCTCTTTGTTCTCTCCCTCTTTGTTACATTTCTCTCCTTGTTTATTCTCTCCTTCTTTGTTCTCTCCCTTCAAGTTCTCTCACTCTTTGTTTTCTTCCTCTTTGTTCTCTCCTTTTTTCTCCTCATCTTTGTTCTATTCCTCCTTGTTCTCTCCTTTGTTCTCTCCCTTCAAGTTCTCTCACTCTTTGTTTTCTTCCTCTTTGTTCTCTCCTTTTTTCTTCTCATCTTTGTTCTATTCCTCCTTGTTCTCTCCTTTGTTCTCTCCCTTCAAGTTCTCTCACTCTTTGTTTTCTTCCTCTTTGTTCTCTCCTTTTTTCTCCTCATCTTTGTTCTATTCCTCCTTGTTCTCTCCTTTGTTCTCTCCCTTCAAGTTCTCTCACTCTTTGTTTTCTTCCTCTTTGTTCTCTCCTTTTTTCTCCTCATCTTTGTTCTATTCCTCCTTGTTCTCTCCTTTGTTCTCTCCCTTCAAGTTCTCTCACTCTTTGTTTTCTTCCTCTTTGTTCTCTCCTTTTTTCTCCTCATCTTTGTTCTATTCCTCCTTGTTCTCTCCTTTGTTCTCTCCCTTCAAGTTCTCTCACTCTTTGTTTTCTTCCTCTTTGTTCTCTCCTTTTTTCTTCTCATCTTTGTTCTATTCCTCCTTGTTCTCTCCCTTCAAGTTCTCTCACTCTTTGTTTTCTTCCTCTTTGTTTTCTTCTTCTTTATTCTCCCCCTTCTCTTTGTTCTATTCCTCCTTGATCTCTCCCTCTTTATTCTCCTCCTTGTTCTCTCCCTCTTTGTTCTGTTTCTCTTTGTTCTCTCTTTCTTGTTATTTCCTTCCCTTTCTTCTCTCCTTTCTTGTTATCTCCATCCCCCTCTTTCTTTCCCTCCTCTTTCTTCTCTCTTACTCTTCCTTCTCCTTAATATTCTTGTTTCTGTTGGTGGTGATAGTGGAGAGCCTCATGTTCGTTTTCTCCTCTCACTCACATTCAGTAGCGGCCATTGACATCCGAGGGCTCCTGAAGGCATGCAGTGAGGGCATTATCGGGTAGTGTCACGATTATAATGTTATCTTAGCACTCGAAAGGCATGACCACCGCATCAAGTGTTAATGCACAGGTCAAGTGGCTAGTGACCCTCATTTCGACTATTTTAACATATTGATTGATTGATTTGAGGTCCGATGTGGGGTCTTTCTTTCTGTTTGAATGATTGAAACTTTAGCTGTGATTGATTGATTTGACTGACTGTAGGATCATTATATGGTGAGGAGGTAGGGTTGTTGGTAGGCAAATGTGAACTGTCAATGACCTAGAAGAACGACAAGAGTGTTTTTGCCTCGTTGTTTTCATCTCAGATAAGAGCGCTTTCGTGTCTCTGGAAAGATTGTTTACTCACGGAGCTCTATTTCCGGAGCTCTTTAAAGGGGCACCCTGACGGATGTGTTTTTGCAGGAAACACGTCGAGATCACCAGGAACACACCCTTTACAGAGATCGCAACACTCACTTTGCTCTGGGTTCCTAGAAATCAAACCGTCAAATCGGGGATTCCTCCTTGGCGGAGGTGCTGGAAGTAAAATTATTTCAGTGAAAGAGAAGGCATGTCTTTTCTGATGGCCGCCTGAGTTTATACCAAATCGTTTGCACGAAATTTCCATATTACAATAGGAGTTTCGTTCACAACAAAGGAAATAGCTCTAATTTGTTTTATTATACTGCACTACAAAAAAGAAAAAAGACTTCTACTACAATGAGTGGCCTCCACCCACCCCATTCAAAATGGCTTCTCTCTACGGCATCTCCACCAAGGAGGAATCGCCGTTTTGACGGTTTGTTTTCTAGGAAATCAGTGCAAAGTGACTGTTCCGATCCTTGAAAAGGCTGTCTTTCTGGTGATCTCGACGTGTTTCTTGCAAAAGCTCATCCGTCAGGGTCCACCTTTAAATAAACGATTAAGCTACTTCATACCACAGGGCACGGTGTTCCTTGCTACAAGTGTAGGTATGAATAATTTATTGTCCATCTGCAAGCCTTGCACAGTTCACGAGTACTACGAGTGCCACTTAGCGACGAATTGCCTACTAAGCTTACCAAGCGATAACTAATAAACAGTCATTGGAATATTATTGTTCAAGGGAGAACTAATGTCGTGATGTTGTTTTTGCTTTTTTGTTTTTTTGTTGTCGTTGAAGAAGAAGAAGATGGTGGTGATTATGATGATGATGACAATAATGATGATGATGATTATGAAGAAGAAGAAGAAGAAGAAGAGGAAGAAGAAGAGGAAGAGGAAGAGGAAGAAGATGGTGGTGATTATGATGATGATGATAATGATGATGATGATGATTATGAAGAAGAGGAAGAAGAAGAGGAAGAGGAAGAAGATGGTGGTGATTATGATGATGATGATAATAATGATGATGATGATTATGAAGAAGAAGAAGATTATTATTATGATGATGATATCGTCGTCGTTGTTGTTGTCGTCATCGATCGTTGACTGTTGTTGACAGCCTTAAAAAAAATACCTAAGTGGATATGAATACACAATTTAGATTTTAAAAATTGAATTGTTGGAAGGGTGGGAGAGCCGACGACACCCCTACACCCCCTTTCTTCTTCTTTCCCATACCCTCCCCTCACAAATATGAGATTGACCTCACTCAAGTTCACTGACCCAAAACAGCACACCCTTGTACTATTTTCGTTTTCGGTTGCCCTTACGGTCAATGCATTAAAGGACCTTTCACCTTTCCAATGTTACCACCTAACCTTAACCCTTTCTCTCCCTCTGCTACTCCTCTAAGCCTTCGTAAGCTAGTTCACACGCAGTCACAGTGGCACTAGGGGAAGACGGGGTAAAAAGCGCATGGGCGGGTAAGAAGCCCACCCCAATTATCTCATGAAATGAAGCAAATTTCAGTCTCATTTTGCCCATGAGACGAGCGTTAATGTCTAGCATTCATCTCATGGGCAAATTTGACTGAAATGTTCTTTATTTCATGAGATAATTGGGGTGGGCTTCTTACCCGCCCATGCGCTTTTTACCCCGTCTTCCCCTACCAAACAGAAATACTAGCAGGCCTAAAACTCAACATGGAAATAGTGAGTTATCCCCTGTTACTTCCATCACTAATTAGGCCCGGTGCTAATGAGGGACTAGACACGATAATTTAGGCTTACTATAAGGCCGTGTACACATATAAGCGGATA
>CM065680.1:71597473-71612473 GCA_017654935.2 Phymorhynchus buccinoides
ACCCCCTGGTCTGACACACACGTCGTAGGCCTACGTCTCCCGGTGATCATAAAAAGAAATGCTATCCCCCGCAAAACAAACCATAATATCAGTTTTCAGCAGAACAATCTAAACAATAGAGTGTATTTCGCTGGTTTTCAGTTTAGTCCAACAACATGGGCTGGAAGGGAAAGAGGGGACTGGCTGGCTGGAGCTAGTGGTGGTGGTGGTGGTGGTGGTAGTTTTAAAAACAAAATGATGAGACAGCGGATGGCTATGTGGGTCACTGCCGCACAGTGTCTGTCTGGCGAGGTGTAGGCCTTACCCTAAGCCAGGTAAGGTCAGATACCTGGGGACAGGTGGAAAGCTTGTAGATCACAGATCACCCACCCCGCTTCCACACGTCCGGGGGTGGTGAAAATCTGCTGGATTGCCGGTGCGGTGGCACATAGGGCCCGACGACACACCAGTGGTTTCTAACACCCCCACCCCTACCCCCAACCACCTCCGGGCCATCTCCCTATCGGCCTACCCCAGGCCTACCCTTTTACTGCTACCACCCCGACCGTCTAACTCCCAGCCCCCTGGTCCCATGACTCACGCAGTAGCTCTTTTTACCTTGACCCGGCTTGTACCGGCTGTCTATAGCTGTCTGACGACTAGGCCTACTGCCAGCCAGCCGTTGTCCCTTTTGAAAAAGGGCATATTAGGCCTATTTACCTAGTGTGCTATCTCTCTCTCTCTCTCTCTCCCCTGGCGGTGTTTCAGAGTTTAAACCCACCCCTTGCTTATTTCAGCTCCTCTGCTGTGTTGGAATGTCTGATAGATGATAAAATTACTGTCAACACTAGCTTTTTTTTGTCAATCGGGAAGTCACGTAGTTTTCTGGTGTTTCAAACTGTATTTCCCCCGTGGGGATACCGGGGGGTGGGTGGGTGTCTTTTGTATAAATAGTTCCCCCACCTTCTGGAAGTTCTGTGCTCGTAACTTCTGTCAGTCTCTTTGGCTCTGCCTTTTTCCTTTGCTTACTGTCATCTGCTATCTTTCTGCCTTACAGGTCCATTCTCCTGCCCTTTTTTTTTCAGAGTTTAAACACTTTCAAAAAATATTTCCTCCAGCCTAAGTCGGACTTGCTGGGCCTAACTATTTTTTAGTTAGGCGCAGTAACGGCAGTTTTGACGCATCTACGCTCATAATTGACAAGAAACTGAGCGATCGAAGAAGAAGAAGAAGACGAAAAAGAAGAAACTGTACTGACCAAGTCAAAGTCGTGTAGGGGAAGACTTTGGGTACTGTCAGCGCTATGGGCGGGTAAGTCCAAGCCCCTGCCAATTATTTCATGAAATAAAGAAAATTTCAGTCAATTTTGCCCATGAGACGAATGCTGGGCCTAACTATTCTCGTCTCATGGGCAAAATGCAGCATGACTGCATCTGCGCTTAATTTCATGAGATAATTGGGATGGGCTTCTTACCCGCCCATGCGCTTTTTACCCCGTCTTCCCCCAGTTTATAAAGCAGAAATGTACACCATCTTATTTATTTATTAAGACAACTTTTACATCTTGGGCCCAGTTGTGACAGTTGTTGCCATGTATCAGAGGATCAATGGGAAGAACAATTTCGGCGGCTAGGGTTGGCATGCCTTCTGCTGATTGTGTTGTCAGATCTTGGAGCGGCACACTCTGGAACATAATTATTTAAAAAATAAATAACAATTGATAGTATTTCTATAGCGCCTTTCTATAATTATTTTACACTTCCATTGCTCTTCCATTCACTGATACACCCGCAGTCACACAAGACATTATTACCCAATCATTCACCCAGGTACAAGATCAAGAAGAAAAAACCTACAAACCGAATGGGGTGACCGGAATAACGTCGAACGTTGCGCCTAAGGTCGAAACAAAATGGCATGACTGACAAGTGTGCCTAATATGTCGAAAATTTCATGTAAGTTATACGTTTGAGCCTAAGGTCGAATGAACAGTTGAGCCCAACGTCGAATTTCAAAGTTGTGCCTACGGTCGAATGTACGGTTGAGCCTAAGGTCGAATGCACAGTTGAGCCCAACGTCGAATTTCAAAGTTGTGCTTAAGGTCGAATGCATAGTTGAGCCTAACGTCGAATTGCAGAGTTGTGCCTAAGGTCAAATTGCACAATAACAAAAGTTTTCATGTTCATGCAATGTAGAATTTTTGCCAGATCCTTCCAGGATTCGGTACATCTTGACGCTCTCTTGCTGCCACACTGACAGAATCTGTGGCAATAATACATTCTGATTTAAATTACTTTAGTGAGATCTTCTTCATCGAATGGCAAGAGCGCATGCCATTAGTGCACGTGAAACTAACAACAGATGAGATTCACTCACCCAACTGGTGTCGGATGTTTCTAAATTTTGTTATAAAGAGAGAAAGAGAGAGAGAGAGAGAGAGAGAGAGAGAGAAAGAGAGAGAGAGAGAAAGAGAGAGAGAGAGAGAGACCTTTGGCTCAGCCGTTAATTCGACCTTAGGCACATCTTTGCAATTCGACCTTAGGCTCAACTTTGCATTCGACCTTAGGCTCAACTTTGCATTCGACCTTAGACTGAACCGTACATTCGACTTTGGGCGCAATTTTGCAATTCGACGTTAGGCTCAACTTTGCATTCGACCTTAGGCTCAACCGTATATTCGACGTTAGGCACAGCTCTGCAATTCGACATTAGGCTGAAATGTGCATTTACTTATTTTTGACCTTAAGCACACCTGTACATTCGACCTTAGGCGCAACCGTACTTTCGACCTTGTTCCGGATTCCCACCGAATGAGCTTTGAAAGTAGTGAGTCTTGAGTTTAGCTTTGAAAGTAGAGATAGTTGGCTCATGGTGGAGATCGACTGGGAGGGGCAAACAGCAGGGGCACTGGGAATGGGAATGGCATGGGAATCCTTATGCAAGTAAACTAAATTATATAAACAGCTAATACTATCCTCTTCCTGTTTGTCCACCACAGCTTCTCTTCATGTTGAATCAAGTTTCAAGTTTCAAATTTATTTCCAAAAAAAGCCCCATGGGGGTACATGGAAGAGAAAGAAAGGAAAAAAAGAACGTAAAAAAACAACAAAAACAAAAACAAAACAAAAAACGAGATGCTATTCACAAGAAAAGCGCTCGATAAACAGGCTTGACTAACACTTCCAATCAAACTAGACAAAGGTTACAGCATGCAATGTCACTACAGTTCACAAAATTATGAACACAATACATCACATATTCTTTAGTATCTCTGTATCATAGCTAGTCGCTGCATACTACAGTATATCAATACAACATTAATGGAGAAAAAAACCCAACCAAACCCCCCAAAAAAAAACCCGTCAGTTAAAGCAATCCGTAAGTTAAAGTACATTAAATCACAGCTCGACCAATTTTTCCTATTACGTGGCAACAGAAAATGTCATGCAAAAACAACAAAAAAGACTTTTCTTTTTTCTTCTTCCCTTTTTTCCTTTCCTCCCTCCCTTCTCCCTTTTTTTCGGTGATTGGCACTACAGTCATGATTTCCATCGCTTTAACGCATTGTAGCCGCGCTGCCACTGCATAGCACAACACAAAATTATAACAATGGATCAATCACTGGTTGTGCATTACGATTCTGACAAATTTAGCTAAATTTTGTAATTTTTTCTTATTCTCTGTTGTAAATAATTTATTGAAATTAATCGTATTAGGATGTCTGTAATAGAACGGTTTCACAAGTTGGTGCCTACTATTGCTAAAAAAGGGGCATTTGAAAATGTAGTGAAATTCGTCTCCTAAGTCATTAAGACCACACTTGTTACACACTCTCTCCTCGTGACTTATACCATTTATACGTCCTTGCTGTATAGGCAACCTATGGTTTAAGATTCTATATTTAAGAATACTCTTTGCTTGGTATTCTGGAAGAATTTTTAAATATTTCTCAAACACAAAGTTTTCTTTGAACATTCGATAATCAGTGTAAAGTTCATTAGCATTTAGCTCGGCTCGCCATACTTGAACAAAATGGTCTCGAAGGCGCATATCTATTTGTTTCTTGAAAGAATGCTGACTAAGATTAAGGTCAAACTGCTGAAGCCAAAAATTACTGAAACCTAAAGAATTTAAAGTGTTATGTATAGTTTGGAGATAATTTGATCTGTACTCACCAGAAATGTAAAGCGTCAAAAGAAATTTATATACGATGCTGGAGAGGTTACTAGAGTTGGCAACATCTTGAAGTTTGAACCAAAAACTCAGCATACGACTTTTTGCAAAGATATTTATGGGATAACGACCTATTTCACCAAGAACCATGTACGTAGGTGTCGATTTATTTACGTTTAACACTAACTTATAGTACTTAAGTTGCAGCCTCACTGCCAAATTACATATTTGTGGGCACCAGACTTCACATCCAAACAGAATGATAGGGGCTATCATTTTATCAAAAAGCTCGATTTGTATTTCTACTGGTAACATGAGTTTTCTACATTTACGTAACAACGAAAACATTGCTCTTGAAGCTTTATCCCACAACTTCCTCTGTGCTAAGTTGAATTTATTATTAAAATTAAATGTCACTCCTAGGTACTGAAAATCAAACGCAACTTCTAATTTATGCTCGTTATATTTAAACTCAGGTATTTTTCTTATTTTTCCTCTTGAAAAGACAACTACTTTTGTTTTTGAAACATTAATCTTCAGCTTGTTCTGGGAACAATAGGCATGCATAGAATCGAGTGCATTTTGTAGCGAAGCAGGAGATTCAGCTAGAATAACTGTATCGTCCGCGTACAAAAGCAAGAACATGTTAAAAAGCTGGTCAACTTCCGGCTCCTCAATACGCATATACTGTGCACTAGCTTTCAAAAGACAGAGAACAAAAGAGGTGACAAATTTTCGCCTTGCCTTACCCCGGAACTACACTCAAAAAAGGATGACAAAGAGCCATTCCAAGAAACACAAGACTTAGCTTTGGCATATAAAGCTTTCACAACATTCAAAATATTTCCTCTCACATTCTTATTCATCAGTTTGTCCCACAGAAGTGCACGATCTACAAGATCGAAAGCCTCAACAACTCGCTTTGATAATGCTCCCCAACTGTGCCTGTGCTTGGCCATGGTTTTGCCATCTTTTCCTGGAAAACCTGCTGCACTGATCTGACCCTTCAGCTGGTTCTTAAATGCCTTTGTGAACTCCTCTGTTGTGCTTGCATTCTCATTATCTTCCATAGAGCATGGCTTGGAGCATTTGTTTGCCCAGTTATGCTTCTGAGAAAAGCTATCTGGGGAGAAGTGTGGCCTCCGTGTTTGGGATGTTGGGGCTATCAATCATCATTGGGCCCAGAACGGTCAGTACCTCTCGTGTGGACAATACCTGGATTTTCAGTGCACCTTTTGCTGGATTGACCGTTGCAGACAATAGTTCTGATTAAATATAAAGCGACTTACACGTTATTTTAACTGTCTGGTTTGGGTGACTCTGGTTATGGGCACTGATAGGAAGGGAATCTTCTTCCAATGTACGGCTGCCCTGGTCAATGAGAGGCACAATTAAAACAGAAGAGACTGATGCGCAACTTCAGAGATCTCTGGTAACTGAATTAAACAACCAATAAATGGAAAGAACTCTGAAGACACGGGTCCTGTGTTTTAGGGCACACTAACAACTTGACAACCATGGTTACCAGCCGCGAGCGAAGCTGGTAATGTTTTCAGAGATTTTGTTTGTTCCTGGCTATGTGGCTGTCTACGTGGCTATGTTACCACGATAACGTTTGAACGGAGAGACATAGGAAGCTCAAATTTTGCATGCGGATAGGTAGTTAGAATATCTGGGCCAAGTTCAAAGGTGAAGGTCATCGGTCAAAGGTTAAGGTCACGAGCCGTTTTTTGCAAGACACAGTCCAAGGAAAATAATTATTGTACGGAGGGACCTATAGGAGGCTCAAATTTTGCATGCGGATAGATAGTTAGAATATCTAGGCCAGGTTCAAAGATGAAGGTCATTGGTCAAAGGTCAAGGTCACTGGAGTCAGTTTTTTTACACAGACCAAGGGAAACAACTCTTGCTTTGAAACAGGCCACCACTCTGCACCTTGTTTCTTCCTCTGTCAAAGTCACACTAGTGTGAGTCAGTGGCTTGGCTTTCTATGAGTGGAGCCGCTTTTTGCAAGACACAGTACAAGACCTGGTTTTCTCATTCACCAATTTTGTCAGTTGAAGGTTAATGTTAGGGTTGTGCTCTCTCTCTCTCTGTCTCTCTCTCTCTCTCTCTCTCTCTCTCTCTCTCTCTCTCTCTCTCTCTCTCTCTCTCTCTCTCTCTCTCTCTCTCTCTCTCTCTCTCTCTCTCTCTCTCTCTCTCTCTCTCTCACCCCCCCCCTCTCTCTCTCTCTCTCTCTCCTCTCTCTCTCTCTCTCTCTCTCTCTCTCCCTCTCTCTCTCTCTCTCTCTCTCTCTCTCTCTCTCTCTCTCTCTCTCTCTCTCTCTCTCTCTCTCTCTCTCTCTCTCTCTCTTACCCTTGTGAAATAAAGGTTCGTTATCCGAGTCAGCCGCGAGTCGAGTCACTGCAGCCGAAAATGCTGCCGCGCGGTTGGTGATCTAGCGTTTTAATGCTCTAGTTTTGTTTGTTTTCAACTGAAAATGTATGCATTCTCCAGCTACATCATAAAGAAGCTACCAGCAACTGATGTACAGAGACGTCACCAATGATTAGCATGTGCTCCTTTTCTTCTTCTTCTTCAATCGCTCAGACAGTTTCCTGTCAATTATGAGCGCAGATGCGTCATGCTGCCGTTGTGCCGCCTCACTAAGAAATAGTTAGGCCCAGCAAGTCCGACTTTGGCTGGAGGACATGTTTTGCTAAAAGTGTTTCGTGAAAAAAAAGGCAGGAGAATGGACCGGTAAGGCAGAAAGATAGTAGATGACAGTAAGCAAAGGGAAAAGGCAGAGTCAAAGAGAGTGACAGATTAGAGAAGTTACAAGAACAGAACTTCCAGAAGGTGGGGGAACTATTTATTTTAAAAAAAGCCCCCCCCCCTTCCGGCATCACCACGGGGGGTGCTCCTTTTGAAACCGTCTCTGTTACGATATTGTTTTAGACTTCCAGTGCAGATTTCTAATGCCATAGCATCACCACATCATCTGTAACTCCGATGCAGGAGTGTTTTAAGAGAGAGAGAGAGAGAGAGAGAGAGAGAGAGAGAGAGAGAGAGAGAGAGAGAGAGAGAGAGAACACTGGAACTGGAACACTGGAAATTTCATTGTCAATACCACACATGGCAGAGAGAGAGAGAGAGAGAGAGAGAGAGAGAGAGAGAGAGAGAGAGAGAGAGAGAGAGAGAGAGAGAGAGAGAGAGAGAGAGAACGAAAGAACGAACGCGTGAATGTTTAATGCTTTTAAGCTTTGTGCAGCCCATTAAGCATGCCGCGCGATGTACAATGAGAGAGAGAGAGAGACTGAGAGAGAGAGAGAGAGAGAGAGATTGTAAACGCCGCCGTGGTTAAAGGTCAAGAACCTGATCGTTAATGATTCCATGAATGACCTCAACAAACTGTGTAAACATGCATTAAACTATCCGTTTCCTCCGTCCAGCTGACAGACAACCTGACAACAGGGAGATACCGGGTCACAGCGTTTGTCTCCCTCTGAGGTCCAAAACTAGATGGGTGGGGGGTTACTAATCTTGGTCAGCACCGGTCGTAAATCACGGAGTGCTTTTTCTGCTGGCTGACAATAAGCTGGTTGTAGCACCACTAGCCTCCTTGAAAGCTGAATCAGTGGTCAGGGTGATTTACTGGGAATAGAGCTCCTACCCCCATTCATTTCCTGCTCCCCTGGGCCTGAAAAGTTGTTCACACGTCCTGGCGATAAACACGCGGAAGTAAACACGCATACATACACATACACACGTCAGCGCGCACGCATATGCATACACGCACACAGGCACGCAAACACACACGCGCGCACACACGCACGCACGCACGCACGCACGCACGCACGCACGCACGCACACACACGCGCGCGCGCACACACACACACGCACGCACATACACACACACACACACACACACACACACACACACACACACACACACACACACACACACACACACACACACACACATAAAGTGAACACAATGAAGAGAAGGGCAATGAAAACATACTTTCAAGATTTGGTAACTTCCTCCCAGAATCAGAAATCAATTTGGAAAGCTATTAACCTTTTGACTAACAGAAATTCTGACCATAAAGCGCATTGTCCAATATCAGAATTATCACCTGATGATTTAAACTCTCATTTCGCTAATGTTGCTGATAAGTTAATCACCAATGACAAAACACATGAAAATGATTTACAAGAACTGGGTGATTACTGTCGTTCAAAAAATATTTCAACACCCTTTACCATACTGCCCATTTCTGTGACTGAAACGTTGAATTACTTATTACATTTAAAACAGTCAGGATCAAGGGACTTAGATGGATTAGATAGTAAGATTTTAAAACTAGCTGCACCTGCCATTGCAGACACGCTTACTTATGTTTACAATCTTTGCATTGATAAAGGACAATTTCCTACCCAATTTAAACAAGCAAAAGTAATACCCTTTTATAAATCAGGTGATCGTACCAATCCCTCGAATTATCGCCCTATATCAGTACTTTCGCTCCTGTCAAAGCCACTGGAAAAACATATTCAATTGAATTTATGTAAGCATCTGAACCATTACGATCTACTTCATGAAAATCAATCAGGTTTTCGTGAAAACCACTCGTGTCACACATCTCTGACACATCTTACTGACAGATGTCTTTCAAATATTAATAATAACGAGTTTACTGGAATTCTTTTTATTGACTTTGCTAAGGCATTTGATGTTATTAATCATGCCCTTTTGACAAGAAAACTTAAGTACTACAATTTGTCCAGTCACGCCATTACATTTATTTCCTCTTTTCTTTGCGACCGTCAACAGCTCGTTGAAATCAGCTAAAAAAAGATCAACATTATTACCAATTAAGTTTGGAGTTCCTCAGGGCTCAGTATTAGGACCCATTTTATTTTCTCTTTATGTAAATGACTTACCGCTATGTTTACAATGTTCCTCTGAAATGTTTGCTGATGACACATCTTTACAGTCTTGTAATAGTAACCCTAACGAATTGGTAAATGACCTCCAGAAAAATGTTGAAAAATTAGTGAACTGGACTGAAGAAAATCATATGTCTCTAAATACTACCAAAACAAAATGCATGTATGTTACCACGAGACAAAAAAGACAGAAAATGAACTCCTCGTTCCCATCATTGTTCATTCAAGATCAAAAGATAGAAGAAGTATCTTCACATAAAGTCTTAGGTGTTGTTATAGACAATAATTTATCATGGTCAAATCATATATCTAATCTTGGCAAACGCATTTCAAAAAGAATATATCAACTTGCAAGAATAAAAAGATTTTTGAATCGTGACGCACGAAAAAGCTTTTTTCATGCACATATCTTATCCCTTATAAATTATGCATCAACTCTTTGGGACAATAGCAGCGAAACAAATCTGAAACAATTAAATCGTTTACACAAACGAGCCATAAAATTAATACAGTTGAAGTCCAGTTCACTCACTAAATGTGATTACAAATCTTTAAACATCCTGCCATTTAAGGAAAGACTATTATATAACAAATGTGTATGCATGGAATGTACAGCGTTGTGAATGGAATAGCCCCTAAGAAAATCACCCAACATTTTGTTAGCAACGAAAGCAGACATACACACAAACTTTCTTTTCCCAGACCCCGTAATAATCTTTATAAATCTAGTTTATTGTACTCCGGCTGTACGGCGTGGAACAATTTATCTTTTAATTTAAAATCGTGTACATCAAGACAGACATTTATGAAAGCACTTAAATTTCATATGTTAGAAACCCTATGAATTAGTCTCTAACTTTAGAAATTTAGCACCTATTCCGTCGGGATATGTCCTTTTAATTGATACTTTACAATGTTTATACTTTGATTGTTCTTTGCTTTGTTCCATTGTGTCCGGGACATTTGTTAATATGGGTGATGGGGAGGAAATGAAATGGGGAAGGGACAACCACATTCACTTCAATATCCCATTCATTTATTCTCTCTCTCTCTCTCTCTCCTCTCTCTCTCTCTCTCTCTCTCTCTCTCTCTCTCTCTCTCTCTCTCTCTCTCTCTCTCTCTCTCTCTCTCTCTCTCTCTCTCTCTCTCTCTCTCTCTCTCTCTCTCTCTCTCTCTCTCTCTCTCTCTCTCTCTCTCTCTCTCTCTCTCTCTCTCTCTCTCTCTCTCTCTCTCTCAATAGAGTTATTTCAATGCGTTATATTATTAGGCTAATGTTTAGTAGTTTGGAATGTTTTGTTTTGCATGTTGAGTTATTTTTCCAGTTGCTTTCGTATTACTTTTCATTCTGAGGACAGGATGAAAAAAAGCTGTCAAGCTTACTCCTTTATCCTCAATAAAGATCATTTTGACTTGACTTGACTTGACTTGACATTGAGACACTGTGACTCACGCAGGGGGGTGGGGGCCTTAGAGGAAAAGGGCATAAAACGAAAATGTATTTCAATGAGACATCATTCTCTCGAGAGAGAGAGAGAGAGAGAGAGAGAGAGAGAGAGAGAGAGAGAGAGAGAGAGAGAGAGAGAGAGAGAGAGAGAGAGAGAGAGACGTACGACGAACGAACGAACGAACGAACGCACGAATGTTTAATGCTTTTAAGCTTTGTACAGCCTATTAAGGCATGCCGCGTAATGTACAATGACACAGAGAGAGAGAGAGAGAGAGAGAGAGAGAGAGAGAGAGAGAGAGAGAGAGAGAGAGAGAGAGAGAGAGAGAGAGAGAGAGAGAGAGAGAGAGAGAGAGAGAGAGAGAGAGAGAGAGAGAGCTAAGAGCCTATATCATACTATATCATAGTTCAGCTGAACTCAGATATTTTATTTAGCTAGGATAAAAAAACCAATTTGAAGGTTAATCATCACAATTAGGCAGTCACTGTAAAGAGACGAATTGCATATCAGTGACACGACCATGACTCAAACAAATGTGTCACAGTAAATCAATGATGTAATACTAATATAGACATGCTCTTTATCACATAATTATGTCAAGGTCAAGATTTTGTTCTATCAGATTTATCAGTCTTTGCGGGAAGGCCATGGAGAACTTCACGTATAAATTTCGTACGCTGTAGTCTGTGATATTGCTTATGGACAATTTTAATGAAAGGGGTGCGCGTGCGCGCATACACGTACACACACATGTATGCGCTTGTGGACTCCATACTGTGGTGCGTGCGCGTGCACCTGCACTAGTTGCTAGGTACTCTAAAAGCTTCCCCATATTCCAATGAGAAAGTCTTTATTTGTGTTACACTACAGCGTCTGATACAACAGCCCTCCATTTTTGACCTTTTTCGTTTTATGAACTAGCTTGATCCATACAGAAGGGGGGGGAGGGGTGTCTTTTGCATAAATAGTTCCCCAACCTACTGGAAGTTATGTGCTTGTAATTTCCTCTAATCTGTCACTCTCTTTGACTCTGCCTTTTCCCTTTGCTTACTGTCATCTACTATCTTTCTGCCTTACCGGTCCATTCTCCTGCCTTTTTTATCACAAAACATTTTCAAAAACATTTCCTTCAGCCGAAGTCGGTCTTGCTGGGCCTGACTATTTCTTAGTTAGGCGCATAACGGCAGCATGACACATATGCGCTCATAATTGACAGGAAACTGTCTTAGCGATCGAACAAGAAGAAGAAGATCCATACAGGATGATAAAAACAACAACAACAAAGAACAAAAATCGAACCTATTTAATTTTTTGTGTAAAATCCTCTTCTTTAACATTTTGCCCCCAAACTGCAGATATTAAAAAATGGGGCTTTGGGGTACATTGTTTTTGTTTTGTATCGATCGATAGAGACAGGGTGTTAGCCATTTTCTTTTATCTCGTGTGACTTTTCAGTTCATTGAGATGAGCGAGACTGCATGCCATTTATGCCAATCTCTATCGTATCTGTGGGCACACATGGTCTATAAAACAGACTTATCAAGCAGACAGAAACACACACACACACACACACACACACACACACACACACACACACACACACACAGAGACACACACACACACACGACGACGACGACGACAGGATGTAAAAAGAGCTTTATCAAGCTTATTCCTTGACTTGACTTGACTTGACTTCACACACACACACACACACACACACACACACACACACACACACACACACACACACACACACACACACACACACACACACACACACACACGCGCGCGCGCGCGCGCGCGCGACGACGACGACAGGATGTAAAAAAAAGCTTTATCAAGCTTATTCCTTAACTTGACTTGACTTGACACACACACACACGCACGCACGCACGCACACACACACGCACACGCGCGTGTTGAGTCACTCACTGGAATTAACCCTTTCGCCGCCAATGTCGCATTTACGCACCACAATGGTTTAACACTCATGTCACTAGAAGGCATCAAATCCAGGCCTGCTATCCAAAGACCCTGTTTCTTATGTTAGGGAGGCAAGGATAGGCCTAGTGTTATTATACATGTCACAGTTCATAATTCCTAATATTGCAGATCAAATGTTTTTCTCTACCCAGCTAAGTTTAATGGAATTATTTGGCTGAAAAATGGCTGGCGGTGAAAGGGTTAACAATGGGTTCTTGAAGCAAATCCCTCACAACAGAGAACAGTATAGTAGCAGATGATAACACAGCTATCAGGCCTACTGTAATGGCTTCTGACCTGCTTCTGAGTCACACACACACACACACACACACACACACACACACACACACACACACACACACACACACACACACACACACACAGGGAGAGGTTTGTTATCAAGACACACTGATAACAAACCGGCATCACACAGTCTCTACCCTCCCCATCATTTCCCTTCAACTTCACTTGCTTCCCAGCAACCACTGTCCCTTTCTGTTAGCACGATAGCGATGGCTTGTACCCACGTGTCGTCATATCCGGCCACAAGGAGCGTGCCATATTATGGGAGACCGCCATCTTAGTCAGTAACTTTGTTTGAAAAATGCCAGATCGATGCTGTTTACACACAAATCTGACTAAGATGGCGACACTTCCGTTGGAAGGGTCGAGATGCGCATGCAGGTGGGGGGGGTGGGGGGGGGGGGGGGAGCCATACACAGGTATAATGAAAATACCGCAGTTTTGTCTACTATTTGGTATTTTGGTATTTGGTATATTCTAGTCACAGAGACTTATCTCTGTGAAATTCGGGCTGCTCTCCCCGGAGAGCGCGTCGCCGGCAAGTGCAGCACCTACCCAATTTTTTGTATAGGGGGTACAGGGTGAGGAAGGGGTGTGGGCACACTTGGAAAACCTAGCTATCAATTTGGCCATACCAGGCAGCGGGATTTCCCCCTGCTCTTACCGACTTTTAACTGCCGTGGGGTTTTTACGTACGTAAACGCACGGGTCAGACTAGCTTTAAGTGCCCATCCGAAGGACTGGACGTTCAGTTCGATTTTCCCGTCGATGAAGACAGAACGTCTTAACCACTCTGTCACCGTCCTGTACAGATGGTTCTCAGGCTATCTTGTATTTTACGCACAAAGCAGTCAGATACATTGATAAAGAACCAACCTTGAACCCCACTCTCCACCCCCACAGTCAGATACATCGGTAAGGAACAAAAGAAATAAAATCATTTGTTGTAACTGTTGTGTTGTACAGAGTAGGAGATACATACTGGAAAGAAGACTCCCATCCCCACCCCTCCGCTCACAAAATGGATGTAAGTTTCGCATTGGGAGTAATGTTCACATCATTTGCCATTCTCTGGGAAAGGGATAGAGTTAGGATCAGCCTAGGATTATTGAAATAATTTTAATTTACACAGGAAAATCCAAATTAATTCTGTTTTCATTGATACAAGTGTCTAGCCTAACATTGGAAGAAGCAGGCTTTGAGATTGAGGGTCCTGAACATGCGTGGGGTGTCTAAAGTACACCTTTGCCTTCTGACTACCGACCCCCCTTCTGGTCACTACCCTTGTTTCCTGGCCGGTAGAGCAGAGTGGAAAAGTATTTTACTGTTTATGTAGACCAGGGTTCGAGTTTCTCTAGACGACGGTCGCCGCGCGCATAACTGTTGCGCCTAAGAAACACTTAGGAAAACGTCAGTTTGCGGAAGAATATTACAAGCTCTTGTCTGATTGGTCCAAAAAAAAGTATTATTTTAACGAAACTTTAATGAACCAATCAACAACAAGAAATGTATTCACCCCATGCAAGTCACGTGATAGTTCGCCAAGAGATACTTTGAGAGTAGCCACAAAACGTTTTCGGCAAAAGTCGGCGAAAGAGGTGTTTCTTAGTACCGTTTTTGCCGATTTGCGCTCACGCTACGTAACGTTAGCCCTTGTGAAACGGCCCCCAGGCTTCTCACTACCGGTTCTTCCTGGCCGGTAGAGTGGACACCTATTTCACTGTTTCACCAGGCTCTGTGTGTTGCAACTTGAGGAGCATTCTCACCACCGATCAATACCTAGAGATAAAATTCGTTGTGCTTCTGTGTGTGCGCGCGCACGTGTGTGTGTGTGTGTGTGTGTGTGTGTGTGTGTGTGTGTGTGTGTGTGTGTGTGTGTGTGTGTGTGTGTGTGTGTGTGTGTGTGTGCGTGCGTGTGTGTGTGCGTGTGCGTGCGTGCGCGTGTATGTGTGTGTGTGTGTGTGTGTTTGTTTGTTTGCCCTGTAACCCATGAACCGGTGGACAGAATCGCTTCAAATGTTTTTGTATGCGGGTGTATCAGTCGTGGTATACAGATGGTCCCATAACGTCCAGTGCAACTCTCCGCCATGAAAGACGCACTTTTCTATAAGATGGTATTATTGTGTAGTACTGAAAGGGTAGTAACTCGTGGACTGGGTAGTAACTCAAGGACTGGACTGGCTGG
>CM065680.1:71617473-71619973 GCA_017654935.2 Phymorhynchus buccinoides
AGAAGTCGGAAAGTTTACTGAATATAAGGCCAACAGCCCCTTTCAGGGGGGGGGGGGAACAAACACTTAATACATTCACAATTGTATGAAAGAAAAATAAACAAAAGAACAAAACAAAACAAAACCATACATATGCATATAAACAATAAACAACCATGCGTAACTAAAACACCAGGTTCACAAAATATTGGATAGAAAGTCAACACATCATACACGATCAATGTTGGCCTGGCTGTATAAAGTATTATCCAACAACAACATTCTAGACTTACATTCATGTGACGAGGTAATGGGTTAAAAGGCTAAGTCCCTAGGGGAGACTTTTAGTGTGTTAAATTTTCAAGTAGAAAATTTGCCTTTAGCCCACTTCTCTAGGGTGTGGGAGGTGAGCAACTTTCCCTGCCCCTTTTCATCTAATAAATTTATATTTGTGCCCGGGTTCTGGCTCGTATGGTTGTAAGAAATACAAGTGGTTGAATTGCTCTAAATGGCAGACAGAGAGAAGTAGGGTTTTACATGAAATTACAAGACTCCCACTCTCATCAGTCTGACCAAAGGGTTCAGGATTATTTGACACTTGTATTTTATTTACTCCCAAAATCTGCATGAGATTATGCAACAATAATAATAAAGCAGCTCAATGGCGCCAAAACAAAATATGAATGAAAAACAATGGAATCCAAAAGGATTTACAAGACTTTTGTCTTTCTAGAAGGTTAGCCCCAAGCAGGAAGGGTCATTTATTATCTTCAGTGTCCGGAGGAAAGTTCAAATGATTGGCGCGGTCCGCTGGACTTAGCTGTTTCAAGTTCCTCCATGGTGATCGGCGAGTGCTGGGTTGGCTGGGCTTGCTCATCAGGTGAGAGTAGCTCCCAGTCGTTCCGGTTACGGCTTCGCGGGATGGCACGGTTCAGGCGTGGTCTCCTCGCGGATTCTGGGTGCGGGTCGTCTTGGCGGCGTTCCCGTCTTGGTGCTTGTGAGTCCAGGATGATCGTCCGGCCCACGATGCCCTGCTGATAATCACAGGAGAAGGTGGATGTAGGTCTCTATGGCTTAGAGACAAGGGGCTTCAGTCGGCAGGGAATTAGTGAATCCCAACCGGCTAGAAGGCTTCCCTTGTACAATAGCACTAGTTAATAAATAAACTGAATTTCAGTTAACAAACTGAGATCAGTAAAACATAAAAGGTGATCAAGACAACATCACTCTCCATCCAACACCTGGAAAGGAATGGTATCATAAAGTGCAAGATTGCGGCCCATAGGTTTCCTACTAAAAATAGACAAAAGGGTTAGTAGGCATAAACTCCGGTTCTGGTACCAAAAGTGTTCAAGTCAAAAACACACACACACACAAATAATCAGTGCACATAAATAGAATAGAATGTTTACCACTTCTTTTCAATAACATATCTATCTACTCCTTATTCATCATTGAACATAGGATCTAGATCAAAAAAAGGATCAAACAAACAAGATCTCAATCACCAGCCATCAATAATACTTACTAGTGGGCTTATTATGACTGGTTGTGAGTGTTGCTCTAGCTACGTTTAAGCATCTTGTGTGACAACTTTTTCTCACTACTCCAATTATAGCCTTCACTTTCAAACAATGAAAGCCTGTCATTGGTTTATAGCAGTCGACACATCACAAGATGATGCTATAATTTTATGCATACTAGTACCGAACAATCACGCGCCAGTTACATCCTTATCACGTGCCGACATTCAAATCCTTCTCGATGCTCGGAAAGGAAGGTTTCAAAGGGGCCGACCGTGGTTGTCACTTTCTTGTGATGGGTAGGTAGATCGGGGTTCAAAGAGATAACTGCGTTATTCGGCGTTCGTTTTGAAGCAGCCGGGCAATTAACGTGGCGGTTGGTCGAGAAATGAAAATGGAGAGGGTGGGGGTTGGGGAGGGGAGAAGGGGGGTGTGTGTGTAGATAAGAAATAAAGAAAGCGGGTCGCGCGGGACACTTACGTCACAATTCACATATTTAGATCATCAATACACGATTGTCGTAACTTGAAGGCACAGACAAATTTAGCCAAATTTACTATTTTTGCTCTGGATTCACTCCTCAAAACGTTAATAAGTCTTACATTTAAGTCATCATCTTCATTTACACAAAAATTAAACTGGTTTCTGATCTGACTGTATAAAGGGCATTTGAACATAAAGTGACTTTCGTTCTCTTGTGTATTTAAGCAGACTGGGCATGCTGTGTTAGCTGTAGTTGGTGCAAAGCGATGTATATGTACATTTAAAGGAGACACACCCATTCTAAACTGAGCCAATATATTTCTGTATCCCTCAACATAAAGTACACTGATATATTTCTCTCTCAAAAACACATGTTTTAATTTACCATACACAGACAGCCTTAAACTATTGTCTAAAATGGTTACGCCACCGATAACAAAAATTACTAAATAACCTTTCCTTCAATACTTTTACAAAATTAGATTCATCCCCACATCCAAAAACCCAAACCTCTT
>CM065680.1:71624973-71632473 GCA_017654935.2 Phymorhynchus buccinoides
GAGGGGAGAGAGATAGAGATAGAGAGTGAGAGAGAGAGAGAGAGAGAGAGAGAGAGAGAGAGAAGAGAGAGAGAGAGAGAGAGAGAGAGAGAGAGACGGAACACTGGACACTGTACAAGTTTGATGTCATCGACCCAAAACAGGTCCTAATGGCATGGAGGCAATGCAAGGGTTAATTTAGCATGAAATTCATAATAAACAAAAGAAAAATCAACAATTAACCCTTTCACCGCCAGCCATATTTGAGTAAAACATTTCCATTAAACTTACTTGGATGCAAAAAAAGATTTTGTCTGCAATATTGTGGGATTTCTCTGTAACACATTTAGAATAGAGTCAATCCTCACTGTCCAAATTTAGGAACACAATGTCATTGAATAGCAGACCCTGATTTCAAGGGTTTTAATGACATGGGTGTTAAATCATTGTGGTGCAAAAATTCGACATTGGCGGTGAAAGGGTTAAGCATAGACAACAACAAGGGGAAAAAACAACAGAAAAACAAACCATAATCATACATTCTTTTTCTTTTTCTTATCACTCTTTTCTTTTCTCTTATATATATATTTTTTTCCCCATCACAACTCTGTCTCTATCCTTGGACAGAGAGAGAGAGAGAGAGAGAGAGAGAGAGAGAGAGAGAGAGAGAGAGAGAGAGAGAGAGAGAGAGAGAGAGAGAGAGAGAGAGAGAGAGAGAGAGAGAGAGAGAGACAGACAGATACAGACAGACAGACAGACAGACAGAGACAGAGACAGAGACAATGTTTATGCTGTGTAATTCGTTTTGAACTGAGCACGCCATAAGCTCTGCTTGTTGTTGCTTCAGTTATGTTATAGTTGTTGTTCATGTTGATTTGGAAAATAAAACATTTAAACCAGACAGAGACACAGAGAGACAGAGAGACACATCCTGCTGGTATCCCAATATTCTGCTCTCCACTGTTGTTGTTGGGTGGCTTTTTGCTTACAGTGTTGCATCTCAATTGCGTCGGATTTTGAATTTGTTCTGCAATTGCGCGCACCCGGTTGCGCAGATGTAGGCCTATTATTTTAGAAACACGGTTTAGCAAATCCAGTCCCTTTCAGAATTCCATAGTTAGGGTAAAGGTAAAGATGTGCCGCCCCCCCCCCTCCCTCTTACATTTCTCAGCTCTTCCCACATTTTCACACCTGCCTTTCTTACCAAACATTAAGCTGTATCTTATGAACGTTTTGAGCTAATTATCTTTGTTGAATAATTAATCGCAGTCATGATAAAGGCCATTATCTAATAGGACCCCTCCCCCCTATGTAGTGCAGTACACACAACAGCCGCGGAGCATTTTTATCACAGTCCTGGTTCATTGTGTTTTTTCCGTCTTGCCTTTTTATCTTCTACTATTATTGAGTGTTGCATGGGTTTAATTGTTGTAAATGGAAGAAAATTAGTGTTAAATATAGCAGCAAACGATAGAGGATGAAAGTACTCAATCTCGCAGTAAGAAAGGCAAGACTGAACAAATGGAAAGTACCGAGAAATGGAGGAGGGGGGGAGGGGGCGCATCTTTACCTTTATTTTGAACCTTGTCTAAAAATCGGCGCATTTGAGCATGGCCTATACTATAGGGGATATAAAAACAATCGGCGCTTTTGAGAGGCACCGGCTTATATTTCCCCCCACACGTGACGCTTTATGATTTGACACACAGCTCCCAAGTGGCATCCCACACAGGTTCGAATCCCCCTAGTTTATTTTGTCCTCGCCAGCTGGGTTTTTATGACTTCAGCCAGTTTCAAGTTACGTTGTTTTCAGTTGGCTGACAAGCTGTTAACATCGAAAGTTGTTTACAAAACATGTCCGTATGAGAAGAGTTCCCGGATGATTGTGATATTTTAGTATTGGAAATTGGGGTTGCTAGCATCACCCGGATATACGACTAGTTCAGCGCCACCCGTTTTATTTAGGGTGGAGGTGGGGTGGGGTGGGGGGGGGTGGTAGCGGATGATGTAAGGAGGGAGGGTGGACTTGGGGAAACCTAGCTATCAATTTTGTTCATACCAGGCAGCTGGATTTCTCTCTGCTCTTATCGAATTTTAACTACCGTGTTGGTGTGTTGTTGTTTTTTACGTGCGTAAAGCGCACAGGTCAGACTTGCTTTAAGTCCCGTATTCTCGAACGACTCGACTTTCAGTTCAATTTTCCTGTCGAAATGGAAAGGGAGAAAGGGGCGAGGCCCGGAATTTGAACCAGGGTCACTCGCGCATTGAATTGGCAGGCCAGGCGAACATCTTAACCACTCAGCCACCTTCCTTCCAGCAAAGTTAAGGTTGGCAAACAGGACTGCGGTGTACCAGTCGGTCATGTACTGCTATTGACTTCCAGACAGCCAGGGAGGCCGGGACAGCTATTTCTGGGGATGGAGGAATGGGCTGCAAATTTGTTAATGGTGTGAAGCTTTTGCCCAGGGGACACCCCCTCCACACACACACACACAACACACACACACACACACCACACACACACACACACACACACACACACACACCACAACACACACACACACCACACACAACACACACACACACACCAAAAGCGATTCAATACTGCACATAGAGTCCTTTTCGGTCTCAATTTTTTTATTTTTATTTTTTGTGTATTTGGACGCGGTTTCATGTATAGTGGGTTTAGGGTTTTAGGGGGATTTATAGTTAGGGGTGGTCCCTTAGGGATAGGTTAGGGGTTCAGTTGAGAGAGATGAGGAGAGGGAGTGAGGAGAGATTGGGTTGGTTATTTTGGAGAGAGAGAGAGAGAGAAGAGCGGATGAGAGGAGCGAGAGCGAGAGAGAGAGGAGGAGGAGAGAGAGAGAGGAGAGGAGGAGGAGAGAGAGAGGGAGTAGGATGAGAGAGGAATTCAGTATCAAAGTAGTTTATTCATTAAGGGGACGGTGCAGTCTCATTAGTTTTTTGAAAGTTGATGATCTTTTGATTGTCTTCAAGTTAAGCTGGCAGGTTTTATTCCAGTAGGTTGGGCCACTATTCCCGTAGACTGGATTTTAAAGGGTCTAGTCGTTGAGAGTTGGGAATTATTAGTTTTTCTATAAAATGCCCTTTCTAACTGTTCATCGAAAAAAAAAGCGGGGGGGGGGAGAGAGAGAGAGAGAGAGAGAGAGACGAAGAGGAGGGGGATGATGAGACGAGGGAGAGGGAGACGAGACGACGGAGGTAGGAGAGTAGAGAGGAGAGAGAGAGAGACGAGCGGTGGGAAGCGAGGAGAGATGAGAGGAGATCGAGAGAGAGAGATAGAGAGAGACGGGAGAGAGAGAGAGATAGAGAGAGGAGGAGGAGGAGAGAGAGGGAGAGAGAGAGTGAGAGAGAGGAAAGAATTGAGAGAAGAGAGAGAGGAGAGAGAGAGACGAGAGAGAGAAGGGGAGAAAGGAAACGAAGAGAGAGAGACGAGAGGGATTCGAGAGAGAGAGAGAGGGAACGAGGAGAGAGAGAGAGACAAGAAAAGGAAGAGAGAGAGAAAGAGAGAGTGAGAGAGGGAGAGAGAGAGGAGAGAGAGAGAGAATGAGAGAGAGAGAAAGAAAGAGGAGAGAGAGAGAAAGAGAGACGAGAAGAGAGAGGGAGCGAGAACGCGAGAGAGAGAGGTGAGAGAGAAGAGAAAAAAGAATGAGGGAGAGAGAGCGAAAAAAAGAAAACCTTAAAGGCTCAGCAGATGAGATTTGAAGTAGTATAAAGGGAACAGGACTAACCGAACAGAAGTACAACCAGATTCCACCGAGGTAATTGACCGGGCTAAAAGGTGGACAGCTAGTGGACAGAGTGTTGCAAGCGGTCCCCAATCCAACACCACTGGAAATGGTCAACTTAGGACGATGATTTAACCGCCAGGGGGGCAATCAAACCCAGTAGGGCTTGTAGTCTGACCGCCCAAATTAGTACACATGTATTGTTATAAATTCGGGATTTTACTGGTGTTGCAATGCCTCCGGGTATTGCCTCCAGGATCTTTCCCACCATATTTATATATACTAATGTCCCATAGGCCTATGTGTCTGTTCCAGACAGGAGGATTTCCATTCCGGGCTGTATAGAGCGGATTATTCTTATTTGGGCGTGTAGTGAGAGAGAAAGAAGGAGAACGGAGATTGGAGAGTGACTGAGAGAGAGGGACGGGAGAGAGAGGAGGAGAGAGGGGGAGAGAAAGAGAGAGAAAGAGAGAGAGAGGAGGAGAGAGAGAGAGAGAGAGAGATGAGGAGAGGGAGCGAGAGATGAGACGAGAGGCCCCCCCGCCCCCGAGAGAGAGAGAGAGAGAGATGAGAGGAGAGAGAGAGAGAGGAGAGAAAGAGAAACACAGAAAAGAAGAGAGAGAGAGAGAGAGAGGATGAGAGAGAGGGAGAGAGAGCGGAGAGAGTGAGAGGAGAGAGTTTGAGAGAGATTGATAGAGAGAGAGAGGGAGAGAGAGGAGACAGAGAGAGGAGAGAGAGAGATACGGAGAGAGAGGAGAGGAGGGCGGAGAGGAGAGAACGAGAGACCTGAGGAGATGAACGAGATAGGGATGGAGGGGAGATGCGGAGAGGGGGGAACAGAGAGCCAGAGGAGAGAGTAGATGAGAGGAGATAGAGGAGAGAGAGAGAGATAGAGAGCGAGAGAGAGAAGGGGGGAGTGGAGGAGAGAGAGATGAGAGGAGGACGATGTAGGAGAGAGGAGGGGAAGAGGAGAGGGAGGAGACTAGAGATGGAGGCGGAGAGAGACGAGAAAGGGAGAGAGGGAGAGAGAGGAGAGGAGAGGGGAAGAGGGATGGAGGCAGACCCTGAGACGAGAAGAGGTAGCGGACCACGCATCTGACCACCACAGCAATTGAGGACTCCCACGGGAGGAAGGGTGTTTTTTGTAGTATATAATCAGAGGTCATATTCAAAGTTTTTCTCAGATTCTTAGCATATGAGAATGGGGAGAGAAGCGAGGACCAGCTTGATAATGAGGGGAGGTTAAGAGATTGAGATGATGATGAGGAGAGGGGAAATTGGGGGAGAGAGGGAGAGAGAGAGAGGAGGATGGAGAGAGGAGAGAGGGAGAGAGAGATCGATAGAGAGAGAGAGAGAGAGGAAAGATCATGTCCCTGAGTTGCACCATCGTGCAATTGTACACGTAGAATCAGATCATATTCAATGTTTTTCTCAGATTCTTACGCGCCAGCGCGTAATGAGAACACGTGCACACGTAGGCAAGAACTACATATAACTATGCATCGACTCTCGCCAACCGCTGCATGCCCACATTCTGACACTCATGCGCACGCTCATGCATGTTCTGAATCATATGCATGCGCGGTTACACACAAACAGACACTCAGACACACAGGTTCTTTCTGTGTCTGTCTCTGTATCAACAAAATCTGTCTGTCTGCCTCTCTCTCTCTCTCTCTCTCTCTCTCTCTCTCTCTCTCTCTCTCTCTCTCTCTCTCTCTCTCTCTCTCTCTGCTCTCTCTCTCTCTCTCTTTCTTCTTAATAACACACCCACAATTGCGTTGTGCATAATGTGCATAAATAACTCCAAAACGTTTCCACCCACTGGACAAAGGATTCCAACAACACAATGCAATACAAAACAATGCAATGCAATACAATTTACAATACAACTCAACACAACTCAACACAATGCAATGCAATACCATTTACAATACAACTCAACACAACACCATGCAATGCAAGACAACGAAATTCAACACAACACAAAACAGCACAGTAGAATACGCATACCACCACCATAAACTTAACACAATAGAATCCGTCACTAACGTTGGCCACCTTTTAAAAAGGAAAAAAAAAGAAGATGACTGCTGATGAAAAGCCACAGTAATCGGGGGCGAATGGAAATGTTGGGAATAGGTTAGGAAGCAGATGTCATCAAGTTTGGCAAATATAGGCCTGCAGAGACCAGATGGCATGTAAGAGCAGGTGAACTCGCATAAAGTGTCAGGTGAATCATGACTTTGGGGCTGACTTTGTAGTCTGATCGGGGCAGTGGATGGATGATGCCTCGTACCTCCATGCGGGGAGCTGGCCCCCCCCCCCCCCCCCGACCCCCCCCCCCCGCCACCCCCATCCACGAGTCTCTCCCCGTGGGGATACCGGGGCGTCTTTCGTAAAAAAAAAAGTTCCCCCACCTTCTTGAAGTTCTGTGCTTGTAACTTCCTCTAATCTGCCACTCTTTGACTCTGCCTTTTCCCTTTGCTTTCTATCATCCACTATCTTTCTGACTTATTGGCCCATTCTCCTGGCTTTTTTTTTTTTCTCGAAACAAATAATTTTTCTCATTTTGAGCTCCTCCGAAATCGGAATGTGTCGGCTGTACGCAGCGGGGAGACCAGTGAAAACTGAAAAAAAAACGCCGGACACATACGTACCTTATCACATTATGGCCATATGGCCCTGGGAACGCAGAAAAAGAAGAAGAAGAAGCAGAATAGAGAAAACGTAGTGTCTGATCTGGACACTTACCGTTTTTATCTCCCATAGATTCATGCATTTATGCATAGACACTAGCGCCTGTTTGTTTCGAGTTCTTTGCTGAAGGGATTCACTGCGATTCTATCATATATCTGGACATCTAGAGTAAAGAGAAAGCGCTTTTATGTCAATTTTGATCTTAGTCAGTATAAAGGAAGGAAGGAGGTGGTGTGTGAAGATTATTGTTTTTTCTTCTTTTTCTGCTCGGCATAGTTCCCTGTTTTGTCCTCGGCTCAACGAAGTAATACGTCTCTCTCTCTCTCTCTCGAGGAGGAGCCTCTCTCTCTCCTCTCGGTCTCTCTCTATGTCTCTCTGCTCTCGCGTCTCTCTCTCGTGTGGGCGTGTCTTCTTCGTGAGCATGTGGTGGGTCGTCTGCGTGCGCGTGTGTGCGTGCGTGTGTGTGTCGTGTGTTTGTCTTGTGTGTGTGTGTGTGTGTGTGTAGTTGTGCGTGTTGAATGTGCGTGTGTGTGTGTGTGTGTGTGCGTGTGTGTGTGTGTGTGTGTGTGTGAGTGTGTGTGTGTGTGTGTGTGTGTGTGTGTGTGTGTGTGTGTGTGTGTGTGTGGTGTATATGTATGTCTATCTTTCATACTTTTTCTCAAAAACTACTGGAAAGATTTCGACCAAATTGGGTGTAGTAAAAACACTGTTTCCTAAGGACTATCGGTTCGTTTTATCATAATAATAACTAATGTAGCCTACTCATTCCAGTACCTTTTTTTAAATCAGCAAAATCACAAAACAGTCATAAAAGATACAAATCATAGTAACAACTTTCTATCTACGTTTTTAGCAAACAACAGTGAAGTACTGCTCTTTATTACCAAACAAGTGTTGTGTTGAGAGCTAAAACCAATAAACAACGCGAGAGGGGAGAGACGATCGAAGACATGTCTGCCGCTTATCGACGCCTCAAAGTTAATCTTTTTTTTATTTGTTTATAATGTCATCATTCTTTTGTTGCTGTCCCCCCCCCCCCCCCCCCCCCCCCCCCCCCCCCCCCCCCCCCCCC
>CM065680.1:71637473-71639973 GCA_017654935.2 Phymorhynchus buccinoides
CCCCCCCCCCCCCCCCCCCACCTGTCTTGTTTGTTTCTGACAAGACGTTCAATGCTGCACTTGGTCATCTCCAAAATATGGAAAGTGACGCCATTCGCGTGACAATGTCGGTTTTCAGCGAAACTTTAGAATGTGTATCTTTTAGCCATTCAATCTGAATTTAAACTGACTCTAGCTCTAGCCCTAACCCTATTACCCTATCCCTAACCAAAACATTAAACCGTCAAATACACACACAAAATAAAACTTTACTAAAAAAAAAAAAAAAGGAGTGTTCCATGTTTGGAGATGACCAAGTGCAGTCTTGAACGCCTAGTGTTTGTGTGTGTTTAGCTTTCGAACTGTTCTTCCCGATATCGTTGCATCGTGAGTTGTCTTGAAGAGGAGGAGGAGACAGGACAACAAGAAAAAGGAAAAGGAACAGCGAGATGACGTGCATGATATTAAAACGACAGACTTGTCTCTGTTTGAAATTAAAGCTTGAAGGTCTTCAAAGAATGAAATAGTGAGGCCAAGAGAGGAGATGACGAAATTGAACAAAGGGTAATTACTCTCTTTTTCTAATTAACTCCCCTCCACCAAAGTTGATTACGATACCATCCACCTAGCAGTGCGTGGGTCAGAACCAAAGTGAGACAAGCAAAGCATCATTCTTAAAAAGAATGTGCCAAGCTCGCCTTTATGACCCTCACCCACACAGTACACATCAACAATGGTGGAGAGGACAACATACAAACAAATCAACACATGTCCAATGTCTTCCTTCGGAGAGACAACCCATACAAAAATATATTCCTCTTTTTATACAAGAAGAGCCGCTCGTGACATTAAGATATTTTGATTAAAAAAATACCCACAATAATTTAACTGAAGGTATTAGTATCATTATCATCATCATCAGCAGCAACAGTTTTCTTACTTCACTCAGCCCCTCTGTTTTCCCTCCCTGCGTATTGAACACCACCCCCACCCCCTCCTCCGTATTATAGCTTAGACAAAGAGAAAGGAAAACTACTAACTATAATGAGGCCATGTGTGCACATATGTTGCGTAAACGATGAAGACAAAAAATATTCGAATAGCAATGCATATGAGCATAATAAAACGCGACAATCTCTCTCTCTCTCTCTCTCTCTCTCTCTCTCTCTCTGTGAACAAAATGTTCGGCTGAGAATTTTAAAAAAAAAGCCGTCTTACACATTCACAGTCGGATAAACGTACATTTAGTGCAACAACAAAACTGCAGAGAAACAAATATACTGGTCTCCAAAAGTTAAGGGCCGGCTTCTGTTTTCAGTAGCTTGATATCTATTTATTGTACACTAAGACAACAATGAAGAAAATGGCAAAACTTAGAATACTCAATAACTTTCCTTCCTGTTGCACGTGCCTGAACCAGTTTTGCAGACATTGCAGTACAGCAACAGCGTTTTCAGGTACGCTTAAAATGTGGCAAATTCACGAGAATTTCAGGAAAGTTTGGTCTCTTTTCGCTGAAGAATCAGGGCTGATGCAGGTTTCTTGCCTATTGCACGTGCAAGGTATGACTGTAGTGAACACTGCTGAGCAAAAGTTAGACACGAATGTGTATTTAAGGGCGGCAACCAGAGCTCTCAATAAGCATGCCTCCAAGACAGAAGAGAGAAGATCGTTCTTCCGGCCCTTAAATTTTGGAGACCAGTATAGTTTATGGAAGACAAACAGATCGACATAACCTAGCCGGACCTCAGTATGAGTAAATGTAACTCATGTCCGCAGAAAAATGACAGGTGGGTTTTTTCGGGTGAGGGGGGTGGGGTGGGGGTACTATATGACAAATATCGTACGGATGGTATATAATGTATGTAGGTCTACGAATTGTATTGTTATTACAACCACCATCTGCTCTTGGTCTTTATTCTGGGAGTGTTTTACTATTGTGTTCGCCGCCTCTTTGTATGCTTATGCATTGGGAGTTTTGACGCATATCCTCTTTATGCTCATTACCAAATAAGCGTAACTCGTCCGCTTTGTTGTTACCCGGCCAGAGGCCGAGGTATTGCGATCGGTTTGTGTGTGTGTGTGTGTGTGTGTGTGTGTGTGTGTGTGTGTGTGTGTGTGTGTGTGTGTGTGTGTGTGTTGTTGTTCTTCTTCTTCTTCTTCTTCTTTAATTTAACGTCTTTTCACTTAGAAGTGATATTAGACATGAAAGTGTGTGTGTGAGTGTGTGCGCGTGGGTATGTGCATGTGTATCTGTGTGTGCTTAAAGTGCATATTTATAAGTAACATTAGGGGATGTATGCTTAGTTAAAACAGTGGGTTTTTTTTAAACACCATAATAATAATAATAAAAAATAAAATAAAAACTCCAGAATTGAACTATTATAAAATCAAAATGCAAACATTCTATAAACAAAAACCCAACAGCAATCATAGAAACGAGCCAAATGGACTTAACATTAAAGTTTGTACAAAATTCAAAAGAGATACGGCATCTTGGAATATGCAAATCATGATGTGG
>CM065680.1:71649973-71654973 GCA_017654935.2 Phymorhynchus buccinoides
TTGGGGAACTGTTTATACAAAAGACCCCCCGGTATCCCCACGGGGGGTTCCGAACAAATAAACTAAACAAAGAACAGCACAAAGGTATCTCATTTCAGTGTTGGGGTCATTTCCAGATGAGAAAAACAAACATCCCTGCTCAATTGTTGTACTCCCAGTTTTAATAGAACGGGAGTACATTGGAATGGGAACGAGGGCTCTGCCTTGTCCTGTCCGTGTGTGTGTGTGTGTGTGTTGTTCTCTTTTTATTCTTTAATTTAACGTATTTTCACTTAAAAGTGATATTAGACAAGTGTGTGTGTGTGTGTGTGTGTGTGTGTGTGTGTGTGTGTGTGTGTGTGTGTGTGTGTGTGTGTGTGTGTGTGTGTGTGTGTGTGTGCGTGTGTGTGTGTGTGTGCGTGCGCGCGTGCGTGCGTGCGTGTGCGTGTGCGTGCGTGTGCGTGTGTGTCCGTGCACGACCGAAATGTGTTCCAGTCCATAGCGCCTAAACCGCTCAACCGATCGTAATGAAACTTAGCACGATGATTCCTTAGACCTTGCAGATGATGCACACGATGTCAGATTCACACAACGACAAGCCATATTAGTCTAATCCCAGTGAGGAAATTTCGAATATTAAAAAAACATTGATCATTTAAAAAATAATAATGGGTGGATTTAAACCAAAGTAGGAATAGTGAAAGGCGTTACCTAATTATATTTTGTTGTAGAATATTATAATTTCCAAGTAATATTGTACAGATGCAGAAAGTTTTTAAACACAAACCACCACAGTGACCGTAGAGTCCAAAATTAGCTCCCCTGAATTTCACCAGTAGATCTTATTTGATGAAATTTAAGGGACATAACTCGAAATTTACAAATAGGAACATACAATTTACGTTGACATTCTTAATACGAAAAATGGTTTTTAATTTTGATTTTGTTTTGTTCTTTGCCTTGAATTGGGAGTACAGTTTATATGGCTCTGCCATCTTGTTCTTTCTGTATTGATTTTGTGTTTTAGACGTTTGTGTAACTTCTCGAGATCGATTTCTCTGAATGTTTATCCTTCTTTGCGTTTATGTTGTTTACTTACTCTCTGTATTTTAATTCACGTTTACAATCATTGGTCTAATAATAATTTTAAAAAAATCGCTGTCCAGTAAATCAGCTCCCTTTTCCCCCTCCCCCTACCCCCTCCAACCCCCCCACCCCCCCACCCCCCCTTTTTTTTTATAGTTAGCCTTTTATTCAAACATTGCTCGCAAAAACAAATGTACATAGCAGTGCCTTGTATGATGAAAATGTCGCTGGTGTGTTTGTGGCGGTGCCATAGCCGATGAGGTTTAACCGAGGCGTGGTCACCGCTACAGCTATCTGTATTAATAATTTAAAAAATCGGGACTTTACTGGTTTCGTACTGCCTCCGGGCATTGCCTCCAGTATTGTTCCCACCATATTTGTATTTACAACTGTCCCATATGTGTCTGATTCAGACCAAGAGGACGTAAAACACCATTTTCGCTCGCGCAGTGTGTTTGTATTGGCTGCCTAATCCGCACACATCAGCTGCTGAGATTAACGTCCAGTAAGCCGTTAACTATTTTTTATTCCAGGTCATGCACTGGGGTATTAGAGCACGTAGGCGTAGGCTCTGCTATGACGTAACATTTGAACCGATAGACAACAGATGGACAACAGATGCTCCTTTTCTCTCTATCTCTATCCTCTCTATCCTACCATCTCTTCCTGTCCGATTCCCGAGATTCCAGTGACTCAGATCAACGACTGATAATGACAAGATCTTCCCTCCCCCCCTTTTATTTCTTCCTCTACCCCTTTCATTCCACACCCCTTTGTTTTGTATCTCTGATGTTAATTAACTGACCAGTCCATCTGCATCACATTACAAGGGGCCTTCCATCCTCACCATCCCTTCAGTGAACTTGACCCGTCACGTCTTAGCTTCTTATTCTGGAGAGGAGCCTCTCTGATAGGTGGGAGCATCCTTTCCGCAACAGCTGGCGTTCAAAGAGATGGCTATCAGTGGCAGTGGCGTTACTCACTTACCCGTGTCCACCCTTACGTCAGATTCAGTCCTGGTATGGTTCATGAGAGTCTGGAAAGTGTCACGGGTGAGGCGCTAGTGGGAGTCTGAGATAGAAGTCACTCTCTTTTGTCTCTTTGAGTCCTATCTGCCCCAACCTCACAAACAAATTCCTGCACCCCCATCCCGGAGTAATGTTGATGGAGAATGAAGACTGGCTAATTGTTGATCATGATTGCTAAACATGCGCTTTTTCTTTTCACTTTGCAACCTTTGCACACGGGGTTGATTGCTTACTAGATTTTGGGGGGTGGACAGTGGTTTTACCCATTACATAAACGTTGCTTACTTAAAGACGACAAAACACGAAAAATATTTTAGTTAGGCGCATAACGACAGCATGACGCATCGGCGCTCATGTGGCAGGAAACTGAGCGATCGACGAGGAAGAAGAAGATTGGCAGGTTATTGCGATTGATCAGGCCTCACGCTTGCTTTCAATGCAAAAACTGTATGTTAGAAGAACAAAAACCGTCTTCGTGCAAAGGAATAATCTTCATTCTTGAAACCCATATCAAGTTATTCATGAAGGGGTGGGGGTGAGGAGGCTCCGCCGGGGGTCCAGGGGGCCGCATAGGTCCAGGAGTAAAGGGGTAGAGTCTCTGTGGGGATCCTGGGATCGAAGCCCCCGGAACAGTTTGCGATTTAGCGATTTTTTTATGGCAAACATCGAGCCAAATTCTGACATGATAGACCCACAATTATTACACTTTTCTACCTTGTATAAGGTACATACTTGGGGCCACTGATGGCAGGGGGCGGGGGGGGGTGGGGGGGGGGGTCCTCCCCATGACCCGGCCCTGCATTATTGTTTCTATAAGGTCACCCTTATGTCCTCTGAGGTCCATAATGTTCCCTGTAGACCTGAAGGAACATGGACATACTCCCTTCAATCATTGTAGAGATTTGTAAAGGTCTGTGTACACGTTAACCCCATTCACAAAATATTTCTATCCCCCATGGCAACACAGTGTTAGGTCACTCATACTATGACTTACAAGTATGTGTTCGCCATGGGGAAATAGTGATATTTTGTGAAATATGTTAACGTGTACACAGACCTTAACATGTGTTAGGTCACTCATAATATGACTTACAACTCACTGTGTTCGCCGTGGGGAAATAGTGATATTTTGTGAAAAATGTTAACGTGTACACAGACCTTCAACAGATATGTTTGCTGACTCCATATAAAAACAGTTTATAATACCCGGTGCTGAAATCTGTGTAAATGTTTGGAAATCTTACTTGCGGCAAATCTTAAACAAACTAGTTCATTTTTTGCAGCAACCAAATTTATAGATGCCAGAACTGCCTATATTTACTAATTTAACCTTCTTCTCTTCTTTCTAGCAAAGCGATGGTTTCATTGGCAAGCCTCGGAGCAACTTAAACAACATTAAACAATCATTGAATAAAGGCTAAACAAAACCCAGTTGCTTAGAAAAAGTGCAAGTTTATTTACCAAACAAATACTTGAAGGCTTTGGTGTATATAACGCCTGCTGACGCCCTAACCTTCCCCTTGACTTGCTCCCAACCTTCTCTCCCAACATTTTTCACTATTTCCCCCATGGCACCACAGTGATAGCCAGTCATAAAGATCACTTGCATATCACTGTGTTGCCATGGAGAAAGAGGGAACATTGTTCACGTGTACAGAGACCTTAACTACAGCCAACACTAGAGCAAAATGTAATAACTATCCTCTCACATCTTTTACACTTCAAACTTCAAAGGCAATATCGAATTCGCGTAAGCTTAGCAACACATGAAGGTGTTATCCAGAAACGAAAAAAAAAACCCACAAGTGTAGGGCCTACATACGCATGGAATAGTGGTAACTGTAATTTATGACAGGAACCATTTCACTTTACAATGTCAGTGTCAGTGTGAACCAAATCTTTTCTTTTCTACGCCTTTTTGTGATCTAATTTGGTTCTCTAACTCTTCAACGAAGAGATTATGTTTTGGGTTTGTCTGTTGGTGTTGTTAGCAGCAGTACTCAAGAAGATACGAACGCGTTTCATTAAAATGTTGCGAAGGATTGGGTTACAACCCAAAGAACTTTCAATCGCATTGTAAAATTTATGTAAGCGTACCTTGTCATTCAATTGTAAACATCTTTGCTGGTGTTTTCTTGTTGTTTTTTGTTGCTGTTGTGTGACAAGGTGGCCCGCGCGTCCCCCACTTTCTCAACTATACACACAACCCCCCCCCCCCCCCTCTACCCCCCCCCCCACCCCCCCCCCTCTAACCCCCCCCCCCCCCCCCCCCCCCCCCCTAACCCCCCCCCCTCTAACCCCCCCCCCCTCCCCCCCCCCCCCTTTACTACTCGGGGCCGCCACTCTAATTGCGCTCGCCTAACATCAAACAATCCACCGATTGCGAGGCGGGATCTCTTTGTATCCCGTTTTGCCTTCCCTGTCTTATCTAGCTTGTGACGCGGATATCGCAATCGCTGCCCTTTAAAGAAGTTTTGACACGTTTCATGTAGGCAGGATCGGAATGTTAAATATGTGATGATGATGTAATAATCAGCGCGTGATGATAGCGTCGTCTCCTGACTTGTTGGCTGCTACGACTAACCAATCATAGGCCCTCAGGTGTTTCAAATTAAAGAGATTTGAATAGTGGGAGAAAAGAGACAAACCGCCTAAACATTCTCTTACTCACACGACTTCCAAAACCTGGCTGAAGCAACATTGCAGAATCAACCTCTCCCCCAGCCAGTCATATTAGCCCAACTCGTGAGTAGCCTACTAATTGAATAAGACAAAGTTGTGTAAAATATTTAATTGGGATTTGTTTTTGTTTGATTCTATTTTTGATCTAGATCCTATGTTCCATGATGAATAAGGAGTAGATATGTTATTGAAAATTGGGAAACATGCTGTTCTAATTATGTGCAC
>CM065680.1:71659973-71662473 GCA_017654935.2 Phymorhynchus buccinoides
CTTCCCCTAATGGCCAATGTTCTTTTGAACGTATGTAGGGCTCAATACCTTTGTGACTGTTGCAACAAACAGAGAAGAAAGGGGGATAAACAAAAAAGAAGTAACTTTGCACAAGGAAACCTACACAAGTCGCACAGCATCATTTCCAGCAAAATCCATAATAATAATGAACGACACTAAAATGATCGATTATGACATTAATTGTTGGGTCTTATTTAGTTGATCCAGATACCAAAATGTTGGTTTTAAAACGTGAATGACTTCTGTGTTGATTTGATAATTTTTAAGCCATTTCTATAAAAAAAAGAGTATTAGAACTCTTTTTTTCTTCTTTTCCCCCCTTTTTGAGGGGTGGTGGGGGTGGGGGTGGAAAATTTCTACAAGTGATGTAACATGGATGTCTAACTTCAAATTATTACAAAAACAAAACTAGCAACGAGAAGTTCAAATTCTGTTTCTGCACATCAATCAGGGCTTTTTTTCCCCCCCTGGGTCTTTGTGACGAGGTAATGGGTTAAAAGGCTAAGCCTCTAGGGAAGACTTGTAGTGTGTTAAATTTTCAAGTAGAAAATTTGCCTTTAGCCCACTTCTCTAGGGTATGGGAGATGAGCAACTTTCCCGGCCCCTTTTCATCTAATAAATTTATATTTGTGCCCGGGTTCTGGCTCGTATGGTTGTAAGAAATACAAGTGGTTGAATTGCTCTAAATGGCAGACAGAGAGAAGTAGGGTTTTACATGAAATTACAAGACTCCCACTCTCATCAGTCTGACCAAAGGGTTCAGGATTATTTGGCACTTGTATTTTATTTACTCCCAAAATCTGCATGAGATTATGCAACAATAATAATAAAGCAGCTCAATGGCGCCAAAACAAAATATGGAGAAAAAAACCACAATGAAATCCGAAAGGTTTCACAAGACTTTTGTCTTTCTATAAGGTTCGCCCCATGCCGGAAGGGTTACTAATTATCTTCAGTGTCCGGAGGAAAGTTCAAATGATTGGCGCAGTCCGGGGGACTTAGCTGTGGTTGAGTTCCTCCGTGGTGATCGGCGAGTGCTGGGTTGGCTGGGCTTGCTCATCAGGTGAGAGTAGCTCCCAGTCGTTCCGGTTACGGCTTCGCGGGATGGCACGGTTCAGGCGTGGTCTCCTCGCGGATCCTGGGTGCGGGTCGTCTTGGCGGCGGTCCCGTCTTGGTGCTTGGTGGAGTCCTGGATAATCGTCCGGCCCATGATGCCCTGCTGATAATCACAGGAGAAGGTGGATGTAGATCTCTATGGCTTAGAGACAAGGGGCTTCAGTCGGCAGGGCATTAGTGAATCCCAACCGGCTAGAAGGCTTCCCTTGTACAATAGCACTAGTTAATAAATAAACTGAATTTCAGTTAACAAACTGAGATCAGTAAAACATAAAAGGTGATCAAGACAACATCACTCTCCATCCAACACCTGGAAAGGAATGGTATCATAAAGTGCAAGATTGCGGCCCATAGGTTTCCTACTAAAAATAGACAAAAGGGTTAGTAGGCATAAACTCCGGTTCTGGTACCAAAAGTGTTCAAGTCAAAAAACACACACACACAAATAATCAGTGCACATAAATAGAATAGAATGTTTACCACTTCTTTTCTATAACATATCTATCTACTCCTTATTCATCATTGAACATAGGATCTAGATCAAAACTAGGGTCAAACAAACAAGATCTCAATCACCTGCCATCAATAATACTTACTAGTGGGCTTATTATGACAGGCTGGGAGTGTTGCTCTAGCTACGTTTCAGCGTCTTGTGTGACAACTTTTTCTCACCACTCCAATTATAGCCTTCACTTTCAAACAATGAAAGCCTGTCATTGGTTTATAGCAGTCGACACATCACAAGATGATGTTCAAAATGTACAGAACAATCACGCGCCGATTACAGCATTATCACATGCCGGACATTCCTAACCTTGCTCATGATAGGAAAGGCAAAACCGTCTTCAAAGGGAATTGACCGTGGTTGTCACTTTCTCATGGTGAGGAGGGTAGATAAGAGGGGGGGGGGTGAAGGGAGATAACCTCGGTAGGGGTTACATGCCGACCGGGGAGACAAATCGAACTTCAAACAGACAACGGCCTTAATCGGCGTTCTCTTTGATGGTGGATGGCAATTAACGTGGCGGTTGGTCGAGAAATGAAAAGGAGAGAGGGTGAGAAGGGGGGGGGGGGGGGGTGTAGATAAGAAACGGAGAAAGTGGGTCGCGCGGGACACTTACGTCACAGTCTTTTCGATGTAAAATCTCAACATTTTTCAAAAATTCTGTTTTATCTGGCTTTCTCATTAAAAGTCACAGTTGTGTTGTATCTCTTGCGATTTGCTTGTCAATCTCTACTACGTCATCGAAAAGTAAAAGATATGGAGGGTAGTTTTAAAATATAAACAGGCATGCCTCTACCCAGAATACATACATCAGCAATACAACGCATGCCAAAAACACATTCAAAAACTTACACTAGT
>CM065680.1:71667473-71672473 GCA_017654935.2 Phymorhynchus buccinoides
CAATGAAGAAAGCTACCCTAAATCACCAACATTCTCTCTCTCTCTCCACACATCTCCTACCAAGCAAAAGAGTTATAGATTGTTTCGTTTGCCTATTCAGCAAGGGATCTTTGGACCAATACCTACAGAACAAAATTAATACCGTCTGTTTCCTGAAATAATAAGCCAAATATATCTCCTGTGAGTGGAGAGTTATGAGTAGAGGTTACTGCCCCTGAAATCTGCTTGACGTCAGAGGCCTTGGAAGAGCGATGTTGGGTGCCAGGATTTCTATTATTACTGTGTTGCCTTTTTTTGTTCTTGTCAGATTGCGAAAACAAATCGTGATTGGAAATCAGCCTCTTGTTTTTCTCATTAAGTTGGCTGTTTTCTGGGAACGAAAAATAAATAGAATGCAAGAGATTTATAAAGTGAAATAATTGACTTTTTGCTTTTGGATCCATGTCTGTCTGTCTGTTTATCCGTCTGCCTCTCAATCTCTGTCCCTCTCTTTCCTTCTTGCTCTCTCTCTCTCTCTCTCTCTCTCTCTCTCTCTCTCTCTCTCTCTCTCTCTCTCTCTCTCTCTCTCTCTCTCTCTCTCTCTCTCTCTCTGCCTGCTCTTTTACTGATAGCCATGCTGACACCATAAATAATATTATCATAGGCACATAATGTCCATGCACTCTCGCGAACGCGCCGTGGTCCATGCAAAAAAACACAACCCACAAAAACAAACAAACCAAAAAACACACCACAAAAAGCCATTGTTATACATACACGTAAGCAGATAATATTGTCACACAATAACAGACTTGAAAGAATTATATTACATAAAAATGATTCCTGCTTATATATTATGGCTCATATGGAAAACTGACTAATTCTATTTGCTAACAGACAGGTTATCTGTAGGCCCCTATAGTTCGCCACTATTCATCTAAAGTATTGTTCTTTCCTTCCCACCCTTTCCCCTCCCTAACGCATTCTTTGTCTCCGGCGGCTCCTCGCAACATTCTATCATTCCTTCTCTTCTGCTCTTTCCTCCTTTGTTTTTATTTCCCTCCTCTGTTCTATATGGCTCCAACCCACCTGCGTGCGCATCTGGTTTAAATGTTTTATTTTTCCAAATCAACATGAACAACAACTAATGCGTGCGCATCTCGACCATTCCAACGGAAGTGTCGCCATCTTAGTCCTTATTTGTGTGTAAACAAAGTGAAAATGATGTCTAAATGTGTAAAGAAAACATCCAGATCGATTATAAATACAGTTTAGATAAGTTTCGAATTGGAACAGCCAAATACGCAGCATCGATCTGGCATTTGACGACAAAAAAAGCAATAAGGACTAAGATGGCGGTCTCCCATAATATGGCGCTCCTTGTGGCCGGATATGACGACACGTGGGTACCAGCAATAAGGACTAAGATGGCGGTCTCCCATAATATGGCGCTCCTTGTGGCCGGATATGACGACACGTGGCTACCAGCAATTCGGAGTAACTTTTCCAACTTGACTGACTCTCATTGATTCCAGAAAAAAAAAGGAAATGTTATCGTGTTCTCTGTTAACGACAAGAGCTGCGCAGAAAAGAAGAAGAGAGGAAAACAGTGGTGAGTTGGAGAGAAAGGGTTAAGGGAGAGAAGGATAAAACTATGACAGAGACCCCTAACTAATCCAGAACAACATGCCCCTAAACGATACACGGGCTCATTAGCGCGATAAGGTTACGATTTTCGGAGAGAGAAAAACTAGGGGAGAGCACTTCGTGAAAATTAGAATTGTTTACCTCCATTTCTCGGTCAAATTCCATAGCAACAATGCAGCAATGGCGTCGAAGCTTGAAACCGCAGGATGCGAGTCAGCGACTTGCAGAATTTTTTTTAGAAAAATGAGGGGCGTCCAGTATCCACAAACTGAGAGAACTTGCAAAATGTGACGTAAAAATATAAATGACATCAATTTTAAAATGACGCACGGTGAGTCTAAGTGATGTAGGGGAAGACGGGGTAAAAAGCGCATGGGCGGGTAAGAAGCCCACCCCAATTATCTCATGAAATGAAGCAAATTTCAGTCTCATTTGACCCATGAGACGAGCGTTAATGTCTAGCATTCGTCTCATGGGCAAATTTGACTGAAATTTTCTTTATTTCATGAGATAATTGGGGTGGGCTTCTTACCCGCCCATGCGCTTTTTACCCCGTCTTCGCCTAAGTCTAATCAAGCACGCGAGCCGAGAGCTGGGGATCTACCTGAAGGTAGAGTAACTACCCCTGTTTGACCGATTGAATTAGGCGAGATCACTCCCACACACCATGAAATTACTCCCCTTAATTATTTCCGAATAATTCCTATTCATTAACTTCTGCGGTACCCTTGTTGCCCTGAAGGCTTTATCTCCTTTACACAATAGATTATGTTGTGGGGTAAAAGTAACGCGAGAGTCAGAGCTGTATGACAACTATATTTGTCTTTAATAGCAATGGAAAATCAATTCACGGGTTACCCCCGCGCGGGGATACCGGGGAAATCTGTCGTACAAATAGTTCCCCCACCTTCTGGAAGTTTTGTGCTTGTAACTTCCTCTAGTCTGTCACTCTCTTTGTCTCTGCCTTTTCGCTTTGCTTTCTGTCATCTACTGGGTTTTTTGCCTTATTGGTCCATTATCATGCCTTTCTTCTTTTTTTTCTTCTTTTTTTTTCTCTCAAGAAACGCTTGCAAAGAATTTCTTCAGCCGAAGGCGGACATGCTGGGCCTAACTATTTCTTAGTTAGGCACATTACGGCAGAACGACGCATCGGCGCTCACAATGATAGGAAACTGTCTGAGCGATCAACGAAGAAGAAGAAGAAGAATAAGAATTTACAGGTTTGTTTTTGGTGTGAACATGACTCTCACATTATGGAGGAGTTGCTCTGGCTCTTAGTGCTGTAGCTTAGGGGGGGGGGGGGGGGGGGTAGTTGACCTTAGGGGACCATCATCAACGCCAGCTAAAGTCTTCGTGGCTTATAGAGTCGGGATGTACTCTTGGGCAAGGCATGTCCATCATATTATTCCATCATTTCTGCCTAGCTTCTTCCCAGATTAGCAATGACCTCATCTGCTATGGGATGGTCATAGTCGGACGCGGTTGACTAGCACACACACACACACACACACACACACACCACACACACACACACACACACACACACACACACTGTTATGCTGCGCTAAGCATTTCCCGGAACTATTAACTAAACGTTCCCCAGCCACAGAAGAGTTGATGGGCAGAGTTACTGCTCCTATTGAGTGCTTGACATTAGGGAAGTGGACAGGCATTTGCCGGTGCCATTATATCAGACAAATGACATCCTAGCTACTGGGCAGGAAGGAGATTAAAGACCCACCAGATCGCGTGTCAAAATCACGGGTTTCGCGTGTTTTCCCTCTTATAGCTGGTAAGAAATCTTGTCTTGACTAGGTTTTACTCCCATACAAGTGCCCCCAAATTGAAAACCGAAACATCATTTTCAAATGTCCCCAACTTCAAAGAGCAGCCTCAATTTGAAATTGGGGACATTTGTATGTGGGTCACAGCTACCCAGAAAAAAACAATCGTGGTAGGTGAGTGAATCTTTAAGGTCCATCAATATACAAAGGATGGTCCTGCTCTAGGCACTAATCAGAGAAATGGTTATGTTATGTCTGGTGCTCTGCTATAGCTCCGGTCTGATGCTGAAGCTTTACAAGCTTTGGCACCAAAACTGCATCATTGTATGGTGTAGTATAGAATTGTGTGACTGGTTGGTGGCACCAAAAAGCCTAAATGTCACAAAGAGTGATTACTTCGCAGCCTGCAAACATCACAAAGAATGAAGCCAACTTTCTCACTTCCCACCTGGAAGGTGAAAAGATGGAAGGTGAGAAGAGTTAAGAGGCAGTGAGTGAGTTCACAATGATCCCCACCTGTAGCGTAGGTGAAAGGGTGGGAGTAAAAAACCGGCTTCAGTCAGCTGCGTACTGCGATCTCTTTGCATATTCAGGCTTTTTGGTGGCACTATAAAAGATACAATTTTCTGTCTTTTTCGTCATTCGTCGTGTGTGTGTGTGTGTGTGTGTGTGCGTGTGCGTGTGCGTGCGTGTGCGTGCGTGCGTGTGCGTGCGTGCGCGTGTGCGTGCGTGTGCGCGTGTGTGTGCGTGCGCATGCGCGTGTGTACAAGCGTGCACATGTGAGTAGAAATATATGCTAGTCTTTTGGCGTGTAAGCATGTGTGTATGCATCATCCTGTCCATGTGTTTATTTGTTTGTTTCTTTGTTCAATCAAAGAGCTTTCTGTCTCATGCAACGTTTTCTTTTAATTCTTCTCTTGTTTATCCGTTTCTTCTTTTGTTCCGTTCAATAACACTGTTATGCAAAAGCTAAAGAGTTCCGATGGCGGGAGATTATAAAAAAAAGAAGAAAGAAGGTCAAACAACCAAACTAAGCAACCCACGAAAGAAACAAACAAACAAATAAAATGCTACATTAATATAGTACGCTATTGACCTGTTTACGCCGTGACAGCGTGACACGTTGGAATGGGTCAATACGTCACGTCTAATCACGCGCAGAAAAAAAAAGTTGATAAAATACCATTGGTGTTGCATCATCTAAGCTTTGTTGCCGCTGCTGCCAATGCTGGCACCGACTGCTGCTGCTGCTGCTGCAGCTGCTGATGTTGTGCGTGTCTCCTGGCAGAAAGAAACCCGATACTGTTTTGTCGACGGAGTTGTGCTCTTCTTTACGTAGAAATGCCATAACAAATGTACGTTTATCAATTTTTATTGGAGAGAGGGGGGGGGGGGGGGGAGGGAGGGAGTGGGGCGGCGCTGAAGGTGTGGAGTGGAGAGAGAGAGAGAGGGGGGGGGGGAGTGAGTGAGAGGGGTGTGTGTGCTGAAGGAGTGGAGAGGAGAGAGAGAGAGAGAGAGAGAGAGAGAGAGAGAGAGAGGGAGAGGGAGGGAGGGGAGGGAGGGGGGGGGAGAGGGTGGTGGTGCTGAAGG
>CM065680.1:71677473-71694973 GCA_017654935.2 Phymorhynchus buccinoides
CATGGGCGGGTAAGAAGCCCACCCCAATTATCTCATGAAATAAAGAAAATTTCAGTCAAATTTGCCAATGAGACGAATGCTAGACATTAACGCTCGTCTCATGGGCAAAATGAGACTGAAATTTGCTTCATTTCATGAGATAATTGGGGTGGGCTTCTTACCCGCCCATGCGCTTTTTACCCCGTCTTCCCCTAAACATTAACACTCGTCTCATGGGCAAAATGTGACTGAAATTTGCTTCATTTCATGAGATAATTGGCATGGGTTCCTTACCCGCCCATGGGCTTTTTACCCCGTCTTACCCTATAGTGATGAAAGGTTGCAATGCCGCCTGTTCTTCTTCACCTCTGCTACAGCTGCTGCTGCCGCTCTCAGTGCCATGATTACAATAATTATAATGACAATGATGATGATGATGATGATGATGATGATGCTAAAGTGATTTTATCTCTGTGCTCTGTCATTCATATCATCCTCCACACTGAGCTTCCAAAAGTGGTCCAAAGGCAGTCGCTGCGGGTTTGAGCTCATCATTGAACGCACTGTTGTGTGACTATGATATCCATTCATTTTTCGCATCTGCCCAAATAGACAATTTTCGGGGGAAAAAATAGAGGAGAGCACTTCGTGAAAATTAGAGTTGTTTACCTCCATTACTCGGTCAAATACCATAGCGACAATGCAACAATGGCGTCGAAGCTTGAAACCGCAGGATGCGAGTCAGCGACTTGCAAACATTTTGTAGAAAAATAAGGGGTGACCAGTTGCTACAAAGTGATAGAACTTGCAAACTGTGACGTACAAAATATAAATGACATCAATTTTAGAATGAAGCACTGCGTTCTACATGCTGTGTGTTTCCTCAAACACAAGAAGCGAGGGCTGGGGATTTACCTGATGGCAGAGTAACTTCCCCCGTTTGACCGATTGAATTAGGCAAGATAACTCCTACACACCATAAAATTACTCCGAACAATTCCTATTATGAAAATGACTCTCGCAACATATAACCTAACAATATTCCAACAAAAAGGCAAGCGTTATTATTTTTGAAAGGAGAATGAGATTGTTTGTTTGTTTTTTCTTGTCGTGCCCTGGCTTAAAGACTCCAGGGATCATCCTAACAGCCGAAACACCTGAACACGTACAATGGTACAAATGCAACAGCTAAGGATGAGAACATGACGTGTGTGACTATTTTTTTTATTACCCCGCCACGTAGGCAGCCACACTCCGACTTCGGAGGATTTTGGACTGATGATGTTATGCTAGGAGCTTGCCATAGCTAAAGACAATCCCCGCATAACTATGCAGAACATAACAACATTTTGATGTAGCCTTGGCGTTCTAGCTGATGTCAATTGGTCTGGCACAGCCTTATGCCAAGGCGTGGAGAATGGGATGATTCTGTACTTGTTATACCTGCATACAGGCAGATAGTAGACCCAAACACATATCCGCCTACTCATATTAGGTAATATTAGGTATTAGGTACTTTATAGTCACAGAGGCGTCTCTGTGAAATTCGGGAGAGCGCGTCGCAGCCAGAGGCGCGCCACCCAATTTTAAAAAAAAGAAGTGCATGCGATTTGTGTGTGACTGATGAGGAAGGAAAGGGGGATAAATTTTGACCTAATGACAACTTTTTTTTGTTGCCACTGGGTTTAACGTATTCTAAGTGCATGTGCACACGGGACCTCGGTTTATCGTCTCATCCGAAAGACTCCACGTTCAGACCATAAGGTCTAGTGCAAAGTGAGAGGAAAAATTCCCTGTACCCAGGTTCGAACTCGGGTTTACTTGACACGATGAGAACGCGCTACCACTGTGCCACTCTATACTTTTTCTCATAGAGAAAGACAAACAAATAGGTCTACACACAGAGAAACACAGAGAGACAGAACGAGTAAATGAGTGCAGTGGATAGTGCTGTGCATATAGAGAGGGCATAGCGAGTATACACAGAGAAAGATAGACACAGAGAAAGAGCGAATAACGGAGTGCAGTGGACAGTGCTGTGCATATAGAGAGGGCATAGCGAGTATACACAGAGAAAGACAGACACACAGAAAGAGCGAATAACGGAGTGCAGTGGACAGTGCTGTGCATATAGAGAGGGCATAGCGAGTATACACAGAGAAAGACAGACACAGAGAAAGAGCGAATAACGGGGTGCAGTGGACAGTGCTGTGCATATAGAGAGGGCATAGCGAGTATACACAGAGAAAGATAGACACAGAGAAAGAGCGAATAACGGAGTGCAGTGGACAGTGCTGTGCATATAGAGAGGGCATAGCGAGTATACACAGAGAAAGACAGACACAGAGAAAGAGCGAATAACGGAGTGCAGTGGACAGTGCTGTGCATATAGAGAGGGCATAGCGAGTATACACAGAGAAAGACAGACACAGAGAAAGAGCGAATAACGGAGTGCAGTGGACAGTGCTGTGCATATAGAGAGGGCATAGCGAGTATACACAGAGAAAGACAGACACAGAGAAAGAGCGAATAACGGAGTGCAGTGGACAGTGCTGTGCATATAGAGAGGGCATAGCGAGTATACACAGAGAAAGACAGACACAGAGAAAGAGCGAATAACGGAGTGCAGTGGACAGTGCTGTGCATATAGAGAGGGCATAGCGAGTATACACAGAGAAAGATAGACACAGAGAAAGAGCGAATAACGGAGTGCAGTGGACAGTGCTGTGCATATAGAGAGGGCATAGCGAGTATACACAGAGAATAACGGAGTGCAGTGGACAGTGCTGTGCATATAGAGAGGGCATAGCGAGTATACACAGAGAATAACGGAGTGCAGTGGACAGTGCTGTGCATATAGAGAGGGCATAGCGAGTATACACAGAGAATAACGGAGTGCAGTGGACAGTGCTGTGCATATAGAGAGGGCATAGCGAGTATACACAGAGAAAGATAGACACAGAGAAAGAGCGAATAACGGAGTGCAGTGGATAGTGCTGTGCATATAGAGAGGGCATAGCGAGTATACACAGAGAATAACGGAGTGCAGTGGACAGTGCTGTGCATATAGAGAGGGCATAGCGAGTATACACAGAGAATAACGGAGTGCAGTGGACAGTGCTGTGCATATAGAGAGGGCATAGCGAGTATACACAGAGAATAACGGAGTGCAGTGGACAGTGCTGTGCATATAGAGAGGGCATAGCGAGTATACACAGAGAATAACGGAGTGCAGTGGACAGTGCTGTGCATATAGAGAGGGCATAGCGAGTATACACAGAGAATAACGGAGTGCAGTGGACAGTGCTGTGCATATAGAGAGGGCATAGCGAGTATACACAGAGAAAGACAGACACAGAGAAAGAGCGAATAACGGAGTGCAGTGGACAGTGCTGTGCATATAGAGAGGGCATAGCGAGTATACACAGAGAAAGACAGACACAGAGAAAGAGCGAATAACGGAGTGCAGTGGACAGTGCTGTGCATATAGAGAGGGCATAGCGAGTATACACAGAGAAAGACAGACACAGAGAAAGAGCGAATAACGGAGTGCAGTGGACAGTGCTGTGCATATAGAGAGGGCATAGCGAGTATACACAGAGAAAGACAGACACACAGAAAGAGCGAATAACGGAGTGCAGTGGACAGTGCTGTGCATATAGAGAGGGCATAGCGAGTATACACAGAGAAAGACAGACACAGAGAAAGAGCGAATAACGGAGTGCAGTGGACAGTGCTGTGCATATAGAGAGGGCATAGCGAGTATACACAGAGAATAACGGAGTGCAGTGGACAGTGCTGTGCATATAGAGAGGGCATAGCGAGTATACACAGAGAATAACGGAGTGCAGTGGACAGTGCTGTGCATATAGAGAGGGCATAGCGAGTATACACAGAGAATAACGGAGTGCAGTGGACAGTGCTGTGCATATAGAGAGGGCATAGCGAGTATACACAGAGAATAACGGAGTGCAGTGGACAGTGCTGTGCATATAGAGAGGGCATAGCGAGTATACACAGAGAAAGACAGACACACAGAAAGAGCGAATAACGGAGTGCAGTGGACAGTGCTGTGCATATAGAGAGGGCATAGCGAGTATACACAGAGAAAGAGAGACACAGAGAAAGAGCGAATAACGGAGTGCAGTGGACAGTGCTGTGCATATAGAGAGGGCATAGCGAGTATACACAGAGAATAACGGAGTGCAGTGGACAGTGCTGTGCATATAGAGAGGGCATAGCGAGTATACACAGAGAATAACGGAGTGCAGTGGACAGTGCTGTGCATATAGAGAGGGCATAGCGAGTATACACAGAGAATAACGGAGTGCAGTGGATAGTGCTGTGCATATAGAGAGGGCATAGCGAGTATACACAGAGAAAGACAGACACAGAGAAAGAGCGAATAACGGGGTGCAGTGGACAGTGCTGTGCATATAGAGAGGGCATAGCGAGTATACACAGAGAAAGACAGACACAGAGAAAGAGCTAATAACGGAGTGCAGTGGACAATGTGGTGCTCTATATGAACACGATAGCACACCATTATCCTAATTATATCCTTCATCCTTCATCGTAACACGAATGCTGTGAAGGGTGATATCCTGACCTGTGTGATAATTACGCTCTGTCTCTGTCTCTCTCTCTCTCTCTCTCTCTCTCTCTCTCTCTCTCTCTCTCTCTCTCTCTCTCTCTCTCTCTCTCTCTCTCTCTCTCTCTCTCCCACCCCACCCCCTCTCTACCTAGCTCATCAAATTAAGTTAGTTATACTATCTTGATTATTTAAAAAAAAACTTCGGGACTTTCCTGGTATTGCAGTACCTCCAGGGACGTCCCATTATCTTTATAGTTATAAATGTCCCATATGTGCCTGCTCCAGGCCGGAGGACGTTAAACAAACTTTCATCTCTCTCTCTCTCTCTCTCTCTCTCTCTCTCTCTCTCTCTCTCTCTCTCTCTCTCTCTCTCTCTCTCTCTCTCTCTCTCTCTCTCTCTCTCTCTCTCATCCTATCAGCAGAAACTCGATCCTAGCTCCTCCTTTTTATGATGTCGTCTTGTGCGACTGCCTTCTCTGTGATGCAGTGCCGAATTAACGCTATTAACCGCCGCGATCCCTCTTCGTTTCCTTCCTTTATCAATGGGTCTGGGCTGTGTTAGTGTGTCTATCTATGTCCACGTTTAGTAGTACCCGTATTTTATGGACTACGAGGCGCACATGATTATAAGGCGCAGCCGCCAAATTTGACACAACATTTAGATTTTGTTATTATAGTTTCTTACTATATTATCAGTCACATTATAAGGCGCAGGGGTCTCAGTCTAGGGGGGAAAAAAGTATCGCCTTATAGTCCGTAAAATACGGTAGTTCTTTTCTTCTTTCATTACCTTTACAAAGGTGGTTATGTTCTTGTCTGTCTATGTTTGACTGACTGTTAGCTGTTTGTTTCTCTGTCCTTGACATCTGCGCAGAGTAAGGCGCTTTGGTGGTCCTGATAGGTGGCCCTGGTAGAAGGCTTGTATCTTTCAAATGAAGAGTTTGTTCTTTCATCACTCGACAAGTTATCGACAGTTTTTAAATCAAAATGAATAATGGTCAGGGGCTAAGATATTGCCCCAAAGAACAAACCTCATCTAGGCCATGGTACATGCAGCAGGGTCTGTTGAAAGCTTGAAAGATCTTGTTAAGTATTGGTAGGAAACAATAGCATACAATTGTACTTTAAACATCAATTCCTGTGTATCGAAGTAACGTAACTTATGAAAGAGAGTGGTGAAGAGCATTGGTTATTCTGTTAGAAGCACACCTCACAAAGCTTGACAGAAGAAGAAGAAGAAGAAGAAGAAGAAGAAGAAGAAGAATCTAAAACAGTACATGACTGGAAAAAACAACAACCAAATATGGATTTGTTGTACAAAAAGTAATTCGTGTTTACTTGGTTTTTTCTTCTTTCTGTTGTGTTTGTTTTGTTTCGTTCTTTTGCTGATTTGGTTTTAGATTTCCAATCGTGACATACCTTTTTTTGTATAATGCGTCTATTTCCAGTGACTGAATGCAACTTCGTTTAATATTACAACGGTTTTGATACCTTGGTAATCAACTGAAAAACAAAACTATTAGACGACATTTTGCAACAAAAAAAACACGTGTTTTGAAAGTTTCTTGTAGATGAACTAATTGAGGAATTGTACACTGTACAACCCGTTGCTATAAAACAGCAAAAGAAAAAGAACAGCATCCGAGCTTTACTAAATCACAGTCTTTTGTTTAAGAGTTAGAATTCTACCAATATAGCTGGTATCTTTTGACACAAATAACGTTATTTTTCAAAACGAAAAACAAAAAATGACAATAAATAGTACTTAATGGTTCGTGGGTTGCTGAGGTTACGAAATCCTTTTAAAAAAAAAAAGAATCAAATCACCAAATTTCTTCTTTTTCTAAAAATAATTTAACTACGTCTAAGCGAAAATAACTGCAAAATGGGAGAATTCCACAAGTGCAAAATCCTAATTATAGGCCTATTGTTCTTCCTCTGAAAAAGGCATTATCTCGCTCATAATATCGGAACATTTTCTTTTTGAAAAATCATTATTGTGTTCGATAGTCTATGTTCAGAACGCTATTCATGATTTATTTTCAGTATTCAGTCAGTAGCAACAACAATGCAGTTACTACATAAACTTGAAATGGTAGACAAACAATTAACGCACACAAACACGTGTGCGCATGCATGCTTACGCACGCGCGCGCGCACATACACACAACTGCGCGCACGTGCCACTTACTTGCGCGCGGAGAGAGAGAGAGAGAGAGAGAGAGAGAGAGAGAGAGAGAGAGAGAGAGAGAGAGAGAGAGAGAGAGAGAGAGAGGTGTGAAGTGGAGGCAATCAATGGGAGAGACAGAAAAAACAAACTGTTATGGCGGTAACGGTTTATTTAAAGGGGCACCCTGACGGATGCGTTTTTGCAAGAAGCGCGTCGAGATCACCAGGAAAACACCCTTTACAGAGATCGCAACACTCACTTTGCTCTGGGTTCCTAGAAATCAAACCGTCAAATCGGCGATTCCTCCTTCGTTGAGGTGCTGGAAGTCAGATTATTTCAGTGACAGAATGGCCGCCTGAGTTAGGCCAAATCGTTTGCACAACATTTTTCATAATACATGTACAAGCCTTTTTATACAGTTTACCAAAAAGAGTTTTGATCACAACAAAGGAAATAGCTCCCATTTTTGTTTTTACTGCGCTACAAAGAAGAAAACGCTTCAACCACTCTCAGTGGTCTCCACCCACCCCGTCGAGAATGGCTTCTCTCTCCGGCAACTCCGCCAAGGAGGAATCGCCGTTTTGACGGTTTGATTTCTAGGAAACCAAAGCAAAGTGAGTGTTCGGATCCTTGAGTGTTCCGATGGTGACCTCGACGTGTTTCTTACAAAAACTCATCCGCCAGGGTGCCCCTTTAGAAGAAAAAAAGTTCCCGCCTGGGGGGCCTAACCAAGCTCTTCGGTAAATCCAAGAAGCCTTAAGAGTGATTGTTGGTAGTACTGTACTATAGCACTGGTAGGCTAGGTCTCTTTGGCCTAGTGACCTACTTCCCACTCCGTTTGGTTTTTCACTTGTGTCTCATGGGATCCTTAATAATGAAATGGATTGTTTAAGCTCGATCTCTGTTCTGGGGAAAAAAATGATAGGAAAAACATCTCCCTCGGGCGACATTTTTATCCAATAACACAAAAACGTTAGTAGGTGCTTTGTGCTCGGAGGCGTTAGAGTAACATGTGCTCCTTATTGATCGTTTCCTCCATTGTAGCTACCCTTAGTTAACATGGGTTCTGTTAGAGAGAGAGAGAGAAAGAGAGAGAGAGAGAGAGAGAGAGAGAGAGAGAGAGAGAGAGAGAGAGAGAGAGAGAGAGAGAGAGAGAGAGAGAGAGAATTTGTATTTATAGAGGCTGAGAGAGAGATAACACTGAACACTAAAAAAAACCTTTATTTTATAAGAATAAAGATTTTAGACGAAGCCTATTCTTCCAATCAGATGGAGAGATAGAGAGAGAGAGAGAGAGAGAGAGAGAGAGAGAGAGAGAGAGAGAGAGAGAGAGAGAGAGAGAGAGAGAGAGAGAGAGAGAGAGAGAGAGAAGTAGGGGGATGGTACAACAGAGGGGGTGAGGGGAGATGAAGGGTTGGGTCTGATTACGGAACCATTGTCACTGACTGAACAAGGATTATTAGGAGAAGGGAGGGGGTGCGCTTAGGAAGGGGTGGCTGATGAGGGTATGGCCTATCAGTCAGCAGCAAAGGGACGGGTGGACCGAGAACAAAGAAGCTGGGGTGGATCAGAGAGAGAGAGAGAGAGAGGGTGAGTGGGGTAGAGTATGGACGATGAGGGTGAAGTGTCGTGTCGTGTCGTTAAGGGGAATGACAGATCGGTTATCCTCCCTCAGATGAGTAGCGTCCCTCTGTCTTGTTAAGTGAACAACGAGCCTACTGCAAAGAACTAGCATTGGCGAGAACAACCATTCTAAAGAATACCATCCGCGTTGGGAATTGTTCACAGAGCTAGTACTTATTATGCTAGATGATTAGGCTTCTCTTTCAGGAGATCCCGTTTGTTGATTCTGGAGATTCCTTTGATCGAGTAAATTCTACCCACACACTAGTATGCCATGCAAAATGGGAACGTGTATACCCCTTCTAATGGATTCACTAGTAGAACAGTAAATATTGATGTTAATTTTAATTGAAATTTAAACAAATTAATTTTATACACGCAGACTGACAGGAACAGTACACTAGATCTTGTAACTCATTTTGATTAATATATCTCTTTCTTGCTCGCAACTTTTGGTGCAATTCAAAATGATAAGATTGTGGTGTTTTTTGTTGTTGTTTTTGTTTTGGAGTGGGTTTTTTTTGTTAGTTAGTTTTCTAAATTTGTGGTCTTGTACATGAAAGATCCATCAGATTGATGTATCTACCGATACAAAAAAATAAGAGTGCGTGGAAAGTGCTTTCCATACATAGTAATGTTGTGATATGAATTAAGGACCCCGCACGTCACGTGTCAAAATCACGGTTTTCACGTGTTTTCCCTCTTAAGAAAGGAATCTTAAGAAATATCCCTAATATAAGAGACCTTTTTACCTATAAATTATCTTCTGCTGTAGACGTAAAATGTGGATGTTGACACACTTGTAGATAAGTTTGCAGGCTGGATTTGTCCTATGTCGTCTCGGCAGCGGGATTTACTGAATTCGAGGCTTAGACCTAAATGAGCGTGCATGTAAATGATTCATCTGAAGTAAATATTGGAACCATGTCTACATAGATACGTTCTTCTTGTTTGCCTTTCCTTCAAATATATATTTAAATTCTTAATTTAAACGTTCGGCCTGCGGCTAAACACAGAATGGGAGAATATATAAGTGGAGAATTGGGGGGTGGGGGGTGTTGAAGGTGGTGGAGGGGGGGGGGAGAGAGAGAGGGGGGGAGGGGGAGAGGGCTAAGGGGAGACAATTGACACGCTCTCCACAGTCCAGGGCTGGGTTAATTGCAGGATACGATCCCCGCTTCCGTCACCACTCCCCAACGTTGACGCCTATCTTTTGCCATACTGCTAGAGAGAGAGAGAGAGAGAGTCAAATCAACTCAAACGCAAATATTTGTTATTGGCAATAGCTTTACATAGCTCTTCTGCCAACAAAAAAACAAAAATTCATGTCGCCGAGCGGCAGCTAAATTTCCTATGCCTAGCACTCATCAGCACTACCAGTTGATAGGTACTTAATGGTTCAAAACATGTTTCAATAGGGGTATGAACAGTAATGGCATTAGTCCTTTATTTCATGCCCAGATTGCACTATTTTGCTTCTCGGGTTTAAACTTTTTTCCGGGGGAGCATGCCCCCGGACCCCCCTAGGGGTCTTGGTGCTTCGCACCTTCGATAAATTAGCCCCCACCCCTTAAAAACGTAGGTCCGGACCTGATTATACATGTAGTTTATCACACATTTGGTAAAAATAGAAAGTCAAACTTTGGAAAACATTTGGTAAAAAATAGAGAGAAAAAAACAAGTTTGCAAAACACAAATATTTTCTATCATACTCAAATAAAATAAAAAAATCAATCAATAGGGAAACGGCCGCAAGCAAAAGCACAATGCCTTGTGACAAATAAATAGGGTGGAGATAATAATAACATATCTGGTGCAGCCAATAACATCAGCATAATCCGAACATGAATGAACGAATGCTCCGATATGGCTTGACATCTTTACAGCCGTGACTCCCTCTCCCATCCCCTCTCTTCCCCTTTCCCCCATCTCCCCCCCCCCCCCATACCCCCACCCCCCCCCCCCCCCCACCACCACCTCCCCATTGTTTTAAGTCTTGCGTCTCAAGTGATCTGACTGGGGCATGCCAATGTCTCAAGCAAACAAGGTCGACATCTTGACACGGCTTTAGGTGCAGCCTGTGTGTCATGTCACTTGCACAATTAGCGTGCAGACAAGACAGCGCTGATAGGTCAAGTTGACCAAGTTTAAAGAAAAGAGGGACCGGAATCCTCGAGTGCACTGCATATATTATGCTTACGGAATACAGTGCAACCTCCCTTATAAGACTTTCAAAGATCATCCAAAATGAGGTCTTATAAGGGAGCGGTCTTATAGGGGGGTAATTTTAATACTTACAAAGAAGGACAATGTCTTTGCAATGTTATGCCAAGGCGTAGTATAGAGCCACATTATTGCAATAAAAGACAACATTAATTCTACCAGTTGATTTCTAGTCCTAAAATTATTGCCCGTTCGTGTTGCCAAGACGCAGCATAAAGCCCCTCCACAGTTGATTTCTAATCAAGTTTCATTCTCACTGGGGTTGCAGTTGATGCACCAGAATCCTCAAAACGAGGCAAACCGGATATATTTGGCAATCACGTGATTTCTGACAGACCTAGATGCAGCTGTGCAGCTGTCTGAAGACATACATGTCAGCATAATTTTGTCCCACGATTCCTTGAAAGACTGAAACAATTCATGTATCCTATACATTTTCGAAATTGCCATGTTGATTGTGTAAGTACGCCTGACACATTTGTCCCCAAACACTGATTGTTCTTTATCCGTGATTCCATTTTCAATGTTCACACATTCATTTGCTTAAATTCAATACTGAAACAGGTAGCCTGTATGTGAAGAAACATACAATTCATTGACGTTTCTTTGGGAAATCAGTATATTTGAACTGTTTTATAAGTCCTTTGTCTTGCTTTTCTATTCTCCTAACTCCACCCCCACCCCTACATGTTCATTCAGATGCTAAATTTAAGAGGACAAGTGGAGGGGTTGGGGAGATACATACATTTCACGACAAATGAAGAATGTGTTGGAAAACATCATTCATTTTTTATGCGTGTAATTGTGAGAGTTATGATTAATCAGTAAGCAGCCATTGATTACTCTCTCTCTCTCTCTCTCTCTCTCTCTCTCTCTCTCTCTCTCTCTCTCTCTCTCTCTCTCTCTCTCTCTCTCTCTCTCTCTCTCTCTCTCTCTCTCTTTCTCTCTTAAATCATAACTTAATTCTTAGGCTTTGTAAATATGTGTACAAAGCTTATTTAGTAATATAAGAAAAGATGCACTCCAACATTGATAACAATGTGCTTTGATAATGATGCTATGTTTAAATGCTACGTTTATGTGAACTCTATTTGCATGGGCCTGTGGCCTAACAAATTAAATCATTTCAGACTTCAGACTTCTCTCTCTCTCTCGCTCTCTCTCTCTCTCTCTCTCTCTCCCTCCCTATCTCTCTCTCTCTCTCTCTCCCCCCCCCCTCTCTCTCTCTCTCTCTCTCTCTCTCTCTCTCTCTCTCTCTCTCTCTCTCTCTCTGGACGGGAGTGATTTATTGTTGCTCTCGAACGCATTTCAGCCTATGAACTATCTATCTAGAATGTGGTTATGGTTTTATTGGTGAATGGCAATCCGTTTACGACACAACAGCTTGGGTGTCGTCAAGTGGGACTCTTCAGAGAACTCTTTAGGGACTAGAGTTATTAATAGTTACTGTGGATGAGGCCCTCATTTGCATAACTGTTAAACAAAGACGGAAAAACGCCCTGTGCTTTCTGCTCCCTGGTTTTAATAAGGACTGCTATGCGCACACCACTTGGATGTTGGGTTGGGTTGGGTTTGGGAATAGTAGGAATTTTGTGATAAGATCGATTTCTAAGGGAAAGCACTTGAGGATGCTTTGAAAACGCAGAGAAGGACAGTGTGTGTGTGCGTGCGTGTGTACGTGCGTGCGTGCGTGCATGTGTGTGTGTGTGTGTGTGTGTGTGTGTGTGTGTGTGTGTGTGTGTGTGCGTGTGCGTGTGCGTGTGTGCGTGCGTGTGTGAAATCTACGTAACTTAGAGTGTAGAGAGACATCAATGGACAATCTATCCATCAACGTCTCTTTTGGAGATGGAGGTAGAATATTAAATTTCAAAAACAAAATCAAATTTGACAAACGGGGAGGATGCCCGAATCTCGGACGTTTTACTTTAAAAACTTTTCTTAGTAAATCAAAATTGTCTGTGTTTCATACGTTCTTTTCTGTCAATGATTACAATTGATTTTATGCATAACAAAATAAAATAAACAAAACAACAAAATCAACAACCAAAATGCTTTATATTCTGAACATTTTGTTCAGGCATGCGCGCCTGGACTGACAATTTGTTTCAATTATTTTGAACATTATCAACCGATGAGTCAGAATTCCCAGGAACGACCTCTGCATTGCAACAATTTTGTGGTCCCTGTGGATTATTTTCATGGAATGGAAGCGGTTCCCCATTCAACAATGAAAAGGGTCCGCTTAGTCCAGGGATCGGGGCACTGGGTGGATGCCTCGTGCCTCTATACGGGGAGCTGGACGACCCCGCCTGCTCCACGAGTCTCTCCCCGTGGGGATACCGGGTGGGTGTGGGGGGTGGGTCTTTCGTAAAAACAGTTCCCCACCTTCTGGAAGTTCTGTGCTTGTAACTTCCTATAATCTGCCTTTCTCTTTGACTCTGCCTTTTTCCCTTTGCTTTCTATCATCTACTATCTTTCTGACTTATTGGCACATTCTCCTGCCTTTAAAAAAAAATATTCCAAACAATTTTTCTCCTTTGAGCTCCTACGAAATCAGAATGTGTCGGCTGCACGCAGCGGGGAGACCAATGAAAACTGAAACCCGGACACATACGTTTCCTTACCCATTATGGCCATATGACCTGGGAACGCAGAAGAAGCAGAAGAATTCCAGGGATGACAAAAACGGATAAATTAAAACAAAAATGACATGTTAAGCTTTTTAACGAGTTCATTTCTCGTGGGTAGCAGGTTGTAAGACCTTTGACCTTTTAATGTAAGCCCCTCATGTGACAAAACGATTCTGCGTTTAGACAAACGCTATGTTAAATGGGGTTTGAAGACTGGTGTGTCAAGATAATGCCTATAATAATGCAAAAAATGAGGACGTTTGCAAGGTGATGGATAGGAGCTGACACTAATTTCAAACAGACGTTTTGGCCTTGTATAGTACGTAATACACCATGCAGAGTTTTTGAATTCTCAAGTCCACTATTCATTTTGCATGGACTTGTTGCAATCACCCCAAACTACTAGTAACGACGATTCTAAGTCAGACAATTTACACAGGCAACGCAGCCAAGAATAGTATTAGGGTTCTTGACGCAACAATCACTGCTGAAGTGGTAACGTCGCGGACTACAGGCTGTGAGGTCTCGAGTTCGAATCCCATCAGAGCCGGGAGGTGTTTTTTCGGTCCTGGACCAACTTCTACCCAAAGTGAGTGGCTGTGGGTTCAATGGGAAGACTGAAACTACACAGTCGAGGTTCATCCGCTTAACGAATGCGATTATGAGAGTGTTGCTCTAATTTCAAGACCAACACTGCAGGTGTCTGTAGTTCTCGGGCCTGGATATCATTATGAAAAGAAGCATAGAGTACAGCCCTGTCAAGTAGTCTCAGACCGATACAGAACTCCATAGCATATCATCCGTCATCCGCCTCATTTCCATCAATCATCAAAAAAGAAAAAAAAATACATCAATTTCCGCGGCTTTGTATGCCGTGCTCACATGGTGACCTCAGTTTCGATTTCAAATCCAGTCTATGTTCTTGGTGCGTTCGGGTCAAAGTCATATGGATCAGTATGTTCTGGGAGGCTGTCGGTGGACGGTCGTGGTGGCGCCCTCAGAGGAGAGCCTCACTCACGCTGACTCCGCGACTAACACATTATTGTCGTGAGAAGGGGTTGCTAGTACGTGGTGTCCAGCGTATGTTAGCTCAGAACAGGCTCCACTGAAGTCGAAGTGACTCAGTAGCAGTGCAGTGTCTTCTTGGGGTTGGTTGACTCCTGACAGCCTAACATATATTTGCTCCCCTTGGACTGCTGGTTTGGGATTCTGCGACCAGGAATGTTATTCATGGGCGTCGTTAACCAATAAGATTAAAACAAATCTTAAAGCTATTCTTACATTTATGGATGGATTGGGTTAAAATTATATACAAAAATCCCTGTAGCTCCTTTGAGAAAGAATGAATTTAAGTCCAGGCGATTTCTAACCTCATCACACACATAGGGTTATTACAACCGTTGATAAATCTTACTGGGATTTTGCTAAAGAAAGAAAAGGTGATAAATACCCCCCTCCACCCCCCAAAAAAAAATGTACGGAAGATATGGAAGAACCTGTTTGATTCCAGTGGCCTTATTATTGCTGAATTTATCTCTCTCTGTCTCTCTCTCCTCCTCCTCCCCCCCTTCTCTCTCTTTCTCTGATATCATGGGGAGGGACTGGGGGGGCGGGGGGGCGGTGAGTTTAAAAAATTGTACTGAAGTAGCCAAGTCATGATCAACCAACTCAATTGTCACTATAAACAAATTAGCATGTTAAGCTTCCTAGTCCAGCTTGACAGACTTGTCCATGAATAATATGTTAATGACTAGACTATTGCAGGGGAATTGAGAGGAAGCCAGGTTGACAGTGCATGGCTTGGCCACTGACGACACTAACTAAGCCACTTAATGGGGGCGGATGTCACCGGAAATCGTTTGAACCCAGCCTGAAGAGACCCAGGGCATCAAGGTCAGGATCTACTTGGCTACTATACTCGTACACAGTACTCACTCTACTCCCACCCCTCTCCTTTTCATTTCTTTCTTACTTCCCCCTCTATCTCTTCTGGCCTTTACTCAGTCTCGCTGCCTCGATCCGGAAACAATACAGCTCAGTTAGAGCTTGATGACGTTTCGTTTTTCTATGAGCGATTTGAAAAGGTTAGTCGACCGTTCAGTGTAAAATAATATAATGTCTGCTTGACGTCCCAGTCCGTTTGCGTCGTCTACTATATTTCCTTCCTGTTTGTTTGGTGTTTGACTTTTTGTTTGTGGCACAAGCCACAAACCTATAACTCACTTTGTCGGTCTGTCGGTCCAAAATTGTCACACGCACATATTGTAAATGAGAAAGAAAAGCGTGCCACAAACGATTGCGAATCCGCGCTTGTTTTCTTCTTCAGTTGTTAGGATTCTTTTATTGTTTTGAAATACATGTTTGTTTCTATGAGTTAGAAAAACCCGGAATGTTTCACTGATGTCACTTTTTATTTTCCTAGCAGAGGAAGAAGGTTACTGTTACTGTGCTGTCAATAACATTTTCTGATCATTGTTTCATTGTGTCATGATATATAACACCGAGAGAGAGAGAGAGAGAGAGAGAGAGAGAGAGAGAGAGAGAGAGACAGACAGACAGACAGACAGACACAGACAGACAGAGACAGACACAGACAGACAGAAACACAGAGAGTGAGAGAGAGAGAGATTGAGAGAGAGAGAGAGAGAGAGAGAGAGAGAGAGAGAGAGAGAGAGAGAGAGAGAGAGAGAGTGGTACAGAAACAGTCTGTTGCTTTGACAAGACTATTAAAGGCTTTCTTATTTTTTTTAAAAATGTCATCGCAACCAAACCACTCAAACCTAAGTATTTTCCTTCCAACTTTGGTGGTCCACACATATCCACTGAGATCTGACAGTGCATAGATTGAAGGCAACCATGCGTGGGTCAAATTGCACCGCCCCAGGTCCTCCTTTGGAGGAAAACAGAAAAGAAAACATCACTGGTAGCGGGAGCTCTTTTTGCCAGAGGGAATGTTCAAAGACGTCCTCGTTAGTAATGGTTTTGTGAAAAAGGCTTTTACTTGTGCTGTATGTGACTTCTGTGGCTGAGGAGGGACTATACTAGAGCCGATTTGTTCGGGTAATTCTTTGTTTTGTTGGCTTGATTATTTGTTTGCATAGTCATATTCATCTGTATGGTAAATGCCAACCGCGACAGAACAGTTTAACCTTTACCGGACTTCTGGGGTCGCCCACGACCCCTTGACACACAAAACATGTTCTATCTCTAATTTGTCATTTAGAGGTTTCTCGCTCTATAGATCCTCAAATCTCCAATGCTCAAGGTTCCTATATGGCTTGTACCCACGTGTCGTCATATCCGGCCACAAGGAGCGCTCCATAGTATGGGAGACCGCCATGTCAGTAACTTTGTTTGAAAAATGCCCGATCGATGCTGTTTACACACAAATCTGACTAAGATGGCGACACTTCCGTTGGAAGGGTCGAGATGCGCACGCAGGTGGGCGGGAGCCATTACTTTTTTTTTTTCTTGAGCAGCCTTCTAACACTCAAGTCAAATTTCGCCTACCCGTCCTACTCAACATTTGTTTTTCAATTTTATATGATGAATTTAATATTGTCTTATCTGTTAAAATTAACATGAAGTAATTAACCTTATTTTTCAACTATTAGTTTCCATAAATTTTCCGGATTCGTTGAAACTGACCCGAACGCATCAATTAGTTCACGTGAGAGCTAAGCACGAAAGCTCAGAGCACTTCATGCATTTCTTGTGAAAGGGACACCCTAACGAATGAGTTTTTGTAAGCAACACGTCGAGATCACCAGAAAGACGGCCTTTTCAATGATCGGAACACTCACTTTGCTCTGGTTTCCTAGAAAGCAAACCATCAAAACGGCGATTCCTCCTTGGCGAAGTTGCCGGAGAGAGAATCCATTTTGGACGGGGTGGGTGGAGGACACTCAGAGTGGTTGAAGCTTTTTCTTCTTTGTAGTGAAGTAAAAACAAAAAAGGAGCTATATTTCCTTTGTTGTAAACGAAGCTCATTTTGGTAAACTGTGAATAAAAAGGCTGACAGAATTTGACATCCAGCACCTCCGCCAAGGAGGAATCGCCGATTTGATGGTTTGATTTCTAGGAAACCAGAGCAAAGTGAGTGTTGCGATCTCTGTAAAGGGTGTTTTCCTGGTGATCTCGACGTGTTTCTTGCAAAAACTCATTCGTCAGAGTGTCCATTTAATGCTTATTAATAACAGATGGTCGAGATTTTGCTTTAAAGAACTTACCATAGCCGATGAGGTTTAACTGAGGCGTGGTTACCGCTACACCTATCTATAT
>CM065680.1:71699973-71719973 GCA_017654935.2 Phymorhynchus buccinoides
CCTTATGTGCGTGAGGGTGCGTGTGTGCGGTGGTGGTGGTGATGGTGGGGGGGGGGGGGACTAGGTCACTAGGACCACGAAGTCATTGTGGGTCATTGTTACTACTATAGATGAGTCACTGTTAGCTACTGAGCCTTCGTGTGATGATGACCTGTGGACAGCAGCAAAGGTGCCAAGAGTTAACGAGCAGAAGAAAGGTCACAAAATCAATACCCGGCACGTGTCGCACGTGTCATTGTTTTGCTTTGTGCTCTATAGTCTCAAGGCTTCTTCTTCTTCCAGTAATGTCCACCTGCCGTTTATCGACAATTATTGACATACTAGTACAGGGTATCAAAAACGAAGATGTGCAGCTTCTCCATTATAAATACATTTGAGCCCAGCCCGCCTGGAATTGCAGCTTCCCCCTTTAACTGAGCTATATGGATGTCATTGTCGGAAACGACAAACAGACAATGGTCTGTAGGGGAAGACGGGGTAAAAAGCGCATGGGCGGGGTAAGAAGCCCACCCCAATTATCTCATGAAATAAATAAAATTTCAGTCAAATTTGCCCATGAGACGAATGCTAGACATTAACGCTCGTCTCATGGGCAAAATGAGACTGAAATTTGCTTCATTTCATGAGATAATTGGGGTGGGCTTCTTACCCGCCCATGCGCTTTTTACTCCGTCTTCCCCTACCGGTTAAATCGTTATATAATTAGGGACTGCGTGTAGGTGATCTAGATTCTGTCTGTCTGTGGTTTTTGTTTATGATTCCCTGCTACTCCTGTGGCTGTTCGACTGTCTGTCTGTCTGTTTGTCCCTCAATTTGTTCTTCCTTGATTTAGGGACACACACACGTGCGCACGCACACGCACGCACGCACGCGCACGCACGCACACACACGCACACACACACACGCACGCATGCACACGCACGCACACGCGCGCGCGCACGCACGCACACGCACGCACGCACGCACGCACACGCACACACACGCACACACACACACACACCTCGCACCTCTCAATCCCGGGTGTCTTTAACCAGTACTTTAAAGACTCAGTGACGCACCACGATTAAGTCCCTTGTTTTGTTTCTGGATAGCTGTGACCCACATACAAATTTCCCTCACTTGAAATTGAGGCTGCTCTTTAAACTGATGTTTCGGTTTGAATTTGGGGCCATTTATATGGGAGTCAGACTTGGTCAAAACAAGATTTATTTCCATTTATAAGAGGGAAAACCCGTGAAACCCGTGATTTTGACACGTGATCTGGTGGATCTTTAAAAAGCATGCTTATGATCAAAGCATTCAGTATGATCAAAGGTACACCAATGAAGTACGTGTTACGTGCTCCTCCCCCCTGTTCATTTATGCTCACTTCATTCATGTTTACAAGATCGTTCAAGCGAATCTCCTTCGAATGCACGCCACGCAACATCTAGCCTGCTTGAGACTATGTGACTGAAAGGAGTGTAACTTTCAACAAGTGAAAGCCCATTGGAGTTTTGGAAGATATATAATGGATTGTTTTGTTGGTGATATTGTAAACAAAATTTGGATCATAAATTATTTTTTAACTTATTAGGTGGCGCTTCCTCGTGGCGCTGTGTGCGTGCGTGCGCGCGCTCGCTCGCGTGTGTGTATGTGGTGTGTCAGTGTGTGTCTCTTGCGTTTGGTTGGTTGTTAGTGCTTGTGTGAGCGCATGTGCGTGTGTGTGTCAATGTATGTGCGCACGCGCGTGTTTGTGTATGTGTGTATGCGAGTGAGTGCGAGAGAGAGAGAGAGAGAGAGAGAGAGAGAGAGAGAGAGAGAGAGAGAGAGAGAGAGAGAGAGAGAGAAAGAGAGAGAGAGAGAGAGAGAGATCCTGTGGTGGTTGCGACTTTTTCTCTATCTCACTAGGCCTATACAAATGCTCATAACAACACTTATTCACAAGCCTCGGAGAGCGTAAAGTTGGAGTCGCTGCCGATCCACAAATTGTGCCCATAATTTTGTAAAGGTAAAGATGTGCCCCCACCCCCTGCATTTTTCGGTTAATTGCAATTTTCCGGTTTTGCCTTTCTTACCAAACATAAAGCTGTATTTCATGAACCTTTTTAGCTAAAACCTTTTTGGAATACTAACCCTATCCCTAACCCTAGCCCTAACCCTAACCCTAACCCTACCCCCCCCCCCCCCCTATAAGACGGGAAAACGCAATGAACCACGACTGTGACAAATGGCGCCGTGTACTGCAATACATAGGGGGGGGGTCCTATTAGATAATGGCCTAGGGTTAGGGATAGGGTTAGTATTCCAAAAAGGTTATTAGCTAAAAAGGTTAATAAAATACAGCTTTATGTTTGGTAAGAAAGGCAAAAACGGAAAAATGGAATTAATCGAGATATGCAGGGGCTATTTAACTTATGACATGAAAACGGTCACACTTGATGTCCACTTGATGGGACTGGTCACCCGCCATGCGACAGGGCGAGACACGGACACACGTGTACGTAAATCACACACACAGACACGCGCGCGCGCATACACACACACACACACACACACACACACACACACACACACACACACACACATTGAGCTTTTACCCGTTCGAGTGACGTTCCGTATCACCACCACCACCACCATCACTACCCTGCCCTATGCCCCCACTCTCTCCTACTACCCCCACCACCAAGTTCAGTTTAGTTGTCAACCCTCTCTCTGCATTGTATTGTGGAGATGGGGATGGGGATGGGGGAGGCTTGGTTTGTGTTGTTGCAGGGTTTGGGTGAGTAGAGAGAAAAGCGTGGCAAAGAAAGGGGGAGGGAGAGATTGTGTGGTGAGTGAGTAGTGTCGTGTCACCCACCCTTTCGGACAGCTTCTTGTGTGTCTGCATCGTCCGTCCCCATTACAGCAGCATACACACGAATCTGACTGGTGGCTTGTCTTGCGCGACTCAGTGGAGAAAGAGAGTGAACAGTGTGACAAGTGGGGAAGACTAGGCTAGCAGTAGCCTTGCAAAGAGACGCTAGCCGTGCCTAGCCAAACAGTAGCCCAAGCAGCGGTAGCAGTTTTGGTGGTTCGCTGTTCGCCTTTTCTTTTGACACCCAGTCTTGGACTAGGATTGGTCAAAAGGGCGTTGACCAGCTGCGCGTGTTTTTCAGTGTTTTAACTGGATTTGTCCATTTCATTTTTTTTTTTTGGGCATTGTATTTTATTGTGAATAATAATTATCTTGTCAGGAGCATTCCGTATTGAGAAAGAGAGAAAGTCGCAACCATGGAAGAAGAGCAGCCGCAGCAGGCTCAGCAGCCGCCTACGATGAAGGTGAGTTTGAAAATGTTGAAATGATGCTGCAAGAAGCGTGAATGCTTCCGTCTTTCTTTTGCAGTGTCTGCGCTCAGTCCCTCGCTCCAATTTTCTTTGTTTGCTGCTGTCGACACGAGGGGAAAACTGAAGGGATGTGTTGGGGAGTTTCTTTGTAACAGCAGCTGGCGACTTTACTCGTGACGAAGCGTTGAAACCGGGGGAATAATAAGATAAAAACGCGTTGCGTTGTTATTATGTGATGCTAGGGCTTCATAACTTCTTGCATATGCACTGAAGTATGTATGCAGAAAAACGAAAATTTGGGAGAGGACAGGGGGTGTGCATTGACAAACTAATAAGGTTGGGGAAAGAGGGAGTAGGCCTATTTGTAAATTGTCATTCGCCGTAGCCGGTTGGTCGAGAGTCACCGCTCGTAATCCAACGGGTTTGCGAAGTGCGCTGGTTCGAACCCAGCTGGTCACGGTGTTGTATCCTTGGGAAATATTTACTCTTAGTCCTATTTCTGGTCCTTCGGATGAGACCTAAAAGCCGAGGTCCCGTGTGCGAACGCACGCACAAGATCTTGCGCGCACGTTAAAGGCCATTCCACTATTCGAGTACGAGTAGGCCGTCACGTGTGTGCCGGTGGAATGGATGACACGAACTCACAAAGCATGCATCCTGTGCATACCTTAGGGGAAGACGGGGTAAAAAGAGCATGGGCGGGTAAGAAGCCCACCCCGATTATCTCATGAAATGAAGCAAATTTCAGTCTCATTTTGCCCATGAGACGAGCGTTAATGTCTAGCATTCGTCTCATGGGCAAATTTGACTGAAATTTTCTTTATTTCATGAGATAATTGGGGTGGGCTTCTTACACGCCCATGCGCTTTTTACCCCGTCTTCCCCTACATATCACAACTTGAGGGGGGAAGAATGAAAAGAACAAACAACCCCTAGGCTAATGGGAAAGGAGCATGCAAAGACTGTCAATAATCTCAGATTTTTTTCTTTTTGTTTTGTTGTTCCAATTTTTAAAAAAATCTTTATTCTTGTAGGCCTATAATGAGAGACTTAGTGCGATTTTTCTCACGCCAGAGGGCATGACGCTCGTGTGGGGCTAATCCTCTCTATATTATTAGTTGGGGATAAAGAAAGAGAGAGAGACTCCCGACAGTGAATGGTCCTACCATCACTCTCTCTCTCTCACTACGCCCAAGTAAGAAAATCGCGTGATAAGCCCCTAGTGCATTGACTGCCCTCTGGCGTGAAAATTATCGCCATAGGTTGACCATTACATTCTCAACCCCCCTATGATCTAAATTCCAGTGGGATGGATCAGAACCTCTGCAGCTGATTGATTTGAAGGGTTTGACTCGGGAACAGATGTTGACTGTCACATCTGGGGCGTCACTCACTGTGAATGTCGGTTGTTCCTGTTCCAACTTTAAGTGTCTAAAAAGTCTATTCATTGCTATAATATTTGTATAATATACACCACCTTTTATTTTCTTCCTCTTTTCCTTCCTACCACTCACATCATCTGACACTTGTGACAGTCGTATATTGTTCTTATTATATATGCGTGCCATGAGCAACAGGTTAGGTCAGTCATATATATATTTTCCAGTCTTTAGAATGTCATGATGATTGGTCGAAACTGATAACAATCGGGCTATATTAACATGTATGATGGGTTTAGATGAGTTTTTTTAGTTGTTTGTCTCCTTTTGTCACTACTTGGTGATTTGGGACAAACCCAAACCTCGCTAAAGATGTTTTATATTTGGCTTAAATAAGTTTTTTTTTTCTCTCTCTCTCTCTCTCTCTCTCTCTCTCTCTCTCTCTCTCTCTCTCTCTCTCTCTCTCTCTCTCTCTCTCTCTCTCTCTCTCTCTCTCTCTCTCTCTCTCTCTCTCTCTCTCTCTCTCTCTCTCTCTCTCTCTCTCTCTCTCTCTCTCTCTCTCTCTCTCTCTCTCTCTCTCTCTCTCTCTCTCTCTCTCTCTCTCTCTCTGTGTGCCTGTCTGTGTGTCTGTCTGAATCTCTCTCTCGCTCTCTGGCTCTCTGTGTCTGTGTCTCTTTTAACAGTCTTTAACAATAATATGTTTAGTTTTTCAAAAGTGTGCATATAGGCTCCATGACAATAGTCATTGTAATGAGCCACATATGATATAAAAATCAGCCAAATTGTAATAACATAAAATTTGCATTGTAAAGAAACTGGTTGTAGCCAGAGGAACGAATGAGACACTGCTTTTAGTTTATATATTAATGTTTAACGTCCTCTCGATTCCGAGGAACCATATGGGACATTTCTTTAATCTTTGTTTTACCAGGAATCCTATATATCGTAATCTACTATACCATCACTGGTTTTACTCAGCAGTTACGCACACCCTCCCAGTGAAGTGAAAGCAACGCGCTTGGTGCCTTAGGCTATGAAACCCTTGCATTACCTCTTGCGATGTCAGCGTCGCATAAGAGATAGTGAAGTCCCTTGGGGCATATGGGCTACATCGGTAATGTAGCATCACCTTTGTGGCCTACATAATGTAACATTGGAAATTCAGAGCTGAGATGTACCACTATTAATAATACATGTACTGACGTACGAGAAGAAGAAGAAGATGATAATACCTGTATGTTGATCGACTTCTGCATATTAAATTTCCCTTACGGGGGTTGGACGGGTCATCATTCTGATGTCATCAAATCTTGTCAGAACTTGTCCTTGTCAACAGATTTTGATCTCTTCACTGTTTCTGACGTCAGCATTAGCTTCAAATAAATGTCAACTTTGATTTGACTTCCAGTTGTTTTTGTCTTAAATTCAAATTTGTAACCTGGGGGAGCTACATGTTATAAGCCTGTACTATTGTTTAAAACGAAATGGACTGTTTATGGCGATGTTTATGATTATATTTAGATTAGAACCTACATGATATAAGCCTATTCTGTTGTTTGAAACGAAATGGACTGTTTATGGCGATGTTTATGATTATATTTAGATTTCAAATGAATTGGTAAATTCAATGGGCATGTCTGGGTTATAAACGTTTGCAAAGTAAACAGGTATGCTAGCTAGTATTTTTTCGTAATTGTGCATATTATATGTGATAAATCCATCACAAGAAAAGAGTAAGTTGCTTTGAATCACTTACATGACGCTTTGTCGACTTACATTAATTTGGGTTTAATTTGACCGAAGTATTTGTCAAAACCAAGCTAACAGACTTGTATGCAATCTCATAAGGAGAGCTGGTCAAATGAGATGCTCTAATGATGCTTCCAACTATGATGGGGATGATGTGGGCAAGGGAAGGTGGGTGGGCAGGGCTCCCAATCGTCCAGCAAAACAAGGGGTCCCAGGGACTCCTTCACTTACAGTATAGAGGGTCCTAGAGGCGGGATAGAGGGTCCCAGTGGCATTGCGAATGATAAAAAAGATTTTTTCTAGTGCATGCCTGGGACCCCCTGCACATTCTTTTAGAGGGTCCTTTAGAATTTTAGTGCTTCATAGACCCCCAAATGGGGGTCCCTGGGAGCCCTGGTGGGTGTGAGGTTAAAGACGATGTTGGCCATAGAAAAGCCGTGGTAAGGGAATTGTAATCTGTGGGGTTACATACGGTACACGCGATGGACAGAGTTGAGGATGACACCTTTCAATGGAGTTGTGCTGTTCTGCAGATAGAAAATAGGTTGACAACACCGGTTAAATGATAGTGGGGAGAAATGGGGCAGAGCTTCAGATTTTCAAACCGCGTGGGTCAAATGACCCCTGATTACCGAAAATGAGGGGCCACTTTCAAAAAAAAGGGGGCCAGTAATGTGTCAGAGCTTCAGGTTGTTTTCAGACTTCATGGGTCATATGATCCCTGGCTGCACAAAATAAGGGGTTCATTGTGGTCACTAGCCTGGGCACCCTGACAATCTGAAGATCTGTGTGGAGTGGGAGTAGTTGCAGAAAACGTTGACATTCAACGGGGGTGGTGAATGAGACAGTAAGCTATCTGCAGTATCCTCCAGCTACTTGCAATTTCATTGGATAACGGCCACAGCAAGCGGCCATTTTGTCTTGACTTTTTTTAGTCCCCGAGCCGAAGGTTCGGGGAGCTATTGTTTTTGTCTGGTCCGTCCGTCCGTCCGTCCGGTGTCCGTCCGTCCGGTGTCCGTCCGTCCGGTGTGCCTCCGTCCGTCCGGTGTGCCTCCGTCCGTCCGGCTATTCGTCCGTTTTTCTCAAAAACTATTCAGTCCATCATCAAATTTGGTATACTAGTTTGCCAAGAGGCAAGCTATCCACTGATGTATTTAGTTTTACATTAAGGTCAAGGTCGCGCCAGTTACGGGGTTCAAACCCCGAAACACATAATCGCTAATATCTCGCGAAGTTTTGCATGTATTTAATGCAGTTTTTTTCACAACATTTCTTGATGAATGGTCTATAACACAGTTGTCATGAATTTTTCTGTGCGCGCGTGTGCGCATGATCGCGCGCGCTCAAATCACGGGTCCGAACCCCAAGGCTATATATAAAAAAACTATTCAGTTACGTGCTGTTTTGATGCGTTTTTTTATGTAGTTACGTGCTGTTTTGATGCGTTTTTATGTATGCGTACAGCCGACACATTCCGATTTCAGAGTAGCTCGGCGATGCTGCGAGGGGACTTTGCAGCCGCTCGGCGTTGCACTTGTTCATTTTTAACCTTAACCCCAACCATAATCAGTAATCCTAACCCTATCCCTTTTCCGGGCGTTCTATCCTAACCCTATCCCTATCTTTACCCTATCCCGACCAGGAGAAAGGGATAGGAGTAGTAGTGTGTTCATAACTTGAAAACAAAAATCATTGGTGTCAATACTACAGATAGCTTTCAGTGTGTGAAATGAGAGAGTAACGGAAAGTTACGGGAGAATGGAGACTGTGAGAGGAAGGGTATCAGTATCAGAAATTGGTAAAGCAAATGATATGGTGAATTGTAGAGTAACGGGAATTGCAAAATAATGCAAATAGTTAGTGGAATGTTTTGTTTTGTTTTTAAATAGAAAAGAAGAAACACAAGTGTATTATAATGGGAAAATGAAAATAATAAAATCGTCTACATCGACGAGTCGATGATGATTTGACTTCACAACGATGACGACGACGACGACATGATGATGATGATGATGATGATGGTGGTGATGATGACGAAGACTAGGGTTTGATCAAATAGTGTCTTCCTTTGCAATATTTACGGCCTTGGGCCAAAGAAAGGGGATTAAGAAGGGCAAAGGGGTGTGTGCGTGTGGAGGGTGGAGGGTAAAGTTTGTTCAAAGATCTGATCAGCGGTGTTGGTAATCATCAATGCGTTATGCTGCCATGGATGTGGTGGGTGACGCATTTTGCCCGTCAGCGTCGTTCGTGATCGTAAAAATGCTAAGCGTTTTGAGCACGGAACGTAGATGAAAGATCCGAAGTTTTTGTTGTTGTTGTTGTGGTTGTCTTGAGCGTGTGCGCGTGTAAATGTGTTTATGCGTGTATGTGCATGTGTGTGTCCGTATGTATGCGCGAGCAGAGAGAGGGGGGAGTGAGAGAGAGAGAGAGAGAGAGAGAGAGAGAGAGAGAGAGAGAGAGAGAGAGAGAGAGAGAGAGAGCGAGAGAGAGAGAGAGAGAGAGATTCAGAGAGAGAGAGAGCGAGAGAGAGTACAGAGAGAGAGAGAGCACAGAGAGAAAGAGAGAGAGAGAGAGAGAGAGAGAGAGAGAGAGAGAGAGAGAGAGAGAGAGAGAGAGAGAGAGAGAGAGAGAGACTACAGAGACACAGAGAGAGAATGAATATGTGCCTTTTTGTAGAGTATTAAGCTGAAGCTGTTTACTCAACTTTTACAAATAGTTGTACGGATGTGGGCTTTCTGTGCAATGTTTATTTCATTGCATATGTCTAATTAGTGTACAGTTTGTGTCAAGACACTGTAGTGTATTGCAAGGGCATTTTTCAAGACTTGTTGTTTTCAAGACAAGCAAAGAGCTTCAAAATTGTTCAAGCTTTAGCGTCAGGTTCCGAGAATCAGACATGTGTTTCACGATTCTTTTATTCTGGACGAAATTCTGCAATATTCAGAATGAACCCACACTTGTAAAACCAATGTGTTGTGGGCCTATTCGGGTCAGAGTAAGCTGGCAGTGATCGCGTAATTATCAGTAAAATACTGATTGCAAAACCAAAATACTGATACATTTTTTTTACCTGTCAGTCCCAGGGACTGATAAATTGTTTAATAAAGGCCTTGATGTGGTTTTCATTGTTTCTTTGTTTCCCTGCCTAGGACTGGTTTTGGACCGGTTATTGGGGGGGGGGGGGGGGGGGGGGGGGGGGGCGGGGGGGCATTGTCGCTGCATGATGGGACTGGTTTTCCAAATTCCTAGGCTAAGTCTAAGGACATGAAAATTTAAAATAAAATGTTTTTGTCTCGTGTTTAATTTACCACGTCCAAATTGCTTGCTAGAACGAATCGAGTGTCTGGTAAGTAAGCGAAGTCAAGTAATACTCTAATACCCTGACCAAAGAGGAATGCGTGTCCCAAAGAACCATCATCACACCGTGCACTCTGCCACGCTTTGTTTCTGGGTCGTTAGGGAAATTAATGGCGACAGATGTAATTTGCTGCAACCGGAGAATGCCAAGGCGCTATGGTGGTGTTGACCCTCTTGAACTACAGGTGAAGAAATACTCCCGAGTAAGGAAGGGGAATTTCTTCTTCGTCTTCTTGGCCAAGCCCTAGTAAATGTAGCGTTCTGCTTCACCCAGTTTTTGTGTGGGAGGTTCAGGGTGGGGTGAGATGTTTGTTGTCAGCCGCGGAATGTGGTGTCTGCCCCCGGATTGGGATTGTAGACAAGAACACAACCCCCGTCGGTTGACAGCTCAAGACACATTTGATACTCCGATACACAACCGTGACCTGAAGTGTCTTATTATGGAGACGCACTTTATTTGGTTTCCAAACAAAAACGCGGCTTAAACCACCAGCAACTGCTGTGAATGCCGGAGGCGGTGCTTAATTCAACTGTGCACAGCTGGCTGGTGCAACACGCTTTTCAATGTAGAAATCGGTTCAATCATTATCGCGTCTAAATTCACGGGCATAAGTCATCATAATAATTCGTGCATGCGCATGGTCACACTTCTGTCCAGAAAGTGACCCCAGACATTGATTGTCATGGTCAAACGCTCAGACCTGTTTACTCTACTCTTTTCGAGTAGTATTCTACTCAATTTGGACCTCTACTACTCTTCAAAATTGAAAAATTATGCTCTAATTAATCATTTTCAGTGAACATTGTTTGATGGTTTAATGAATAAAACTACACATTTTGCACAAAAACTACTCATTTCAGCTATCCAGACTACTCAAGACTTATGTAGGTGGTAAATAGGTATGAAGGCTAGTAGAAGAAGAAAGATGTTTTCAGTGAAGGCCTGAGGGAATTCCAATGCAGAATGTGTACAGGACGTGGAGAGGGGGGGGGGGGGGGGGGGGGGGGGGAGGATAACTCTTTTTTTAAAAACCAATCTGGTAACGTCAAATCGTTATGCCACCTGCTAGACGTGCAAGCTAAAGTACAACGCTTCATTCTAAACACGAACGCATAAGATGAAAGAAAGGAAAGGAGAAAGCTGAAATAGAAAGAACCAACAATATGCATATTGATCGAAGCCAATAAAGGATTGGCGAGAAAATAGTTTCCATATTGTAGCTGTCTCTTTCGGACTATACATACTTTTACTACGTACGTAGTCTACATCTAGGTGTAGGTTGAGCGCACTTGAGGTATTCGGCCCTGGGACCTCAACCCTGACCCTGTATCTGGCCCGTACTGCCTGTATCTATATATCTGTATGTAAGACATTCCTCCCCGTCTGTCTGCCCTGTCCGCCTATTTCTCTGTCCTCGGCTATGTCAAGAATTCGGTCATTTGTTTTCACTTCTCCTCAGCGGTGGGGAAGGGTTTGTGTGAGGGAGGGGGGGGGGGGAGAAACAATGTGGGAGGGTAAGACTGCTGCGTAGGCTTTACTTATCTGTTTTGAACAGCTGTTCCTGTTCTTTGGCATTTTCAGAAGTCATTGATGAATGAAGTAGTCCACTTAGTGTTACGTGAAGAGGGATCTGGAGTAATCCCCAGCCAATGAAATTCAACTAATATTTTCTGAATGACCGAGGAGAGAGGACCATAGTAATCCGTAATTCCTCTGATAATTTTGTGAATGAAGTCTATAAAGAAATCATTAAACGAATGAGTGCATAAAGCCAACTGTTTACTCGTTCGCGATTAGGCCTAATGGGTTAAATGAAGCTTCTTTTTTTTCAAATAACATTTCTGGCAGGGTAACGTTAATCGAGCTTTCTAACAAAACTGCGGTGAATATTTTGAAATTATGTAGAATACTAAGCCATATGGATTGATTATACATTCCATGACAAGTGTAGTGCCTAAGGTTGTTTTTCTTGTTTATTAAAACTGATCTTTTAAGAACATACTCTATTCTAACTAGTCTAATTATTAGGCTTTACATATGCTGCGGTTCTCAGACTTAGTGGCATTATGTTTTAGCTTAACCGAAAAATATGAAAGCATGGCGGTTTCCTTCGAATAGGATGTGGTGCAGGGACGGTATTCATGTCGAGATAGCATGAGACTTAGCATGATGCTAACTTAGAAGCTCTTCCAAAAGTCCTATTAAATCATATAGGACATTGGAAGAGCTTCTAAGTTAGCATCATGCTAAGTCTCATGCTATCTCGACATGAATACCGTCCCAGGTTACGCTTTCCTTGCACAAATCAATATTTGCGGAGGAATTCTATTTTTAACTCATTAATATAGTCATTCTTGTACTACAGATTTGTGTTGATGGGGTAGGGTATTGCTAACAAATGGGTTTAAGTTCATGAACTTGTATGTCAGTTGTTTGTGCTCCCATTTATACAGAACAGGAGTACACTGCAATTGGAACAGGAGCCTCTCTCTCTCTCTCTCTCTCTCTCTCTCTCTCTCTCTCTCTCTCTCTCTCTCTCTCTCTGTCTCTCTGTCTCTGTCTCTCTCTGTCTCTCTCTTCTCTGTATCTCACATCCTCTCTCTGTCTCTCTCTCTCTCTCTCTCTCTCTCTCTCTCTCTCTCTCTCTCTCTCTCTCTCTCTCTCTCTCTCTCTCTCTCTCTCTCTCTCTCTGTGTGTGTGTGTGTGAGACACGCATAAACACTAGGCACATGCTGTACGTAACGTTACACAGTAGCCTGCGCCTACAGTTCGATTAGAGCTGACAAGTAACCGAGGCGATCCAACATTGATACGCAAACCGTGAACCACACACACTGTAAGCTTAGTTATTGGCCACTGCAACAACCATGTTTCGCTAGAGTGAAGACCCTTGGTAAATACTTGAGTACTGACCAAACACGGACATAACTCTCACCAATAACCCTATTTGGGGCCACTAAATGGCTGCCTTTCGCAAAAGTGAATGCCCTTTTCAGCACTGACCAGCAAGGGATTCACTCTCACTGTCAATGGCGTTAATAACCTTAGTTGCAGTGGCCAATAGTCCTTGCAGGATGGCGAGCGGAAAGAGGACCACTTTGCGCACTCGACTGACAACACCAGTGGAGGATCGCAGTTAGTTGACCTTTGGGCGAGAGGACGTAAAACATTAATATTCAGCTGACCGATTGGACGCTAACCTCACCTTCTCTAGCAATCCCACTACCTTCTGTATATAATATGGAAAACGTCGCTTCCAAAATATAATGAATTCGACGAGTTTACAAAATAAATTGATGCATGATTTTTAGAAGCTAGTATATTCTAAGCTAGAAATTTCGCTTGCTTCGCTACTAGGGGAAGACGGGGTAAAAAGCGCATGGGCGGGTAAGAAGCCCACCCCAATTATCTCATGAAATGAAGCAAATTTCAGTCTCATTTTGCCCATTTGACGAGCGTTAATGTCTAGCATTCGTCTCATGGGCAAATTTGACTGACATTTTCTTTATTTCATGAGATAATTGGGGTGTGCTTCTTACCCGCCCATGCGCTTTTTACCCCGTCTTCCCCTATGGAAAAAAGAGCCATTGACTACTACGCCGCTAAGAAAGCGATAACAGCCCTTTATATTGATGTTTATTAATTATATTGGGAATGCGCGCGCGCGCGTGTGCGTGTGTGTGTGTGTGTGTGTGTGTGTGTGTGTGTGTGTGTGTGTGTGTGTCTGTCTGTCTGTTTTCTGTATATTTTTTATGTGAGTATGTTGTGCTCACCAGAGAGAGAGAGAGAGAGAGAGAGAGAGAGAGAGAGAGAGGAGAGAGAGAGAGACCGATATTCCCCCCGATGAGAGGCATACTTATGAGATGTCTCCCCTACTCTCCCTTTGGGGGGCGGAGGAGAGAGAGAGAGTGGTGGGGGGGGGGGGGAGAGGCTACTTATGCATTTTATGTGGCTCTCTCTCTTCTCCTCTTACACACTCTCTTCTCTCTCTCTCCTTTTCTCTCTCTCTGTGCATTCCCTCCTTCCATCTCTCCCTCCTTCCTTTCCTCCTCTCCTTCTTTATCCCTCATCTTTGTTTCTGTCTTTGCTGTCTTGCTCTACTATTTCATTCTCTACCTCCACCCCCCTCTCTCATTCCCTTCATTCTTACTGCCCCCTCCCCTCCTATTCTTTTTTCTTATTAGTCCCCGAGCCGAAGGTTCGGGGAACTATTGTTTTTGGTCTGGTCCGTCCGGCGTCCGTCCGTCCGTCCGGCGTGCCTCCGTCCGTCCGTCCGGCTACTCGTATTTCTTTTTCTTTTCTTACTCCATGTTCTGTCTTTTATGTGTGCTCACTTATTTTTCGATCCCTTTTTGTTACCTTTTGTATGTCTAATACTAAGTTTATTGTGTGTCTGCTTATATTGACAATGTCTGTGTATGTTAGTGTGTGTTCGCTTTCTTTTGATTTGCACGCTTTTCTTGTTTATTGAATTCTTTGCTTTTTAATTTTCTTTTCTTTCTTTTTCTTTTTTTTCCCTTGAGGACTGGATGCAAAAAAAGTATTGTATGCTTATTCTAATATCCTCAAAAAATAAAAGTTATTTATTCATTCAATCATTCATTCATATTCATTCAATTCATTCATTCATAATGTGGCAAGAAGTGGCTGCTACGAGGAAGGCTCTTTTTGTGAGACACATTGTTTTTGTCAAAACAGCGGGCATATTCTAATCAACGTAAAAGAGTTGTTATGCTCGGTGTCCATCTGTGTTCTACTGAGGACCCAGCATGTTTGACAATCGTGGGAAAGGTAGCACACGCCTTGTTGCTTTTGACTTGCTGACAGGTTGTACACACAGGCAGGTCTGCTTCTTTTGGTCTCCCTTCCCCAAGACCCAAACAACATGGGCGACAGCGAACCAAATGCGTACACAACGCACGCCAGTCGGTGTGAATGACATGGCAGCAGGTGTGAGAAAAACACAGAATGAAACAAAACAGATGCTCTGTATTAGCCAGGACACAATATGTACACCGAGCCTTAGACGATACGATGGTTGTTCCTTCCCTACCTCAGACCACCCCATTGTACTAGTACTATGCTGGCTATCATAGTGACGCATGGAACAGCTGTGTTCCATCAGGGATATTACGAGCGAAACAGAGCTGTCTCTACAGCGAGGTCTTGAATAAACAAGATGTCCAGGGAGCATTGTTTAATGTAGCAACAGTCAGACCCAAGGGCCACACCCACAGAGCAGGTGATAAATTAATAGCAGATGGACATAGCTGCATCAAAGAGAGCAAAGTCATGGGATTGGGGAACCCAGCACAAAGTAACAGTAGGCAATAATGAAGGGGCATTGAGGACGGGGCTATGTGTCGATTTATTGAATTCAGTAAGGAGATTCAAACGGTGAAAGTAGTGGTCAGGAAGACATGACGATGGGTACTAAACAGGGACCAGCATCTTTGATAGCAAGTACGAGTAGGCACAATCCCTGACAATAAGTCTTTTTCTAATAGGACTAAAACGAAAGATTAGACATTTTGTTATGAGTTTTTGTGTGGGATTTTACTAGTGGCATTGTTCATCCAACTCTAATTCGGTTGTTTGCAGTCGCCCGAGATAAGAAAAAAATACTAAAGTAGCTTAGCAATAGCGCAGACTATATAGTTATGTGTGAAACTATATAGTCTGTGGCAATAGCATAATGCATTTGCTGCACATTTAGCAAGCCCAAATCATAAGCTTCATAGCGACTAGAGTGGGCGAAACAAGCGAGATTTCTAGCTTTCTAACTACAAAACACGTCTACGGCATCAACGCCTTTAGAGTTAAAGCCACGATCCCTTTGTTTGACCATAATGAACGAATGACATCAGCAGAGCTTTCTAGAATTACTTGTGGTCAAACCGTCAGTTCGCCACCGCCACAAAGGGAGTCTGGACGGGGGCACAATGGCAGCGTGTGATGTTTAATTCACTGGCAGACAGACAGATGGAGGTGGGAGGTGTCGTCTGTCTGGCACTGTAGTCTGGCTAACAAAGAGCTTCGCTAAGGCACTGACCTCCCCAGGGGGGACAGAGTAGAGTATTGATGGCTCTTTGTTGGTCTGCGCATTTGTGGTGTCCGTACCAGGAGTCTTTGTCGCTACATGGAATGTCATTCAATAATCAAACAGGCAAATTTGACGTGTAAATATATATATGCATAAATCGCCTTGGCATAAGGCTGTGTCAGATCAATTGACAAGCTAGAACACCAAGGCTACATCAAAATGTTATGTTATGTATATGTGTGCGGGGATTGTCTTTAGCCATGGCAAGCTCCTAACGTAACATCATCAGTCCAAAATGCTCCGAAGTCGGAGTGTGTCTGCCCACATGGCAGGGTAATCAAAAACGGCCACAGACGTAATGTTCTCATCCCTAGCTGCTGTATTTGTACCATAGTGTTCAAGTGCTTCGGTTGTTGGTACGACAACGACAACAGCAACAATATACATACATAATTTTTGTAGCCATTGGTAAGGTTGATGCAATATTTTAGTGGAGAAGTTCATGAAAAGTCATCCACCAATAGTTTCTGAATAGGAGTATGTTGTTGTCTTACCCTGGCTATAAGACTCCAGGGATCATCCCAACAGCGGAAGCACTTGAACACTATGATACAAGCGCATCAGCTACGGATGAGAACATTACGTGTCTGACCGTTTTTTATTACCCCGCCACGTGAGCAGCCACACGGGCAGCCACACGGGCAGCCACACTCTGACTTCGGGAGAAAATCGGAGCATTATTTAGTATTTAGCATGCCAGGCTTTAATTTTTTTTTAACATCAATTGTTGTAACCGGTAATTTACAACTACGACTGTTTGCTTAGTGTATATGGTTTGCTTAACAACATAATGCACATCAGTCTTAATGCACATAATTATACACACGGTTATTTTCGTTTTTTTCGTATAATATTTTTAACTGGATGTCAAGTTTTTTCTGTTGAATAGTTTCGTTTAAATGGGTTCTTATTCACCAACACATGTAACATTTTATTCAAAGAAAGAATAATGACATGTAGTATAATGTTGAATCGTTTCATTCCTTTTAGCGAGAAAAACTCCCCTGGTTGTGAATCGACACACGAGTGCTACTGGTGTTGTGAAAATGATGGATGGCCATTGTGGGTTAGCAAACTATCAGATTGATGGCGTTTTGACAGTTAAAGTAACCACCTCCTTTTTTTCAGCAGTGTGCTCACTGGCACAGACGCGTGTGTTCAAACACATCTCTCTCTCTCTCCCCCCCCTCTCCCTCTCCCTCTCCCTCTCTCTCTCTCTCTCTCTCTTTCTCCCCCCCCCCCCCCCCCCCGTGTCTGTCTTCTCATCCTCTATTTGCCTGCATGTGTAATAAAGGGGACCAATAAAGGCAACATGACCAATATGTTTAAAGTTGTAAAATAAATAATTATTATTAAAGCCCTCTCTCCTTATGTTCTCCCCCCCCCCCCCCCCCCCTCTCTCTCTCTCTCTCTCTCTCTCTCTCTCTGTAGCACATGTATAACCACGTGTACGAGCGTAAAAAGAAAGCAACAACCCCACCCAACCCTACCCAACCCTCATCCCAGCCCAGTCGCTTGTGAAGAGACCGTTTTAGGCCTAATGGGGCGCATCTATGGCAAGCGTTGCATGACGTAGTGGTGAGAAATAGGAGTGAGAAATAAGACGAGTCACTCGATGCTAATGACTAACTGCTTAGTGTTTCCTATCCTACATGTCACCCGCACTTCGGGCTACCATACTAAGCTGAAGGCATTGAACCCGGCAAGAGAATGAAAGGTCACACCAACACGGTAACACCTGTCGGCCCCTCACCATCCACCCACACTCTCTGTACGGGTACTACGATACCCCCCTCCCCACCCCCCCATCCCCAGCCTCTCTTTCTCCCTATGCCTGCCACAACAGCCCCCCCCCCCCCCCCCCCCCCCCCCCCCCCCCCCCCCCCCCCCCGTCCCTCTTATCCTCTTTACAATCCCCTTTCTTTTTTTGCGGTTTTGTCCTATTCTCACCACCTTCTTTCTAGTCCTTTCTGCTGGTCTATCCCCTTCTAGTTTCCCCAGTTTTGTCTCCTTGTTACCCGGCCAGAGGCCGAGGTATTGCGATTGGTTTGTTGTATGGATTTTGATTAAAATTGGCAGAGGGGTAGACAGCTTGAAAAGGAAGCGTCCTTTCGTTAATCAACACCTTGGTGTTGACCTTGACCTTGAAGTTTGACCTTGAAAACCGAAATTTCCTTCTTTGGGCTATGTATTTTCCCCCCAGCTTTATTTCGCGAACTAGTGAACAGAATCGCTTCAAATTTTGTGTGGTGGTGTACCATGGTGCAAGGAAGTTTGCACAAAAGTTCAGCTGTATCTCGTGAACTACTGAACATAATCGCTTCAAATTTTGGGCTATGTATTTGGCGTTCTGTAAGGGTGGAAAGTGGTGTGTTTATTGGGGGGGGGGGGGGAGGACATCACTCGGTGCAAGGAAGTTTGTATAAAAGTTCAGCTGTATGTCGTGAACTACTGAACAGAATCGCTTCAAATTTTGGGCTATGTATTTTATGCGTTCTGTAAGGGTGGAAAGTGGTGTGTTTATTGGGGGATGGGGGGGGGGGGGGGGGGACAGGACATAACTCTGGCCGGGTTTTCATTGTCACAATGCGTTGCTGCCGCTCGGCGATGCCCTTGTTACTAGTACTACCTAGTAGCTGGTCCAGCTGCTGACAAGAACAGGGGCGACTTAGTATAAGGTTTGACAGTGTCAACACCAAAGTTGGCTCCCAAACGAAAATCAATAAGCTTCAAAGACAGCGAGAAAGTAGCATTATGCAAGCAATCTTTAACTGAGTTTTAAAATAGCGGGGTTTCATTAGAATGTGAGGGATACAAAATAGAAAGTTGGATTTTACGTCCACTCGGCTGCAAAGTAGAACGTATGGGACGAACCATCAACCAACCATCATTCAATCCCCCGAGCAGATCCTGGAGGTACTGCAATACCAAGTCTGCTCGGTGCGATGATATTCAGGATAAAAACATAAAGTTAGAATTTTACGTAAATAGTTCCGGAAAACCCTGTAGGCTACATAATGGTACATAGACGTTGGTGCGATTTCTCTTTCAAGAGACATTGCGCGCACACGCACGCGCACGCTCACGCACACGCACACGCGCACACACACACACACACACACACACACTCCCCTCGATGCACACAGTTATGTATGTTCATGCACACAGAAATAGACTTGTGACACACAAGCACACGTTTCAACGTATGGCAACTAATTGGAAGCACACATTTTCTCCAATTAGCCCAAACACCGCTTGCAGGACCAGTTAGTTGGCGATGCTTGTAATCTAATGAATAGGCGAGAATACTCTGTTTCTACTTATTACACTTCTCGCAACAGTGTACGTCGGCCCTTAGAATACATCCTTGAAGCACTTGTAACAGGATCTCAGCTATCCCTTGGTCAGTGTGATGTACTTAATTTGTATCTTTCAGAACCTTGTAAGAAGATGATGGTTGCTTTTTTTAATAGGGCAAAATTGTAGTGGCATAAAACAAGCACAGCAAAGGTTGGTCAAGGCAAGGAACTGATATTGTCATTATTTTCCTAAAGCAGTTAAGCGCACGCTCTGTAAGTTCTTTCCAGAACTGCATGATAGTCCGTGCAGGACAAAAACACGAAGATATCATTTTACAGCTGGCATGTTTCGTCGCCCAGTGTTTCCATTGCTTACGATGATGATTCATCCACGAAACCGTACCACTAAAACCCCATAAATATCAAAATAAAGCACACGCATGTTAGCCAAGCACTATGGTTAGAAAATAAACGTGGCAAAAACAATATGTTCAAGTTACAAACCAAAAGAATTTTCACGTTATTCGAACAAGGAGTGAAACTGTTGCCTGGTGTCTTGTACCTGAACGGTTACACGGAAGTTATGTGATGTAACCCAATCGAACCAACCCACACACTTTGTGGGGATTTCCCACAGGTAATATTATTAAGGGGGGGGGGAGGGGGGGGAGCCTGTGTATTATGCACAGGCCCTGGGGAGGGGATAAAATCGGAACGGAGAGTGCACATACACTCTTTGTTTTGAGTGTCTGTGGAGAAAGGAATGGTTGTCCTATATACAATAGTACCAGTTTGACCATCGCCGT
>CM065680.1:71732473-71761287 GCA_017654935.2 Phymorhynchus buccinoides
GTTTGAAACTTGCGTATTTCCCCACACAGAGCTTATGATACTCTCACGCTTCTAAAATGAACACCGGCTGCGAAGCTCAATGTTTCACATGCCATACAGCCGGCTCAATTCCTCCGCGCCTGAGATAAAGTTCTCAACAACTTTAATAACTAGTAGAAAACAGCTTAATGTATTAAAACAGTGAACGATTAAATTGCGTATGCTCCCTAGTTCTAGACCAAGTTTTCACGCTCTACAACGTGTCAGTTAGCTTGTTGTTGGTCTTAGGTGTTTTTTCCGCGAAATAATGCGGAGGGATATATGCACATGAAGCAGACAGATTGCGTCTGTTGGCGAAGCTTGAGCGACGGGCACTGAACTGGCGCGGGTTTGAACTCCGCAACCCTGATCACGCTTTGTTGTGAGCAGTTAGACGCATCGTTGGGGGTAATTTGCATGCATTTCGTGTGTACTGAGCGTGACATGCAAAACATCACTGTGAATGGAGTTCAGATTCGTGTGTTTTGTCAATTGTTAAACAGTTTAAAAGGCATCAACCCATCAGGTTACTAGTGTTTTTTCTGAAGGCGTGTGTTTTGTGTTTTCTTTACTCAACAGGAGCGGCTTCTACACGGTAGCAGAACCATGTTCAATTTTTTCAAGAAACATCCGCCGAAAGAAGGCGAGGAGCGTGAGAAATTGAAGAAAGAGCTGTTTGATTTTCAAAAGGTGAGTTTTTTGTGTTCTTTTTCTGTATCGTGTATGCTTTGAGACCGGTATGTTCTGAGTGTGGGATAAGATTTAAAAAAAAAAGATGCATGCATCAGATTCAGACTGATGCATTCTCTGCAAATCAAAGCGTCTCTTGCTGAAAACCGCGCACCAGTCTAGACTAGGCTAGGTGAGTAGACTAGGTCATTACGTGTGCATCTATCTCTGGCATTGGGACTACCGTTTTTAATATTTTTAATTTTTATTTTTATTTTTTATTATTTTATAAACGTGAAATGAAGGTGCGTGAAGCGTTTCGTGACGTTTGTAACGTGGTGTGAAGAAAGACTTCGAATAACCATGGACCTGTTGTAGACTAGAAGTGTAGCATCCTGGCATCATCTTCTTTCACTCAGCAGCATCCCCATTTTGACGATTTTGATGCTAGGCCTATGTACTAACTTTAAGACTTTTATTAGTTTTAAGTTGTAATTTTCTCGGAAACTACAAATAATAGCACAACCAAACTTTGCAAGGTGATTCATACCATCGTGTTTTCAGTGAGCCAGAGAGAAATATGGGGAGACAGAGAGAGAGGTGTAAAGAAACAGTGTGACAGAGAGAGAGAGAGAGAGAGTGAAACTGAAAGAGACATAGACCCATGTGCAGAGAGAGATATACAGAGAGAAACTGAAACTGAAACAGAGAGAGTGAATGGAGGTTAGAGAGAGAGAGAGAAACCTACAGACAAACAGAAAAAGAGAAAAACAGTGAGTGTGAGGGAAAATAGCCTTTGAGGCAGAGTAGCCTGAATTCTATTTTCTATAATTTTTTTATGAGGTTAAATAGCCACTGCCTTTTTTTATAGTTTTTAAAAAGTAGCCAGAGTGATATGAGAGTTAAATCAGTTATTAACCTTTGAAATGAGAGTAGAATTAATAGAAAGAGTGCATGTGAACGGAAGAAGGGAAGTCGTTGCTTTAGCATTATATTGTTACAAGTGGCCCGCGACAGTAAGAGCCACATTAGCGTAGTTGGTAAGACACTCGCCTCTAGCGCGAACGTTGCAGGTTCGTTTCCCAGCATGGGCACAATTCTTTTTCGTTTGTTCTTTTGTAATGCAAAGCGAGTGAGTCTTGAACAGTTGAAGGCTTTGCTTTTCTTGTCTAAATCATGATCTTACTTTTGGCAATCATTTTTTATGAACCTAAAACTACGCATGACATAGAATAGTCTAAACTGCCCAGTGCTTTTCATTCTCTCAGCATCAGCAGCTGAGTAGGCTAGCGATAGTGTGAGTGTGTTCAGAGCTCTGTCAGCTACCAGCACATAGCAAACTTTGCATAACTTTACAGGCCTGGGGGCACTGAACCTCCTCTGCTATTATCTATCTTGGCTTAGTTATGTTTTGAATCATGTATGTGTGATAAATTCACTTTAGAACTGTGAAAGTCCTTGGAGGACCCTCAAAATGTGTATAGTTCCTTGGAGTTGGACCTTAACATTTTTTAACTTTAGTCTTTACTCTTTATCATAAAAACATTACATATATTATATCAAAATGTATTTTCCCGTTTCTGTCTGCCATTACATGGCTTTTTAAAAGTCAGGGCAAAAAAACACCTTCAAAAGAAATCTGCATGGAAAAAGTATCTCATTAAAATATTTGTGCAGCAGAAAGTTTTGATTCACAGTTCAGAAAAACTGCTGAATTCAGTTATTGTATAAAGGTCAAAAGGGAGACAACCGCATTCTTTCCACCCATAATGAGGGATTGTGGCCTTGGAGCACATTTTCTCCCTTGGCACCAGCCCCCCCCCCCTCTCTCTCTCTCTCTCTCTCTCTCTCTCTCTCTCTCTCTCTCTCTCTCTCTCTCTCTCTCTCTCTCTCTCTCTCTCTCTCTCTCTCTCTCTCTCTCTCTCTCGCACACACACACACACACACACACACACACACACACAGTGATGTTTTGATACCCCGGTCATAGGCCATTGACCTATTAAAATTGAAAATGTCCTATTGTTTTCTCCCCTATCAGGACAAATGTCTGATCAAATTTTTAACACTGGCACACTTTGTCCTAAAGTGATTTCTTCAAGAGCCAGGACATTGTCATTGATTTATTTCGTCTCGGGACAGTTTGTCCTATCACTTTTCAATCCTCGGTATATCACTGCACACACACACACACACACACACACACACACACACACACACACACACACACACAGAGGGTATAACTATAAGTTGTACATACACATTTTGGCTGTGACTGACTGCCTTTCATAGTCTTCTTCTTCGTTTGATCTTCCACCTCATCAGTTACTTTTAGTCAGTTACTTTCTCAAATAAATGTAACAAAATTTGCCTAGAAGTAGAATAAATTTACTAGAAATGAAAACGGTGCATTGTACTGAAGCTTTTAAAGAACTTTTTAATTAAAATAAATAGAACTTTATGAAAGTATCCTGCTGCTAGTGTTAATCACTTAATGTTTGTATAGGTTTACAAGAAGTGTGTTAGTCTGTTGTGACTTTTGTTTTGGTTGCAATGCTAAGAAAAAACCCAATACTTTGTCTTTTTGCAGTGTGCTGATCATGGATTTCCCAGTAAACCCAGTGCCTTGGCCTACGATCCCAAACTTAATCTGTTGGCCATTGGCACCAAGTCTGGAAGCATCAAAGTGTATCCTTTCTACACAGTAGATTACCGTTTTTATGTTTTTTCCCCCCAGTTTTGATTACCAGTGTAGATTTTCCGATGACATTTAGTGAAAACTATTGGTTTTTAATCGTTTCACAGAAAATGATTTGTTTTAGCACAGTGGAACCTTAAGCCCTTTTATTACTCCTAAGATGTGACCCACACATTTTTTACTGATCCCCCGCCCCCCTCCCCTCCTTCAGATCTGGACTACTGAGTAACCTCCCTACCTATTAAGACCTTTTTTTTAGCTGATTTTTCAAGGTTCAATCTATTTCTAAAATACAATTAAACTGGGTAGAGAAAAAGAGTATCTGCCATGTTGGGATTTCCTCTGTGACATGTATAACATTAGGCCTATCCTTACCTCCCAACATTAAGAAAACAGGGTCTTTGGATAACAGGCCCTGATTTGATGCCTTTTAGTGACATGTATGGGTGTTAAATCTTTGTGGTGCATAAATTGCAACATTGGCTGGTATACATCAATCAATCAATCAATCAAATCATTTATTGTCCTTTTAAAACTGCACCTACATCACATGTAGGTGATATACTGATGTGGGTGATACAATGTTATTTTAAATTAAAACTTTAAAAAAAAAGGTATGTTTTTATTTTTGGTCTGAAGTTTGAAATGAATTTGAGTACATGTATGTACAATATTTTCTTTTACTTTTTTTCTCCCCCATCACCCATATTAACAAATGTCCCTCAAAACAGGTCGGAGGACGTAAATTTAGTTTCTGTTGTTACTTTTTAGCTCTTGGCTTTAATTTGTGGTTGCCCATGAAAGGACAGAATGACTGAGTAAATGTTGCTTATCATGGAGAGTGCTGTGATGGGAGAAAAAAAAAATCTGAGCAAGGCTTTCTATTGTTGACTGATTACTTGTAGTGGTAACAACTGGAAGTGAATGGTACTTTGCACAGAATTGTCCCGTCTTGACTTGTCACATTGTGGATATGACCCTTGTTGATGTGGTTGACTGGAAATGGAATGTCTTTCTTGGGAGCTGTAGGTGGCAAAGATCAATCGCATGGTATGGCATAACCAGCCTTTCAATTATGACTTAACCCTTTCATCGCCACTGTCGCCTCTTGGCACCACAATGATTTGACACCCATGTCACTAAAAGGCATCGAATGAGGGTCTGGTATCCAGTGACCTTATGTTCTTAATTTTGGGAGGTAAGGGCAGACCCTATTTTATGCATATCACAGAGGAATCCCCAATATTGCAGACAGAATCTTTTCCCAGGTAAGTTTTAGCTGAAAAATGGCTGGCGTTGAAAGGGTTAATCCCACTTCTAGCGGAGGTCTCACAGCCCATTAAAATTAATACTAGGGGTGAAAAAAAGCAGAACTTTCAGAAAACTCTGAAAAACCCCAGCCTTTGAATTTTGATAGCACTACAACTGTATAAGTACAACTTACAAGCAGGAGGGGGCCCATCTGTTCCATTGAATGACTCATTGCTCAGGCGTTAGGGCTGCTCGTTTATGTTGTGTGACTCCCAGCATCTGTTTTTCAGTATTCAAAAAGGGTTCATATTTCATTGTATTGTTAGAGAATATATCACTTTGTATGTGAGAAACCCAGTCTGGTAATGAGATGGATGTTTTTATTAATGCTTTGACGGTGGTTGAATTTTTTTTTTAATGCTGTACTTCTGTGTGTGTGTGTGTGTGTGTGTGTGTGTGTCACTGTGTATGTGTGTTTCTTGTTAGTCCCCGAGCCGAAGGTTCGGGAGCTATTGTTTTTGTCTGGTCCGTCCGTCCATCCTGTGTCCATCCATGTGTCCGTCCGGCTATTCGTCCGTTTTTCTCAAAAACTATTCAGTCTATCATCATCAAATTTGGTATACTAGTTTGCCAAGATGCAAGCTATCCACTGATGTATTTAGTTTTACATTAAGGTCAAGGTCGCGCCAGTTACGGGGTTCAAACCCCGAAACACATAATCGCTAATATCTCGCGAAGTTTTGCATGTATTTTAATGCAGTTTTTTTCACATTTATTGATGAATGGTCTATGACACAGTTGTCATGAATTTTTCTGTGCGTGTGTGTGCGCATGATCGCGCGCGCTCAAATAACGAATCCGAACCCCAAGGCTATATATAAAAAACTATTCAGTTACGTGCTGTTTTGATGCCTTTTTATGTAGAACTTTACGTGCTGTTTTGATGCATTTTTATGTATGTGTACATCCGACACATTCCGATTTTGGAGTACCTCGGCGATGCTGCGAGGGGACTTCGCAGCCGCTCGGCGTTGCACTTGTTTTTTGTTTCTTGTTTGTTCTTTTTAAATTTAGACTTGTACAAGTTGTAATATTTTAATATATAATTATAGTTATACCATATTATTTTTTACCGTTTCATTTCTTTTAGATCTGTTATTTTTCTTGTATGACGAGAAATGATTCCAAGACAAATTGGTCGAAGTATGCTATGAGTTGAAACACCCCATTTTGTCAAAACAAAAGCTTCTACTGACCAGACATTTGTTCAAGTCAGCATATTATGTACGTCATGTATGTCTGCACTTATCTACTTGCATACTCATGTCCTTTGATTTGGTTGCATGCTCAATCATTAATGTACTGTAATATAAGAACATGAGTAAAGAAATTTGCATATGTTATGATGAACCTTGACCTGTGTTCAGATACGGTGCTCCAGGAGTTGAATTTTCAGGTGTTCACAAGAATGATGTCTCCGTTACCAGCCTGTTCTTCCTCTCTGAAGAGGTGAGGTATTCAAGAAGAAAAACAAATATGCTACACTTTAATTTACGTTAAAACACTTTCTCTGTTATTGAGCTCAATTATTAAAGAAATATGAAATGTGTATTTTCTGAAGCACAATAGTTAATACAAAGAAATTGCATTCTCTAATACTTTCATGATGTTGCTTGTGTTTTGTCGACTGTTTTTTTAATTATCTAGTGTAGAATTGATATATCTTTAGTTACATAATCAAGGTGGTGTTCAAATTATTGCGCCTAAGAACGATTTAGTGATGTAAATAAAGTTGAGTTACAAAGTTGGTGTCGACCAACATTTAATTAAGGACATTTTTTTGGGGAAATACTGTTCTTGTGTTAACTAGGTTTGTGAACCTTTCTTATATGTTTCTGTGGTGTCAGCATTGATAAAACATGTTTGTGTCTGCAGGCGCGCTTGGTGTCCGTATGCAGTGACAACAGCCTGCACTTGTGGGAGTACAATCTACGCAGCGGAAATTCCGTTCTGGAAGAGGTTAAAGAATTCTCCATGGAAAACAAGTGAGCGTTTTCTTCCTCAGAATTATAATCTTTGTTAGTTTTGAAACCTTTATGAGCTTGATAACATTGAGTTAGGAAATAAGCAATGACATTTACAGGGATGCATCTAGAGCGCGGCATTGCCGCAAAATTGTTGATGTTCCCGCAAAAATTCAAATATGCTGCGGGAAAATCCCCCCAAATTTTGTGAAATCCCGCAAACGAAAAAATCGTTTGAAAATAACTTGTTCGGCACTAGGCTTAGATTGCGTGGCTGCGTGGGCTGTACCGAGTCTGCATTTCCTTTCAACAGTAAAGAACGAGCATTTTGATTGGGTCTTAAAAATAGCATAGCCAATCAACGGCTTTCTCTTTCATTTACTATTTCCGGGCACAGTGTAAGCAAGCCCGCTCTAAAATGGCATCGCTTCTGGATTATTTTACTGTGACTTCTAAAAAGAAAGAAAACAGTGCGACTGTGGAGGGCAACATTGATCAACAACCTTGTTGTTCCTCATCGGCAGTTAGTGATGACAACGGGGAAAGTTCATCGAATGACGAAGCATCGGATCAGGACTGTGATGTCACCGACGATCCCATTGCTAGTAGTGTCGCTCCACCACCTTTCAAAAAGCGAAAGCATGAGTTCATGGAAAGTAGGAAAAAAAGCAGACCTTGGCTAGAATTTGACAGCGAATCAAAAGCAATGTTTTGTGACTGGTGCTTACAAAGCAAAAAGAACAATGCGTTCACCACAGGTTGTAAAAAATTTCGGCACTACATCCCTTGATCGACACGTTCTACCTAGTCACAAAGACGCAGTGCAAGACGTTTCACTCAGAAAAGAGTTTGAGGCATCACGGAAAACTGCTTTTGAAAACAAGTCTGATTCGCTAACAAGAGCGATTCACAGTGTGTACTGGATGGCAAAAGACAACATTGCAACAGCAAACTACAGTTCCTTGTTGGATTCACAGTGTGTACTGGATGGCAAAAGACAACATTGCAACAGCAAACTACAGTTCCTTGCTGGATTCACAGTGTGTACTGGATGGCAAAAGAAAACATTGCAACAGCAAACTGCAGTTCCTTGTTGGATTCACAGTGTGTACTGGATGGCAAAAGAAAACATTGCAACAGCAAACTACAGTTCCTTGCTGGATTCACAGTGTGTACTGGATGGCAAAAGAAAACATTGCAACAGCAAACTGCAGTTCCTTGTTGGATTCACAGTGTGTACTGGATGGCAAAAGAAAACATTGCAACAGCAAACTACAGTTCCTTGTTGGATTCACAGTGTGTACTGGATGGCAAAAGACAACATTGCAACAGCAAACTACAGTTCCTTGTTGGATTTTCTAGATTTTCAAGGAGTGGATGTTCAAAGCATGTCTGTTGGTAAGAATGCATCAATAATCATATCAATCACGAGCAACCATTGAGGAATTTCAGGTATTGATACAAATTGATTGTGTGTGCATGCCTGTGTATGCGTGTGTGTGTGTGCGTGTGCATGCGTGTGTGTGTGTTACCCCCGCCCCCCTAACTATTTCCGGATCCCCCCAAATTTCCACACCAAGGGGGGCAATGCCCCCCAGTTTAGAAATTTCTAGATGCATCCCTGCATTTAAAATGGAAGCGAGTCGATTTACCTTTAGTCAGGATATTTGTTGTTCAAGAGGAGAATGCAATTATTTTTGTTGCCATAGACACAAGCCCTATTTATTAAGATCATGAAATTTATGGGTGAATCAGAGCAGTGGTTTGCAGATTAATATACTTGGGTTTGTATCTTTGATCTATCCCCAACAAAACATGATTAGCCATCAGTAAAGTTTGAATTAGAGTTGTGATTCAACACCACTAGTGCTTGTTGTATGAAAGGGTGTGTGAAAAAGCGTCTTCAAACGAAGAAATCCATTTTTATGTATGGTTATTATTACCACTGCTAGTAACTAACAATGGGTAATTGTAGAAAGGGCATGATTTTCCATTTCACAACTGAATAGATTTCTGTGGTTTTTTTTTAATATTTTTTTTTTTATGTGACTGAGGACTCTTTATATAGCTATGATAAATAAAACTCCCCATGGGGATACCGGGGGGGTCTTTCGTAAAAATAGTTCCCCCCACTTTCTGGAAGTTCTGTGCTTGTAACTTCCTCTAATATATATGCAAGCCACTCTCTTTGATTCTGCCTTTCCTCTTTGCTTTCTATCATCTAAATCTTTTAAATAAGTTTTCTCCTTTGAGCTCCTCCAAAATTGGAACTGTACTCGGTGGGGAGACCAGTGAAAATTGAAAACGGACACATACGTGCTTTACCCATTGTGACCTTTTGGCCTGGGAACGCAGAATAAGAAGATAAATGAAGATTGTGAAAGTTGATGCAGACTGAAGTTGTTTTTCTTCACAGTAAAATGAAGACCATCTCAACCTGCTGTCTGACGGCTGACAACGAGAACCTGCTGCTGGGTACGGAGGGAGGCAACATCCACGTCCTGAACATCTCCTCCTTCACCATGGCCGACCAGATCATCTACCAGGACATAGTCATGCAGAAGTCAGTATTTGTCTTTGAATCGTTATTTGTGACCCAGCACCACTAAAGGGACATTAACCCTTTCGCCGCCAGCCATTTTTCAGCAAAACATTTCCATTAAAGTTACCTGGGTAGAGAAAAAAATCTCTAATATTGGGGATTCCTCTGTGACATTTTTAAAGCAAGGCCTATCCTTACCTCCCAAAGTTAAGAGAACAGGGTCTTTGGATAACAGACCCTGATTTGATGCCTTTTAGTGACATGGGTGTTAAATCATTGTGGTGCAAAAATGCGACGTTGGCGGTGAAGAAATGGTTAAGTGTCAAACTGATCATTCTGAGAAAATTATACATTTGAAAACTTCAGACAATTCTCTGTAATGATGCAAGAACCATTCTTGTATCATTTTCCGTTCCAGTGTTATGAGCATTTAAAGTTAGTAAGGTGAGTATCGGTCGTTTTGAGAACACAGTCTAAAGTCTAGACTAGCTGAAGAAAATGCATTGACCTACTCCTTTTAAGGCACTTAAAATACTATTTAGAGGCCATATTAAAGATTGTCCTTTATAAATATGAAAGATAAGGTGTAAGAGAACACGAAAATACCCACAACTCAAATTGACCAAAATGAGATTTTTGCCTTTTGCAAGCCTGTTAGAAACTATCCCAGCGACTTGGTGTCCCTTTCGTGGTGCTGGGTCACATTTGTCTGTCTTCCATCCTTGTTTGTTTGTATCATTTACATTATTATGATTAAATACACCCACATTCTGTACATTCCCTCCTTAACCATTTTGCCACCAGCCATTTTTAGGCATAAAAATATTAAACTGAACTGGGTAGATACAATTTTTTTTATCTGCAATATTGGGAATTCCTCTGTGACATGTATAAGCCTGTCCTTACCTCCCAAAATTAAGAAAATGGCGTCTTTGGATAACAGGCCCTGATTTGATGCCTTTTAGTGACGTGGGTGTCAAACAGTTGTGGTGCATAAATGCAACATTGTCAGCGAAAGGGTTAAAGCTGATGAGATGATTTACCTGGACATGATCATACAGAAATTAGTACCTTCACCATGCTCTTTGATTGGTATAAAATCATATTGATCTTCCTTCTGTTCTTGATGTTTGTGGGGCTTTCGCTCTTGTTTGCTTGTTAGGCGGTCTACGTTCTGCACATTCACTCTGTGAACCTGGCTGACTAAATTCTTTACCAGAAGTCAGTACCTTCAGTTCAAGATAGCAAATATTCCTGGAAAAACACACCAAAAGCCATGATCTGATGAAAAAATAAATAAAGATTCAAAGTAGCAAATATTCCTGAAAAACACACACCCAAAAGCCATGATCTGATAAAAAAATAAATAAAGATTCAAAGCTATTATCTGATTAAAAGAAGATGAAAACTTTGATTTAACACAAAAGTAGTTTTTTGAACTTATTGCTTGATATTGGCATAAGTTAAAGATTGAAATGCAAGAGTGTGGTTAATTCATTGAGACACTTTATTTTTTTAAATGAAAAATTAAATTGTTGATTTTCCAGTGTGCCTGATGACTTCAAAGTGAACCCTGGAGCTGTGGAAGCCATTGCCGTTCACCCAACAGATGCCGACAAGGTGAAGCTCTACAGACCTGTGTTGTTTTATGGAATGTTTACCTGTTGTACAGGTGTTTGGTTTACTGCATGGGTGCAACATTTCCTGGTATACAAGGATTTCCTGGTTTTGAATTTTACCAGACAAGGAATTTCCTTTTTTTTAAATTTGTTAAACCAGATGTTTGTGTGTGTACTGTATTTTTGAAACACTTTAAGATAAGCATTTGTATAAATTGTGGAAAAAGCAAACTAAAATACCTTTATAAATCAATTTTTTCTTCAGCTGCAGGAGTACATTACACCTAGACCCCAGCCTTTCAGTTTTTTTCATTTTGTGTAGTTGCACCTGTGTTGCTATTCAAACCTTTATAACTGTCTGGAACAGTAAAGCAGTGAACTGAGAATCATAGAATTTAGCATGTCTGAATGATTATATTATGCATTTGTTATTGTTGACCATTATTTTCTTTAAAACCTAACGTACCAATAATCGTACTCTACAATACAATTCGATCACATGGTCTCGAAGAACAAATTTGATTCTCGCTTCGAGACCACATGATCGAATCGTATTGTACAGTCGTACGATATTAGTTGACATGTTGCAGACCATTTAGGGTGGGAAGAAAGTAGATAATTTGATATTGTTCATTTTCGAACTGTGTTTTATTTGATTTATACCCCTTTTCTGTTTGTTTTGTTTATATATACTACTTGTACTGCGGTTTATAAAACTGCAATTGCATTGGGGAAAAAGCCAAATTCTCTTTACTATATAAAAGCGCTATATAAATTTTCTTGAATAATGTTCTTAAATACTACACGAATAGGAAATATTTTATTTTTTATTACAGACCTGTTCTTTGTTTTTTTGCAGTTTTTGATTGGCTACAACCGGGGACTCATTGTCTTGTGGGACAACAAGGAGAGCAAGACAGAACACACTTACACTGGTTCTCAGGTTAGTTTCATTGTTAATGCGCATTCTTTTAAAAAATAGTTTTTATCAACATATTTGCCAATGTTAATAGCACGCTTAGAAGAATACATGCCAATGAAAAATACATTATGTTACTGTTTGTGAATTCCTTACTTTCAAGAATTATGATCTTCTGAAATAAAATTTCCGTGGCTGATGAAAATGCAACATACATTGAATTTTATTTATGTATAAGAATAGCTTAGAACAAAATCAGTTAAAGAAAAAAGCTGTAGTATAAGTAGTTTTAAAATGTTTTTTCAGTTTTGATCATTGTGGGCAATGCGATGGAAAATATGGCTGCCTAACAAGAGAAAAAAATGACAGAAAAATGCATTTTGTATTTTGGGAAACTGGGAGATTTTTTTCTGTTTTTCTAGCAGCTGGAATCGTTGACATGGAATCGCAGTGGAGAGGAGTTTTACAGTTCACACGCTGATGGCAGCTATATTACCTGGGACGCCAAGGACTCCTCAGAACCCAAGGAAGCTGCTGTCACTCCTTACGGTGAGAAGATTCACCTTGACATTTTTTATTATGCTTGTTCTGTGTGTGCCTTTCTCCTGTAAACATGGCATTGAACAGAAATTTCATACAAAGACAACAGGTTTGAAGTAATTTGTATGTAAGCTAGGGGGGGAAATTATGATCTTGTTTTATTACTGTATTGAAATGAAATCACATTGATGACAATTTCAATATTTTATGTAATACCGTAATTCGCGGACTATAAGCCGCAACTTTTAAAAAAACAAAACTGCCCCCTGTGGCTAGTACAGTGCCGCGGCCGCGGCCTAAACGTTACCAAAAGTGAAAGTAAGCTCAACTCGGTGGCATCCTTGATTCAGACCTTTGATCTGTGGCCTTGTTCACGGTTGATGACAAAAAAATCACCTTGATTTCGGTATATCTTTCTCAAAATGACGATCTGTTTCGCGGTCCGACACTTTCGTTTTGGCAGTCAACACACCCGTGATCAACTCTAGACTCAACCGGAAGTGGGCATTGTGCATCGCCACGCTTCTGCGGCTTATGCTTCGACGCGGCTTATGCGTTACCTTTTTTAGATAAAAAAAAGAAAGTAGGTGGTGCGGCTTATATTACGAAGTGGTTTGTAGTCCGTGAATTACGGTATGTTTTTTTTGTGTGTAGCCTTTACATGAATGCTATTTCATTCATTTTTCTTCAATGTGCAGGTCCCTTCCCATGCAAAGGAATTAACAAACTGCAGTGGAAGAGTTCTAAAGGGTGAGTAGAGTATTGTTAACTTCTTAGTTTAACTGGGATAAGAAGCCGTACATATATGTATTTCTCATATTTTGGGAAAATTGTTAAAATAATAATTTTTGTAGTGTTTTGTCTATTGTAGTTTTGTACATCAAGAATAAGAATGGAAGTTTTTCTCCTTCCTGACTAGTGCAGATTAATTTTTTTTAGATTTATGAAATTAATAATATGATATATACCAATATTCTAAGTTTTCAGCTCTAATACATTGCACAACATACACTTACTTCGTGGAAGAAAATGTTTACAAAGGCAATGACAATTTGTGTTGTGTGACGACAGGGGCCGTTTTGTGGTGTTCTCTGGGGGCATGCCTCGTGCCAGCTACGGGGATCGACACACTGTCACCGTCATGCAGGGAAACGACACTCATGTCGTGTTTGACTTTACCTCTCATGTTGTCGATTTCGTCCTCCTCACTCGAGCCGATGAGACAGACACGTCTGACTCTCGTGAAGGTCAGTATGAGCAATTTTAAGTGTTATTGAAATAACGTTTCATATTTATTCTTTGAATAAGTTAGACTGTGTGCAGCAGTGCTGGAGAAAACCATGTGCAATGGAATTTGCACAAATTCAGACATTGGTTCTGCAAGTGAGGTAAAATTTGTAATAGAAATGCAGAAAGAAAGAAAAATGGAACATCTGTAAATTATATTATTTTTTGGCAATAAATTTGAAGTTTTAACTTTCAATGTAGGGCGTGACATTTGATTTACCAAAAAACAAAAACAAAACTATTTTAAAGTTTGAGCTCTTTTGTTATTATAGTATTGGTTTTAGAAAAATAAGCAGGAGATCATTCAATTTTGACACTGTATTTTGGTGTGTGTAGAGTATATACAAATCAAGGAAGATAGGCCTATGGTTTAATCAAAAATGTTTAGAGGGTTGTCATCTTTTTTTTTTCTTTTGTTGTCCTTTTTTACTGGGTTTTTTAACCTGGATCCAAGGGTTTGTAGGTGCATCACCCAAAGGTCACAAGGTGGACGGGGACCGAAGATATGAGGGGGAAGGGAGGTACAGGGCGGGGCAAAGGACATATCTGTAACCGGCAAAGGACATATCTGCCACTCGGCGATGCCCTTGTTTGAAATTGCAATTACCGAGCTTTGTCTAATTGCATTGAGCTCCTATGAAATCGGAACGTGCCAGCTGAATGCAGCGGGGAGACCAGTGAAAACTAAAAACTGGACACAATGCATACCTCACCCATTAAGGCCATATGACCTGGGAATGCAGAAGAAGAAGAAGAATTGTATTTGTGTCCTCTTTCTTCTTAACCTTAAAAACCCTGGAATTTTCTTCAGAAAAAGACGATCCGCACACCCTGATAATAGTTGTATGTATTTACATGGGTGCTGCTCTTTCAGTTTTACACTGATTTCAGTATTTTTAAATTTTACCAGAAACTGAACTTCAGTTTTTTTAATTCATCAAAAAACCAAATGACCACAAGCGATTTAGGGCGTTTTGAACTTGGTTGTTCTATCTTGGAAGTTTACAAAGGCAATGTAATCATTTTACAAGACTTGTCAGATTCAAACTGTATCATTTTAACTGTATGTCTGCCTCGTTATCTCTCTCTTAAGTTACCCCCCCCCCCCCCCCCTCTCCCCTGAATCGTCCGACAGGGCTCTGCCCCTATACCCTGCTGGGGGCCATGGGTCCCTGGATCCTTGCCTTTCAGTTTTTTTTCATTTTGGGGAGTTGCACCCATACATTTATGTGGTTTTCATTTTTTTTCCTGTAGAAAAAGACGAGCCCCACGCCCTGATAATCCTGGCGGAGGAGGAGCTCCTGGTGGTGGACCTGGACTCTGTGAACTGGCCCTCGTGGCGCCTGCCCTACCTGCAGAGCGTGCACTGCTCGGCCGTCACCTGCGCCCAGCACGTGCTGGACGTCCCCGATCAGCTCTGGCAGAAGCTGGTGGACGCCGGCAACGCCCACAGCAAGAGCTACTCCGCCAGGGTCAGTTGCTTTGCAAGAGTGCAAGGCTGTTTCAGTGTTGCTGGTTTAACCCTTTTCCACCTGAGCATCCAGTATGTTGGAAAGCACGGATGCTCCAGGGTCGAGGAATTTGGATGGTTTTGAATCAAAACTAAGGTGGATAGAAAAAGACTTCTATGTAGAAATGATTCAGTCCTTCAAAGTCTTGCTTTTACTAGCTGACCATTTGCCAGAAATACAGTTCTAAACCATCCTTCCACAAAACAAAGAATACATGAAAGTGAATTCCGTCAAAAAAGGGTTAAATGGCATTTTATTTCTCAAAGTCACAGATAAAAATCAACAATGATCATTAGATAGGGCAGCAAGAAAACTTATATAAAGCCCTATCTTATTCAGCGTTGTTCTATCTCCGAAATGTGAAAGTCAGAAACTTGTACAGTACCTCGCAAAATATATATATAGATTTTTTTGGGGGGTCTCCTGCATATTTTACGGGGTCTCTTTGTTTTGTTTTATTATAATTTTTCTGCCAGTGAAATTTTTTAGAAACTTATCTTAATTATTATTACATAGTAAAAAAGATGGCCGCCCATGTGGCAGGGCCCTTTAAAAGGAGCCATACACGTAATCTTCCCATCCAAGGCCATGCTAAATGTTCACATGGCACTGGGTGTGCCCCCAGAGTGTTTAAAAGCTGGGGAACGAAAACAACATAAAGTGAAAAAGAGACATGTTAGGCTTAATCTAAAAGAAAAAAATTGTCTAGAGGTATATCTTTCCTGATTTATTTAAACCAAAAAGCATTTCAGGGCTATGACATCAAAATCTATGACATCATCAATGACATCGCACACCCTGTAGTAGACATGGGGCCAGGTGGGGAAGGGGTTAAACTGTGCACTTGGTGAAAATGAGCATCATTTTGTGACACTCTGGACTGAAAACTCAAAGCTTCGGATGGAGGTTTTGAGCATCAGAGAAGCACATATTGGCACAAAATTAATACTGTTTTTGTAGCAGGCGTTGTAGTTGTATTGTAGTTGTATTGGCTTTTACTTCGGTGATAAGCTGTCTTGACAGCAAGATTCATCAAAACCCGACTGGATTGAGTCTCCAGCATGACGGGTAGAAGAAACGGAAGTATTGTTTTGTAGGGTTTGTGCTACACTTTTGTAGCCTTTTATAATATGTGTATGAACATTACTTATATCAGGTATTTATGCATGTTTTCAGGAATGGCCAATTTCAGGTGGAAAAAATCTCAGCAAACCGTCAGCTTCGAAGGACTTGCTTATCACTGGGTAAGTCTTAGCTGCAACTTCCACCCCACCCCCCTTAAAAAAAAAAAAAAAGCTTCATTAACCCTTTCACCGCCAATGTCGCATTTTAGCACCACATTGGTTTTACACCCATTTCACTAAAAAGCATCAAATCAGGGTCTGTTATCCAAAGACCCTATTTTCTTAATTTTGGGAGGTAAGGAAAGGCCCAATGTTATATATGTCACAGAAGAAATCGCAATATTGTGTATTTTATTTTCTCTTCCCAATTAAGTTCAATGGTATTTTTTCGTTGAAAAATGGCTGGCGGCAAAAGGGTTAAATAGGTACATCTTATGTTAAAATGTTTTATTTCATGTAAGAATTTCAGCTTCCTTTTCAGTGCACCTTTTTTTTCAGAAATAGATTGATGCGACATCATTTTACACCTATGTGTCACTAAAGCATAAAATTAGGGTCCAATGACTTTATTGTTCACTTGGGGAGATAGGGAAAGGCCTTATTTGATGCCATAGTGGGATTGACAGTACTGCAAAAACCTAGCTATTAGTTTGGTCATTCCGGGCAGCAGGATTTCTCCCTGCTCTTATCGACTTTTAACTGCCAAACGTGCGCAAAGTGCTCGGGTCAGACTAGCTTTAAGTCCCCATCCGACGGACTGTTCAGTTTGATTTTCCTATTGCAGACCTGGTTACCCCCTACACAAGTCTCGAGTAGTCTGGATAGCTGGAATGAGTAGCTTTGGTGTGAAATGTGTAGTCCTACTCGTTAAACCATCAAACACTGTTTACTGAAAATGAGTAGCAATCAAGAATTAAAGAGCATTATCATCAATTTTGAAGAGTAGTAGAGATGCAAATTGAGTAGAATACTACTCGAAAAGAGTAGAGTAAACTGGTCGGGTATTGAACTAGAAAGAAAGGGCAAGGCCGGGATTTGAACCCGGAGCACTCGGCTGCAGTCATGCATTAAATTTGGCAGGCGAACGTCTTGACCACTCTTCCACCTTTATTCACCTTCTCTGTGTGACTGTGTGCTTCTCTATTAGTGTGTGTGTGTTTGCGCAATAACGTAGCTCATGAACTTTGATTTCCCTTGCAATTTTGTTTCTTTTCTTATAATATTGTAATATAGTTCCAAATTTTGTGGTTATGAACAGGGCTTTGTTTAAATAATATTATTTTATGTATATTTGATTTGATTGTAGTGAGTTATGTGTATAATGACTTATTTGTGATTTATTGTCCATGTAAAGTGCTTTAAGCTCCCTGCAAAGGGAGTAAAGCGCTATATAAATGTTCAGTATTATTATATTATTATTATTCTTTCTTCTGCACTGTTTCAGTCACGAGGACGGCACAGTGAAGTTCTGGGATGTGTCAGGTAACAGTCTGTCTCTGCTGTACCGTGTGGCCACCTCCCCCATCTTCGGCATCGCCGACCACGCCGTGGAGACACCCAGCGCTGATGATGAGGAATGGCCGCCCTTCAGAAAGGTGAAGGGAAAAGAAACTTGTTATGGTTAAAAGCATGCTGTGGAGTTTGTTTGTGTTAGCAGGCATGAAAGAATTCCGCTTTTCGAGGAAAATCCGCGGATTTTTTTCAAAACTTCCGCTGAAAAAAAAAAATTCTGCTGATTTTTGTTTGTTGAAAAAATGTTTGTATAGAAGTAAAGGACCGGTCTTGCTGTATTCTTATATCTACAAGTCTCTATTTGGCAATTCTAAAACTGGTTAACCGGAAGTCGCTTTAGCTCACTCGCTTCATTTGTGCGAAGGAAGGCGAAATGAGTACCTCCCGCTCAACAAAAGTAGCGATGTTAGCTGAAAATGTGGGTGGAAGGATATTTGTGCCGACCAAACTTTTGGAATAGATTAGCCCCCCTCCCCCGCTGAACAAAACTTGCCACCCTGACCCCCCAGGGGTCCTGCCAAGGGATTAAGCGACCCTGGACACCTGCCTTGCCTGTTTTGGGATTTTCTCCAGTTGCATCCATGAAGTCATGCTTAAACATCTGTCCATTTTGTGTGCAGGTGGGCTCGTTTGACCCATACAGCGATGATCCACGACTGGCCATACAGAAGATCTGGCTGTGTGCACTGAGCGAGACACTGGTAGTGGCCGGCACTGCTGGCCAGGTGAGATTTTGTCACAGTTGTCTGATCGTAGGCCTGGCACTTCTGTCTTTTCTGTACATCTAAACAGATCTGTTTGTGTGTGTGTGTGTATTTCTGACTAAGGAAGCATGGAGGAGCACACCTTGAGATCAGATTAGCCTCATTAGGTGAATCTTTATCACATGTCGCTTTCGCAGTGTGAATGATGTGACATGATCTTGTCTCTTTTGCAAATGTCTTATCCTAGATAATGACACTGCATGCCTTCTTCATTCAACTTTATGCAGTTTTGTCTTGAACCCCACTTTTTTTCTAAGGTAGATTTCTACACCACAGATCATGCCATAATTTATCAAAATCTGTAGCTGTGCAGGTGATGCAAATGGAGCAATTTTGTGCCTGAACTCCTCTCTCTCTCTTTGAGCTCCCCAGATTTCTGACCAGGCGAAAAATCTGTAGCTGTGCAGGTGATGCAAATGGAGCAGTTTTGTGCCTGAACTCCTCTCTCTCTCTCTGAGCTCCCCAGATTTCTGACCAGGCCATGATTTTTTTGTTTCCACGTCTGCAATTTTGCCCCAAAAATTCTGAACCCCTCTTTTTCTGAGCTCCCCAGTTTTTTGCTTCTTTAACTCTAGGCTAAGATTTTTCGTTCTGTGCGCTATTTTGCAGTTTTTTCTCTCCTGAGGGTGCCAGAATGATCAATTAAATGACCGTGGGCCCCAAAGAGAAGTCATAAGTTTCTTTATTGTCCATTGGCATTGTGCAACGCACATGGAAACTTTGTCTTCCACGGTGTAAAATGACTAATATAAAATGAATGAAAAAATATGAAAGAAATTTACATTAAAACAAATATGTAACTCTCACACCACACCCAATCATTCATCCGCTCTCCGCTATCTTGCTCACTCATGATGCAACCCACCACCACTTCCGCCTTCATTTTTAACCCTTTTCTTTTTTCCTTCCTTTCCTTCTTTTTTTTTTCTTGTTCCTTTATTATTTTTTTCCTTTTTATTTTTTCGTGTTTTTTTCTCCTCCCCCCCCCCGCCCGTTTTTAAAAAATTTTTAGGTAGGTTTTTCCCCCCGTTCTCTTTCATCCTATTGTCTGTGGCTGACTAAGATGGACATTTCCAAGAGCCTTAAGTGTTTGATACAAAAATGTCTGGGTTTCTATTGATGAAGCCCCAAAGTGTCTTCCTTGAAGACACGGGCCACACATAATTCTTTTGCCCCTAAAATAACGTTTTTTCATTATTTGTTATGATTTTTCATGATTTTTGGCATTTTTGTCAACTGGAATGTGTAGTTTGTCAGATATGTACACTCATTCACTCAATTCGTTCCATGTTTGAACGCAATTTTCTCATTTTGCTTTATTCAGAACACTGTGCGCACTCTTACTCCTCTCAGAATCATCACAACTACTTCAAATTCAGCTTACATTTTGATAAAATCCTTGTTTACAACTTTACAGAAGGATTTGTGTGTAACTTGTCATCTTGCCAAATTATATTCAATCAAAATAATAAAAATGCACAATTTCGTTAGTGTAAACGGAGCAAAAATGAATTTTTTAAAAACTTTTATTTGTAAAGATATCAAGAAAATACTCTGTAATGTTGTAATACAGAAGTGAAAGAACTGTTTAAAACTTGTTTGGTGTCAATAGGTCTGTCCTGTAAAGAATGAGCCTGCACACAAACTCGGTTGTTATTTTCAAAATGGCCTTCGTAACCATTGGCAACCGGTGTTAATTTCATCAAAATGCATGAAAATGATTTTTTTTTTACATCAAAATTGACAATAACCCCAAATAACCCCAAATGAAGAGATATCATAAACAAAAAATTCGTGATTTGGGGGCAAAGCATCACCTTAGCTTTCTGCCTGCAGGTGCTGGTGATGCAGATGGAGCGTGAGGCGCGGACCCAGGAGCTGCAGTCGTTCCCCATCAACCTGATGGGCGACAAGGACAACTTTGTGTGGCGGGGCCATGAGGCCCTCACCCCCGCCGAGGGGGATATGGCCTTTGCCGCCGGCTACCAGCCCACCTGCCTCATGCAGCTGCACCCCCCGGCCTCCTGCACCGCCCTGGCTTTCCACTCAGAGTGGCAGCTGTGAGTGCCTTGATTTGCCATGTAGTTTACGAGTGTATTAACTTCAAAGAACTTTATTGTGTCGAGACTGAGAAATTAATTTGTGGCAACGCCTGCGATTCAATCACATGAAAACACAAAAGTTATGAGATCTCGTAAGCATGCAAAACAATATAAAAGAAAATAGCATGCAGAATCAACCGCATAGTAAATCGATCAAATCATTTTTTTAAGTCGATCACTCATTCAAGTCGTTCCGGCCATATATGCATTTGCTTCAAATGAAGTAAATCTGTGTGCACACCATACCTTGGTCACTTCTAAACTCATTCTGCTCCCTTAGACCACAATTTTGCCTCTGACGTTGCTTTTGTGGTGGTTTGTTGTAGGGAAACCAATGGGTGTGGATAGTTTTTCTCTATATAAAGTCTATATATAAAAAAGTCTGATATACCACTTCCCTATGTCTAAACCTGAAGTAAAAACCTGTAATCTTCTTTCATTTCTCCTTTTGTTTATGTATGTTTTGTTTGTGTGTATGGCTGGAGTGATTTGCGAGTTTTTTTAATAATTCAAAGTCGTTGCGATGCGAATTACTTAACTGTGTTCATACTGTCAGTTAAAGGCACGACAGGGGAATAAAAGACCTGACCCCAAGATCGGGTCGCGGGTGTTGAGTGAATTGACTTCTCTTATCTAATGCCCGTTTCAGGTTTTTAAAGTGTATTGCGTATCTTTCGTGTACAGAAAATGAACATGATTGTGCTGCCCCTGTACCCCACTGGGGGCCTACGCCGGCCCCCAGACTCCCGCCCCTCTTTTTCATTTCTAAAATGTGGCAGGTCTGGTTTCATTTTGTATTTGTGCGTGCAGAGTGGCAGCAGGCACAGCCCATGGATTCGGGTTGTTTGACTATGCTCAGAAGAAGCAAGTTGCCTACAGATGCACCATCACTGCGGAAGGTTTGTCCTCTTGTTTCTGTACAGCGCGCCAGTGGATTGCTACTTTTTAGCCAACTGTGTCAAAACTTCTGTTTGTCAAGGCCACAATTCTGTCAAATTGTATGTTTTAAATGCACGGAGTTGAAGAAGTGCCTTGTAGTTGAAGTATTAATCTTGATGTTAATGAATAATAGTCTCATGTTATATTTAAAATCCCCCTTTTTTTTTTTTTAATTCACCAATTTCTCTACCCAATAGAAAACTTCTTAGCTGAAGATCTTTTGGGGTAAAAAACAACCCAAATAATATTCTTAATACTTTATATGACATCTCTAAATGTAATGAAATTGTTGATTTTCTGTAAACGTCTACTTGTTTAGAATAGTGACTAGGTACAAATTGAGCTGGGATGATCGGATCACTTGCTTTAGGCATGATCTTTAGACTTGAGTTATCATGTAAGCGATATTTGTCTTTCTGTACTAGTGTTACCTTAATTGTTTTTAAAAAGAAAAATACAGTAAAAAGTACTGAGCTCTCATATGTTATTTCTGTGTTTCAGATCTGCAGGGTGTCCCACAAGCAAGCGTGTCTCGTCGTCGCTCTCTCAGAAAATCTCTCAGGGAATCGTTCAGGCGCTTGCGGAAAGGACGGACCCCAAGGCAAAGAACAGAGTCCACTAAGGACAAAAAGTAATAATTTCCATATGGGTAACTCTCCTGAAAACTGGGTCATTGTGACCTATCCTATTTATTAAACAATAAAAAATCAAATCAAACAATGAGATATCATTCATTTGTGTATTTCAGCTCTAAATAGTTGTAAGAATCATATAAAATGTTTCTTTTAGCTGTGCATGTACCAAAATGTGTTTAATAAACAATTTTGTCTTAAAAAATGGGCATTTTGGGTGCTTAGTTTTGTGACATGCCCAACAGTCTTGCATAAAGTTTCTATTTTTTCAGAAACCACAAAAGATTCTGCACACATATGCATGCACACTCAAGATGAGTAGTAGTCCTTCCTTCCTTTATAGTAACAATTTTGTGGATTTTACCAAAAAGTGTGTTTTAAAATAACATTTTAAATACCAGGTAGCGCTGACAACATGTGGTGTCCTCAAATATAATAAAAAATAATGCAGATTTTCTTTGCCTCAACAATCTCTAAGACCCATTTTTTTCTAATTTAGTTGTCAAAAAACATATTGTTGACAATGTATGTGCATGAACAGTAAATATAATTGTTAAATAGATTTTTTACAATTTTTTAAAAATCTTTGGTCATTGTCGTGTCCACAAAATGTGTTGTCAGCGCTACCTACATAATTAAAATTTTCACCTAGGGACTTCTTCTGCCCAAGTCAAAAGTTTACTACTTTCAAACAACTACTAAAGATCATTATTCATACAAAGTTTCAAATGTGTGGGATGTTTTGATTGGTCAAGAGAGCACAAAAACAGTATGGTGTCCACCCCTAAAAGGCTCGTTGTCAGCGCTACCTGGCCAATGAATGGGCCTTCTATGTGTAGAATAGCTTGTTCACAGTTAAGTTCTTAACCATAAGGCCAAATTTGCCAATACAATACACATTTATGCTTGTAGCAGACATCTCTTTAATTTCACAAGAAATTTAATTAATACAATTTTCTTTTAGTGGATGGATGACAATGGCGTCCTTGTTGTCTGTGTTGCCCACAATTTTTTTCTCAAATTTAAATCTTATTCTTTTTTTTCTATCATTGGATACATATAAAAGTCTTCATTTCAAAGTAATCTGTAAGTTAAAAGTGATAAATGCACCGTAAAGTCTGTTTAAGTAGGTAAAATCATGTAATGATAATGGAGGACACCATGTTGTCAGCGCTACCAGTTGGTGTCCCTGTTGTCAGCGCTACCCAGAAATAATTTTTGTTATTAAGCTCTTTATATTTTACTTTTTTTTCTATCATTGAAAACATGTCTTCATTTCAAGGTAATCTGTAAGTTAAAAGTGATAAATGCACCATAAAGTCTGTTTAAGTAGGTGAAATCATGTAATGTAGGACACCATGTTGTCAGCGCTACCAGTTGGCGTCCCTGTTGTCAGCGCTACCCAGAATTTTTGAATTTTTATTAAGCTCTTTATATTGTAAATTACCGTATCTATGGGTTATTCCTGGTGGTAATGAAACTATTCTAACACATCCGCTATGAAAAATTGTCATTTTGAGTGGTGAAACATTATATAACAACATTTTGATATGAACCATGGTAATGTGCATAGATGACACAAACCAACACTAGTATTTAAACACATTTCTTTTGTATTATTTTGCAAATGAAACCATTTTTTTAAGAAAGTCTGCCATGTTAAAGTGATAAATGCACCATAAAGTCTATTTAAGTGGGTAAAATTATATAATGGAGGACACCATGTTGTCAGCGCTACCAGATGGTGTCCTGTTGTCAGCGCTACCCAGAAATTTATTTTTTTAAATTTAACACTTATTTTTTAATTGTCAAATTAATGGAATATCAGAGATAATAATGAAAGTATTCTAACACATTTGAAATAAAATAAATGGCATTTTGAGTGGCACGACATTATATAACAAAAAATAAAACAATCAATTATGGTAAGATCCAAAGACGGTATAAACCAACACCAATATTAAACTTTAAAAAAAAAATGTTTTTAATTAAATCATTCATAACTCTTTATTTCAAGACAGTCTGTTATTCTAAAGAGATAAATGCATCATAAAGTTTATTTAAATTGATACAATTATGTAATGAAGGACACCGTGTTGTCAGCGCTACCAGCTCTGGACGCATATAAATAAAGTCATAAAACCCAGCAACGATAGCCTTGACTGATTTTGTTTTCATTTCATAAGAAAGTCGATTCATAAAGCTACTCTATGCATGCATTTTCTGTTCAATTTGCCCAATTTTATTTTTTGGCTTCTATGTCACATATTGGACCAGTTTTCAGGAGAGAGACCCATCTACCTAAAACCATTGATAGTGAAACACTTGACTTCTAAGCAGTGAAAAAGTTTATCAATATCATTTAGAATTACAGGGATGTGAGAGATACGCGTAAGCGCGTAAATGCGCTTTTTCTATTCGACTAAAAAAAAAAAAAGTACAGAGAGAGACGATTGTACAGATTGTTGAGTTCAGTAGACTTTCTTTGCGCACACACAGCGAAAATGAAAAGCAGTTTGTAGCGTGAGTACATTCCCTTGACTGAATTTCGTAAGCTTCTCTGTGGTTGGTCAGTTAACGTCCAATGGCAATGCGTCATTTTTATGCGTTCGGCAATGATTTCGAGGGAGGATTTGGATGTTTTCAAAGCTATTGAGTGACTGTTTCATCGTCAACCATGAAAATTATTTATTACACCATAGATGTGAGGAAAGAGGAGATCAACAAAGGATGCAAGTGTTTTGTTTGAGTACTTTGACGATACCATCGGCTGCGCTTTTTTGTTTGGGGCCCTCTCACATCCCTGGAATTAGAAAGAATATTGCCAGAATACCGTTTTTTCCGACTATAAGGCGATACTTTTTTTTCTAGACTGAGACCCCTGCGTCTTCAGGCATGGGAATTGTCGGTCTTTTGGCTGATTGCAGTTTTTTTGATGGTCCTCTTCAGTCTTTTTTTGCAAGTTTCAGCTTTTTTGATGGTCCAAGAGGACATTTATAAAAAGAAACCCAATGAGTAAAACTGAAGTTATTGGTTATAAATGAATGCGAAATGAACTAAATATATCAGTCTTATCTCTAATACTGTTTTTAAGGCTTAGATAACAGAAGAAGCTTCATTTTCTGGGGGCTGTATCCTAACACACGGTTTTCTGTTTTTTTAATTTTTATTCCTTGTTCCTATGCCTGCTTCCAGACCCCAATTTTCAGTCTTTTTTGTCTTCTCTAATTCCCATGCCTGGCCTTATAATATGACTACTAATAAAGTGAGAAAATTTAACAAAATCAAAAATTTACGTATGAATTTTTGGGGTGCGCCTTATAGTCGGAAAAATGTGATAATCCAAGTTGACAAATCAGAGCAAAAGTATTGAATTTGAAATAAAGAATAATATCAAGCATATTTTGCTGCAGAATTAAGTTCTACCCAATTCTCAGTGAACTTTTGCAGAGGTTTGTACATGCTTCCTGTTGCCTGTTTATTGTAAGACATTCTGGGCAAAATAATGTACAGGCATCAGAATTGTCAGAGGATTCAGAATTTCTGAGGATTGGCTTCTCTTGTCAGAGGTTTTGGCTTTTGATTCATTATCTTTTCTGTCAAATATCGTTCTAAAGTGATTTCTCACTATAGTAAGCCTGTTTGGTGGTGTTGGGAACTCATTTCAGCATTGTTTCCTCTTCAGTCTAGGGCCTTGATGTCCCTTTTACCGCACTTTTCAGAGGATTGGGCTTCAGACTATTCTGATGCCTGAATTTAGCTTGTTGCAGGTAGTGACAGCTAAGATAAAATAGGCATATAAATATGTTAATTTAAAAACAATTTTTTATTGTACACATAGAACTTTATAAAAAAGCACACACCCAAACCAAGGTTTTGTTGTTGTGTACAGGGGTGTGATTCTCTTAAGAATATTGTTAAACTCTTGTTTCATAATAAAAGAAAGTGGTATTTCACCCAAATTGTAAGCATTTCTCTGTTCTCGAGACTGTTAAACAATAAATATCAAAATGTGTGTAACTCGGGAAAACCAAAACTATTGTTTTAACAGAGAAACTGCGGCCAAAGATCAGACAGCCGAACAGGGGGAGAGCACCCCAGCAGCCACCACAGAACCGACAGCTGAAGCCTCCAGCTCAGAGCCAGCCCCCACATCAGAAGCCACACCGGCCCCTGAAGCCAGCACAGCAGAACCAGCAGCAGAAGCTTCCCAGGCTGCAGAAGCCGCACCTTCAGCAGAAGCCACTCCGGCTGCCGAGACCACACCAACAGTCGAAGCCACCACACCAGCGCCCGAAGCAGAAACCACACCACAAGAAGCCGCAGCTCCAGAAACCACACTGGCTGCGGAAGAAACCACCACACCGGCTGTCGAAGCCACGGCCGCGGTGGAGTCTGCTCCGGCGGAGTCGGAGATCTCTCCTGCTCCGGAATCTGCTCCGGCTGCGGCCCAGGCCCCCGCTGCGGAGTCCAGCTCGGAGCCAGCAGCGGAGAAAGTGCTGCAGACGATTACTGACGAGTGCATGATGTCCATGGTGCGATGCCTGTATTTTGCGGACACCTACATTATCAATGGTGAGCGAGCGTGCTGTGTGAAAAATCAACTAGGATTGGAGTGGTTTGACTAAAACTTGGTTGCTATGTATGTGTTCATGTTTGTGTGTGGGTGATTGGACTGTGAACAATATTACCGATCCCAGGGATCGGGTGTAGACTGCTAGCCTAGTCGCTGTGAAGTTCTGACTCGCAGTGGCTCGAGCAACAGAGAAAAAAGAACGGTTGAACCGTCAGTCTCGCCTGCCGCGATAAGAATGCTGCTTCGCGCCTCGCATGAAGGCTTTATATATGCCGGCTCTGGGTTCAAGTACTGGTACTCCCTTTGTGATAAAAGTGTGATCATGAAAACAAAAACACCTTGAAATGTGTATTAAATCTTTAAAATATGGAGGTAATTAACGAGCGGTCCATTCTCCTGCCTTTTTGATTTCCTCCAGCCGAAGTCGGACTTGCTGGGCCGATTTCATAGGCGCATAGCGGCAGCATGATGCATCTGCACTCATAATTGACAGGAAAGTATCTGAACGATCGAAGAAGAAGAATAAAGTACCAGGGTTCCCAATCGTCCTACAAAACAAGGGGTCCCAGGGACTCCTTCACTTATGGTGTAGAGTGTTCTAGAGGGGGGATAGAAGGTCCCAATGACATTACGAATGCTAAGACGTGCACGAATGCGCACATGCACACACAGAGATAAGGATAGAATAGATCTACGTCAGTCAGGGAGCGAGAAGAGACTGAAACATCGGGGAATATTCATTCAATGAATTAGGCCAATTAGTAAAAACATTGGATGTTGAAAGTTCCTTGACAGGTCACAACTTGGAATGCAAAGACTGGTCTGTTAGTGTTATTTTGCCCATTTTTTTTATATAGCGCATCTCTGGGACCCCCTGCACATTCTTTTAGAGGGTCCTTTATTAGGTACTTTATAGTCACAGAGGCGTGTGAAATTCGGGTTGCTCCCACCTGGAGAGCTCGTCACAGCCAGAGGCGTGCCACCCTTTTTTTTTTTTCATGCAATTTTTGTGTGACTGATGAAGGAAAGGGTGTGTGTAAATTTTGACCAAATGACAACTTCTTCGTTGCCACTGGGTTTAACATATGCTAGTACATTAAACGTTAGGATTATAGTACTTCATAGACCCCCAAATGGGGGTCCCTGGGAGCCCTGAGTACCAACATTGTTTTTGTTCTCTCCTCAGGCGGCAGCAACACCCCCTCTCTGTGGGTGGGCACCAACGCGGGCCACGTGTACGTCTACAGCCTGACGGTGCCGGCCAGCGACAAGCGCTCCTCCGAAGAGGTGGGCTGCGTCCTGGCCAAGGAGGTGAAGCTGCGGCACCACGCCCCCGTCATCAGCGTGGCCGTCATCGACGGCAAGAACCGCGTGCTGCCCGACCCCCTGGAGGTCATCAACGAGCGGGCCAAAGCTCCCGAGATGGACGGGCACCATTCGGTGATCATCTGCTCCGAGGAGCAGCTCAAGGTGATTCTTTTGTGCTGGGTTAGGTCGTGTACACACATATTCCATGCGGAAACCCATGCACAATCCATAAATAAGTGAAACAAAGAAGGGGAAAAGATTTGTGCACGTGTCCGAATTCCCCCTTTATGCATAAACTTTTATCCTTCTTCCACTTATTTAGGGTTTTCCGTACGGAACTTGCGCGTCTAATGTGAACCCGGCCTTGTAGGATAATGGGGGCACTGAGTATGCTGGAAGGAAGTCGACTGTTTGCATGCCTGAGAAAATTACCCCCCCTCCCCTTTACTTTTTAGATTATAGTACAAAAAAGAGACTGATTAGTATAAATCCTGGAAAATTGTTTGGAGATATATTTAAAGCAAAAAATCTGCTTACAGTGTCTAAATATCATGAATGGTTTACTTTTTGCCTTATAGTCCAAAAATTACGGTAAATTGGCATGAACACCAACCAACCCCAAAACAGTAGCAAGTAAAAAAGATATGCTGACTGAAGCATGATTCAGTCCTGTTTACCCATAAGATTTCACCATATTTTGTACACATATCTGACAAAAATATGATAAATATGGTACAAGGGGGGAAAATACGGTGAAATGGTGAACAAAATTCTATCAT
>CM065680.1:71761787-71779287 GCA_017654935.2 Phymorhynchus buccinoides
TGCCCCACCCACCCCACCACACACACACCCCTTCCACAAAAGAGAAAAAAATCCCATCAAAGATTGCTTTTGATGAAAAAATTACAAACACACAGGCTGGCCATCTTTATCATTAAAATGTCTAAGGCCTTTTGCTGATTCCAAAAGGAAACACCTCAACAAAGAATCACAATCTTCTATACGGATGAAACCTACTATTAAGCAAATAAGAACTAGTGGTCATGCAACTTCTATTTATAATATTACTGCAGCTGTTTCTGCCCCTGCTGGTGCAGCTGCTAGTGCCAACAACAACTATATTCAAAGAAGAAGAAAAAAGAAGTAACTACCATTTGTTCTTGGTGTTTCTTTTGCTCCTCTGTGATGCGCTCATCTGCGCGCAGTTCCATATCACGGAGTTGCTCTTCAAGGAAGATTACTCTGCACAGTGTTGAAAAACTATTAGATGTGTCACATGGATCAGAGTTCCTGTTCTTCAATATAAACAATGTTTTGTGAAAATATACATATGAATGTCTAAAAAGAGAGAGAGAGAGAGAGAGAGAGAGGGGGGGGGGGAGAAAGAGAGTGTGGATATGTATATATGTGGGCATGCATGCATATGTATATGTGTGCATGTGTGAGTGTTAGTGATTGAGAATGTCTTGAGTAGTACGTGTCCATTATGTTGTATTATACGGTTGTGTGAATGTGTATCTCTCCTTTTGAAAGCATGTTCATTTAATAATGATATTAAACGCCATCAAAACGCCATCAACATCATTTTTTTAACAAAGGGACATTTCCCCATCTCACTCTCTCTCTCTCTCTAACACACACACACACACACTATACTGAATCCGTCTTACAATCCTCAACCAAGATAAAAACATAAAAAATTCTTCCTTTGATGAACACAACCATGGACTAATGCAAAAGACCATCACAATAGGAATCCCTAAGGCCCTAGCCACCGCTAACATGGTTTTTTTTGTTTTGGTTTTTTTAATCTCTTTGCTCACTCTTTACTAATACACAACACAATATGTCTGAGTCTCTCTCTCTCTCTCTCTCTCTCTCTCTCTCTCTCTCTCTCTCTCGCTCTCTCTCTCTCTCTCTCTCTAACTCTCTATTAATGTACCTTCATATGATGATGTGTCTTAAGACTATATTTTTTTTATTAGTATTAGTTCGCTTTCTGCTTCATCTATTTGTTTGTGTATGTTAACGGCAAGTATGAAAAATGGCTACTGTATGCCAATACATTGTACTTTTACCATTGTAAAATAAAGAAACGAAGATGACTGCTGGGTTCAATAAAATTCACAACAAATTAAAACAAAGTTGAAATTAAAACCCAGAAGAAATGGTTTAATGATAAAAAAAAACCAGAGCAAAACAAAACACGACGCTTCGGGTTCAACCAGTGAGCACTGGACAACGGGTTGAACCCGAAACGTCGTGTTTTGTTTTGCTCTGTGTTTTAATTTGTTGTAAAATAAAGGTTCATTTCCTGTCACTCTATCTGTGGTCTCTCTCTCTATCTCTTTCTCTAACATGTTCATGGGGTGGCTGGAGCAGCACCTGTTGGGTTCACCCCCTTGGCCCGTGGAGCTCGACCTCTGGCGTCACTTCATCGACGATATCCTGCTCTTGTGGACCGAGGGGGGGGGGGGGGACGAGCAGCTGGGTGCATGCAGTGACCCAAGCTTTTGCCTGAACTTTCTATCATAACCCTTGATACAGCTGCTTACCTGAACAGCACAAGTCCCTATTGGTTACTGCAAAGAACACCTTTTGCAAGAGTGAATGCCCTTGGTGGGTGGGGGGAGATGGTTGAGCACTGACCACACAAGGGCATAACTCTCGCCAATAACTCTATTTGAGGCCACTAAATGGCTGCCTTTCGCAAGAGTGAATGCCCTTGTCAGCACTGACCAACAAGGGCTTCACTCTCACTGTCAAGGGCGTTAATAACCCTAGTTGCAGAGGCCAATAGAAGAGCCTTCTCTTCAGGCAAACCACTGCCTGAACCTGCATCAAATTGCCTGAATTCAGGCTTCAGGCATAACCCCCTGGCACGCCTGTGTAATGTTTGCAAAACCAGTTTGTAATGTTGAATCGTGTACTTACTTGCTGACTAGCACACTGTTCTCATCCTTCAGCTTGGCCTGTTTGGTGGTGGTCTCCACCTGACTGTCCGTCAGTTGCAGCAACTGGCCTTCCAGGAACTTTACCTGTCAACGACTACACTGTATACAAACTGGTCAACTTCTTTTCGCAACAACTGGCCTTTCAGGTACTTCACCTGTCAACGACTACACTGTATACAAACTGGTCAACTTCTTTTCGCAACAACTGGCCTTTCAGGTACTTCACCTGTCAACGACTACACTGCATACAAATCTGGTCAACTTCTTTTCTCCCATCAACAAAAGCTACCGCCACCCCTACCCGCTCAAGAAACAAAGCAAACAAACAAAAAACAAAACTTGTGTTGATGTTATTTAAATTTTTCTCTTCCAAGCACACATAAACACAAGCTATTTACTTACAAATTTATACATGTACACATGAACACACGAATATACACACACCCATACACAGATGTGCATATGCACACGTGCATACATACAAACACAAACCGAAGAGAAAACAGTGGAAAAGTTAAGAAGACAATGCCCTTATAATAAAAAGACAAAAAGACATGGAAACAGAAAAAGAAAAAAGAAAACACACACAGAGAGGAATCATCACCTTCCCTTCCCCCACCCCCCTCCCAAACCCCCATGTCAGTTCATTGACCCATATTGTGGTTAGAATGTCACACATAATGTGGGGTTTAATGGTCTTAACCCAGTGCATGCACTTAATCCTTTATCTTTTTATCTGTCCCTCTTCTGTCTAAGGCCTAACTTTTCAGTTTCTTCTCAGGTTTTGAGCCTTTTCTTCCAGCATAAGTGGTAGAACCTCCCGGTTCCATGGCAAAATAATCAAAGAGTTGAAGAGAAAATTGTTGGCTGCTGGATCAGGACAACAAACACTGATCAAAGAGTTGATTGTGGACACGTACAGCGAAGAAGAAGAAGAAGAACTCACTCTGCCATTGAGGTCCTGAAAATTGCCGTCGATATCGTCAAATATTTCATCAGACCCATAGCTGCTGCGTCGAGTACTGTTGGGGGTGACGTCCCGTGAACTCCGCTGCAGTTGGCTGCAATAATATCGTTTCCATGATACGCTCAATGAGTTTATGTGTACAGAGATGCTTACCCAGATTCTCTATTTTCGGGAACAAAAACCTTAAAAATCCAGAACAAAATGATTTTCAGGAACATGGGGGGACAATGTAACCTACTACTTAACTCATTCGCATCGCAATGATTTTGAATTATAAAAACACTCACAAATCACTCCAGCCTTGCACACAAACAAAATATATAAACAAAAGGAAAATCGAAAGAAGATTACAGTTTTTTTGTTCAGGTTTAGACATAGGGAAGTGGTAGATCAGACTTTTTATATATAGACTTTATATAGAAAAACTCTCTACACCGATTGGTTTTCCCAAAACGAACCACTACAAAAGCAAAGTCAGGGGTAAAATTGTGATCTAAGAGAATGAAGCGAGTTTAGAAGTGACCAAGGTATGGTGTGCACAGATTTACTTCCCTTGAAGCAAATGCATAAATTTGACAGCTATCTGTTAATTCCGGACATATATGGCCAGAACAACTTGAATGAGTTAATATCAGCAATATGTTCTTCTTGCTATGTCAGTTCACAAGAGCAAGGTTCATAAAATGAAAGAAAGGTGATCTTATGCTTTCTTTCCTAGCATAATTGATGGCCCATTTGCATGTTTGGAATCATTTGATAGTTACTTTCTAATTCTGGGCAGAAAAAAAATTCATGCTAACCCCATCAAAATTCTACATTGGTTTACTATTTGAGCTATCTATGAAAGCAATAAGTCACATCAGCTAATCAAAAGCTTCAAAATGGCTACAGTCCACAATTTTGGAAATCCAAATTTCACTTATTGGTGATTTTCATTTCAATCTATCCAAACAAAACAGACGAAAATTATAATTTTGGAACACTGCGACTGATTTTCATATTTTCCTGGACAAATACAGGCTTTTGTGATGGTTCTACCTTCTGATATACATGTACTCTCTCTCTCTGCCTGCCAGTCTTCCTGCCGGCCTGCCTGTCTCTCTTTCCCTCGCTCCCTCTCTTATAGCTATAGTCTTAGTCTCTCAGTGTTACATCATTTTGGTTCATACGTTAGTAATCTGAAGGGCCTAATACTACATATGATTCGGATCTTAATGTGATGTGAGTCATGATTCACATGAAATTCATGTATTGGGTCTACTTGAGCATAGTGAGCGAAAATGGCAGAATTATTTTTCGACGAAAGTATTTCACTCACGTGACCCATCACATCCCCATACGATTTTACGCGTGTGTGGCGCCGGCTTAACATTTTCATCAGTTCATGTAATATTCTCTGCCAGGTGATCCATCCCGCCACATCAGGTTTGCAATGCACACACAAGTATGGTAGGACTTTCAGAGGTCATAAATTAAATGTCTAAATCACAACTCAACAAAACAGCAATCCTTACCTTGCCAGGGCGGCGGTAGTAAGTCTTCTGTTTGTGCTGAAACAGAAATGAAAATCGTAAGCATGTACAAATTATATTAATTAATATGCTTAAGATTGAAAAATGCATGTTGATGGATGAGTGTGTGAGAGAATGTAAGGAATTGTGGAGTGGAGGGATGAGAGAGGGAAATTTAAAAAAATGTTATATAAAAATTTAAAAAAAATTAAAATCCAAGAAACTATATTAACTCCTTACATACATTGCATGGTTGTTATCTACTCGAAGTGGCAAAGATTTAGATTAAGAATAAACTCATAAAATTACTGCCAACAGACTGGAAGAGAATAACAGAGTAAGAAGTATTCATCCATTTATTTTGCGCATAAACACAACATGACAATGGATGCATAAGAAGCAATTCATTAATAGCCATTCATGAAAAGTGACATCAATTTATGAATAAATAATTTGGGCCTTATAATCACAAAATTTCTCTACGTTAGTTGTGGCTTTAATTAATTGTAACTTGACATTTTTCCAAACAGACATAAATCAACTATGTTTGAATTTTTATTGTCTGATCAAAGTATTGCCTTGACCCTCCTAACATCTGTCCTTTTTTTTATATCTTCTATCTCTCTCCATCCCTACTGTGAATTAGTATTGCTATATGTACTTTTTGTCTTTGTCAATCGCTCAGTTTCCTGTCATATGATATGAGCGCAGATGCGTTATGCTGCTGTTATGCGCCAAAGAAAATAGGCCCAGCATGTCCGTCTTCGGCAATAGAAAATCTTTGTAAGAGTATTTAGAACAGTCACAGACAAGAGAATGGACCAGTAGGCAGAAAGAAAGTTGATGACAGTAAGCAAAGGGAAAAGGCAGAGTCATAGAGAGTGACAGATTAGAGAAAGTTACAAGCACAGAACTTCCAGAAGGTGGGAGAACTATTTGTACAAAAGACACACATCCCCACCACACACTCCCCGTATCCCCACAGGGATGCTATATATAGTACACAATATACATATACACATGTTAAACAGTACAAAAAATATATAGCCTTGTGGTCTTCAGGACAGAGATAATGACAAAATAAGAATTTTTTAAAAATCCAATAAATCTGAAGAAGCACAATCTCTCTCTTTCTGTCAAACCAACATACCCCAAACTAAATGAATGCCCATTTACATGGGCAGAGATTTTCCAAACTGAAGGGCGACTTCACTAAAGATTTAAAAACATAACCATCGACAACCCTAAATACTACAACCATCTGACTACAGAGCCCAAGATCTCTCACTCTTTCTCTCTCTGTGGTTGGTTTAACATCTAATTAAGCGTAGCCTCTTATAGACAGTGTTCCTTAATGAGATATCACACAGATAGCTTTATATTCATACATTACACCCCCAACCCCAACAAAAAGATAACCTTTGGAAGGTGATCTTGAAAAATTGGAATAGGAGAAGATAATTTGAAACACATTGTCTAGTGATTAAATAATCCAAAAATGGATTAATTAGGAATTGGGTAAACAGGACAATATTATATAAAGTAAAACATTAGCTCTTTTACAAACAAAGAGTCAACTATACACAAAGAAAAAAGTTAAGCACCCCATAGCTATTCCAAGGCTACCATTATTCCGTTATAAGCAGGGTTGAAGCAGTCATCCAGGCACAGGGAGGAAACACACACTACTGAACTTTGATTTGCCAAATGAGTTTTGGACACTCCTCATGACGTTTTCCCACAATAATTAACTTTTGATATAGCCATATGAAACTGTTGCATTGATACTTAAACATGGTATTTTTTAAATTGAAAATGACAACCCTTTTCGTTTCAGAATATCAGAATGCATTTGTAAAACCATGCATTAAATTATGCGTTTTCTCATAGTCAGATAGTCAAACTTTCATTTAACAATCAATGTTGTTTCATTCTTTATTGATTATTTGCAATAAATCTCGATTTCATCTCATCTACAGCAAAAAAGTGGTGGGGTGCTTAACTTTCTTCTTTGTGTATATTTGAAAAAAAAGCTTGATTGATTAATGTCTGCTGAAAAACAATTTGATTGTGAACTTCAAACATATTTGTTTCATAGTTTCGATAAGGTTACTATTCAGAGCATTAGTAAAATAAACAGAAAAGAAAGAAAATATTTATTAAATAGAATATAAATTATAAAGCATAGAAGATGTTAAATTATATGCATATAATGTTTTAAAATAAGAATGGAAAGAGAGAGAAGGGGGACCAACAGACACAGAAAAATAAGACATTTTTAATAATGCATTACCTGAGAAAAATAGACTTAGTGTTGAAAAAATCAATGACATACTCAGATACTGAGAAAAAGAAACAAAAGAAACAAGGAGGGTAAACAATTGTTCAGAAAGCGGAAAGAGACTCTCTTCCATGAACTGGACATCTTACAATAACGTAGTACAGCAACAACAACAGCAGCAATAACAATGACAATTAGTAATTACAGCCATGTGATAGAAATTATACAGAAACAGGCCTTTTGTAAGGAAGCCTGAACTTTTCTTGGGCAACTGTTTCCGAAGAATCAAGAGACGATAAAACGAGGTCACTTAGCACACGTTAATCACAGTGGCAACGAAAAAATTGTCATTTAGTCAACATTTACATATTATTTTTAAATTGGGTGGTGCGCCTCTGGCTGCGACGCGCTCTCCAGGTGGCAGCAACCCGAATTTCACAGAGACGCCTCTGTGACTATAAAATACCTAATACCTAATACCAATACCAAACAGTGTATTGCTGCTGTAAGAACTTTTGAGACTTTCCAAAAATCAGATTTACAATTAATTAAAGGATTCGTACTAACATTGCATTAATAATGCAACAAGTCTATTATTTTTTGTAAATGTGCATATAAACACATATATGGACACAATAACAAAAGCAGCAGCAGCAGCAACACCAACACCAACAATGAAAAACAATATATTGAACTAAACGATAGAGAATAACAAAAATATGAAAGAAGGACCTTGAACAATAAACAAGCACAGTACTATTACAACCATACTAAAAGACAACCGACCTAAACCATTGATAGTCAGTTTTCTAACGGTTTGCTGAGTTGAAGCTATTGTATTCACAGACAAATAATATTAAATTGGTTACATAAAATAAACTATAAAAAAAAACCTTGATGGACATATGGTGGGGGTGGGGGTTGTAAATGGACATTTAGTTTTACTTCCTTCTCGCAAAGATTGCACACCAATCGACCTGGGTTAAACTTTAACATGTAAATAAAACAAAAAAGTGTCCCTCCCTTCCTCCCTCTCTAATCGGATGCTTCTTTTTGGGAGTATCTGGAATGAGGGGAAGTCACCCTGGATGACTAAGCCACAGCTGCTATCAAGGGAACTAACCCACCGTGATAGCAGGCTAGTAGGCCTAGCTCCGGGGGCTAACTTCGTTTTATTTATGTGTTAAGGTTTAACCCAGGTCGATTGGTGTGCATGCAATTGTTTTAGGTGTTGGTAGTGTATGGCTAGAATAGATTGGACATTTAGTTTTACTTCCTTCTCTGGTTTGTAATAACACTGTAAATGCTATTGTTTTATTATTTGAATATTCAACACACACAAAACTGTGCTTGTTTACTGTTTAAGACAGGATTGAAATTAATAAGCAAACTTAGTGTGTATATATGGCAAGGGATAATGAACTGAAGTAGGAGATAAAACAATACACAAAAGAACAATACACAAAAGGACAATAAACAAAGTTGGGAATCTAATCTAAACAAATTTTAAGAACCACCCCATAAAGGTTTTCAGAGCTACCCTGCAGGGATGGAATATTCGATAGATTTCTCTCTGCATTGCTTAAAATGCATGGTTTTTTTGGTGGTGTTTTTAAATAAATGAATAATTTATGAATGCTGCGAGTTCTATAAAGCTGTGGTTCATAACAAACAAACAAACAAACAAAGAAAAGAAAAAAAGGAGAAGGAGTTACCAAGTAAGGCAGCATGTCTATAGGTCTTTGCAACTAGGGTTATTAACGCCCTTGACAGTGAGAGTAATTGCTCTTGCTGGTCAGTACTGACAAGGGCATTCACTCTTGCGAAAGGCAGCCATTTAGTGGCATCAAATAGGGGTTATTGGCGAGAGTTATCCCCCTGTCTGGTCAGTACTGAACCATCTTCCCCCACCCTCCAAGGGCATTCACTCTTGCAAAAGGTGTTTGTTGCAGACCCCAATACACAGTCACCATAATTACTCACTATCAGCTTTGAAGTGGTTATGTGCGGCAATCACAATACATTGCACAGACAAAGAAAACGAAACGGTAGACAGACATGAATGATCACAATACTTGCCATAGCATTGCTTGTGGGCAGAATCAGAATGGGTAAAATTAAAAGTGATTTTTAGAAAATTACAATCAAAACCAAATTTTACAATCTCAACAAAATTAGAATTTTTTTAGCTTTAATTCTAGTCGGCGAGAGAAATCTATCAAATCCCATCCCCGATAATTATTGAAACTTGTTCTTACAATGGGGAGTCAAGTGATCTCCACTTAGGCCTGTCAAAAACGAGAATAAACAAAGAGTAAGTTTGTGTTAAACCTCACTTCAGGCTGCAAAACATAAATAACATCTCCAGTAATCTGTTTAAAATACCAGGAACTGGTGAAAAAAAATCATTCTCTATATGACAAGGCTCTCCATGATTTTAAACATCTAAATCTTAATAAAGGACATTAAAAGCATGTAAAAAAGAAAAAAAAGAATTACAAACATGTTTACGCATACACAGACACAGTCACAGACACAGAACAGACACACAAACTCACACACACATGCAAGCACATGCAAACTCACATGCGCAAGCACATACAGACACACACATGCATGAGCCTGTGCATACATGAGCACGCACACAAACACACACACACTTTCTTAAAATTCCACTTGTCAAAAATATCTTTACATATCAACAGTAATCCAGAATAGATGCCCAAAAAAGTTATATGAATACATTGCAAAAATATGTGCTATATAAATGTTATTTGAACAGAACATTTTGTCAGTACGTTTAGTGTGCAGCCATTCTGATGACACACTGCCATACCACAGATGTCATCTTCTGCTGTTCATACAAATAAGCATAAATTTAAGATGCAATTGGTAGATTTAACATATCATACTTGTACGTGGTTAATAATGGATACACAAGAGTTGCTACATCAATAGACAAGGTTAAGATACTCAAATGTGATTCATACATGTTCAGCATGCTAACCAGTACAGTATATAAAAATCAAAATAACACTAGTGTCATCAAGCCAGATCATACATCACAAAATAAAACAACAGCAAACAAATAACTCAAAACACATTCTATTGCACACTTTAAGCCATACCCCAGCAAACGAGCAAAAGCAGATTCAGATATGTGTACATGTACTTCAAAAAGTATTTTGTTATTAATTTTGAAACACATTCTTTGTCACAGATCATACAATCTTTCGCTTTCACGTCCACTTTGAGTGTCCAAATACCTACATTTATTATATATCTCTTCTAATCGGTTTCCACAATAATAATCATCTACATCATTTTTTTTTTTTACGTCCTCTCGGTCTGGAACAGACACACATGGGGCACCTGCAGATACAAAGATGGTGGGAACAATACTGGAGGCAATGCCCGGAAGCAGTGCAACACCAGTAAAGTCCAGATTTTTTTTTTACACATCATTTTTCTTATAAGAAACAGACCAAGAAGTCTTTCAATCAATGTCTACTTATTTGTTTAACATACGCGTGCTTGTGCACTCACATGTATTAAACTCAGCGAGCTTCAGTATTCAATCTAGCTGTATATAATTCCCCACCCTCCCCTCGCCCTCCACAGGATAAATTTGGACAAGTGATGCCTAGAGAAAAATGAACCTCTTCTGAATCGAGTTCCCCCCACCCCCTCCTATCCCTGCCCCCCTATTTTTTTGTTTTTTTCTATTGTTCAATCTCTATTGTTCTCTCTCTCTCTCTCTCTCTCTCTCTCTCTCTCTCTCTCTCTAAGGGGGCTTTGGCCTCATGGAATAAATATTTTCAATTCATTTAATTTCATTTCTCTCTCTCTCTCTTTCTCTCTCAAAAACTGCTTACAGATGACATTAATCTTTGTGTTCCAACACTTGCTAGTTAACCAGCAATAATAGTCAAAGTATCTATTATGTGAAACAATTCCAACCCCACAGAATTATCACAAATCGTAGGGGGCCTGCTTAGTTTCTAAGCCGAAACTAAACAGGTCACACAAAAAAGGGCAAACCCACAGATATAAGTCTATTGAAATGAAAACCAAATGTATGAGCAAAACGTCTACCAATAATAAGGACTTTTTATTATCCTAACCAACCAAAAAACATCAACTAATTTTATTTATTTCATGTCGATCACAGCTCATTTTCAAAACCAAATCACACCTAGTTTGTTTTACAACAGATAAGATCCTACCAGTCCATTACAACCAGTCACTATGTCAAGAAGATTTCTTACAGACGAAGCAATAAACTGCTGAGTTGTCATGAAATTTCAAACAACTTGAAAAATTTCCCTCGCTGCAAGTCATTTCTTATTCGCTCTATTACGAGCAGTCCTGGAGTTGATACAGAAGGGTAACAAAGAAATATAAAGAAAAGCAAAACAGGGTTCCACTGTATCACAGAGTTTTTCGTTGAATACAAACCAAGAAATGTCATCCCATAAAACGGGATTCAACTCTAGATCAAGCAATGCTTACCCGTATCTTACGCACTATATATATAACTAGAATACTTGCGTAAACTGACCCAGTCGCGACACACGCTTGCACCCCTAACCCTAACCCTAATCTTAACCCAAACCCTTAACCGCTAACCCGATTTTGCCCAAATTCGAACTTGTCCGAGCTTTTGACCCCTAGTATCCACCTGTAAATTTTCATGTTGGGTAAAGGTAAAGATGTGCCACCCTCCCTGCATTTCTCGGTTAATTCTATTTTTCCGTTTTTGCCTTTCTTACCATACATAAAGCTGTATTTTAGGAACATTTTCAGCTAATAACCTTTTTGGAATACTAACCCTAGCCCTAACCCTAGCCCTAAACCTAACCCTACCCCCCACTATGTACTGCAGTACACCGCGATTTGTCACAGTTGTGGTTCGTTGCGTTTTTCCGTCTTATAGGGTGGGGGGTAGGGTTAGGTTTAGGGCTAGGGTTAGGGCTAGGGTTAGTATTCCAAAAAGGTTATTAGCTAAAAATGTTCCTAAAATACAGCTTTATGTATGGTAAGAAAGGCAATAACGGAAAAATAGAATTAACCGAGATAGGTAGGGGGGGTGGCACATATTGACTTTTACCTCATGTTGATATATCCAAGCGTTCTCGAGTTATCGCTGTCACAGACAGACAAACAAACAGACAAATTTGAACACGGACGGACGGACGGACCAAGTGAAAACAATACCAGTCTCGCTTCGCGACTGGTAATAAAGCACTTCACAATAATAGGTGCACCCCAACGTTTTGACAAAAATCTGATTTTGTAATGAATAGTAACTTTGTGGGTTTTATGTCACATAAGGCACAGCGGTCTCAGACAGGGAAAAGGTGTCACCTTACAGTCTGTAAAATACAGTACTTATAATAAAACTTTTACAAAAGGCAGGTACAGTAATAATTAATCACGTTTTGAATGCATGAAAATGAGTGATTACAAAATCCAGGGCAAACAGCGGAATAACAGTAAGTAGTTACTTGAATGAACAGAACAGGTTTTCGGTTATTGAGGATGCATATCAAATTTTGTTGTTTACCGTATTTTATGGACTATAAGGCGATACTTTTTTTTCCCAGATTGAGACCCCTGCGCCTTATAATGTGACTGAAAATATAGTAAGAAAACAGAACAAAATCTGACATTATTGCTAAATTTGGGGGGTGCGCCTTATAATCAGGTGCGCCTTATAGTCTGTAAGATACGGTACTTCGTTTGCTTGAAACTATTAGCCCATCTACAGTCTGCCAACTGTTAAATCATACAGGGATAGCAATGACACAAAGCTATTGTCAAACAGTTATTGCATTAAAACAAAGCTACTCTTAACCTTATCAACAACTTTCTTTCAAGCTTTTTGATTGTAAATATGATTAATCACCAGGACTTCGGGCGAACATAATTTGAATTCAGATGCATCTCAGCCACTGGTTATCAAAACAAATCTTTTCTCATACGCTTTTGTGCAATTATGCATGTTTTTCTACATGCATAAATCATACAATTAAAAACAAACCCTGATATTTTAATCTAAAATTTATCATATATGTATTGTTTATATTATTTTTGGTATTTCTATTCTCAAAAAACAGCAAACTTGAAGCATTGCCTGAAAGCTAACCTACCTCAATATCTCTCGCACACACACACACAGCCACCTACACCTACCCCCTCCCCACCCCACCCCTTCCAGCCCACTCCTACCTGCACCCCCTACCCCCCAAATGAAAAAAAAGTCGGTCCAAAGCAATACATATCCCTGAAATCATAAACTGAAAAGAAGGCACAAATATGACCCCCACAACAAAAGCAGACACATGTAGTAAGCGTAAGAATGAAGCAGAGACATGCAGCACCATTGCCAGAACTACAAAGAGAAAGAAAACAGTCCATAAATATTGACAAAATAAAATAGAGCTACAGCAAGTACCAGGCTTTCTTATGATTTCTGGATAAATAATCCCTCTTCTCTCCACGTTTCCTGGAGGTTACTGGAGTTCTGGAATTGAAATCAAGTCACAATGCGAATACCGGTAGATACTTTCTCATTGTTAGACACATTGAGACAAAAATGCATAGTATCGATGGATGCCAATCATTCTTTAAATTGCTCATCATGTACAATAATAAAAAGATATTTTTTTCATAACACATTTCTTACTAAATCAGCAAAAGCAACAGAAACGTTATTGCACTTAAAATTGTCTTAATGTATAGCCTTTCTACCATTAGTTACGAAAGCATCCTTTTTCGATAATGTTCACAGACAAGCTGCGTTATGAAAGCACCAGGCAAAGCTATATTTTTAGTAATTAACTCACTGGATCTGTTAGATGCAAGCTTTCACATTAATCTCTGAACACTAAGCAAGGACACATTCAAATGGCATACAAGGTTTACCTAAAGAATACAAAAGTCATGATATTGCCGAGTCAAACATCTATTGTTCTTGCTGCTCTATTCCAAAACTAATAAATAGCATATCACTTGTTGAAAAGATATTCAAAAACATGTCTTTACTTTCATGTTAAATATGTTTATCCCCTTTGTTATTTTGCTTTGCTAAACATCATACGTGCAGAGAGACTTCCATAAATAATTACATTTGAAAAAGAAGAAAAAAGATACATAATTCCATACAGTAAATCCTGAACAAAAAAAATCAAACAAAACTGAAAAGAAAAATAACAACCAAACGTGTTACAAATCCAGTCAGTCGAACAACAGATAGCATAGATGATGTAGCCATACACACAGGCACCTTGAACTGCATTACAGTAAATCAAAATTAAAAACAAACAAATAAAATTAATAGAGAATTAAACATTGTCATAATAATTATGACTCATATCCAACAAAAAAAACTAAATGTCCAACTTCAGAAACAGTAAGCCTTACACAGAGTTCATATTTAAAATTTAAAGTAAAAACTGAACCCATAAAGACAGATTTAAGATGAAGAAGATGAAAAAGACCAAAAAAAAAGAAAAACACAAAATGAGACTTACAGGCCTTGGTCAGAGATATCAGCCTCGGATTCCACTTCCCCAAAGTCTTCATAGTTTTCCTCGTCAGTTATTTCAGGTCTGCTGGAACACACGTCAGACTTATGAGCACAAGTCAAAGTCATAAGAGTCATTATTCTCTGTGAGTGTGCTTCTATACAAGGTAGAGGTGACATTGACTTCAGGTATATATGTGTGCGTATGGGGAAGGGGGTGGGGGATGACATTCATCTCAGATTCAACATTTTTTTGTCTGTGTATGTGTGTGAATACGGGAGATAGGGGTGACATTCGGTTCAGATTCGACTTCTTCAAAGTCTTCATAGTTTTCTCCATCAGTAGTTCAGATGTGCTGGACCACATGGGAGACTAATGAGAATATAAAAACAAATTACTCTGTGGGGGGAGGGGGGAGGGGGGTTACAATATACTCAAACAAGAGTAGCAGAGTTTCTGCAAACATAGATATTGTGCGTATTTACGCACTAGACCTCTCAAATCATGCCCTAGAATCTCAAGCCATGCGTGAGATTTACCCTTTAAAATCTCAAGTAGGGGGTGAGATGACGTATTAAAATGAAAATTTGAGTGCGTTAACACAGTCGTTGCGTTTCAGTAAGATAATGCTGTTGCTCCTATTTCAATGGTTAGACTCTTGGAGTCAAAACGGACTATTTCAATGGTTTGACTGCTGAAATATAAAAAGACAAAACCCCCTTTTTATATTTCTGCAGTCATTGTTTGATACAAGTTATTAGTTTTTGTAATAAATCTGTCCATCAAGCCGTTTTGAGTTCTAGGCAACTGCCACAAGCCGGAAGCCGAAGCCCTGGGTCTTGGTCTTGGTCAATGTGCCAGAAAACTTGAAAAGAAAGAAAGAACAGGTTGTTTAGCAAACGCGCCTAACTAGGCCTAAATATTGCAGCTATTTCACTTTGATACCCCCCCCCCCCCCCCCCCCTCCTCCTCTTTCTTTCGTGATTCTTTCTTCTGTTTTGTTCTTTGTGTTGAACTAGGAGAGCAGTGCATAATATAATAATAATAATAATAATAATAATAAGTTTATCCATACTTTTTAATAGACCCTTCTTTTCTTCACTCCTACACACCAGTGATGTCCCAAGGCCCCGGTCATAGGACATTGACCTATTAAAATAAAAAATGTCCTATTGCGTTCTTCCCTGTCAGGACAAATGTCTGATTAAATTTTTAACACTGGCACGCTTTGTCTTATTGATTTCTGCAAGAGACAGGACATTGTCCTGTTGAATTGTTTTGTCTCAGGACAGTTTCTCCTATCACTTTTTGATCCTCGGTGCATCCCTGCTCACCTATTCTCATTGACTTCCGAAGAGCGGCCACTGATAGCACTGTCTCCCTCGTCCTCGGAGACAATGGGCGGTGCAATGACCGTGCTGTTGAACTGGGGGACCAGGAAACTCTCCTCGCCAATGTTGTTACTCCCATCCAGAAGGTTCAGGCTGTTCAGATCATCGGCAAAGCTGCCTGTGCTGTTGTTGACCACCGTGTGAGTGCTGCTGGGTCCACTCAGGTCCTCCAGGCCATCAAAGTCGTACTCTGTGAATGTTGTCGTGCTGGAGGGACTCACTGTATCCTGTGGGGAAAAATGAAATAAAAATAATAATAATAAAAATAAGGAAAGAAAAGAAAAAGTGAATGTGAGAGACACAAACAGAATGGGGAGGGAGAAACGCAGAGCAAAAAAAAAAAAGAGATTGCCGGAGACAGAGAGGCATAATATATAAAGACAGATAGAAAGAAAGAAAGTAACATTTTAAGTTTCAGAGTTTTTACTTTGAAAACTTCCGGATCGCTTCTCGGCCTTTTGGCTATGACAGTGATTCAGGAACATAAATTTTTGTTTATACCCTGGGACGGTATTCATGTCGAGATAGCATGATACTTAGCATCATGCTAACTTAGAAGCTCTTCCAAAAGTCCTATTAAATCCTATAGGACATTGGAAGAGCTTCTAAGTTAGCATCATGCTAAGTCTCATGCTATCTCAACGTGAATACCGTCCCTGGTTGGTTTGTTTAGCCCGTCGTACATGGCGAAACCCGTTAAACTGAACTTCCATCCAAAGAAAGTAAGTACAAAAGAAGAACAAAAGATAGAAAAGAAAATAAAAAAAAAGAAAAAAGAAACAAACACATAAACAAACACCATCTCTGTGGAATTCTCTGCCTTCTCCTCTCCGACACTCCAACTCAGTCTCCTCATTCAAAACCTCTCTTAAAACCCATCTTTTTCCTGCTGCGCCCTGTGTATTTGATCAGTTGTCTATCGTTGTGTGCACGTGAGTGGAAGATTGATGTGTGAGGTTGAATGTGTGCTTGTGTGTGTTTGTGGTGTGTGTTTGTGTGTGTGTGTGTGTGCACGTGTGTGTGTGTGTGTGTGTGTGTGTGTGTGTGTGTGTGTGTGTGTGTGTGTTGTGTGTGAGCATGTGTGTGTGTTGTGTATGCGTGTTGTGTGTATGTGGTCAGTCCATGCGGCTCAGTTGCTGTGGCTTACCGAATGGTGGTATGAACGAGTTGGCGTCAATAATTGTGTGTTTATGTGTTGGTGTATGTGGTCAGTCCATGCGGCTCAGTTGTGTGGCTTACCGAATGGGGTATGAACGTGTTGGCGTCAATAATTGTGTGTTTATGTGTGTGTGTGTGTGTGTGTGTTTGTGTGTGTGTGTGTGTGTGTGTGTGTGTGTGTGTGTGTGTGCGTGTGTGTGTGTTAGAGAGAGAGAGAGTTGCTTTGCATATGCACTGTTGGTGGTTGGTGTCACTCTTGAATGTTTTTTGTTTGTTTGTTTGTTTTTTTTTGTTGTTTTTTTTGTTTGTTATCTGTTGATGAATAATTGATTGTAAAGCGCTTTGGGCTCATCTGAGGTAAAGCGCTATATAAATGTACTGTTATTATTATTATTATAAAGAAAATTTAAAAAATAAAAAATAAAAGGCAGGAAAATGAGACAGACAGACACCCACACACACACAACTCGGGCATTGAGAGAGAGGGGGGGAGGGAGGGGGGGGAGGGAGGGGGGGGGGGGGAGGGGGGAG
>CM065680.1:71786787-71811787 GCA_017654935.2 Phymorhynchus buccinoides
AATTGTAACCTTTTTTTCTATCCCCTTTGCTTTGCTTGTTTCTAGTATATATTTTTAATTTCATTCCCTGTCTTTTTCAAGAGACTGTACAGTTCATTGAACCAATCACTAATATATAAAAAATTGGGGGGGGGGGGGAAGCTCATCATAGGAAAGAAATTTGAACCGTAATATGTGTTATTTGCTACCTCTTTGCTATTGATATACTCCTAAAAAACTACTAGTACAAATACAATACACTCCTAGTCCTGCTTGTTCCCACCCTATTTCTCCCTATTCCCCTCCATGTCAGTTTTAATACTTTTATGAAGTTACTTGCTGTTGATGTTTGTATTTTGTGTGCTTATGTTAGCTAGGTTTGTTGGATTTGTTGGCAAATGTTAAGATCAGCTCCCTCTGCTGTTCCAGGGTGAAGTTGGCCAATCAGCTTAACGGAAAAGGTAATTTGGAGGGAGCTGATTGGCCAACTTCACCCTGGAACAGCGGAGACGAGCTGATCTTAACATTAGTCGATTTTTTTACTTGCTTTCATTTAAGTTACAGGGGTTTTTTGTTTGGCGGTTTTTATTGCCATCCTTTGAAGTTTGATTCGTTCTTGTTGTTACTACACGCATGCAAATTACAATTGAATTATTGTACAACCACAAAGCAAATCACCAACATCCCAAGTTAATCACCCTTGGTGAACATTAAAAATGGTTCTTTTTGCTGGTTAGTTAGTTCTTTAGCTGGTGTTCTTGCACACATGTATGTAAACTTCAATTTCTCCCCCATTTTGCATATTTTTCTGTGTCAACTTTAACCTGTATTTATATTCTTTTAATTTTTGATCAGCGTCTTTCCAAAAATGTAATGAAAACACTCTGTTACAGAAATGTCCACATCTCATTTCATTCAGCTTCCTCCACTTTCTTTACATTTTTGTTTTTTGGAGAGGCATTAACTCATTCAAGTCGTTCCGTCCGGAATTAATAGATAACTCAGATTAACTGCCAATTTGATGCAGTTGCTTCAAGGGAAGTAAACCTGTGTGCACACAATACATTGGTCACTTCTAAACTCACTTCGCTCCCTTAGACCACAATTTTGCCTCTAACTTTGCTTTTGTAGTGGTTTGTTGTGGGGTAACCAATCGGTGTGGAGAGTTTTTCTATGTAAAGTCTATATAAAAAAAGTCTGACCTATCACTTCTCTAAGTCTAAACCTGAAGTAAAAACACGTAATCTTCTTTCATTTCTCCTTTTGTTTATGTATGTTTTGTTTGTGTGTATGGCTGGAACGATTTGTGAGTTTTTTTAATAATTCAAAATCGTTGCGATGCGAATGAGGTAAGAGGGGGAAAATAGGACCCACCTTGGTGCTGGATGTCAATGATCTGCTCGACTCCGCGGCAGAAGTCATCAAAGCTGATTAATCCCCTCCCTTCAGGGTCCAAGAGGTTTATGACGCCTGTGATCTCCTGCCGGCATCAACACACCATCAATCATTCTACTACTTTACTTGATATAATTCTATTTTGTAGGTTTTCGTTCATAACCCGATGCTATGTGTGAGTGCAGATTTGTGTGACTTTGCGACTAGCAATAGACGAAACAGCTTGAAGCTTTGTATGAGAATGTTTCAAGTGTTTGTATGCAGTGTTTCTGCATATGTGTGTGTGTCTCTGTGTGTGTGTGTGAGAGAGAGAGAGAGAGAGAGAGAGAGAGAGAGAGAGAGAGAGAGAGAGAGAGAGAGAGAGAGAGAGAGAGAGAGAGAGAGGAGAGGGGGGGGGGGGGGAACTGATAGAATGACAGACAGAGAGAGACAGCGGAAAAGATAGACAGAAAGACAACTTAGATAGACAGAAATAACTGGAGACAGAGACAGGCAGGCAGACAGAGAGTGTGAGTGTGCGCACCCATCATCCATCTGCTTACATTTGCCACATGAGTGTATATTCAGTTGATTTATAGAAAACAGAGACAAGAAAGTGAAGGATAGGTAAGAGAGACAGAGAGTAAAATAGAGTGGCAGAAAGCAGCACAGAGAGAGAGAGAGAGAGAGAGAGAGAGAAAGAGCAAGACAGAGACAAGAGACAGAGAGAGAGAGAAAAAAAGCACTTTTATGTGTAATTCTCAGTCAAACAGCAATTTTTATCTTCCGTGGGATACGAAGTAGCGAGCAGTCCATCAATAACTTTTTTTTTCTTTTTGCCTTCGCTGACTCATCTGGTGTTTCTTTTAACAGCTGTGCACCTGAGTGACTAGTTTCTGGACTTCCCATTCCTGTTAGGGGAGAACATTTAGCGGAGAGAGAGAGCGTGTGTGTGTGTGTGCATGCGTGTGTGTGTGTGCGCACACACACATGTGTATACTTTTGTGCATATTTGATGTATTCAAATGTGTGTGAGTGTGTATGTGTGCATGCAAATGAATGTGCGTGTGTTTGTGTGTGTGTGTGTGTGTGTGTGTGTGTGTGTGTGTGTGTGTGTGTGTGTGTGTCAATACGAGTGTGTGTAAATTCTATGTTATTAATATTAGAAATGGTTTTTAGTGTTCATGTTGAGTTACAGAATTGCACGCAAGCAATCGTGAATGATTCTGTCACTCTGTGTCTGATTTTTAAAAATTATAACTTAAATTGTATTGATTATACAGTCCAGACAACTTCATTTCTTCAGCAACAAGTAATGAAGGTCTTTTGCTTTATCAAGCCACTGACTGTGGCAGTGAGAGCGTAATGGAAAATACCTTCTAGTGCACAGACTTAGACTAGTTCGAGGCATTTAAGAAGGTCAATTAGTGAGATAAATCCAACTTAAGTCTGTGTCCAAGATAACCTAATCAGCCTCTGACTGCGTTCGGTCTTTATGAAATATGTGATGGCTACGGTAATTGTACCAATGCAGAAACTAGAATCAGCAATAAGAGAAATAAGAAAACACTGACACTGTACAAAGATAATGTACACAGGAGACAACTAAGACAAGAATCAAAATTAACGGTACTGATTATTAGATAAATTTATATAAACAAAATGAGGCTACAGCCAGTACAGGCTAAGGAAATGTATAAACTTACTCTTTTTTTCTTCTTTCTTAAAACCTTTATATTTACCATGAACTTGAAGATATAAATCTTTTCTCATTTTATGCTGATATTTTCAGGGATGTGAGAGGGCCCAAAACAAAACAGCATTTTTGTGGTATCATCAAAGTACTCAAACAAAACTTTGGCTGCGGCATCATTTTTTTAAGGCTCACCTACACGAATGTCCAATACAATTTCATCTGGCAAGCCCTGTTAAATTTGTGTTAGCATGATTTTTTTCTTTCTCCTCTTTCCTCACTTCTGTGAGGTTTATTTTGATGGTTGATGATGCAACATTCACTCAAAAACTTTTCACCGTGTGCGCGAGAAGATAGTCTACCGAACTCGACAATCTGTACGATCGTTTCTCTCTCTGTACAGGGTTCGGTTTTTTAGTCTCGAGAATACAAAAGGCGCATTTACATGTATATTTCCATTGTCAAAAATATGTAATAATTTTATTTAATTCCAGGTCCCGTTAACTTTTGATTCTCTTTCAGTCCAATCAGTATTTTCAAATATTTACCTTTCTCATGAAATAATTATCACCTTTTCCTAAGTTAATCTTATAATAGTAGTAGAAGTAGTAGTGGTGGTAGGGACAAGACAAGCTGTCAAGCTTTTTATATAGTCCCATCGTATACATCAATTATAACAACAAACATTTGGTCAAGGTGTATTACGGTCAATTTTCCTGATAAAAAAATCAATTGTCAAAACCTCTAAACATATTTAAATATTTTGGAAAATCATCCAAGCGATTTTTCAACGTGTTAGTATTAGGTGCACATTTTATGTTAATAGGTAATTCATTCCATAAGTTAGCAACGCGGATGCTGAAACATTTTTTTCTTGTTATATTAGTATTAAATCTTTTAATAAAAACATTACCATTTAAGCATTCCTTGTTAAATTGAATTGAGGAGAATCAAAAAAATGTTTTCCAAGACAAGTCAACATAACCATTGAATATTTTATAGGCCTCAATGACTGAATGAGATCCCCCCTAAACAGATTTAAATATTTAAGCCTACTATAATAATCCATATTCTTGCACCTCAGTTACTTATACTTTCCTTTGTGTTTAACTTTCATTCTTGGTATATTGGAAGCTGGAAAAGTCAGACATCATGGTCACTTTTCCACAGGGGGTTCAAGTGAATGATGTTGGAAAACTAGACTTCATATATTTATGAATACTAGATCCACTGTGATGGGTTTCTGACCTTGCATAAGGAATAATAATCCTGAAAAATAAAACCAAAAAAACAGAATCATTCATAAATTCCTGTAAGTTACTCATGAATATATAATTTTATTAATAAACACAATTTTTTTTAAATAATAAGTCTGAATTGACTCATAAAATGCAAACTATTATCTTTAGCCATTTTCAAGGCAACACTTTATATGAACCAATATAGACCACACACAAAATCTCCTCTTAATGTTCATTCCTAATCCTAGATACTAATAATTAATATAGGTGTAGCCAAGTACACAAACAAGCACACTGTTGCAACACTTATTTGAAGAGACACATAAAATTTACATACCGGTAATATACACTTTGTAACAAAATAAGTAGCCGGTAATTCCGTACAACATATATCACAAGACATTGTGTTGACTGCCAAATCGGCTCAAAAATTTTTTTTTAATAAATCATTTTTAAATTACACAAATGATTGCAATACCCTACCACTCCAGAATGAGGTGGAGGGCTTATTGATATTAACCAATTATATAGCTTGTCTATTGCCATTGTGTTCACACACACACACACAAACTAAAAGACATGCAGTGATGGTTAGTTTAATTCAGTTTTTATAGGTTCAAAGTCACCTTGTATGTTTGTTTGTAACTTTTTTTTCAACAAGAAATCTGATGAATGATCGCCAATTTGGCATGGCTGTCTTTGTAATAATGATCAATCATTATGTGACTAGTCTAAGTAGTTCTAATCCAATCATCAAACTGTGTCCACAATCCTACCTCAGTTACTGCACACTTGAAGTTGAAATGATGTAGTACTAAACATACTAGTTTGTTATGAAGACAGGCAAATGTAGGCACCCTTCTCTTCTTCTTCTTCTTCCAGTTGGGGATGTTTATCCTGCCCCGCACTCACCGGTCTTCATTCAGACCATTAATAGCGCACAGGATGTGTATATGTCACTATGTGAATTCGTGTCATCCATCCCACCGGCACACACGGCCTACTCGTACCGAATAGTGGGATGGGCTTTAACGTGTGCGCAAGATCTTGTGCGTGCGTTCGCACACGGGACCTCGGTTTTAGGTCTCATCCGAAGGACCAGGAAATAGGAGTAAAGTATCTTTCCCAAGGATACAACACCGTCACCAGCTGGGTTCGAACCCACCGCACCCGCAAACCTGTTGGATTACGAGCGGCGACTCTAACCAACCGGCCACGGAGCCTCTATTACTGTATTATTATTATTATTATTATTATTAGAACATTTAGGACGCCTAATCAATTTAATGCCCTAGGCGTTTACAATATAAAAATCTAATAATATACACATATAACACCGCATATAATAATATTTAACACATAGCATAAAAAATGGGAAATAAAAATTACACAAACACCCAAAGACGGTCAGACAAACAAACAGACATAGAATTACACACACGTGCGTGCAAGCGCACGCACACCACACACCCACACCCACAAATAATTATATTTATATGCGCTCACCAAGCACAGACGTTCACTCTCAAACATTCACACACCAAGTCATGACGGAAGGGATTAGTAGTTATTTAGGAAACAGATGAGTTTTGAGATGGCGTTTGAATGTGGGCAGAGAGGATGAGTATCTGAGAGAGCGAGGCAACTGATTCCAAGTAACAGGAGCTTGATAGGAGAAAGAGCGTTGACCATAGGTTTTAGTGCGGACAGTGGGGATACAATAGAGACGGGTGTCAGATGAGGAACGCAGAGCTCGAGACGGTGTGTAGAGATGTAGCAGATCAGTGAGGTATTCAGGACAGGAAGACTCGACAGATTTGTAGCAGAGAGGGGCAATCTTGTAGGATATTCTTTGCTGAACAGGGACTCGAGGGAGCCAGTGGAGAGAACAGAGCAATGGAATTATATGGTCATATTTAGAAGAGCAGAAGCTGTATTAGCTGTGGTTACTCTAAAAAGTCTCATACAATGATGGAATAGGTTTCCCATTTTTATGTTTGTGCATGATGCATAAGATGGGTTGTTGTTTTTGTTAAATAAATGTGCCAGCTTATAAAGACTGGCAAATTCAGGGACCTTACCTCAAATACAATGAATGAATGATGGAATATAATTCTTTTTTTTTGCTTATGTCTGCAAGCATGTGGAAATGTGTTTGTGAATGTGCACATGTGTGCGTCACAGTGTGCATAAATGTGTGTTTGTAAGAGTCCATTCCTTACTCTTTTGGGACAGGTGTAGTAAACTTAGCAAATCCCATTATCCCCAAAAACTTTTTTCATTTTTTATCGTAAACAGAATCCATTGCCTTGCTTGGGTATGGAATTGAGTTAGGATTTGAATAAGTATATTCATTATTTCTTTTTTTCATCATAAAACAAAAAAAATATACGTTGAGTTTGAGAACCAAAATCATGGGGAACCTTGCTAAACAAGTCTCTACCTCTTCTTCTTGTGTCAGACACAGCCCCCCCCCCCCCCCCCCCACACACACAACAACAAAAAATCCCCCAAAGGTTTTTCTCCCCTCCACGTGTTAGACTGGTCGCCTCATCTAGGTCTAATCTATACAATATGATCTATCAACAAATCAAGTGCCTTGCCAAAAGCACCTGGTCATTGAATTGTATATTTTTGACCGGCAAGAACTACCTCATTGCCTTCTAAACAATAGTCAATAGAACTATAAATCGGGACACCAACTGAGACATGTAAACCTATACCGCGCGCTCGCTTGAGAGTCAATAGAATTTCGATTGGGCTTCTCTGTAGTGTCAAAAAACGTACGTACCTCCAAGTCCAAGCCTTCAGCTCCAAAGTGATCTTTGGCAAGCTCTGTGAAGTGATCGACGTCTATGTATCCATCCTTGTCTTCATCACAAAGGTCGAATATAGCTCTGTAGCGATCTGTGTTGCTTTGATGATCTTCCATATCACATCGAAAGCACACGCCCTCCTGGTGAATCACCTGTTCGTATCATCTACCTTCCATTACTGGGCGGAATGGGCGGATACCACCTTTGTGGCTATCACAGGAAGTACATCCGCAGCTACAAATAGGTCAAAGCAATTAACTGTTTATTTCAACAACTCCACGCTTTGTTTAATTTGTTATATTATTTTTACCCAAAGTGGTACATGTTGGTGTCTTTGCTTTGTACAATATTTAATATTGTCTATCATATTAGCAAACGGCTAAAAATTTGCACCTGTCGGAAGGATATGTGACGTAGCAGTGTCACACTTGTCAACACAAACAGCGCAGTGGCATGTGGTCGGTCAATGTTGACACTTGAAGAGAGGAATGTAGACGATGCGATTTTTTTTCCTGTGTCTCTTTTTTTGTTTACTCTTTTGGAAATTGGCATGTCATGCGTTTTTGTCTGTTCTCTCTCCTTTTTGTATAATTAAGTGAACATTTTATTTTCTTCTATTTCCAGTTGGGGATGTTTATCCTGCCCCGCGCTCACCGGTCTTCATTCAAAATCTTATTGACAAAAAATTTAATACTATTATGTACTCCACAAATTTGGAGAAATAAAAAACAAAACAAACAAAAAACCAACCCAAAACAAATACACATTAGCCGTAGTAATTCACGGGCAAACAAAAAGAAAAAGGAAAATAAATATTTATATTTGAGAAAAATATCTAGAGGGCAAAAGGCTTCATAAGCCTACAGAGCCTAAACTGATATGATATGATACCATTGGATGTGCGCTATGTGAATTCGTGTCATCCATTCCACTGGCACACGCGGCCTACTCGTACCGAATAGTGGGATGGGCTCGTGTGAACAAGATCTTGTGCATGCGTTCGCACACGGGACCTCGGTTTTTTTAAGTCTCATATCCGAAGGATTTTTTTCACAACTGATGTCAGGTACCCATTTACACCTGGGTGGAGTGAGGAAAATAAGAGTAAAGTGCCTTTCCCAAGGACACACGACTGTGAACCGAGCTATGACACATTTTTATGCTTGTACACTGAAAGGACTATAGTAAGACCTCACTAGTATGGAAATTGTATTGCGTATCCAAGTTTAAAGAGACTGTTTTGATAGAGAGAGTTTATTCAATGTTCTAGAACTAGGGGAAGACGGGGTAAAAAGCGCATGGGCGGGTAAGAAGCCCACCCCAATTATCTCATGAAATGAAGCAAATTTCAGTCTCATTTTGCCCATGAGACGAGCGTTAATGTCTAGCATTCGTCTCATGGGCAAATTTGACTGAAATTCTCTTTATTTCATGAGATAATTGGGGTGGGCTTCTTACCCGCCCATGCGCTTTTTACCCCGTCTTCCCCTAGCACAAGAAAGTTTTATTTTACTAACAGAGTTGCACATTTATGGAATAATTTACCATCTAACATTAAAAGAGCACAGAATACTAATACTTTTTAAAATCTCGACGAATGGAATGACTTCAAAGCACTAAAATATGAGTATGATGATTAAAATCATCACAAAAACCTGAGTGTACGACAAACCTTGATAGTACTGTGTTGAAGCAGACCACAAAATAAAAGACACAGATGGGACTTGAAAGCCGCTAACGGCTATGTTTTTCAGTGTGTCCCTAAACCGGCTAAACCTGAGCAAAAAACAATTCCCTTTCACAGCACCTAAAGTAAAGTACTGAACAGATCTTTATAGAACTGGCAGAATGGAACACACACACACACACTCCATTGTGTCCTGATGATGTCCGTTTTGTCCGGGTTTTTTCAAATAGCAAGCCACGTAGATACGATCCCAGTCAATCTAATTTGTGACCCGTCACCACAAAATGAGTCGTGATGTCCCAGGGGTCACTTTTGAGTTATTAACAAATCGTTATCCTGCATTGAAAGAGCTTTCCAACAAACCAACAACATTGTTAATCGAATAATTTGTTGCAAAGTTATCAAGATTTGAAGTCGTAGGCCTATGTACTCAAGGAAAAGGCGAAATGAGAAAATGCTACAAAGTGTGTACAAAACAGTCAAATAATTATAATAAAATCACGTTTTTAAGGCAGAAAGGATCGTTTTTACACTTCAATACTTCTATGTGAGGTAGAGAAAGACCTTTAAGTCAAAATAAGGAATTTGATTATTCGACCTCCTTCCAGTTCTACCTAAAATTGCCCCTGGTGTGAGTGTGGTCTGTGAGCCAGGGACAACACGACTCATTTTGTGGCGACGGGTCATATTTGTGTGTATGTGTGTGTGGGGATGGGGGTGGGGGTGTAACAATGGATGGCATAAAATCACGTTTTTAAGGCAGAAAGGATCGTTTTTACACTTCAATACTTCTATGTGAGGTAGAGAAAGACCTTTAAGTCAAAATAAGGAATTTGATTATTCGACCTCCTTCCAGTTCTACCTAAAATTGCCCCTGGTGTGAGTGTGGTCTGTGAGCCAGGGACAACACGACTCATTTTGTGGCGACGGGTCATATTTGTGTGTATGTGTGTGTGGGGATGGGGGTGGGGGTGTAACAATGGATGGCAATCCATGTAAACATAATCCCTAATAAATTTGATTTTTTTTTAATGATTTTTAAAGTGTTCCATCCACCAAAGTCCAAATTACTGAATGGATTATATATAAAAATGTATACTTTCATGTATTCTTAATCTGTTTTATTATCCGTTTCAAATGCAACACGTAACAGGAAGTTTTGCTTGCTGTCACAGTGTAAAAACAACACATAACAGGAAGTTTTACTTGCTGCCACAGTTATTTTAAAGAAAGAAGGAAACCAACAAACAACCCACCAGTGTGAACAGCTGCACAAGTCAGCCTCTTTGTCTGAAGTTGCTAATATGGTCAGTAACATCCAGAACTGTATTCATGACTTAAAGCATTGGATGACTTCAAATAAGTTGCAATTGAATGACGATAAGACAGAACTGATCCTCATTGCCCCTCCCAAGTTTCAAAATCACCCTGCCCTCCCTTCTTCCACCATCATTGGCACTTCTGATACAGCATTCTCTTCTCAGGCTCGAAACCTTTGAGTCACTTTTGATTCAACACTCTTTCAAGCAGCACGTTTCAAACGTCTGCAAAGCTGCTTACATTGAAATTCGCAAAATTAGCTCCATCCAGCATTTTACATACATACAATACATAGAAATACATAGGATGATGTCCGACTGCAGGCCAGCCTAGGCCTCTTCTGTCGGCTCCGAGGTAGTGGTTACTTTGGTAGTTTGATCGTGGTCGGCATTGTATTTGAAGGGTTCGTCCCTCCACAGTTTATCCAGGCGTGCTTCAAAAGATTGAACTGATGGCGCATTCACTACGTTGGCTTTTCTTTCAGTTGAAGCCACAAAGACACTGGTCTGTGCGCTAGTCCTGTCCAGGTTGGATTATTGTAATAGTCTCTTGGCTGGCTCTCCAAAATATCTTATTGATAAGTTACAGAGGGTTCAAAACAGTGCTGCCAGACTTGTGTTGAAGTTGTCTAGACGGGAACATGTCTCCCCACTTCTAAGGTCTCTTCATTGGTTACCTATTCAATCCAGGATTGACTACAAACTAGGGTCCATTTGCTTTGCCTCTGTCACTGGTGCAGGACCTCAGTATCTGAGACATTCTTCATACCTACATCCCATCCCGTCAGCTCCGCTCTTCTGCAGATACCCGTCTCTTGCGCATTCCTACAGTCAGAACCAAGTCCTTTGGGTCAGCGAGCTTTTGCCTTACAAGGCCCTTCTCTCTGGAACAACATACCTCTCAATATCTGCCATTCCATGTCTGTCAGCTCTTTTCAAATCCTCCACAAAAACCCATCTCTTTCAGCTCAGATAAACACCCTGTCTCGTATCCTGTCGTTATATAGTTATGCTGAAAACACTACATTTTGTGTGTTTCTTCAGGACGAAATGTAATTATTGTGATTTCGTTTTGGGTCCTTCTTCTCTTCTTGACTGTACGTGGCCACAATCAACACTTTGATTATTATGCCAAGGAACCGGGGAGGTTCAAGACCACTTTTGCCGGAAGAAAGGCTCAAGGCCTGAGGAGAAATAAAACAACAGAGAGCACAGATACGAGAACTAGGAAACTGTTGATCCGTTGGGTTGTTGGAAGAGGGGAGGAGGGGGAGGGGGACCAAAGGGGGGGGACCAAAAGGGAGGGGAGGGGACAGGCGGGGGTGGCTGTTGGTGCTTGTTCCTTATAAGTGCGTTGTTTTTGCTCAGATTTTTAAATTCTCTGTGAAGCGCTTAGAGCCCTGTAAGGAGAATAAACTTGATAGGACGGGCGTGGCTGGTGCATCTCTGGGTCCCATCAGCACCTTCGGGTGTTTCTATTTCATTGATGCATTTTGTTTTGTATTTAAGCATGATTTGGGAAGAAAATGGTTTTTGGGGGGGTCATATATGTGATGTTTGAATCGTTGAAATTGCTGTGCTGCCACTTTTAACTTCTCATATGAGCTAATAAACTTTTGATGAATTGAGTATATGCAACAATGATGCCTTGTTCAAATAGGGTCTATAATGTTTTATTGCCAAAGCCCTGTGATGAGGTGGGATGTTGGTGGGAAGGGTGCAGGGTGGTATGAAAGTGAGCGCGCAAGCGGGCGTGCAGTTGTTAAAGTGAGCGGGGCGTGTGAAGTGTAAAAGAAACTTTTAAAGCATGTAATTACAATTTATTTTGTTCTTTTATAAATTGTTTGGTTTCTTGTGTGTATATTTGACGTGTCCGCAAGAAAATTATCCTTGTTTTTATGAGGACAAAATAAAAGTTGAGTTGAGTAATCTTACTTCACCCAAATGGCAAGACATATCAACACATTTCCAGAGTTCAACTTTTGACTTTTTTTCTTCCAATTCGAGATACTTATCCTGTCCCACACCAAAAGTCTTCTTTTTAGACCATAACTGGTGTACTATTGTGTACAGGATGCATGCAATGTGAATTTACGTCATTTATTCAACTGGCACAACACGGTCTACTCCTACCGAACAGTTGAATGGGCTTTAATGGCTGATGAAGATCTTGTTCATGCAAGACCTCGGTTAGAAGTCTCATCCAAAAGACTTTTTGTCCAATTGATGTTAAGTACCCATTTACACCAATTTTGTTTATAGATAAACTGGGAATATGTTTATAAGGCTTTGCCATCTTGTTTTCACCTCTGGTTTGCATACGTGGCTCTCTTCTCTCTCTATTTCCGTCTCCTGGCATTTCTCTCTTAGATAAACCGGGATCAAATGACTGAGAGAGAGAAAAGAGAGGGACATATACATAGGTATACAAGGATAAACATATTTCTTCTTCTTCAATCGCTCCTGTCAATTATGAGCACAGATGCGTCATGCACCTAAGTAAGACATAATTAGGCCCAGCATGTCAGACTTTGGATGGAGAAAATCTTTTTAAAAGTGAAGAATTTGAAGAAACGAAAATGACTGCTGGGTTCAGTAAAATTCACAACAAATTAAAACAAAGTCGAAATTGAAACCCAAAAGAAAAGATTTAATCACAGAAACAAAACAAGTCACAACGTTTAGGCCTCAACCCGTTGTCTAGTGAAAACACTTTTTGAAATTGTTTCTTGAAAAATGGCAGGAGAGTGGACCGGAAAGACAGAAACATAATAGATGACAGCAAGCAAAGGGAGAAGGCACTGGCAGAGTCAAAGAGAGCGACAGATTAGAGGAAGTTACAAGCACAGAACTTTCAGAAGGTGGGGGAACTATTTATACAAAAGACCCCCCGATGTTCCCACAGAGGGGGATAAACATTTCACATAGAGAGTAACATGCACAACAGTAAGATACTATCTTAGATACACTCATGGACAGGCACATACAGAAATCAGAGCCAAGGGTGCTAAGAAGTTTGCAAAACCCCCAAGACATGTCTCCACAAACAATTCATGATTTTGTACAAATATCCAATCTTAAAGAAATCAAATGACAAAGTTTATTGGAGATTTGTTTCTCATAATGTCAATTTAAACATGTTTACAAACATACCAAAATCAATACCACAGACGACAACAAAAACATAAGGTAAAAAAAAAAAATTCTCAATTAAATTTTCTGCAAAAATAACACTCATTGGCAACAATCCACATAATGGGTAGTAAAATAAACAAGGTGAGGAAAGTTACCTGGGAGAGGGAAACACACCACATCCACCCCCCACCCACTGAACTATAATCACTGACCATTTCTGCTACCCCTTCTCACTGCTACTCCAACCATCTGAACTGAACTCACCGGAAACCAACTACAAAAACTGCAGCCACATCTTCTCAAGCTTAGGTACCTTTCCTCACCTTTTTATTTTCTTACCTGTTCTAAAAGGTACAGCAGTCACTATTCTCTTTTCTTGAATCCACAAAATGGTAAGCACACACACAAAATAGTTCTGACATGTCTGTGATAATCACATTCATTCTTTTTTTTTTAACCGTAATCTAAACAAACTGCTATCCCTGGTCTTCACTTCATTCTTTTTAAAAAAGACAGCAGCAAAAAACAATAATTTTTAAATACTAAAATCAATACACAACATGAAAAATCTCCCATGTACAACCAAAAACTGCTATTCAAATGCAATGTATTTTAAATCTTGCCTTCAAAAGCAACATGTGATAAAGTACCGTATGTTGTTGCTGTTCCCTGGCTTAAAGACTCCAGGGATCATCCCAACAGCCGAAGCAATTGAACACTATAGTACAAATGCACCAGCTAGGGCTAAGAACATTACGTGTGTGACTTTGATTACCCCACCACGTGGGCAGCCACTCTCCGACTTCAGAGGATTTTGGACTGATGATGTTATGCTAGGAACTTGCCATGGCTAAAGACAATCCCCGCATAACTAGGTAGAACATAACATTTTGATGTAGCCTTGGTGTTCTAGCTTATGTCAATTAGTCTGACACAGCCTTATGCCAAGGCGAAAAGTACTGTAAGGCGACATCTCCCCCCCCCCCCCCCCCCCCCCCCTGAGACTCCTGCGCCTAATAATATAATATGACTAATAATACAGTGACAGTGATAGAGTATTAATAACAAAATCAGAATTTTGAATAAAATTTGGGGGGTGCGCCTTATAATAGAGTACGCCTTATAGTCTGCAAATTACGGTAAACAATATGAACAAATCCTTGGAAATCAAAAGATTAATCAGTCAAATGCAGTCTTTCCACTTTCTTTCATTACAAAAACAACATAAGTTTATCATTTTTCAAACTAAACTGGGATTTTTTTTTTAAATTACATAAACGCCCTCACCCCTTACCATACAGTGTTACACACACACATTATGACATATTTGATTTTTTAAAATTATTGCTGAAAATTGGAAAATCACTGATTATCTTTTCATTAATAAACACAATAATATTACCGTATTTTACGGACAATAAGGCAATACTTTTTTCTAGACTTAGACCCCTGCGCCTTATAATGTGACGAAATAACATAGTAAGAAACTATAAACAAGGGCATCGCCGAGCGGCAGCAACGCATTGTGACAATGCAAACCCGGCCAGAGTTATGTCCTGCCCCCACCACCCACCCCCCATAGCCCAAAATTTGAAGCGATTCTGTTCAGTAGTTCACGAGATACAGCTCCCCTAAACACACCACTTTCCACCCTTACAGAACGCATAAACACACCCAAAATTTGACTTTCCACCCTTATACAAACTTCCTTGAACCGAGTTATGTCGCATTTCCAACAGAACGCATACATAGCCCAAAATTTGAAGCGATTCTGTTCAAACACACCACTTTCCACCCTTACAGAACGCATAAAATACATAGTTTGAAGCATTCTGAGATACAGATACAGCTGAACTTTTATACAAACTTCCTTGCACCATGGTACACCACCACACAAAATTTGAAGCAATTCTGTTCACTAGTTCATGAAATAAAGCTGGGGGGAAATTACATAGCCCAAAGAAGGAAATTTCGGTTTTCAAGGTCAAACTTCAAGGTCAAGGTCAGCACGGTATTGATTAACGAAAGGAAGCTTCCTTTTCAAGCTGTCTACCCCTCTGCCAATTTTAATCAAAATCCAAACAGTAGTTTTTAAGATAATCGATACACAGACAGACACACACAAAACTGATCGCAATACCTCGGCCTCTGGCCGGGTAATAACAAAATTTGAATTTTGTGTCAAATCTGGGGGGTGCGCCATATAATCAGGTGCGCCTTATAGTCCGTAAAATATGGTAAATCCAATCAAAGCTTTGTAACATAACTTTTTTTTCTTTCAAACACAAATGAAACTTTACAATTAATAAAATAAAAACTGAATTGTATCTGTTAAGAGGAAAGATTTCCTTTCTTTAGCTATACACAGTCCCCACCCCTTCCCAAAACAATATTTGACAATGTCTGGATGGGATAGAGAACTTTTGCATTTTAATGTAAGGCTAAAAAAAAGTGATGGAAAGTTGCGAAATTCACATTTCATGGATGTGAAAAATGAAGATCATTTTTGTTTTCGACTTAGACTGGAATTACTAGCATACAAGATGCCACAGTTAAAAAAAAAACTAATCAGAAGAGGTTGCAACACAATATCTCATTTCAAAATTATACGCTATAGTATAATATGCAAGAAATGTAAATGTCATAACTTGTTTCCCCTGTCTAATCTGCATCATTTTCATAGGTAAGACTCTTCAGTTGGAGGAAATCAGCTTCGGTTCAAACATGGATGACAGCTCCAAAGTCACCTGTTTAAAAGAAAGAAAAAGTTGTAAATAAGTCACTGAATAAAGTTGCCATGCAAATCTAAACACATTACTCAGCCACTCAACACAATAGCTTTTAGACACGAGTTTGAGAGTTTGAAGGTGAAAAAATTAGAAAAGAAATTGCAAAAGATCAGAACACCATCAGATCAACACAATCCATTTCAACTCAAAACCATGGCTTTTTTATTTTTTTATCATGACAGCAACACCATCAGTTGCTTGGAAGCAAAAGCTGTTGATTCTTCTGGTGCATTCATTCCATGACTAGAAGTAAAACAAGATGGCAGAGCCATATATACTGAACTCCCAGTTCAAGGCAAAGAACAAAACAAAATCAAAATTCAAAACAATTTTTCATGAAAAAATAAAATGGAAAAATAATTTGTATGCTCCTAGTTATAAATTATGAGTTATGTCCTTTGAATTTCATCAAATAAGACCTACTGGAGAGCTGGTGAAATTCAGGTGAGCTAATTTTGGACTCAACGGTCATCATATAATAATTTGGCAAGTGTCTGTCTGTGTGTGTCTGTCTGTCTGAAACACAAAACAGGCCTTATAACTCCGCCGTTTTTTGACCGAATCGCTTCAAATTTGCTGTGAGCCCAAACGGGACGATGGCAACGGCAACCGAGGCGGCCGTGTCATTTGCGCGGTTTGGCAAATGCGCGAAACGCGTATCCGCCGGCCTCTCGGCACCCGTATCTCCGGCATTTCTGGGCGGATTGCCTTCGAATTTGGAAGGTAGATGAACGGGGACGGGGACTATCGATGTGCCAAACCGGAAGCGAATCGATTAAGAAACGCGCGCGATATAAGCCGCTTAACCTTTTCACAAACCGCGGCGTAACCAGACCCGACATTGACTCGAAATTTGGAATGTGCATGACCGGAGATAGTGACTATCTTGGTGCAAAATGTCAACAGTATCCATTCATAAACGCGCGCGATAGGACCCGATTTACAAAATGACGTTAAAGGACCATGCGCATCTCCATTCGGACCTAAAAACGTTCTGGAAAACGTTTCAGCATTATTTCCTACTACACATAGACACAGTATACAAACTGTATCTATGTAACCTACCTTTTATGTCACATTCGCAAGATAAAGTGAGCGCACACACTTTTATTTCGCAAAAATCGGTCTCCTGGGGCAGATTTGCCAGCTGCCATTGAATCTCACCAAAAATAACGATAATCCATTTGGCGTGACGTAGATTAGGGGAAATCAATACGGCACCTGTGACTGATGTTGAACTATTTGAAGACAAATTAATTTGCCTGTTTGTGGCCCGTTTTTAAGAACTTGTTGGGACACTTTTGACCTAGCTTATGACGTAACGCTGTCAGAGGATACGTATTATTATTATGACGCCAAGTTGTACACCTTCAAGTTCCTCTCTTCTTGTTCTAGTCCAGGCGAAATTATAAAGTTTACCTTGTTTTGTGATATATATTAGGTTTCTATGTTGATCTAACATGATTTGAGGGTGCTGAATCCAGATCCGTTAAAGGCCAAGTTGTAAATGTTGGATATTTTGAGTTATGACGCAATATTCAAAATGGCCGCCATAGGTATCTAGAGAACTGTAAATTATTTTGTATCTAATGCTTGTTTTGGTAAGAAAAATAGTATAATTTGCTGAAATGATTCAAACTATGGGAATTATATCCTATTTTAGTACTTCTTAGCCCCCAGCCACTGTGGAGAGGGCTATTGCGATCTTTCGTGCCCTTTCATTTATCTTAAGAACCATGTCACAGGATCACTTCGAATTTGTGTGTTACTATTTTAATGAAGCTGATATGCCCCTCAGTATGCCTTGTTGACTTTGACCTTTGACCTTGAGTATGTGATTTTATTGTATCAACTATACTTTTTCAACCTTTGCACTGCTGTTGTAACATGTTTCTAAGCTAAGGTTTGTAGAGGATGTTGAATTACTGATGCCTAATTTATGCCTAAGCCATTCATCTGAAATGCTTTACCTTGAATTTGCATGGAATATTTCAACTTTTTGCTTTAATATATTTTAAATCATTGCAGTAACTGTCTCATAATTGGTACATGAGCCAATGGTTAAACATATCTAGATGCTAACCTAAGTACCAATGACATCTCTAGCCTTCATCTTGACGCTTGGCCTTTGTTGTTAGGCGCCAAGCAGAACAACACGGCGATCAGTGTCGATATTTCTTTTTATTTTATAGGTGGGTAAAATGGCCGACATTCCATTGCACGCCAGCACTTTTACCCACCTATAAATTGGCTAATGCACCAATTATGAGACCATTACTGCCAAGATTTAAAACATATAGACAAAAAGTTAAAATATTCAATGCAAATTCAAGGTCAAGCATTTAAGATGAAAGGTTTAATAAAATAGGTATCAGGAATTCAATATTCTCTATACACGTTAGCTTAGGAAAAAACAAACACATAGCTTATTTTACCACAGCAGTGCAAAAGTTGAAAAAGTATAGTTGATACATTAAAATCACATACTCAAGGTGAAAGGTCAAGGTCAATAAGGTATACTGAGGGGCTCATCAGCTTCATTAAAATAGTAGCACACAAATTTGAAGTGATCCTCTGACATTGTTCTTAAGATAATTGCCAGGCAAATGAAAGGACACAAAATCGTGATAGTCCTCTCTGCAGAGTGGCTGGGGGCTAATAAGTACAAAAATAGGATATAGTTCACATAGTTTGAATCATTTCAGCAAACTATACTATTTTTCTTACAAATAAAAGCATTAGATACAACATAATTACGGTAAGTGCATGTTTCAACAGTTCTTTAGAGTCCCATAGTGGCCATTTTGAATATTTTATCATAGCTCAAAATGCCCAACATTTACAACTTGACCTCCAACGGATTTAGATTCAGCACCCTCAAATCATGTTAGATCGACATAAAAACCTAATATATATCACAAAACAAGGTCAAGCTTAATTTCGCCTGGACTACTACTAAACTAGGCCTACTGACTACCCTTAGCTGCGTCATTTGAGCTAATTGCCCTAGACGAGATTTCAAGATAGCAGAGTACACAGAAGAAAAAAGGTCAGCGCAGTTTTGCTAACTTTGAGCTCACAGTATGATTGCGTTCAGTTTTATGCTTGTCTGTGACTTTGAATTATGTCAGAGTTTACAATACAGATCAATTTTGCATCATTCTGCACGTTATTTACGAGAAGCGTATGGGCCTTTAAGTTCAATCAGCACTTTACCCACACGCAGCTCGCAGCACCACACGCAGCTCGGATTTACTAACAGCTCGCTACTCACCGCAAGCGGTGGGGGGTGTTCACGGAGAAGAATTTTGTTTTTGTTGTGGGTCCCGAGATTTACCAAAACGGACCTACAATGGTTGAACCACAGATTAAGAACCTCTCTGGTTGAACTAAGTAGGCTTTCAGTTCGTTTTTCGTTTTTGTCCTTTGCCGATCTACGATCACAAAGGAGTATGTTTTCGTTCGGGTTTGTTTCCTTTTTTTGTTTGTTGTTCTTTTCTGTCTGTCCCAAGGATATCCCGAACCGCTTGACCGAATCGCTTCAAATTTTGTGTGGTGGTGTGTCCCCATGAGAGGAAGGCATTTCACCGTCCTGACCTTGATCTTGGCGTATGACCTTGAAAACCGAAAATCGTTAAGGGGCCATAACTTCCACACCGTAGGTCCTAGAGTCTTGAAACTTGGCATGGAGGTACTTTCGCTTATGGTCGTTCTGATGATGGCATACCGATGAAGGTCAAGGTCAAGGTCAGGGAGATCGGTACGCCTTGAAAGTGGTAGGGGTCTAACAATTGGGTTTTTCTGTCCCAGGCATATCTCCCGAACCGCTTGACCGAATCGTTGTCCAATTTCGTGTGGTGGCGTGTCACCATGAGAGGAAGGCATCCGTGCATAAATTATCACCGTCGTGACCTTGACCTTGGCGTATGACCTTATCTCTAAGGGGCTATAACGTCCACACCGTTGGTCTTAGAGACTTCAAACTTGGCATGTAGGTACTTTGGCTTATGGCCGTTCTGATGATTGCATACCGATCAAGGTCAAGGTCAAGGTCAGGGAGATCAGTAGGCCTTGAAAGTGGTAGGGGTCTAAAAATTAGGTTTTCAGCCACAAAAGTAAAAATATAATATTTCGCGGACCCGGCGAAACCGGTACTCAGCATTACCGGTACTTGGCGTTACCTGTGCTAGGCGTTACTGGTACTAGGCGTTACCGGTACTCGGCGTTGCGCTAGTTCTATTCATTTTTAAACGTTTTTCTGCATTGGTGCTGCATTACTCAGAAATTAGATATATTTACAATAAAATATAACACTAATAGGTAACACTAACACCTTTTCACTACACCTACTTTGTTTTAAATCCATCTATCCATTATCTTTGAAATAATCAGTGTCTTTTTAATATTCAAAATTTTCTCACTGATATGGCTAGTCATTGTGTGAATCTGACATCGCATGCCACTAAAATGTGCTTATGCTCGAGTGTTTTACTAAAGTAAGAGTAAGAATACACATCTGTATTCTTACAAATTTGGGGTAATGCACTGCCTCCGGGCATTGCCTCCAGGATCGTTCCCACCATCTTTATATCTACTAATGACCCATATGTGTCTGTTCCAGACCGGAGGACGTTAAGCAGAATTTAATTCATGCCACTAAAATCACATCTGTATTGTTAAAAATTTGGGACTTTACTGGTGTTGCACTGCCTCCGGGCATTGCCTCCAGGATCGTTCCCACCATCTTTATATCTACTAATGTCCCATATGTGTCTGTTCCAGACCAGAGGACGTTAAGCAGAATTTCATCATGCCACTAAAATAATTAAGTCATACTATCTTGATCGTTAAAGAAACTTCGGGACTTTCCTGGTGTTACAGTGCCTCCAGGGTCGTTCCACTGTCTTTATAGTTATTAATGTCCCGTGTGTGCCTGTTCCGGGCCGGAGGACATTAAACAAACTTTCATCATCGCATGCCGCAACTGCAAGGTCTAAGGAACCATTGAAGCTCAACTGTATGGTTTCAGTCTTCTCATTGAGTCCATAGCCACTCACTCTGGGTAGGAGCCGGTCCAGGACCGAAAAAACCCTCGCCTCTGATGGGATTCGAACCCGTGACCTCCCAGCCAGTAGTCCGCGACTTAACCACTACACCATGGTGGCTGGTGGTAGTTCAAAATTAACTGTTAGCATTTTCAAAGTAACTGAGTGAGAAAAGGAAGGAGGTGATGAGTGTAATCAGTACTTTTTCATTGGAGGAGCGACTTTTTGCTATTTTCGTCATTTATTTTTTAGTGAATACAGTATAGAAAATGGCATTAAGATTGTTCATAACAGCTCTCTTACTTCCTCTTCTGGTGGGTTGTCCTCTGGAATATCAAACTTTCCAGGTGTCTTTTTCTTCTCTGAAAAAAAATAATATAAAGCATGAATGTGTACATCTACATGCATTAAGAGAGAAAAAGAGAAAGAGAAGGGGGAAGGAGAGAGAGTGTGTATATATATATATATATGTGTATATATATGTTCTGCGCGTTTTCGGAATGCGGTACAATTCCAGAATTGGACGGGACAAAGTGAGAATTCCAACTTTGTGCAGCCGATTCTAGAATTGCCCCCCTTTCACGGACAATTCCGGAATTGTGCCGACACTGTGCGCAAAGTGAGAATGTGCAACAAAGCTGGAATTGTGAGCTTGGTGAACTGTTATTCTTTATATCATTTTCTAGCTTAACGAATTTTTAGTTTAAGTTTCTCAACTCTATAGTAAATAATATTGCCAACATGACTGGATAATAACAGATTAAAATGCAGTATTCTACGGAACTAGCTTTTTCACGTGAGAGGCACGGATTTATTTCCCTTGGTGTTGTTTGGCCCACTCTAACGAAAGTCGAGCATGGAAGTTGGAAGTTGTCATGAAACAGACACAGTTCGTTTTAAAAATGAAACAATCTTATCGTATCTGTCCTTTGAAATGATTTTTTGGGAGTTTGACCCATGAGCACCTTTCTTCGTTATTTCTTTTATTTTAGCCCGATGGGCCAGCTCGTCGCAATCTGACATTTTCGTTTTTGCGCCGCTTTGCCTTTCAGTCGTCCCATTCGAGAATGGGACGGACAAAGTGGGAATTCCAACTTTGTACCGCATTCTGAAAACGCGCAGAACATATATATGTGGGGGGTGCTTACACAAAATGTTTGTGCAAAATCAAATATAAGCGAATGTGTCAATTATTAAAAAAAACAAAAAAAGAGTAACAATACAATACTACCGGTAATATTATTACATTTACAAACAGATCAGAAGAAAGAAAAGAAAAAAAAAAAAAAGAAGAAGAAAAAAATCTCCTTGGTGTAGGTAAAAATCACACTACCAGTATTTACAGTACTTAGTAAGCATGAAAATAATAGATCTGTGCAAGCAACTCGATAACTGCTGAGTAAATACTGTACATGTAACTGCAAACACTCATTACTGACACAAAATACTTATACATGTATGTACTTTTGTAATGTTTCAGAAATACCAATGTTTACCAACATATAAAAACACTTACATAAATCAAGTCCTGGACAATTTTTGTTGGCTTAATAACGACCAAAACTAATACTTATCCAAACAGCATGTAATGACCAACAGTAACCGTCTCCAATTACAAGAAAAGGCTGTTTAAATCATACATGGAGTCTCTGTTTCACAGACATCCAACCTTTACTAGGAGATAAACATAGCATTCCAATTGTCAAATACATGTATTGACAGTGAACTTGAAAGAACTCACCGAAGAGGCTCAGTATTTTGACAGTGACATTCTGGGAGCTGGGGTCATAGTCCACAACTTCAGCTTCCTGGAGAAAGCAGCAAAGTGATAAGTAAGGTCCTAAAACACATCAGGAAGTCACTCTCTCAAGAGAGAGCAGATGACATAAGAAAAAATATGGTGCCATACCCCCCTCCCCTCTTCCCCATCCAACCTCTTTAAAAAAACAATTAGTTTTGCTCTTCAGAGGATTGTAAACAGAAAAATACTTTTCTATGGGTCATGCTTGGGCAAATTAACTTATTGTGTGTTATAAAATAATAATCATAACAATAATAATATCCACCATTAAAGACATAATGGACAGGTGGGTGGATATATCGATGAGATGAATGGATGGAAAGATAAACAGGAAATCTCTTCCTACAATCCTAAAGCAACAATATATTTGTGTAATACACGGATTAATAAACAAGATGCGATGAGACAGACGAAGAGACTACTTTGGATTTGACTTTTAAGCTCCTTGAAGCTCTTAACTAATTGACAAAGTAGTAAAACATATACGACCCGTTTAGATTTCCTTCTATCAAATGAATTCGTCAAAACGTTTCTCTCTACCTTAAAGCAAAAATAAAGCAATGATTTACATTTAAGAAAGGATGAAATATATTTACACTTAATCATCTTTAACAAACAATACAACAAAATGAGCATATTACAGTGTAGGGCCGGATCTAGGGAGGATTTCCTGGTTTCCGGAAAAAAAACACCTCTGCCCCAAGCATGTATCTTATGCAAGGGTAAAAAGTAAGAAAATGGCTTGATCCCTAAATTGCAAACTTTTTCGGGAACTTCACCCCCTGGGCCCCCAAAAGGCATTGCTCCTTAACCCGGAACCTATACAGCTCCCTGGACTCCCAGCGGACCCCCCCCCCCCCCCCCCTTGCGAATCACTTGGTCAGGCCCTGCAGTGATCTACTTTACCTTGTAATCAGAAATGCCAGGCGTATAGTCCTCTCCCATCTCTAGCACCTGCAAACATTAACGTTACAATTTGTAAAAATAAATCAACAAAATGTCATAGGTGTCAACCTATACGGTTTTCCCGTATTGCTGTATGGGAAAACCATGATTTTGGGTCTGTACGGCCATATAACAGTTTCAATACGGGTAAAACTGATTTATACAGGCAGATCAGAAATCAGAGACAAACCGCAAAGTGATAGAATTTTGTGATAGCAGACGACAAAACACGGACGCCAAGCAAGCCGAACAGGAAAACGAAAGCAGTAGGCTAGATGATCGGTCATGCGCAGAGAGTGATTTGTTCTGGTAATCTGCGCATGCGTGGTTTCTTCAGAACTTCCGTGTGAGCGTTGTTTGAATAAAAAATGGCGGACGCTAATTCTTCCAGTTCTACGAACCCCCCTGTGGCCAAAAAGGCACGAGTTGGGAGTGGGAGACACTTGAAAGAATGGGAAAACCTGTCCTTTGAGAAAGGAAGGTACGCTCCCCTGCCCATTTTTCAATATATATAACAAAACCGCATGAAAACGATGTCTGAATATAATGTATTCACGGCCACATTTTCATGGTTTTGCGTGTTCTGAAATTTATACGGTTTTCAGGCTTGAAATAAGGGGAACATTATTTTTCAATAAGGGAAGTTTTGAAAAAAGGAAAATTGGGTTGACACCTATGAAATGTACATGTCTATTGTGCTAAGACTGATGAGTAACCATCAAACATTTTAACTGTATATGTATCTCAGAATACATGTACTTTGAACACATAGCAGGTAATATTAAAAGGAATTTATTTTTTAAAACAATTTTCTGTTTTCAAAAGAGTGGAATGGACCATTGTGATCTTTTGTCCCATAGTAGTATGTTAACCTACAGATAGTTTATATTTTGGGAATAACATTTATGCAATTTATTTTAACTGACTTCCTTTTAACAATGTAAATTTGCAAGTTAGCAATCACAAGGCCATTTTGGGCAATAATGTTCGTTCTCTATATGGACTACTAATTTGCCCGCACTCGTTCTGCCCAAGTTACGCTGACCTACAATTCAACTCTCTAAATAGTTCAGTGAAATTCAAGGTCGTCCTCACGTGGCAAGTGCCCTATTGCAGGAAGCGAAAAGCACAATTCCTGTTTAGTTTTATCAACTCGATGCTCTGTTTGCCCCCACA
>CM065680.1:71812287-71819787 GCA_017654935.2 Phymorhynchus buccinoides
TTTGTAGACCACAAGTGATATGTTAGTTAAAAGCCTCAAGTCAATGTTACCTGAGAAAGAGAAACACTATACAGTGTTAATTTCAAATGTCTCTCTTAATATTTTCTGATGTGTTCACAAATATCTCAACAGTTTTTAGACTGCAGTTTTTTTTACTAATCCTTTACGATGCGGATGGGCAATAAGCTGCATTCAGACATCTCAGGCCCATCTGACGAATCTATGGCTTACCCGCCTCAGCTTGTTGGTGAAGTAGAGGGTCTGCAAAAGTGAATTCATGTAGCATGTAGCTCCCTGGTTCTTCAACCCCACGAAGCCTGTGTGTTTCTTGGAGTCCCAACTGTGAACATTGTGAGAAAATCATTAGCTTGAACATGTGCTATACTGCTAACATAATGCTTTGATTTTCAAGTTCTTTTTTCACAGACATCTGTAACATCACAAAACCAACATATAAAGATGAATATTGGAGGACCCATTTTGTAATTAAAAAGATATTCCATTACAATTATATTTTTATACACTTATGTGAACAAATGCATGCGTGCCAGTGGTGTCTTTCGCTTTGTTTGAATGATTGAAACTTTAGCTGTATGTAACCTAATCAACACCAACACATGACTGTTCACTTTTCCAGTAAAAATCGTAATTAGAATTTTCACACGGATCTGTATATAAAACAGGAAACAACACAAAAGGAAATCAAATCATGCACAAATGTAGCTTGGCACCTAAAAACAAACAAAAAGATAAGAGTTAAAAAACAAGAGTCCAGTTATTACCAAACGCCGTGTGGTGCATCCGCAGTGACGTGGACCTCCAATGTGACTTTGTCATCTTTCACATAGCCTTTCTCGGGGTCCAGCAATTCCTGAGTGGAAAAGGAAACCAATCAGCCTGTTTGTAATCCAAACGACATAGCAGGAAAAAGGCTTCACTAATCTATTCAGTATCAAATGACGTGAATCAACAGTCATAAATATTTCTGGAGTCAATGGTCAATAATGATGGACAGCCTTTATTAAAATAATTTTTATTTCGTTATTTTTTTTATCAATGATTCGTGAAAAAGAAGTTTTGGTTTGAAAAAAAAAAATCATGTTCCAGCAATTTGTAAGGACATGATAATATATTAATGCTATTACAGTGTAATTTAAAACTCTAAGCATTGTATTTTTGCTATAAAACATAACAGCCCCAAATCAGCACAAGGCTCACACATGGATAAAAAGTATGGATATGGGACTAATATGCCAGATAATGATAAAGGTTGATACATGACAATAAGATGACAAAAATAAAACAACACCAACACATACACACGCACACACACAGAAAGGAAAAAAGCAAAAGAAAAAACTTACGTTCCACGCCAAGAAATGGCTGAAGCCCCAGTCATTCTCTTTGCAGTAGAACAAATGTGATATTTCTGGTGGGACAAAATATGCATGCACATTCATTAGCAAGTTTCACTGTCACTGATAAGGAATACCGTAAATAGGCAATAATTCAATCAATGGCAAAACAATTCAGCAATAGGTGTAGTTAATAAATTTCAGCTTTGAAACTAAATAACAGAACATTAGAAAATCTAAAAAACAAAAACAAAAACACTTTCATAATACAAATAAAGAAGCATCACTTTTGAACATTTGTTATTCAAATTCAAACAGATGCATCACTATCAAAGTAGAAAATCAGACTGGCTGAAATTAGCTGCATATTACTTTCGTTGGTTACATATCACCTGCCAGCATCCAGTGTGGCAATTTACAATTGGTTGTTATTTACCAGGTCCAGTTTTCACAAATTTTTTTTTTAACTATCTCTCAAATATCATATTTCAATATGGCTTGTATATAGAGTACCAATCTAATTACATTGAAAGGCTAGTTAACAAACTTACTTCGGTTGAAAGGCTCTGTGTCTGGTTTTGCATTCAGAATTCGAAGTTCTGCACTGGCATGACAAGACCACGATCTGAAATACACACACCTATAAAAGTATAATAAGTATTTAAACACCTTTGATGTGCGCAAAAAGAAGAAGAAAAAACCCATTAAATTTTCTCATCAAATATCATGCATTAACTACATAACAGACAGAATTTTACATAAACGTTAACTAAAACAAGTTCAAGCTAGGCATCTGTTTGTTGAGTTTGACGCTAAAACCAAACCTCAAACCAGAAATATTCACAATCACCAAAACCTTTGTTCAGTGGAGGAGGGGGGTTAACAAATGGCTACGTTAAAACCACAAATATACACACTCACCAAAACTTCTGCTTTGTGGGGCGGAGGTGGGGGTGAGTGCTTTTAAAAAAAAGTAATCTTCACTTGCAAAAAATCATAAAAAGAAACAGCAATCAGTATGACATGACAGTATAATATACTAATAACAGGATGTAAAACAGGATGTAAAAAGGCAAGTGAGGCAATCATACCTTTTCTAAAATACATCTAAAACACTTACGCTGAATCAGTTTCTGCATTGCACTGGAGAAAGAAGCCCAAGCTTCTCTGACGGTCTGCACTTTGACTGGTTCTTGGCATGGCCATGATTTTCCTGTGACAAATCTCTCTATACAGAATTTGTATCTAATTGAAACAGAATTTGTATCTAATTGAAAAGGTGTGTGTGTGTGTCACTGTGTGTGTGTGTGTGTGTGTGTGTGTGTGTGTGTGTGTGTGTGTGTGTGTGTGTGTGCGTGTGCGTGCGTGCGTGTGTGTGCGTGTGTGAAAGAAAGCACATCGAAAGCATTTCTATTTCGTGACTTAAAATATTCCTAATATGCAAAATCCAGCAATGTGAGCAATGCCAGAAATAGTCAGGAAGTACCTGCAATCCAGTTTTGTCTGAAAATAAATTTAGTCTTTGTGTTTAAATGTCAAGCAAGGCAAAAATACATAAAGCAAACTGAAGACTTGACAGATATTGCCCATCGAACTTATGCTCAATAGACTGTTGTTGCTAGTTGAACATATCTGGGTCAGACAATGCATCTAAGCTACAGTTTACACATATTTCAGAATAGGAATAACTCAAGTAAGCAAGCATACTATTATTTCTTTGAAAAAAACAACATTAGTGAGCTGCACGTTTTTCGAGTTACTTCTCTTCATCACTGTTCCAGCTTTTCTTTCACGTATGTTTGGCGCTTCTATCTCAATTTTTAATGTTAAAAATGTAAAAACAAATCGGCCCTAGACAAGCCTCAGAAAATACTCCAATGTGTGTTCAGCAACAGTAATAGTAATAAGGAGATGAATGATTTCGATTTTAACGCAAGTAACCACGATTTCAAGGTGAAAAATAAACTTGGATCAACCAGTAATGTTGTCAAAACTAAATCATTGACAATGTGAGCTTTGTTGCATTTCTTATTTGTTATATTTTTGTAGGCAGCCCCAGGCCAGTAATGAAGTTTGTGTAAGGCAGTGATTTCACTGAAATCACATATTATACTGAACTGTAAACACAAACTGCTAAGAGTTACCAGGAATTACTTCCTCATTCACTCACCATGGAAGGTTCCTGACCATGCAAGCTGGGCTCAGAGCAGTTTCTTTCAGTTTGCTGATGTTTTCAACAGTGTATCTGAAAGTGGCTTCTGCTCGACTGTCATCTAGAACAGAGTTTATAAAACAAAAGTAATTATTAACTAGTCTAGAGAATTCAAGTTTCAACAATGTCTTCATTCTTGAAAATTAAAATATGATTGCATATGAATAATGAAAAGGAATCCCTATTGCTGTTGACAGAGTTGCATTCCACATTTTTCAAGTTGATTCAAAATTTCTTGCGGTTGACTTTATTGAACTGTCAGTTTACTTATCTTAAAACAAGCATTAACAATTTGTTTATAACAAACTGGAACAACTGTCAGCATACTTAAGTTCAAAACAAACTGCAAATAACAGAAAAATCCAGTACCTTCAACAACATCTGTATAAAAAATAAGATGAAAATTCACGATTTACATAAATTAATGTAAAATGTGAGCCACACAAACCCACATATATGCAAAAAACAACAACAGACAAGTACACACACACACACGCCCTCCACACCACCATCAACACAAACTACAAGAAGACACTGTTTTGATACCTTCTTCCATTTCCGCTTCAGCGATATCAGTGCCCTCTTCTTTAACTTCACCATTGACAGCCTCCCCTGGTGGATTATCTCCATGGTGGTGGTTGTTTCCTAAAAAAGAAAATCCAATAGTCTTGTAAATAATGTAAGTTATATATAATGAAACCTAGGTAAACATATTTTGTAAACGTTGAAAATCTTATACTTGTTGCCACAGCCGGCATATAAAAGCTTTCACGAGAGGCGCGTGCTATCATTTGATTTGCTGCTGTCAGTGGGGACGGTTGAACCCTTCTTTTTTCCCTGTTGTATGAGCCACTGAGAGGCCGTACGTTTCTGACTAGCGAGATGCAATCCCTGGGATCAGTTGTTATGCCTTTAAAGTCAAAAGACTGGGGGGAAACCCACAATCGATCACACTTGAGACACTTAAAAAACCACACACACCAAAAAACATTCAAGGCTTGTTGAAGTAAAAGATTGAGTTTAATATGTTATTTCTTACTCATTTAGGCACACAATCTTTATGGTTATCGTCCTGTTTGAATGCTTTGAATATTAAAATTGAAATAAGACATTTAATAATAAATTTACATTTATATTATGTTATTTCTAAACTTAATGCTAATGGCAGCTTTTCAATCCTCGACACATCACTGAACACACACACACACACACACACACATGTGTACACACACACACATGTGTACACACACACATACACACACAATTCTGCAAAGCTATTCCTTTCCCTTCTACTTTCTATCTTCCACATGAACCGGTTACTCATATATGCTGGCATGGATCATGATAAGGCAGACACACCCCATGGAACACAAAGCCATCTTGATCTTTCGAAGAAAAAAAAATAATGACTTCCTCTTTGACCACGCCCACTCATCCCATGACACACATGTATACTTTATCACACCTGCACAACCTGGTTTCTCTGCAACAAGTCTCATCTTCGATATAAATAATTACGGTGTAGATTTACATCTATTGCACCATTATTCCCAGATAGACATGGGTGGTTCAAATTTTCTGACAGCCCTTTGCTAATGTTCAGAATGTCTAAACTGGCTAGAGGCAAACCAATGGAATGTTAAATAGATTAAGGCAGTACTACCATGACCTATCTCAGGCATCGAAAACAACCAATGAAATAAGTATTAGCATACATATATACCTGAAGAATGATTGCATTACATTACATTTTTTGACATTAGATTAAAAAATAGAAAGCTACTGGTAATGATCTATACTGTATACATCAAATATTCATATTCTGGTTACCGGTACCATTAGATTTGTGACTTCCCAAAAGAACCAGGTAAAAAAAGTAATTAGAAGGTCATAACATAATATGTCATAACGTATATATGTATGTATGCATTGGAAAAATCACAAAATGATGCAATGGTATTTGAATATCTTTATAGGTCATGAGTTAGTGTTTAATTACATTATTCTGAAGAGAAAAAAAATATGCGTGAAGTTGGGATCTTGTTTCTATTGGCAAAAAAACACACAAAACCACACACACACACAAATGTTATTCAGTATTTGGTTTTACTGGGTATGTGAAGAGTAAATGAAAATACAGGGCTAGTATGTAGTTAATGAGCATCTTTCAAAGAGTACATTTGCAGCACATCTTTGACACAGGAAAATTTTCAGCGCAAACCTCTGCCAAGGAAACAACATATCACTGTTTCACTTTCAGATCTTTCAGATATAAACACAACTCGAAAACCATTGTAATGTACACAGGCTCCAAGAACCATATCTAAATACTACTCTTGATCAGAATCTTCCAAAGACTGTAGCGGAGTGCTCAAGACATGTTTTAACACTAACAGGGCATATTGCAAACACCAACCCGTTTAACCCATTTCGCCCATATCAAAATGATGAGAAAAAAACACACCAAAAAACTCAAACTCATTGAAACACCGTTTGAATGACTTGTCAATGTGGATGAAGTGATGTTATGAACATCGTTGTCGAAACATGAGGGTCAAATCTGCCAATGTTACAATAGTTCAGTGTAGACTCTGAGAAGTGAAATACTATCTCCATTAAATTTGTTCTTCGCTTGATTCTTCCGAGTCATAAAATTCAGGGCAGGACAAAACTACTAGCCTGGTAGCCATTGGCAAACCAGTAGTAGTAGTAGAAAAATCTATGGGCGAGTAGATTTCAAAAGTCACTAGCCCGATGGGCGACTAAACATTTCAGTACTGCACGGCCCTGCGGGGTTTTTTTAACCACTGAGCCTCTTCACACCATCTCTCCATTCCAACCCACTATCAAAACAAGCTCAGCTGTCTACTAAGATAACAACATGCCAGCATCGGTACTGAAAAGAAAGGAAAGGCAGCCTCCTGAGTCTCCTCCCCCTTATCTCTCTCCCCCACCTCTCATCAAATAATTTCTCTTTCTCTTTACTTAGAACTCTCCTTTCTTTCTTTCACTCTTTTTTCTCTTTCTCTTCCTCTCTCTCCTTTCCCTTCTCTTCCTCTCTCTCCTTTCCCTTCTCTTCCTCTCTCTCCTTCCCTTTCCACTCTGTGTGTGTGTGTGTGTGTGTGTGTGTGTGTGTGTGTGTGTGTGTGTGTGTGTGTGTGTGTGTGTGTGTGTGTGTGTGTGTGTGTGTGTGTGTGTGTTATCTTCTTGTTCGTCTTTGTATAACGTCTTTGTTTGAATGCATTATGAATTTTTAACATGTGTGTGCGCTTCGATTTAATTTCTATCAAGATTTAGCGCCGTATATAAGTATGGACTGTTGGAATTACCGACTGTTGTGCGTGCACGCGCGCGCGCCACACACACACACACACACTCAAACCTTCAATGCACTCTCTCTATCCCCACCCACCCCCACCCCACTACAAAAAAAGAAAAGAAAAAGAAAGAAAGAATAGGCCTAACTGAAGTGAAATCCGTAATCCAAAAAGGCAGTGGCTATTTCCTTCTAGAATTCAGGCTATTTTTCCTCACAGTCTCTCTCTGTCTTTTTTCTGTTTGTTTTTCTCTCTCTCTACTATGTGACAGTATGTGTCTGTCAGTCTCTCTGTGTGTATCTCTTTCTCTGAATGCCTTTATCTCTATCTGTGTCTCTCTCTTTGGCCCTCTCTTTCTGTCCTGTTTAATCTCTGTCTTTCTCTCTCGATCTGTGTGTCTCTCTCTCTCTTTACTCTCAGCTCTCCTGTGAGTTTCAGTCTCTGCCTCTCTGTTTCTCTCTCTTTGTGTCTCTCTCTGTCTCTGTCTTTCTATGATAGATAGTCAGAGACAGAGAGAGTGAGAGACAAAGAGAGACAGAGACACATGCAGAGAGAGAGAGAGAGAGAGAGAGAGAGAGAGAGAGAGAGAGAGAGAGAGAGAGAGAGAGAGAGAGAG
>CM065680.1:71827287-71834787 GCA_017654935.2 Phymorhynchus buccinoides
CACATTCTTGTTGATTAGTGAAGCAGATTTAAGTCCAATTTAAAAACAGAAACTATTAATTAGCATGCATTTGACATTGCATGAGAGTGTTGATGGCTGTTGAAGTGCACTACAGTACCACTACCAGCATTTCAGAAATATATCAATGTATTATTTAAGTTTTGGCTGATTGCGACATGATTGACTATTTTTTGAGCTGACCTCATTTCTAACTTGCAACTTCGCAGAGCAGAAACCGTTTCATAACACACATTAATTGCACCAAAGCAACTTAGAAAAGTCAACAAAATTATCTTGCATTGTAGAGTATTGAAAACAAGTGTAGGTTATTTGGTTAATTCCAATCTAAGTTATTGATCCGTCGTCAACAGAATCGAATGCAAACTAGGCCTAGGACAGAGTAGGAGTCATGTTTTGGTGTACACAACACACACTCAGACACCGACAGTCTGATAATGCACACAAAAATAGCCTCCTGAATTACAGATAATGTATCTTAATAAAATGAAGTTACAAAATTAAATTGTTGTTACTATACTTACCATCGACCTGATCTGTCTCCATGTCCTCATGCTGCTCACTACGAGTTTCATCTTTCACTTGATTTACATGGTTCATCGTGTTGTTCATATCATTAGCCTTGGAACCAGTGACCGTTTGACGTTCTCGCCCGGGAGTCTGTAGACTTCTCTGCGAGACGGTCACTTTGACGTGCTTACTCGCAATTCGCCCAATGTCTGCAGATTCCACCCCTCTGGCGGGGAGCACCGCTCGAACGTAAACAATGTATTAATTTTGAAGTAGTACTTTCACAAGCCGCCGGGACATGAACAAAAATAAACAAGATGGCGGTCTGGAGGAGTATGGGATAGCCTAGCCATTGCCTAGTTATATTTTTATGTCATGACGAAGAAATTTTATTTATGGTCTCCGTTATAATTAAGAAATGCAATATATCAAGAGTTCCTTATTCAATTAATTCAAGTGGTTGCTTTCAATGTGTGATCCCTTGGTGCAGTTATTTTTGCCAGGGTTTTCGTCCGTTTGCTAATAAATCTATTGGCACGGCGCCGCGCCACAAAATTAGCATTGTATGCACGAATGCCAGTCAACTCGGCCTTTTACCAGGTAGGCCTCGTGCCAACTCGGCCTCGGGTGCAAGTCAACTCGGCCTCAAGCCCTGCAGGTCATTTCGGCCTCGGGTTCACTCGTCTGCTAGGAAAAACGTGCACATGGCTCTCTCCGTGTCAGTGATAATTATTGGCGATAATAATGGTTAATGTGATTTAGATTTTATACTGTTGTGTGAATGGCGTCGTTTGCATCCTCAAACACTAATATACAGACACATAGATACAGATATGCACCCACAGACAGAGAAACACACACAAACACAGAGAAACAAAACACCCAGACATACACACACTTGCTAAGAGAGGCTGAGAGAGCTAGAGACAGGAAAGCAGAGAAACAGAAACTGAGACAGAGACTGAGACACACACACACACACACACACACACACACACACACACACACACACACGCGCGCGCGCGCGCGCGCGCGCGTGCACACGCGCACGCACGCACACACACACACACACACACACACACACACGCACACACACACACACACACACACACACACACACACACACACACACACACACACACACACACACACACACACACGTACACACACACACACACGTACACACACACGCACGCACGCACGCACGCACACACACACACACACACACACACACACACACACACACACACACACAATCATGTGTGTGAGAGCATAGACTCACTTCGTTAACACGAGTGAGCCAAAAACCATTAATGTCTATTGACAGAGAGACTGGGACACAGAGAGAGAGAGAGAGAGAGAGAGAGAGAGAGAGAGAGAGAGAGAGAGAGAGAGAGAGATACACAAAAAACCATAATTATGTCGAGGACGAGTTGGTCGGAAACGAGGATGAGTTGGACTGAAACGAGGCCGATTTGACTCATAGGGCGAGGCCGAAATGACCCAAAAGAGCGGGGCCGAAATGACACGAGGCCGATCTGACCGGTCACCGTATGCAAAACAAAACGAAATATAATACTCAACACCAGTAATTCAATTGCATAGCCTCTAGTCCGCTCCTGCGGTCCTCAAAAGATATCTGCAAATATCTCGTATGGCTGTCACAACGTGACGGGACATACGGAAATTAGTTTCCTTTTCATGCTGGAGAAGATTGTACCAAATCTGTCAGGTTGGTACAGTTTGCCTCAAAACGATGAGCAAGAGTCATCCGTTCTACGGGTTTGGGGGTTCTCCTTGACCGTCTCAATGGTGGCTGAGAACTTTCTTCCCTTTCCACTTGCTCATTTTCAGGATGAATGCTATCTGTTTCTGACCCCTCTTCTTATAAATCCCTGGCTTGTTCCTCAACTTGATCTTTCTTCAGATATATCTTCTTCCTCTCCTTCACTTAACATTCTATCTTCATCTTCATGAACATCCATGTTTTCTCTTTGAGGTTCTGCATCCCCTTGAGCTAAGTGTTGTTGACTTTCTTCCCCACCATCACCAAAAATTGGTTCTTGCTCCCTTCTTCCTGGAACAAAGTCTGGGGCATCTGGTCGCAGTTCCTGCGTAGAAGGAAAGTTTACTTTCACCTCTACAGTGTCTACCCAATCCTCTTGATACACAGGACTACTTTCCTCCCTCTCTGGAACTTTCTGTCTTTTTGCTATCCGCTTTGGTTCTGTCTTCTCTTCTTCAAACTCTTCACCCAGCATACCTATTGGCAGCAATACATTCCTGTGCAAAGTCCGTACAGGCCCTGAACTTCTTTCTGGTTTTACAGTGTACACTGGTAGTCCATGTGACTTGGAAGCTACCGTGTATACGTCCTTCTCCCACCTGTCGCAGACTTTTGAGTCCAGCCTTGGTCCCAATCTTCTTACAGGGACTCTGTCTCCAGGTTCTAAATCTGCGGCATGTGCTCTGACATCATACATTGCTTTGTTTTGTTGAGCCGTCTTTTTCATTTGGTCTTGCGCACGTTGGTAAGCTTCTCCTAAGGTTCGCTTCAGTTCTCTTACATACTGTTTGGTTGTTTGGACACCCTTGTTTAGATTAATTCCAAAAGCCAGGTCAATTGGTAATCTTGGGTGTTGCCCGAAGAAAAGGTAATAAGGACTGAAACCTGTACTTTCATGGATGGAAGAATTGTACGCATGTACAACTGGTTGCAAACATTTTCTCCAGTCTTTCTTTTGATCATCCTCTAATGTGCGTAGCATGCCAATCAGAGTACGATTCCAACGTTCAACAGGGTTACTTTGTGGATGATAGGATGATGTACGCACCTTATCAATCCCTGCTATCCTACATACTTCTTTCAACATTTCCGATTCAAAATCTCTCCCTTGATCTGTCAGTATTTTGCTTGGAAAACCATACACCATAAAGAATTTGCTCCACAGAGTAGCTGCAACAGTCTTGGCAGTCTGATTTCTGGTTAGAAAAGCTTGAGCAAATTTAGTAAAATGATCCATGACAACCAAAATGTTCTGTTTCACACCTTTGATCTCAATGGTTAGAAAATCAATACATAACAGTTGCAACGGGTATGTTGAAGTCAATGAATGCATTTCTGGTCTCTGTGGTTGCGCTTTACTACGTTTACACCTCATGCAACGTTCAATCCTCTTCTTCAAATCAGTGGCCATGAAAGGCCAGAAATATCTTCTCCTAGCCTGCCTAGCCTAGCCTGCCTCCTAGCCTGCATCATCAAAGTGGGTGTGAAATAGATCTTCGTGAACTCCCTTCATTGCTTCTTCTCTGTGCGATTTGGGTATCACTAACTGTTCAATAGGTTGTCCATGCACATCAACTGTTTTACGATACAAAACTCCTTGTTTGAGATGTAATTTTCCTTGTTCTCTAGCAAAAATGCGAAGAGCAGCAGAACCTTCTTGTTGATTTTTCATATCTAGTCTCTTTTTTGCTTCTAAATGCTGGATAACTACTGCTATTTCATTGTCTGCTCGTTGCAAATGTCGCCATTCTTTTTGGGTCACAGCATCAATTATTACGTCAGGTTCTAATATATCATCAGGGATTTTGGTGGGATCTTTCAAAATCTGGTCTGCAGCTGGGAAAGAAAATTCATTATACAGATCTTTTCCCAGTTCAGCACCATTTTCCCTTGTTGCTTCTATTCCCAACCTGTTGCTATTAATTTTGCTTCATAAATCCCATGAGCTTGACATACAGCTTGTAGTTCACATTGCTTGATTTCTGTTCTTTCACCGCAGTCGTCTTCAACTGGCTTAGCCTTACTTAACAGAAAGTCAATCTTTTCTTTGGTTTTCAGATACTCATCATCTTCTTTTGTTGGTTCTTGTGGGAGGCGAGACAGTGAGTCGGCATCTATATGTGTTGATCCCTTTTTGTACCTAATCTCTAGATCATACACTGACAGTCCAGCTAACCATCTGTGACTGGTTGCATCAAGTTTTGCCGTCTTTAAGACGTAACACAAAGGATTGTTATCTGTATATACAATGACTTTACAACCTAGCACATAGTCATGGAACTTTTCAAGTGCCCACTTGAGGGCTAAGAATTCTCGCTTATGTGCGGGGTAATTTGACTCTGTCTTGTTTAGGCCCCTACTCACATAGGCAATGACTTTCTGCTGCTCATTCTGGTATTGGTAAAGAACAGCTCCTAGTCCAAAACCACTTGCATCACAATTCAAACTGAAAGTCTTTGACTTGTCTGCTATCCCCATAACCGGCTCCGAAGACAAGATTTCAAGCAATTTCTCAAAAGCGTCTTGGTGCTCACTTCCCCACAGATGTAATATGTCTGATGACAAATTCAGTGTTGGTTTGTCTCCCTTCATCTTTTTCTTCTTTTTCTTGGCTGGTACATAACCAGCTGTCAAGTCGAACAGTGGTCGAGCAATCTGAGCAAATTGAGGCACAAAACGTTGGTAAAAACCTGCAAATCCAAGGTATGACTTAACGTCCCTTACCGTCTTTGGCACAGGCCATTCTCGCAAAGCTTTTACTTTGTCTGGATCTGGTTTGACACCATCTTTTGAGATAATAAAACCCAAATGCTTCACCTCAGATGTTCCAAAAATGCATTTTTCTGGATCAAGTTTACGTTTGAAACATCTTAACCTACTGAGGGCTGATATGGTCCGCTCTTCAAGTTCCTCAAGAGTTTTGCCATGAACTAAGATATCGTCAAGGAAGACGATCAGATCCACTAAGTTCATGTCAGCAAATACTCTTTCCATAAGCCTTTGGAAACAACTACCTGAATTCTTTAATCCGATGGGCATGCGCAGCCACTGGTAAGTCCCAATCGGTGTTGTAAATGCTGAGACGCGTTGGGCATGCTCTGTCAACAGAACCTGATAATAGGCCTTTGACAAGTCCATCGTCGAGAAATATTGTGCCCCATTCAACGTCAAAAACAAATCCTCAACCTTAGGTATTGCATAGTTGTCCTTAACTATGCGGCTGTTCACTCATCGATAATCGACACACATCCTTAATGCACCTGATTTCTTCCTGACAACAACAATAGGAGAACTAAAGTCAATAATATTTGCATCTAGCAAACCTTGGATGTGCTGTCTCACTTCCTCCAACTCTCCAGGCGGTAATGGTCTGGGTCTTTCTCGTACAGGGGCTCCTGGCTCTAATGTGATGTCACATTCCACTGTGTCCACGTTACCTATGTCAAATTCATGTTCAATGAACACATCACGAAACGTTTGCAACTTCGCATCAAAGTGGCATTTCCACTCTTCTGGAGTGTTTTCTCCAAAGTGAAATGTCATTGGTGGCTTGTCGGTAGTTGAAGTCACCTTTTGCTGTGCTGCTGAAAAACAAACGTTAGAATCTTTCTCTTGTTCATCGTTGTTAACTATTGTATCTAAAGCATGCAACACACCATCAATGGAATATTCTGTTTCAAATGCAATAACATCAGCAATAATTTGATTCTTCTTCAACACAATATCATGGTCTGAAACGTTTTGCACACAAAGTTTCAAAAAAGACAAATTTTCAACAGGGACCATGCATGCAATAATCCTTAACCCTTCTTCCAAAACATTTTCTTCAGGTCCTTGTATTAATACAGAAGCTAAATTTTGTCCAGCAATCCATCTTCCCACCGCTTTAACATCAACAACATCTCCCGCGGGAATCCGTACCTGTCTCTCACGCACTCTCACACATCCAATCTTTCCATCTTTGTCCATGTTCTGCATGTTCGCGTACATGAGGGCCACTTCGCACCTAATAGGGATGTGGGAGTAAAAGAACTTCCCTGAACGTTCTTGACAGTGAGACGCGAACAGCTTCAATGTGTTAGTGCCTATAATTACAGGAATCTGATCACTAAAACTTGTGTCCGCACCTACCAGTGCCACAGTTTCTACTGCCCTTCCAGTTCCCACGACATCTTCCGGTAGCGTCACAGATACCTGTACAAACCCCTTATAAGCTACTGTATGCCCCCCTGCCACAATCACCCTGAAATCCCTCCCTATTTCCTCCATCAATTTCAGTTCAACAGATTGTAAGTGTTGGTTATAAAACGACTCAGAGATCACAGTCACTTGTGATCCACTGTCAAGGAGACAGGTAGTGGGCACACCATGTATGGTCAGTACTTAATTTCTCTTGAATGAGAAATTAATGGTCTAGGACTTAATTTCTCTAGAATGACGTAGCTCGCCCCACATTGGGCGCCATTTTGTGTAACCCACTCCTCATAAAACCCCAAATTACCAAATTACAGGAGCGGGACTCGGGTTCGGGTTGAGCTACAAAACTAGAGCGTTAGAGTCAATCTTTTAGAAAGTCTTCCAGAGACACAAAAACACAGAGATTCGGTATGTGTGCACTGATTTATTAAAAGAAAAACAACTTAAAAAATAAACAAACAAATGAATAATCCGAAAAGTCCCAGCCCAAAGAAATGTTATCCAATTACACTAATTTGATAAATGATGCCGCCAGTGTCAAATTCAAACAAGATTGATATAACAAAGGAAATAAGAAGAATCACTGAGAGGCGAATTGGGTTTAAAATTAGAAATAGGCAAAGAAAGGAAAGAAGAATATGCGCTCCTTGTCCAGGCATGCTCTAGATCTTCTTTCTTTTCAATGAGAGACTTCTAATCTAGGTCTTCACCCTTTCAAGTCTGGTGGAACACTGACAGAAAAGTTGTAAAGGAACAGGAAGTCCTATTTAAACAGGAAGTTAAAATGCAGATTAGTTAAAATAAGAATTTGTAACAATAATAACATTTTACTTTATTCTTTTAACATAAATTTGCATAAAATCTTAAATATATAGTAGAAGTAAATGATCATTACTATGTACCTGTTTTCTAACAGTTTACTTTATTCTTTTAACATAAATTTGCATAAAATCTTAAATATATAGTAGAACTAAATGATCATTACTATG
>CM065680.1:71837287-71842287 GCA_017654935.2 Phymorhynchus buccinoides
ACACACACACACACACACACACACACACACACACACACACACACACACACACACACACACACACACACGCGCGCGCGCGCGCGCGCGCGAAACTATTCACAAAATACTTCGAAAGTATTCACAAGTTATTTTGATAGCGGTGCTATTAAACTTTATTAAAATTATACGGTCCTGATAATTAAAATTCCAGTATGTTATTCTAAAATAAAGGAACAAAAGTTAGGGTAAGAAAAAAAAAAATTGACACTGTAATCACGATCTAGCTTAATCTGAATCATCATGATCATCATCATTGTCGTCGTCGTCGTCTTTTTCCTCTTGTTGTTGTTGTTCTTCTTCTTTTTATTTTTTTATTTCTATTAATCTCTCACGCCAAAAATGATACATTAGTTTTTATTATACAAGGAGGATGGATACACATGCAGAATGTAAGAGAGAGAGAAAGAGAGAGAGAGAGAGAGAGAGAGAGAGAGAGAGAGAGAGAGAGAGAGAGAGAGAGAGAGAGAGAGAGAGAGAGAGAGAGAGAGAGAGAGAGCGAATGCGAATGCAAATGGTTATTCAAAAGGCCTTAGGTACATTTGAAAGGGGGGGGGGGGTATATTGTATATTTTCACACCAAAAGATATAAACAGAAAACAAAATAATCACTGTAATATACAAAAAGAAGAGAAAGAAAATAAGGAAGATGGTCAAAGAAGAATCAAGAAACCCAGGTCAGTCTAATTCAGCTTGAAGAATCTGATCCAACCCTTGAAGACAAAGTTGGTGACCAGTGGCTGCCTCTGGCTGTAGCTGAAGGCACTGTTGCCTGGGGGACAGCAGGGCTGCTGCTGCTGCCAGCCCGTGGCCCAGGAACCCATGTTGATGCCTCGGGTAGAGTTCACCAGGGAGGGAAGCAGGTCCTGCCACAGAGCCACCCGTTTACCGTACAGGTCGCTGTCCACCCGGGGTACCACTTCCAGGGACAGGTACTTCTCTTCAGCCAGGCTGTACTCAGGCCACGAACTCACACCCGTGGACAGAGGCACCTGGGGAAAACTGAGACAGAGAGACAGGCACACAAATAAATCGACTAACAGGAGTGGATCAAGGAGTCAAGGACATGCGTGCGTGCATGCGTTCGTGCGTGCGTGTAGCTGAGTATTAATTCTTTTGACCGACTATTTGCTCGTGTTTGCACATGGAAATCAAAGCTATTAGAGTGGCTTGCCTTTCTTGTGGACTTTTATTCTGGCACACGGAAGACACCATTCTCTTGTAGAATAATCCTCTTGCTCAGGTTGGGGGTCTACAGGCCGATATCCCAGTTGAGGAGACCTTCACAGATCGACACAGCTGTCTTGGGATACGATCTGTTCCTCCCCTTTGGGAGGAAAAGCAACTCAGCACTATTTATTTTGTTCTTCTTTTGGAACACAGAACAAAACATAAAGTTAATTGTAACTGAGTTTGATTCTGAGGTTCACAAATACAGACACTAGACACAAACGTGATCAAAGCAAAGTATTCTGCATTTCAAATGCATCAACGTTTTAGTCCTTCAGACCAGAGAACGGCGCTAGCAATTCACTGAGATATTTTCATAACTATATAATAGTATATTTTACTTTGATAAAACTTTTTGTGTCCATTATCTGTATTTGTGAACCTCAGATACAAACTCATCTATCGTTCACTGTATGTTTTGTTCTGTGTTCTAAAAGAAGACAATGAAATGAACAGTGCTGATTTGCTTTCCCTCCCAATGGAGGAGGGACATAACCTATACAAAGCCTGCTGTTTTGACACGTGAAGGTCTCCTCAGTCTGTATTATCGGCCTGCAATGACTGTCCAATAAATCTCCAATCTGAGCAAGAATATAATTCTTCAAGAGAATGGTGTCTCCCCCTCACCAGAATGAAAATCCACAAGAAAAGCAAACCAGCACTACGTTAAAACAGAAATGGTAAAAGGTAGAAAAAATTTATACAATAGCATATTAATCACTATGAAGTAGGATCTTTCTAAAGGTTATAAAGCTTTTAAAAAATCGTCAATATAGACTGCTGAAAAAAGAACTTGTCACTTAAACATCTGGTTAAGCATTTGACCCCATTGAAGCAGCATTATCGCAAAATAAGACTAAGCCTAATTAGTCATCGTTAAAAGCTTAAAACGGCCTTTCACGCTGTTTCTTACACTCACCCAGACTTGGCAAAGCTGGTGAGCATGGATTTGAAAGTGACAGCAAGGGTGAAATCATCACTGGTGAAGGTATAAGAAGGCTTGTCGAACAGGTCGCCATCAAACTGGTAGAACATGTCCTCCGCGTGATATAACCCTCTCCCTAGCTTTTGGTCAGCTCGGCTGGCTGGGTAGTGGTTGAAGAGGTAGAGGTATCGACGTCCAGTTGAGGGTCTGCCCATGGAGGCCATCTGGTCAGCGGCCTTGGTGAGGACTGCGATGAACTGCACTGTGGGCACCACGAATGTGATGTCGGACCACATGTCAAGAACTCCCTGGTTTAAGAAACAAACATCATCATAAGAGTTATTTATGTTGTTTGATTCACCTCAATCATAACATGTTTCGCACGGTTACCATTACGAACCGTTACCATCTACGAGTATATAAGAAAAATTGTGTTTTACGTCCTCTCGGCCATACACACATATGGGACATTTGTAAATACAAAGATGGTGGGAACAATACTGGCTGCAATGCCAGGAGGCAGTGCAACACCAGTAAAGTCCCGAGTTTTTATCAATATAGATATGTGTAGCGGTAACCACGCCTCGGATAAACCTCATCGGCTATGGTACCGCCACAATGGAATAAGATCTTACGAGTATATAAATAAAGCAATAACGTTTTTATACTTGCTCAAAAATTCAGGACTGTCCTGGTCTTGCACTGCATTCGGGCATTGCTTTCAGGATCGTTCCCACCATTTAATGTCCCATATGTGTCTGTTCCAGACCGGAGGACGTTAAGCAGATTTTCAATCATTTCATACTTACTTTCCAAAATACAAGATAGGCGATACGTTTTACAAAGAGTTTCAGATATTGGTTCTTAAAAACGTGATGAATGCAGTAAATGCTATGGTAGCATTATTTTCTTCTGTGACAATCGTTTTCTTCCTTCCTTCTGTATAGAACATTTCCCCCCTTAATGTTAGAAATAGAAGAGCCCTATTCTTTTAAAACAAAAAATGTAGCTTATAGTAGACACTAATCACTGTATGTCTTTGTCGAGATCCTGGCCCTGTAGTCACGAGTGCGTCTTAGACAGTCAAAACGGGGATTAGTATGTAAATTAAGCTAAACAGCCAGTCGCTTTGGGACTTTTGTCCAATTTACATACCTTTCCCCGTGTTGACTGTTTAACACACATTCATGATTACACGCCCTGGACGTTATAACTTATCGTAAACATTTTGCATTGATAGATAGTACGTAGGCTATAAATGCTTATACGTACCATACACAAAGACGTAGCATATTATAAAGAAACGCCCAGACATTATACCATGAAAACATGACTGTGAGTTGTACATTCTCATTGAAATCTTGATATGTTTGTAGCGTACGTTTCCTGAATTTGACTGTCAACCCTCCTCTCCCTTTTATATTTCAACAGTTATTTTCTTTACATTATACCTCGCATCGTACCTGCTCGTTCACTTTCTCGTCTTCACGGAACGTCTTGGTATAGAAGAACTGGAGAACATTGCTGAGGGTCTCAAACCTGTAAGGGTCCTTCATAATGCTCCGACCATACAGGAACAAAACTTGGTTGGTAGCCATGGCCCGTGCTAGATCTCTGTCCAGTTGAAACTCGTCCGTAGAATCCTTGTCCTCCTTTTGTGTTTGATCCTCCTTTTGCGGCTGGTCTTCCTTTTCCGCGGTGGGTTTTTGAATAAGGCCGCTTTCCTCGTTGTTGACCCCTATCATGACGTCACGCGACGTAGCACCCACGTCATAAAGGTAAGCGAAGTCACGCAGCAGGTCCGCCGGGGCACGAGGGACAAACTCTCCGTCAGCGCATGGAGCCTGAATGCAAAGGAAAGGAAGAAGAAAGTCAGTTAAGGTTTGGATTTTATCAGAGGGACACGAACATCACAATTGTGCACACATGGTTGACTCATACGCTCATACAAATACATGGACATATACCAACGATCTAAAACAGAAAAAAGGGCCCTCAGTAAACACATTATCGGGTTAAAAGGGCACATTTAGCTTATAGATTTCAGGCTGGAGAAAACGCCGACAAACAAACGAGCTTACCCATAAGGTTTTTGGATCATCATAAGCGTCTCCTTTGGATTCGGGTACATGCTCTATTTGTTTCATAAGAGTGTCGACATCCTTGTTTCTCAGGCAGTCCAGGATCTTCTGATGCTCAACTGTCTGCAGTCCACCAGTCATCGTGTAGTACATCTTGTCAGCCCAGCTTAGCTCAACCAAGCAGCCTGTCTGGTTGGCCAAGGCCTGGAACAATCGCCTGGGATCCTGGATTATGGCCCAGTTAGTCAAAGGGGTTCCACTCTGCATGATGGCCCTGAAGTTTCTTCCTTTATGGACAGGACTGATCAGATGATAACCGACACTGGCGGCTCCTGCAGACTCCCCGAACAGTGTGATGGAGTTGGGGTCACCTCCAAAGGCCTGGATGTTGGCCTCCACCCACTGGATGGCCAGGGCCTGATCCCACAGGCCAAAGTTTCCAGAGATGACGTCATCACCCGAGGACAGGAAGCCCAGCACATCCAGACGGTACTGGATGACGACAACGATGACGTCATTAGTGGCTACCATTTCTGAAGGGACATACTCATAAGCGCTTCCTCCTTCGAATCCGCCTCCATGGATCCAGATCATCACGTTCTTGGGTCCTGGTAACGGAACAAAAATGAAGGAGAGTCGTTAGCTTTAAGGTAAAACAATTAGCACGAAAGATCTCTTGTTTTTAACACACGAACAGGAGATCTAATAATCTAAGTTATTAAAATAAA
>CM065680.1:71847287-71854787 GCA_017654935.2 Phymorhynchus buccinoides
CTACTACTACTACTACTACTACTACTACTACTACTACTACTACTACTAAACTCAGTTTTAATTTACGTACACCAGACGGCCACAGTGGCTCCCTCTATAAAAAACAACAACAACAACAAACACACACACACAAAAACCCTATACCAACGAGAATCCAGATTGTTTTCTCTATAAAGGCCAACACAATTATGGACAGACTATTAAAAGGACTCCCCAAAATATATCTCCTAATGAAGACTAAACTGGAGTGCAAGTTCCTAGCATAACATAATCAGTCCAAAATCCTGCAAAGTCGGAGTGTGGCTGCCCACGTGGCAGGGTAATAAAAAAAAACCCGATCACACACGACATGTTCTCATCCCTAGCTGGTGCATTTGTACCCTTGTGTTCAAGTGCTTCGGCTGTTGGGTGAAAATCAGATTAACGTCCCCCCGGCCTGGAACAGGCACAGGTGGGACATTAATAGATATGAAGATGGTGGGACGATCCTGGAGGCACTGCAATACCAGGGAAGTCCCGAGTTTTTAAACGATAAAGATGAGTCAAGGGTTAACCCCTATTAATCGGTTTTTGGGATGATCCATGGAGTCTTCAACAACAACAACTGCTAAGTACCCTGCCATGTGTTTGTCTATTTTCAAAGCTTATGTCAGTGCTTTTTCCGTTAAAGCAACACATGCGCACTCGAAAAATAGTTACCCCTCTTTTGTCGGTTGAGATGCAACGGACAACAAGAACGTCAAACAAGCGCGGATTCGCAATCGTTTGTGGCGTGCGACAATTGAAAACGAAACATCATTTTAAACAGCAGCTCGATTTGAAGTGCGGTCTATTTTTACCACTGCAATCATTATATACACTGAGTCGCTTCCCCTGGCTTTTCAATAATTTTAATCTGTAAACCAGAATGTTATCTCTGCACCATTTCGTAACTTTTTATATCTTTTGGAAAACATTTAAAACTATTTATCCTACTTATACTCATCGAAAGAAGCACTGCATACTCGTCGTGTCTGTTGCAGTGTCTGCATTACGTATGTTTATTATTTTCTACGCTTTAAAATGACGACTAATGTGTTCTGTTCAGTATATAATTCTTTCCATACGTAAATACTGTAGGTTTAACAAACGAATTTTAAACTAAAATTTTACTCTATTACAGTTAATTTAATCAGTGTCATCTGACACAATCTATTTTATAAATTTTAAAATCCTTTCACGTTAACCATAGACTTGCGCTTCTATGAATCCCCCTTTCATTTTCTATGTATTGTCCACGTCCTCGTATTGTTCTGTTTTATTTTTAGTTTATCATACTAACCTAGTACAAATGTCCCATATGTGCCTTGGTCGAGAGGACGTAAAGCCCTATATTTCGTTCATTCGTAGGACTGTAGATATGTAGATATGACAACTGAAATGTTACTTTATGTCCAAATATTTTTTTCTCCTTTAAAATATGTGCGACAATTTTGCGAAATGTGCGACAATTTTGGACCGACAGACCGACAGACAGACCGACAGACAGACCGACCGACCGACCGACCGACAAAGTGAGTTATAGGTTTGTGGCTTGTGCCACAAACAAAAATCAGCACATGGCGCTAGAAGAGTTAATCTATCTCTGTTTGACTCTGCCTTTTCCTCTTCTTACAATCATCTACTATTTTTCTCACTTAGTGGCCTTAAAAAAAATCTTCCAAATAATTTTCTCCGTTGACCTCCTCCGAAATCGGAATGTGGCGGCTGCATGCAGAGGGGAGATTAGTGAAAAGTGAAAACCAGACACAGAGACAAACAGGGAACAAAGACGTAAATATAACAGAGAGGGGAATGATCCGAGTGTGTCCGGGTGTGTGTGTGGGGGTGGTGTGTGGGGTGTGTGTGTGTGTGTGGGGGGTGGGGGGGGGGGGATGGGGGGGGGGGGTAGTGGCCGGATACAACTTATTTCGGGGGGGTTGGTAGTGGCCGGATACAAGGCTTTCTTTCGTCGTCTCTCTCTAGGTACGTTACACATTCGGTTGCACCTAATGTATGTTATGTAAATTATTTATACTTCGACTTCGTAAGATTTCTTGATTCAGTTAGGCTTTACAGGGGGAGGGGGGGGGGGGGGGGGGGTAGTGGCCGGATACAACTTCTTTCGTCTCTCTCTAGGTACGTTACACATTCGGTTGCACCTAATGTATGTTATGTAAATTATTTATACTTCGACTTCGTAAGATTTCTTGATTCAGTTAGGCTTTACAGGGGGGGGAGGGGGGGGGGGGGGGGGAGGGGGGTAGTGGCCGGATACAATTTCTTTCGTCTCTCTCTAGGTACGTTACACATTCGGTTGCACCTAATGTATGTTATGTAAATTATTTATACTTCGACTTCGTAAGATTTCTTGATTCAGTTAGGCTCTACACTACCCTGTCCTCACATCCTTTCACATATGACGTGTCTACATACATTCATTCAAGTCGTTCCGGCCATATATGTCCGGAATTAATAGATAGCTGTCAATTTGCATTTGCTTCAAGGGAAGTAAATCTGTGTGCACACCATACCTTGGTCACTTCTAAATTCGCTTTGCTCCCTTAGACCACAATTTTGCCTCTGACTTTGCTTCTGTAGTGGTTTGTTGTGGGGGAACCAATCGGCGTAGAGAGTTTTTCTATATAAAGTATAGAGATATAAAAGTCTGATCTACCACTTCCCTATGTCTAAACATGAAGTAAAACCCCGTAATCGTCTTTCGTTTCTCCTTTTGTTATGTATGTTTTGTTTGTGTGTATGGCTGGAGCGATTTGTGATTTAAAAAAAAAAATTCAAAATCGTTGCGATGCGAATGAGTTAAATAAATTATTGTGATAGGGCAGTCAGTTCCTGCCTTCTTCACACGCATATTCATAGTTCTTTCCAACACCTCTCCCAGATTACATTACATATCCTGCAAACAGTTGGCCTCTATGCAGCGTTATCCCTTGTATGAATATCCCCCAGTTCTTACGAATAAAAAAATATTCCAGTAGCTCCATACCTACCTCACCTCATCATCCCACCCCCAAATCCCCAAAGAAAACAACCTGACCACCTAGGCGTTCTGGTGCCCCGACAGAAGATCACTCTCGCACTCTCGTGGCATATTTTTTTCCCCCTTCGTTAAAAAAGAAGGCAAACTCGATTTTTGCTGCTCACGGAGAGAGAGAGAGAGAGAGAGAGAGAGAGAGAGAGAGAGAGAGAGAGAGAGAGAGAGAGAGAGAGAGAGAGAGAAGAGAGAGAGAGAGAGAGAGAGAGAGAGAGAGATTAGCATCGCAATGAAACTTCCTTCAAAAGGAACGCCACCTGGTGTCAAGGGCTAAAGACCATAATCTACCTAAACAACCCCTTCTTCCATTTCCCTCTTCCTTGCACAAGCATGTGTGATTGTCCTCACAGTATAAAAGGCCCCCTTCATCCCGAGAAGACCGCCCAGTCTTCACGAAGAACGTCCACAAGGGTCTGCGACCAATTGGACGATAATCTCACACTCTCGGCCGGTGCTGTCCAGTGGTCAGTCATGGCTCCAGTGGTCAGTATCCCCCTCGCCTCTCTCCTCCTCCTGTCCCTAGGCGGGGTTCAACCCGCCCCCCTCATCTCCTCACCCTGGGGACAGATGGTGGGCACCGACGGGACCAGCCCCGGGGGAGCCCCCTACAGCATGTACCGGGCCATCCCTTACGCGCTTCCCCCCGTGGGGGAGAGGAGGTTCGCCAAACCCGTGGCCAATCCTGGCCCTGGGCTGGGTCGCCCGTTCAACGCCTCCTCCCCGGGATACATCTGCCCTCAGAAGTCAGCGGATCTGAACCTCGTCAAAATCATGAACGAAGACTGTCTTCTGCTTGATGTTTATGTCCCCGTCTCTACTGGAACAGGTAAGGAAAAAGTGCTGGTTTAATCCCTAATTTCTTTACTGCACTTAGCTTGAAGGTCAAGCGAGCGATCTTTGGTTGACGTAGGTTAGCTTTGTTATATTAGTTAATGTTGGTTTAATATCGATCTTTATTTTTTTGGCGTAAAATAAAAGAAAATTAGTGGGCCTTGATTTGACTTCTGTATCGTTTTGTACTGAATAATTATATCATGCACATTTATTCCGCAGTAATTTATAGACTTAGACTTGAGCGACAAATACGTAAAGAAATTACTTGGCATTGTGAGTTTTTATTTTACCTATCACGTTTATTAGGTATTAAGTATTAGGTACCTTATAGTCACAGAGGCGTCTCTGTGAAATTAGGATTGCTCCCACTTGGAGAGTGCGTCGCAGCCAGAGGCGCGCCACTCACTTTTTGTTTGTTTATCTTCTCATGCAAACGACTAATCGATGACAGAAATTTGATTCGTCTTTTATTTCTACAATTCTATTAATAAAATAGGATATATGAGACTAGACTGCGCTGGTCTGAGCTGGCAATAAGTGGTATGATGTATTATATGAACTTCTGCTGAGGGCACACGGAGAACAGAAGGCACACGTTATGCTAAGTGTCCACATTTGAACAATTTTAATCGATCCTGTTTTGCTTGATTAGTACTGATTAGCGACATTTAATCAGAAATATAAGAGATAGGCAAATTACAGCTATAATTAGAAAAACAATCTCATGAAAATTCGTAGAGTGGCATGGAAACAATCATTAATCTTAAACCAATGAGGTAGTTTCATCTGATAGTGATTTTTGTTAAAATCTGTTTGTTCTTGGAGATAAATCAAATAGGACATGGGTATAATTTTGACATTTAAATACATTTCAACTTGATCGATCATCGTAGACGTGTAACAATCAATGTTATCTGATTACACTAAAATGTTTTTACGTGTTTTAGTGTCATATGCTTTTGTCGTTTTTGATTTGGAATTACAGGATTGAATTTAGGAGCATTAAGTTAATGTAAGAAATATAATTGATTCTTTTTCTTTTGATTCTCCTCCTTCTTCGGAGCCATACATCCTACTGCACTTTCCAATGCTTTTTTTTTTCATTTTCATGAACAGGGCCCAAAACTGTGATGATCTACATCCACGGAGGAGGGTGGATAGCCGGAAATGCAATTGACCACGTCCCGTCTGAAATGGTGGCCACTAATGACGTCATCGTTGTCGTCATCCAGTACCGCCTTGATGTGCTGGGCTTCCTGTCCTCGGGTGATGACGTCATCTCCGGAAACTTTGGCCTGTGGGATCAGGCCCTGGCCATCCAGTGGGTGGAGGCCAACATCCAGGCCTTTGGAGGCGACCCCAACTCCATCACACTGTTCGGGGAGTCCGCAGGAGCCGCCAGTGTCGGCTATCATCTGATCAGTCCTGTCCATAAAGGGAGGAGCTTCAGGGCCATCCTGCAGAGTGGAACTCCCTTGGCCATCTGGGCCTTTAATCAACACCCACATCAAGCCTTCAAAGCCGTGGCTAACCAGACAGGCTGTCTAGCTGAACTGAGCTGGACCGACAGAATGTACTACATGATGATGGGAAAGCTAGAGGAAACCGAGCATCGCATGGCCCTGGACTGTTTGAGGAGCAAGGATGTCGACACTCTGCTGCAAGCTGTGTCGTTCATACCTGGCCCTGAGGGCACATCCTTTTTGTTTGCTCAGAAAATTTGGGTAAGGCTTGTATCTCAATGTATTTTCCACATCTACTCATTGATAAACATAAAAATAGAAAATGGCCTTCTTTACTTGCGTTGAGATAGATCATTTGGCAGATAATCCTCGAAATATGCTATGCTTTTACATTGCAATGTATCAAGCAGGTAGGGAATTTCCACAAGGCTGATGATTAAAATGTCTTTGATTAGGCTTCAAATATGTAGAGTTAAGAACGTTGACAATTGAGAAAATACCGAAAAAAACATTTTCATGAACGTACCCACCTTTTGATAAATGGGAAGGAAATGGCTTTTAAAAAAAATGTTATTACTTACTTTTACAATCTGTGTTAAGTTAGCTGTTTGTGTTCTCCTGGAATATTCAGAGACATAGTTTGTTTCTAGAATTATAAAAGTTTACACTATTGAAATGACTCAGTAGAACTTAACCAACACTCTGACTTCTAGTTGCGTCAATTCACCTTCCCCCCTATATTTACAGTTACCCTCTGTTGATGGAGAGTTCCTCCCCCGTGCTCCAGAAGATCTGATGAGGGACGCCAACTACCTCTATGACGTAGGAGCCACGTCACGTGACGTCATGCTTGGCATAAACAACGAAGAGGGTGGTCTTCTTTTTGAAGTGGTGAACTATTATAAGGAGCTTTACCCACCAGAAGAATTGGAGAAGCTTCTTGGCTTCGTGGAACTGGACCAGAACATTGCACGGCTCTTGATGGCGGATCAGTTGCTGTTCCAGTACGGGCAGGATGTCCTGAGGAACCCTCGGTTTACAGAGGCCATGCTCACGCTTCTGGGGTTTGTCTACACCCAGAACGGCGAAGGCGGAGGAAAGCTGGAAGGACAGGTAAGGAGTGGGCCATTGTCGTTCTTTCAGTTCTGTAGTGGCTGTCTGGAGGTCTGTGAAACAATTGTTTGTCGGTTCATCTAACAAAGAAAACAGCACTGACTTACTATTATTATTTCAATGATTATTTTGTCCATGACTAAAGTGTCTCTTTTCTCATTCTCTCTCTCTCTCTTGGTCTCTCTCTCTCTCTCTCTCTCTCTCTCTCTCTCTCTCTCTCTCTCTCTCTCTCTCTCTCTCTCTCTCTCTCTCTCCATCTCTGACTCCGTCTCTCTCAGTGTCACAGGCGTGAATAGAGAAAGAGAGAGAGAGAGAGAGAGAGAGAGAGAGAGAGAGAGAGAGAGAGAGAGAGAGAGAGAGAGAGAGAGAGAGAGAGAGAGAGAGAGAGAGAGAGAGAGAGAGAGAGAGAGAGACTTGCTGTGCATTTGGAAGCACAATGGTGTATTCGTATCCATAATTATGCATGTATGTACAGTTAGGCACACTTTTAGAAGCAACGTTTTAAGCCCATTGCTTTGTTTTTATACACCCAGAGCATTCTTGAACTCTTCGCCGACATGTACTTCATAACTCCCACAGTGCAGTTCATGGAAGACCTCACCAAGGCCTCCGAAAAAACGTCTTCCCTGGGTACTTCAGGTGGACGTCGCTACCTCTACCTCTTCAACCACTACCCAGCCAGCCGAGCCAGCCTAACAATAGGGAGGGGGTTGTATCACGCAGAGGATCTGGCTTATGAGTTTGAGCCCAACGCATACTTTGGGGCCAATTATACCTTCTACAATGACGATTATATCTTGGGTACTACTTTCAAGTCCATGGTCACCAGCTTTGCCAAGTCTGGGTGAGTAGGTGTAGGTAAATTATTTTTGTTGCTGAATACTATTAGCTTATTATTGGTTGAGGGACAAGATTTATTAAGCTCTGTATTAAGTGCCAGATCAATGTATGATCCAAGAAACTCTTCTGTATTTGGTTGGAACCTTTGCTAAATCGGTTTCATAATATAATGAATTT
>CM065680.1:71859787-71862287 GCA_017654935.2 Phymorhynchus buccinoides
CTAGTCGAGAAATAAAAGCCAAAGGTACTATCAACCTTTTTTGGACGTTTGTAATAAAACTCTTTCGCATTTTATTAACCCTAGAAATAGTTTTTAAAAAGCGCTCTCGGAGGTGCACACTGATTTTTAATCTGACTATTTATGCCAACATCTACATAGGAGAGTGAATATGATGTGAACAAATGTGTAAAGTGGACTTCTGGGTGAACATGATGCCTTGGCTTCAGCCGTTTTCATTATGCATACAACGCAATAAGTTTCTGACACATGTAACATACTCTTCAAATTAAATTCAAAATATTTCGCATGGAAGAACGTCATAATAGTCTGCACTGACAAAGTTTATGACACAAATTAACACACAAAAAGGAAAAATGCTGAAGTCAATGGTCTTAAATGACTTTAATATTCCTTCCCAGGGCTTAAAACTGTGATGGTCTGGATCCATGGGGGAGGGTTCGCACAAGGAAGTGCCATCGAGTACGTCCCCTCAGAAATGGTCACCACCAATGACGTCATCGTGGTCGTCATCCAGTACCGCCTGGATGTGCTGGGCTTCCTGTCCTCGGGTGATGACGTCATCTCTGGAAACTTTGGCCTGTGGGATCAGGCCCTGGCCATCCAGTGGGTGGAGGCCAACATCCAGGCCTTTGGAGGTGACCCCAACTCCATCACACTGTTCGGGGAGTCCGCAGGATCCGCCAGTGTCGGTTATCAGCTGATCAGTCCTGTCCACAAAGGGAGGAGCTTCAGGGCCATCCTGCAGAGTGGAACCGCTCTGTCCAGCTGGGCCATTAACCAGGATCCCAGGCGAGCGTTCCAGGCCTTGGCCAACCAGACAGGCTGCATGGCTGAGCTGAGCGTGGCTGACAGGATGTACTACATGATGGTTGGAGGACTGCAGCAGGCTGAGCATAAGAAGATCCTGGACTGTCTGAGGAACAAGGATGTTGCCACTTTGCTGCAAGCTGTCGATTTTGTACCTGGTCCTGAAGGAACCTCTTTGCTCTTCACCCAGACACTTTGGGTAAGTCTTTTCATCAAAACATGGTTCAAAGTATCTAGCATCCAAGGTACAAAGAACCCCCCCAAAAACCACCCAATACATCAGTTTATAGAACTTAAAAGCATACTTTCTTATTCTTTCTACACAGTTACTGACTGCCTACCACATGCAAAAATATATTACGAGTCGGCCATCAAAAAGCTGGATCATGTCTCAGAATTAGTCATTTCGTGCCTAGCTGTATTGGTGGATATTAAAAGCTTCAGCTGAAGCAACATTCCTTCAAGATGTTGATTTAGTAAAACATTAGTAAACAGACCGTGGGAAAGACAATATCCAGCAAACAAAAGGTCAGAGGAGCGTGACTTATCTCTACCTTCACCTTCACTTGCAGGTCCCCACAGTTGATGGAGAGTTCCTTCCACGCGTCCCAGAAGACCTGATGCGCGACGTCAATTACCTCTATGACGTAGGAGCCACATCACGTGACGTCATGTTAGGCGTTAACAACGAGGAGGGCGGTCTTCTGTTGATCCTCGTGGACTCTTTAACGCAAACCTTCTCCAAAGAAGAAATCGAGGGAATCTTTGGGTCACTTCAGTTGGATGAGAACATGGCACGGTCCTTGCTGACGGATCATTTGGTGTTCCAGTACGGTCAGGGTATTCTGAACGACCCTCACAGAATGGAGACCCTACTCAACGTTCTACAGTTCTTCTACGCTCAGAACGACAACAGGGGAAAGATAGAGGAACAGGTGAGCAATGGGGAACAAAATGTAAGAACACGGAGTCAGGCTGAGGTAGAGGAGGGGTTATTGTAAGGGTGGTTAACTGATCAAACTGAGTGGTTGGGGTCCTTGATCGCAAGAAAGAGAGGAGAGGTGAAGTCATGTCAGCATTTACCAAAGGAACGGAGAGTCAGTGTGTAGAAATTCTACTAGAATAGTAATGAGAATAATTATGTTATTATGCCTATGGCCTGAAGTCCCTTTTTATACCTTCAGGTCCTCCGAAGTTGGAGTGTGGCTGCCTACGTGGCGGAATGATAAAAAACGGCCCCACACGTAATGTTCTCATCCCTAGCTGGTGCATTTGTACCATAGTGTTCAAGTGCTTTGACTGTTGGAATGATCGCTGGAGTCTTTTGGCCAGGGTACGACAACAACAACAACAACAACAACAACAACAACAACAACAACAACAGGCAGGCCTACAGCAATGAATGGTACTTAATTCGATTCGATGTGTATATGCATGGCATAGATCCTCCATGCTTACTAGAATACATATAGCACGCCCCTGATTCAAATAACTTAATATAGGCTATTACATTGATTTTAGTTCATTTTATCTTTAGCTGATGACAATCGTCTTTAAAATGTATGTACGCGTGTGCATATGTATAAGTAAGAGAGAGAGAGAGAGAGAGAGAGAGAGAGAGAGAGAGAGAGAGAGAGAGAGAGAGAGAGAGAGAGAGAGAGAGAGAGAGAGA
>CM065680.1:71872287-71902287 GCA_017654935.2 Phymorhynchus buccinoides
CCAGATAGCAGAGGAGGTAGCTGCCATCCTGGAAGGCTGGGCTGTAATTTGTACACACTGGAGATGCCTTTACTGTAGCTGGCCGCAGCGATAAGCGCCCGTGCAAATGTCTCCTAGTTTGAGAGTTGTAGGGGAAGACGGGGTCATGGGCGGGTAAGAAGCCCACCCCAATTATCTCATGAAATAAAGAAAATTTCAGTCAAATTTGCCCATGAGACGAATGCTAGACATTAACGCTCGTCTCATGGGCAAAATGAGACTGAAATTTGCTTCATTTCATGAGAAATTGGGGTGGGCTTCTTACCCGCCCAGCCTGTTCCACGACTCTCCATAATGTCCACAAGAGGCAAAGCCGTCAATGCTCTCTCGAACAGGCACATGTGGGACAACGACAAACAAAGATTGAGGGGGGGAGTCTAAAGTACAAGATTGCCATAACATTTAAAACTACAAATGAAGCTAAGGTTAATGCAAATAACTATTAAAAACAAAAGTGCTCGTGCTGAGAATCGTACCCGGAACCGTTGGCATGAGAGACAGAAGCTCTACGCAATGAGTTATTGAGGCTTTCACTGCGGAATACTTTCTTAACTCATGTTTCCTGTTGAATACTCTCTAACCCACTAATCTAAAATGTTATCTGTTTGTTATCTGTTTACAGTGTTGTTTTAAGTATTTAATTATTCAAAATCATTAATGTTTGAAAGCTTGCATAGACATCTATATGTGTGCAAAGTTTGAACAATGTACGCCTTCTATTTCCCGAGAAAAAGCCAACGTTAAAGTTTGGAGATTAGACCACGGACGCAGCACACACACAGACACACAGACACAGACACAGACACACACACACACACACACACACACACACACACACACACACACACACACACACACACACACACACACACACGCACGCACACACACACACACACACACACACACACACACACACACACACACACACACACACACACACACACACACACACACACACACACACACACACACACACACACACACACACACACACACGCACGCACGCACGCACGCACGCACGCACGCACGCACACACGCCCGCACGCACACACACACACGCGCACACACACGCACACGCACGCACACACACACACACACACACACACACACACACACCCACACACCCACACACCCACCCGAACACCCATCATACTACAGACTCACTTCGCGTCAACTTCATTAACACGAGTGAGCCAAAAATCAATAATTGTACATCTCTCACTTTATCATTAGTCCCAAATTCAGGCTAATTATGTCTACCAATGATAACAGACATTTGAGTAAAGTATATAGACTAGTAGGCCTTCTGCCTCTTTACTACCAGTTTCCGTGCTTACTTGTTTTTCAAAGTGCTTTCAAAGTGGCAATCTGAATTATACATGCATTGGGCTTATTTATAATCGATCGTACCTCATCGCTACAATCACAGACATGTTCATATTCAATTAAGAAAAATGATTGATACTTTTAAAGCGACCTGATTGTTTTCGTCTAAAAAGCATCATTATGCATATAGTTGATACATAAAAAAACCATGTTCATATTTAACAAAGAAGAAGGATTGATACTTTTAAAGCGATTTGATTTTCTTCTTCTAAAAAGCATCAGCTGATACATACAAAAACATTCACTGAAATAATGTCCATATTAGTACTACGAGCATTTTTTATATACATATGGGGTACAAAACTGGTTTTAAGTCCCGAGGTTAAAAATCAAACCGGTGACGGTGAACAAACAGCGGTTTAGATTCACTAGTGGCTAACGTTCTTATTTTATATTCCACCCCGCCTTGACCCTACTTAGGCTCAAATGCAAACACCAGGTAAAAAAAGAAAAGAAAGAATAACAAGCCAACCCACTCCTAACCGACCTTCCCTTTCCACTCTGCACCCCGTTCCCCCACTCAATATATATTTAGCATTCACTTATCGGAATGACTTGGCCAAAGTATAAAAGGCCCGGTATGTGACCGTGCTGCCCAGTGGTCAGTCATGGCTCCAGTGGTCAGTATCCCCCTCGCCTCTCTCCTCCTCCTGTCCCTAGGCGGGGTTCAACCCGCCCCCCTCATCTCCGCTCCCTGGGGACAGATGGTGGGCACCGACGGGACCAGCCCCGGGGGAGCCCCCTACAGCATGTACCGGGCCATCCCTTACGCGCTTCCCCCCGTGGGGGAGAGGAGGTTCACCAAACCCGTGGCCCATCCTGGCCCTGGGCTGGGTCGCCCGTTCAACGCCTCCTCCCCGGGATACATCTGCCCTCAGAAGGCGACAGAAGAGGATACCCTTAAGATCATGAGTGAAGACTGTCTCACTCTTAATGTGTATGTTCCTGCTACAACCGGGACAGGTAAGGTATCATAGTCACCGTCGATCCTTTGTTTTAATGATATAACATCAGAACAACGAGCTACGCCTTGAAGCGATGTGTAGAAAACATGTTTAATTCCAACGCGGCATTATGAACTCAAAATAGTTTAGGAGTTTTTCTGACTGGAGTTTAAAAAGAACTGTGTAGGATACATCACGATATATTTGTTCATTAAAAAAGTTTGTATTGTTGCTAGTAACAATAGTAAAACCTTTCAGCAAAATGCTTTAAAACCAAACATGAAACAGTTGCAACAAGTGTGTGTGTGTATGTGTGTGTGTGTGTGTGTGTGTGTGTGTGTGTGTGTGTGTGTGTGTGTGTGTGTGTGTGTGTGTGTGTGTGTGTGTGTGTGTGTGTGTGTGTGTGTGTTATTATTATTATTAACGTGCGTATCTTTTGAAAGAAACGCAATGTAATGTATAAACACTAGAAGTACTATATATGAAAAGCGCGATACCTATTCTGTAGGCAACTTAGAAAAGTGTAACGCACACACTGTTTGTTTTTCTACTTACTGTCTGTATGTTGTAGAACCAGTATTACCAATTAGGCCTACGTTTTGAAAAACAGGACACATGAAAATCAAATGAAAACTGATATTGCTGTTTCTAATGATATGGCAAAACTCAATACTTGATGGGCCTTTTTACAGCACGATCATATAAAGATTTATCTACAATACAATAAATATTAAGGTTATAATATTTTCACTTAAATATTAGAAACACCGTCGCGGCTGTACACTTAAATATATTAAAGCCTATTTTCACTCAAAAGCCTACTAATAACGATCATGGGTTAATGGAGTGAAGGATAAAGTTTGGTGTTGAGATAGGGTTATGGCAAGGAACATTTTATGGCTTTTATGGCTTTTATCATTGGTTGACATTAGCCTGTAGTAGGGGCCAACAGTAACATGAGAGCTGTACTATAGATGATTTTCTACAGTAATGGAAAATCACGGTACAGTTTAGTCTCTTGTGGAAGACTGTGACTCTCGAACGAGGGGGCCCTTGCACCGGCTCTGGTGCTGCAGCCAAAGGGATGGGCTGGCCTTTGGGGACCTTCATCAACGCCAGCTGTGTCCTCAAATCCCTTTGGCCGAGAGAGTGGGGATGTACCCTGGGCAAGCAATCTCCACTATAAACAAATTATCGCCCAGCCCGCCAGAATAGTACCACCCCCCCCCCCCCCCCCCCCCCCCCCCCTCTGCTTTCTGGCAGTCATTGTCGGAAACGACAGACTAGCATACAAGGAACATTTAAGTTGGACAGTTACATAGACATAATATGAACAGGTAAGATCGAACATGGGCACATTGGAGAAAGAAATGGTTAAACAGAGATACTGCTTCACGAATAACTACTGTGTCAAGAGTAAAGGAGAATGGGCCAAAAAGTTAGAAAGATAGTAGATGACACAAAGCAAGGAAAAAGGCAGAGTCAAAGAGAGAGACAGATTAGAGGAAGTTACAAGCACAGAACGTCCAGAAGGTGGGGGAACTATTTGTACGGAAAAAAACCCGGTATCCCCACGGGGGGTGCTGTCATTCTGAACGATTCTCTGTTTGCTTCTCAGGACTCAAAAGTGTAATGATCTGGATCCATGGAGGAGGGTTCATATGGGGAAGTGCCATCGAGTACGTCCCCTCAGAAATGGTCACCACCAATGACGTCATCGTTGTCGTCATCCAGTACCGCCTGGATGTGCTGGGCTTCCTGTCCTCGGGTGATGACGTCATCTCCGGAAACTTTGGCCTGTGGGATCAGGCCCTGGCCATCCAGTGGGTGGAGGCCAACATCCAGGCCTTTGGGGGTGACCCCAACTCCATCACACTGTTCGGGGAGTCCGCAGGATCCGCCAGTGTCGGTTATCATCTGATCAGTCCTGTCCACAAAGGGAGGAACTTCAGGGCCATCTTTCAGAGCGGCGCGCCTTTGAACAAAGGCTCTTTGGTCAAGGAACCCAGGCGAGCGTTCCAGGCCTTGGCCAACCAGACAGGCTGCATGGCTGAGCTGAGCTTGGCTGACAAGATGTACTACATGCTGACTGGAGGACTGCAGCAGGCTGAGCATCAGAAGATCCTGGACTGTCTCAGGAACAAGGATGTCGACACACTGGTGAAAGCGGTGGATGCTTTACCGAGTCCTGAAGGAACCTCCTTTTTTGCCTCTCAGACCGTTTGGGTAAGTCTCTATGTTAACACGTGAATCCGACACCAATCAACTTTGAAATTCAATGCGTTAACACTGATGACAAAGTTGGGACAAATGTTTATTTTAAAACACATTTTGTATGGTCGTTCACAGACAGACATACAAACAAAGACAATAGAATAATTATACCAAATACCAAATACCAGGCCGATTGATGCAGACAAATACAGAGAACATCAGATGAAATAGATTTAGATCAGCATCTGAAAATCTGGAAGCCATTTCATCTTTTGGTTCTCCTTCAGCCGTGTCATTGGAAATATGCTACATTTAAAATGTATGTTAATGTTCTCCACGAGCTTCTCTCAAGCAAAATTTGTCGAACAATAGTCACCAAACTAAGATATTGACTGTTTATGATATTTTTTTGTATTTGTTTAGCTAGAATATGTTGGTAATATGCATTTGTGAACATACCCATTGTTTACTGCATTATGTCGTCATTTTTTGTCAGTTTTTACATTCTTTTATTAGGTCTTTGTTCTGTCTGTCTGTCTATCCATACATCTATTTATCAATCCACTTCCCTCCCTTGATCCCCCTTTTCGTTCCCCCCCCCCTCTCTCTCTCTCTCTCTCTCTCTCTCTCTCTCTCTCTCTCTCTCTCTCTCTCTCTCTCTCTCTCTCTCTCTCCACTCTCTATCTCTCTCCCCTCTCTCTCTATCCCCCCTCCCCTTCTGTCTCCTTTTTTAATTATTTAAGCTCCCCCCCCCCTCTCTCTCTCCTTCTCTCTTTCCTTTCCTCTCCATCTCCCCATTCTCTTTACCATGTGCTTCATGAACAAATTAACAATATTACTTTTGAGAATTGATATGAGGAAAACAATGTCAATTCTGTTGTTTGTTTTCCTGCTATTTGTTCACTGTTGGTGTAATTTGGGTTGCATAACATTAGTAATGGGAGTGTGACTGATTCTGGAAGTCTTGATAAAGATTAATAAATCGAAATGTTGACAAATGCTGAGCTTTTTGTTTTGCTTCTTCCCCCCTCAGATATGTCTTTTATTAGGTGGAAAGTTTCATCTCAATAATTTAGGCAAAAAAGAACTTCCAACGTAATGCAAGATACTATCTTAATAAACCAACATACTCAAACCATGTTTCATAATTTCATTATCCTTTGCATTTCAGGTTCCCAGCGTTGATGGAGAGTTCATCCCTCGTGCCCCAGCAGATCTGATGCGTGACGTCGAATACCTCGATGACGTGGGAGCAACCTCACGTGACGTCATGCTTGGAATCAACAATGACGAGGGTGGTTTTATATTGCTTTTCTTGGGCTTCATGAAGCAGACGGATGGAAACATTGCACGGTCCATGCTGACGGATGAAGTTCTGTCCCGGTACGGTGAAGATCTCCTGAAGGACCCTCCTAGGCTGGAGACTCTTCTCAACGTTCTGGAGTTCTTCTACACCGAGAAAATCAACGGTGGAAATCTGAACGAACAGGTAGGGAGAGAGAGAGAGTGAGAGAGAGAGAGAGAGAGAGAGAGAGAGAGAGAGAGAGAGAGAGAGAGAGAGAGAGAGAGAGAGAGAGAGAGAGAGAGAGAGAGAGAGAGAGAGAGAGACAGAGACAGAGAGAGAGAGAGAGAGAGAGAGAGAGAGAGAGAGGCAGAGACAGAGAGAGACAGAGACAGAGAGAAAGAATGGATCAGACCAGCGTCTTCAGGTTGGTGTTCTAGTTGACAATGTGTTGTTGAAGAAACGCTGAATTTTGATAAGAAACTGTGAATTTCTTCATGGCACAAAGACAGGGGTCTGTTGTCAATTAGAGTGTTTATGTATGGTATACAACAGTACTGTATACATAAATTGTAAACGTTATTTGATGCACAATAGATTTGCTCTTCGGTGCTATTTTTCTGTTCTTTAAAACAAAAATTGTGTCCAGTGCTGCTATAGGCCCCTATATTAATTATTGAGAATGATTGTATCAATTATTTTTTCCCCAGTCTTTTTTATCGTCATATCTTTTATCCCGCTTTTTTCAACTTCAAAATCCTTCCTTAAAACAGGCCATCATGAACATCTTCGCCGACACTTTCTTCATGGTCCCGACAGTGCAGTTCCTCCAAGACCTCACCAGGGCCTCTGATCAGATGGCCTCCATGGGCAGACCCTCAGGAGGACGTCGCTACCTCTACCTCTTTAACCACTACCCAGCCAGCCGAGCAGGCCTGGCCCGAGGGAGGGGACTATATCACACGGAGGACTTGGCTTACGAGTTTGACCGCAACGAATACTTGGGGGCAGACTATGCCTTCACTACTGACGATGCTGTACTGGGCACGACTTTCAAGTCTATGGTCACCAGCTTCGCCAAAACTGGGTAAGTCTGGACCAACGTCAGTTTTGTTTGATAATCCGGTTAACGATGAAAGAAAGGAATCAATATTAGTTCAGTTGGAAGGTCTTAGAACTCATGAATCTTGAGGTTTCAGATTCTCAACTTGGAATTTCTGCCTTATTTTTGTTCGGTACAGTTTTTCTTCATTCACAATTCAAATTCGTTTTCAGTCCTTTCCAGCTAAATCTCTGTATAAGACTGTAAGCCAAGGCCAAGCGTTTGTGTCATCTTATAAAATGTTTAGTGACGTCATTGTGTTGCAGACTGCTGCATGCCAATGGATATGGCTGTAATCAAATAACTTGCATAATGCCTGCTTATTTATATATTGCCCCCGCCCCCTCCTTCCCCCCAATGATATGGCGAACTCTAAAGAATAAAGAGGGCCAATGTACGCGCAATACACCGAAATTGAATAATAGCACCGTACCTCTGATATTTGAGTTGTTGCAGGGACAATAAAAAGTTCGTATAATTATGTTTTGCAGCTAGCTCAAAGTTGCACAAAATTTAACTCGAAAGGCAATTTGTAAGCAATTATATGCTTATTTTGTCAACCAAAATGTGTATCCGTAGACAATACACTGTATAAGTGTTAACATTCTGTGTCTCTCTGTCTGCCTATTTGCCTGTCTCGTTTCTGTCTCTGTCTCTTTCTTTGTCAGTCTGTTTGTTTCTCTCTGTCTATGTCTGTCTGTCTGTCTGTCTGTCTGTCTGTCTCTCTCTCTCTCTCTCTCTCTCTCTCTCTCTCTCTCTCTCTCTCTCTCTCTCTCTCTCTCTCTCTCTCTCTCTCTCTCTCTCTCTCTCAGCCAGACATTATTTTCCCCCCCATATCTCCAATATACACATATAATTGCACAGTATAAAACAATTATTATTTGTATTTCATATTTATTTTTATTTTTATTTTCTAGTTTCCCCCAAGTGCCTCTCTCCACGGGAGACAGTTCGTGGCCTGAGTACAGCCTGGCTGAAGAGAAGTACCTGTCCTTGGAAGTGGTACCCCGGGTGGACAGCGACCTGTACGGTCAACGGGTGGCTCTGTGGCAGGACCTGCTTCCCTCCCTGGTGAACTCTACCCGAGGCATCAACATGGGTTCCTGGGCCACGGGCTGGCAGCAGCAGCAGCCCTGCTGTCCCCCAGGCAACAGTGCCTTCAGCTACAGCCAGAGGCAGCCACTGGCCACCAACTTTGTCTTCAACGGCAGGATCAGATTCTTCAAGCTGAATTAGACTGACCCGGATATACTCTCTGAAGGTCAACCACTGAAATGTAATAATAGTACAACATTACTGATATAAGGCCTGATACCATTGCTGTCGATATCAATAGGGAAAAATATCTATAAAAAGAAAGATGTAACACAGGTTCTTAAAATAGATCTCTCTCTCTCTCTCTCTCTCTCTCTCTCTCTCTCTCTCTCTCTCTCTCTCTCTCTCTCTCTCTCTCTCTCTCTCTCTCTCTCTCTCTCTCGCTCTCTTGCTCTTGCCTTCTCTCTCTCTCTCTCTCTCTCTCTCTCTCTCTCTCTCTCTCTCTCTCTCTCTCTCTCTCTCTCTCTCTCTCTCTCTCTCTCTCTCTCTCTCTCTCTCTCTCTCTCTCTCTCTCTCTCTCTCTCTCATTCTCAGTACCTAATCGATTGATTCTAAATTCAAAAGCGTAAAATACTAAAAAATGTTCATAATCATTGTTTTATATCAAACATGTGTGTGATATACACACTGTATACCATAACAGCAGAGTTGCAACAATGCATTGTAATGCAGGATATGACCAAAAAATGATTAAATTGGCAAACATTCTCCAAATCGAAGAAATGCAATAATTCTTTCTCACTTTTTTTCATTTCAAAAACTTGTTTCAAGCTGTGAAGAGGGAAGCTCACTATTTTTTTGGGAATCTTTTACTGAAATTAAAGAGATCGATTACATAGCCTGTGAGTGTTGATCTATGTGTAAGAGAATATGACTATGAATGTGAGTTGCATGACCTGCATTTTTAAACTGTGAAGCATTTAAACAAATAATACGACGAAACTAAAATGTAACACTTGTTCTTTAAGTCAATAATAATCGATTTATTTCAACATGATTGTTTTTGTAACATGTCAAGTATAACTTTGATTCTCTCCCTGTCCCTGTCACTCTGTCTCTCTGCCTGTCTGTCTGTCTGTCTGTCTGTCTGTCTCTCTCTCTCTCTCTCTCACACACACTCTCTCTCTCTCTCTCTCTCTCTCTCTCTCTCTCTCTCTCTCTCTCTCTCTCTCTCTCTCTCTCTCTCTCTCTCTCTCTCTCTCTCTCTCTCTCTCTCTCTCTCTCTCTCTCTCTCTCTCTCTCTCTCTCTCTCTCTCTCTCTCTCTCTCTCTCTCTCTCTTTCTAGTTCGTTATAAAGTAGTGCAAAGTTGGTACATCTTCACTATATAATTTACTTGCTTGTGTTGTATTTTTTTGTTTATTCCCCTTCTAAGGGGCCATGGCCTTTCGGAATAAATCGTCTGCGTCTGCGTCTGCGTCTGCGTCTCTCTCTCTCTCTCTCTCTCTCTCTCTCTCTCTCTCTCTCTCTCTCTCTCTCTCTCTCTCTCTCTCTCTCTCTCTCTCTCTCTCTCTCTCTCTCTCTCTCTCTCTCTCTCTCTCTCTCTCTCTCTCTCTCTCTCTCTCCTTTTTTTCATGGCTTCCTCGGGAAGACAATGTAGGGTTAGGAGAAGGATGACAATGAGGCTTTATACTGAAAATTATCTGCCCCTGTCTCGTGCCCTGTTTTGCGAACGCCACATACTTAAGATTATCGTCCTTGCCTGTCATGAAGTAGCAGAAAAAGATCTGCCCCTGACTCGTCACTAGATGGCATGAGCAGTGCAGGCCTTTCGCGTCAGCAAGAAGTAGTACATGTATAGCACTGTTTCATAATTCGGTCTTTTGGGGTTCTCTTTCCCAACTGTCTCGTCTTGAAGTCGGTTTGGGGTAGTTCCGGTTCAAAATTAGAATTAAAAAATGGAAGTTACCTACCTTCAGCAACAACTATATTTTATTCTTGTCTTCAAGTCTTGGGGTATTAATGTGGTCGTATCAAGTAAACAAATAAGAACGTAACTGTTTATAGTCAACGAATGTAAATACTTTAAGAAAGAAACATGAAACAGTACTTAATATTATTAAATCTACAAACTGATAACAGCAATTAAACACCCATCTATTTCAATTACGGAGCAGCCATGCAGTGTTTACAGCATTTCCTAACCGGAACTAAGTGTCCTAACGGGCACACAACTCGTCTGTTACTTCCGTTTCATTTCGAAACAGTACTATAAAGCCCAATTAGCAGACACATACCTTGTGAACGAAAAAAAGGATGGGAATGCAGCTTGAAGATACGAGCTCGAGGCCTACACGATTTAAAAACCCAACAACAATATTCTTAGCAATTACTGGAATCAAATGTGGCTTTTTGTGGGTATATTTTCAATAATACCATTCAACATTTTTTGCTTTCAGATATTTATATATTAAGTTCGAGCAAAACAGTCTATGAAGCGTTTACGGTTACCCATCTTGTTTTACCACAGATCTCACCTCAGCCGGTTTAACATATTGAATGGATGCATTTTAAAGAAACGGAACCAACACGTTTGCCTTCTTGCTTTGTATTGAATGATGAGAAATGTATGCAGTGAGCATCAGTTTTTCTCACACTAGTAAGACAGAAGATATTTCTGATTGGTGGTTGTACTATAAGAAGTCGGGTATTATTAGCATAACTCGAGCATCAATCAATCAATCAATCAATCAATCAATCAATCAATCAACCAATGAAGTGTGTGTGTGTGTGTGTGTGTGTGTGTGTGTGTGTGTGTGTGTGTGTGTGTGTGTGTATGTGTGTGTGTGTGTGTGTGTGTGTGTGTGTCGAACGTTTAACCACAAGGAATTACTAAGAGAGAGAGAGAGAGAGAGAGAGAGAGAGAGAGAGAGAGAGAGAGAGAGAGAGAGAGAGAGAGAGAGAGAGAGAGAGAGAGAGAGAGAGAGAGGGGGGCAGGCAGGCAGACTGACTGCGCGCGCGCGCGCGTGTGTGTTTGAATGTGTCTGCGCGCGTGTATGTGTGTATGTATGTATGTGTATGTATGTATGTATGTATGTATGTATGTATGTATGTATGTATGTATGTATGTATGTATGTATGTATGTGTGTGTGTGTGTGTGTGTGTGTGTGTGTGTGTGTGTGTGTGTGTGTGTGTGTGTGTGTGTGTGTGTGTGTGTGAGAGAGAGCTGCGTGTATGTATGTGTGTGTGTGTGTGTGTTTGTGCGCGTGTGTGTGCGTGTGTGTGTGTGTGTGCGTGTGCGTGCGTGCGTGTGTGTGTGTGTGTGTGAGTGCGCGTGCGCGTGTGCTTCTGAGAGAGAAAACAAAAGGCGAGAGAGCGTGCGTGCATGTATTAGTGTGTGCTGGTTTGTTTTGTGCGTGCACGTATTTGTGTGTTTTTTGTTTGTTTTTTTTTTGTTTTTGTTTGTTTGTTTCGTTTTACGTTGCAGCATTATTAGTAGCTAACTCTATGTAGCTTGTTTCTACTTTCTTTGAATCTATGGGACAGTTCATTGTAATTTAAAGTGCAATTAATGTGTTATTGCGCCTTGGCACAAGGCTGTATCAGACCAATTGACATAAGCTAGAACACCAAAGCTAAATCAAAATGTTGTTATGTTCTGCATAGTTATGCGGGGATTGTCTTTAGCCATGGCAAGCTCCTAGCATAACATCATCAGTTCAAAATCCTCCGAAGTCGGAGTGTGGCTGCTCACGTGGCGGGGTAATCCAACAACGGTCACACACGTAATGTTCTCATCCCTAACTGGTGCATTTGTACCACAGTGTTCAAGTGTTTCGGCTTTTGGGATGATCCCTGGAGTCTTTAAGCCAAGGTACGACAACAACGACAGCAATATGTTATTGCTTTCGTTTCATTTCGTTCTACGTTTTACTCTAAGAGTTCAACACACATTTATGAAACAAGAAATAACCTAAAGGGCCAGCCACACATAAACAAATCGGATCTGACTGCGATGTGATTTTGACCAGGTGAGTCATGCATCACGTAAAATACTTCCGTCTAAAAATAATTCTGCTATTTTCGCTCACTATAATCAAGTAGACCCAATACATGAATTTCACGTGATTTATGACTCGCATCGTCAAAATCGCATCGTATTCAGATACGATTCGTATGTGTGTGGCTGGCCCTTAAGTTTTTTTCTGCCTTGGCACTACAGGGGGCCGTTTCACAAGGGCTAACGTTACGTAGCGTGAGCGCAAATCGGCAAAAACGGTACTAAGAAACACCTCTCTCGCCGACGTTCGCCAAAAACGTTTTGTGGCTGTCATCGAGGTAGCAAGCCACGAACTATTTGAAGGATCATGGGAAATATCACGTGACTAGCATGGGGTGAATAAATTTCTTCTTTTTGATTGGTCCATTACAATTTGGTTAAAATTATTTTTAAAAAGACCAATCAGACAAGAGCTTGTAATATTCTTCCGCAAACGCTTTCTAAAGTGTTTCTTAGGCCCCGTTTGCCGTAAGCGTTATTCGCTCGGCGACCGTTATCTAGAGAAACTCGACCCTGGTCTTAGCACAACTCGTCTCTACAAAAGCAAACATGACCTCAGAAAAGCTGTAAGAACAACACCCCCCACCCCACCCCACCTCGCTTGTTCACCCAACCACTGTTTCTCTCCACCGTGACTATCCTCACACTATGAAAGGCACATCGTGGTCAGTCATGGCTCCAGTGGTCATTATCCCCCTCGCCTCTCTCCTCCTCCTGTCCCTAGGCGGGGTTCAACCCGCCCCCCTCATCTCCTCTCCCTGGGGACAGATGGTGGGCACCGACGGGACCAGCCCCGGGGGAGCCCCCTACAGCATGTACCGGGCCATCCCTTACGCGCTTCCCCCCGTGGGGGAGAGGAGGTTCGCCAAACCCGTGGCCCATCCTGGCCCTGGGCTGGGTCGCCCGTTCAACGCCTCCTCCCTGGGATACATCTGTCCTCAGGATTCACAATTCGAGTCTGCCCGAGAGTTCATGAATGAGGATTGTCTGACTTTGAACGTGTATGTTCCCGTTTCGACTGGAACAGGTAAGATATTTACAATTATGCTATTGTTGGTGTTGGTGGTGGTGGTGGCGGTGGCGTATGCAAACCATCTGCTTCACTGCTCTGATGACAAAGATGGTCGAAATTATTAGACAGGTGTTTAATACATTAGTGCAAATAACTTCCATCTATTGTGTACGTTTATTTAACGACGTTTTCGGGGTAATAATAGTATTTACTATTCTTAAATATGCAATGGAAGACAAAAACCATACGTTTGAAAAAAAAGCACCCATCAACATTACTTATACAAATGTACGTTAAAATACAAAACGTATAATAGATTAATTATGTAGGCTGAAGAGGCCCAGTTATTGTATCAACAACCGTAATAGAATTTCGCTTTGCAAAAAGAAGGCATTCTTAAAAGTGTCTGATGCAAGCAAAAAAAAGACAAGTGCTTATACTATGCAGAATCCAACAATTATGAAGGATATACAGTAAAAAATAATAATTTGTAATTGTCACATTTACAAAAGAACAGTGGAATGGTAAACACACATCGACGAAAAAGTGTGTAACATCTATCACATTCTTATGTACAATAAATCAGGCTCACATCTGTTATAAATGGAGTAAAAATACGTATAACATTTTGATTAAAGAATGTGCATTAGAATTTAGCCTACGTGGTTTACGTTACAGACCTTACACTTTGCACACACGTCTGGCAGAAAACTAGAACCGAAGGAAATAGAATTAACAAAAAATCAAGTATTTAAAATTCATAATAGCACAAGACTTATAACAGACTTATATTTTTAGGCCATGTTTATTAGTATTCCAATTATCTGTGGGGAATGAAAACATCCTTTTGTTTTATATAAGCAACGTAATGTACTTTTAGTGCAACAAAAACATTGGTTTTTTCCTCGGGAAGGGCAAGGATGTGTGTGTGCTATAATGACCTATCTTTTGCAATTTGCTTTATTATTTTCCCACCCAAAATAAGTTGACTACACATAGTAAACAAGAAGGAAACATACTTATACATTAGATTTTACAAAAGTAAGTACACCAGTCTTAAAAACAATGACAACAACTTGCCACAGGCAAAATGCAAACACCAATGTTGGAGAGACAGCTAGCATCAATTGTACATGAATGTGGGGCGTGCCATTACAACGTTTAACAAACAGCAGAAAGGTGTGGCAAGGAAGAAAGAAGTCATGAAACTGAATGCTCTTACTGAACATTGCTTTTGTTTCTCAGCGCCTAAAACTGTGATGGTCTGGATCCATGGGGGAGGGTTCACACAGGGAAGTGCTGCCGAATACATCCCCTCAGAAATGGTCACCACCAGTGATGTCATCATTCTGAACGATTCTCTGTTTGCATCTCAGGACTCAAAAGTGTAATGATCTGGATCCATGGAGGAGGGTTCATATGGGGAAGTGCCGCCGAATACATCCCCTCAGAAATGGTCACCACCAGTGATGTCATCATTCTGAACGATTCTCTGTTTGCTTCTCAGGACTCAAAAGTGTAATGATCTGGATCCATGGGGGAGGGTTCATATGGGGAAGTGCCGCCGAATACATCCCCTCAGAAATGGTCACCACTAATGACGTCATCGTTGTCATCATCCAGTACCGTCTGGATGTGCTGGGCTTCCTGTCCTCGGGTGATGACGTCATCTCTGGAAACTTTGGCCTGTGGGATCAGGCCCTGGCCATCCAGTGGGTGGAGGCCAACATCCAGGCCTTTGGAGGTGACCCCAACTCCATCACACTGTTCGGGGAGTCTGCAGGAGCCGCCAGTGTCGGCTATCAGCTGATCAGTCCTGTCCACAAAGGGAGGAGCTTCAGGGCCATCCTTCAGAGTGGAACCCCTCTCTCCACCTGGGCCTTTAACCAACACCCACACGAAGCCTTCGAGATGGCAGCAAAGCGGACAGGCTGTATGGTTGAGCTGAGCTGGGCTGACAGAATGTACTACATGATGACCGGAGGACTACACCAGGCTGAGCATCAGAAGACCCTGGAGTGTCTGAGGAACAAGGATGTCATCACTCTGATGACGGCTGTGGAAAGAGGAAATATTGACGGCTCTCAGAATCCATGGGTAAGCAAGTGCATGGTTTAATTTCATTCTCACTCATGTGTACGTTTTCACCGTTTCCTACTTGCAAATAAGCTTAAGCTCTGTCTTCAGAAATGTTTTTCTTCTCCCCATTGTTAGAACTGTCATCTTCTTTTTGAGAATGTGAGAATATGCTGTGAAAATCTGGATTCCTGATGGATTCCTGCTCTTTAGTATTTAAATGCACACTCACTCATGTGTACGTTTTCACCGTTTCCTACTTGCAAATAAGCTTAAGCTCTGTCTTCAGAAATGTTTTTCTTCTCCCAATTGTTAAATCTATGTCATCTTCATTTCGAGAATGCGACAATATGCCGTGAAAATCTGGATTCCTGATTGATTCCTGCTCTTCAGTGTTTAAATGCACACTCCCTTCCTTTACAGACCCCCTCCGTGGATGGGCAGTTCCTCCCTCGCCCTCCGGCAGACCTGATGCGTGACGTCACTTACCTTGCTGACGTAGGGGCTACGTCGCGTGACGTCATGGCCGGAGTTGTCAACAACGAGGGGGGCCTTCTGTTAGGTATCGAGGAGTACTTGAAAAACAGCTACGAGCAAGCGGAGATTGAGGCTATCATGGAGGAGTTCAAACTGGACGAGAACACCCTCCGATCCTTTGTGGCTAATGAGCTGGAGGCACAGTACGGTGATTATGCTCTGGAGGACCCCTACAGAAAAGAGACCCTGCTGGACGTGTTCCAGTTCTTCTACACACAGTCTCTGGATGGTGGGAAAGTGACAAAGCAGGTAAGGTAAAACAAGGGGTTGAGAGGTAGGCAGAGAAGGGCGTAGGGAGGAACTATTATTAATAAAATGGACGTGTGTTTGTGTGTGTGTGTGTGTGTGTGTGTGTGTGTGTGTGTGTGTGTGTGTGCACGCGCGCATGTACGTGTACGCTTGGGCGCAGTGATACGTGTATAGTAATCTATTGTTGTAAAAGGGACTGATATCTCCTTCAAGCTTTGAAAAACGTTTACCCTTTCAGGAAAGGGTCACTATTCACGCATGAATTAGCTTGCGTGCATTGCGATCAAATCTGTCTTGGCACATAGGTCTTTTTACTACTTCAATTATTTAATACTCAGCAAGCTTTGTTTTAGTAAGATTTCAATCAAAATTCAGCATTATCCCTCTCTTTCAGAACGCCCTGGACGTTTACAGCGACATCGACTTCGTGGTGCCCACCGTAGCTTTCCTTCAAGGCCTCACCAAGGCCTCTGATCAGATGGCCTCCATGGGCAGACCCTCGGGTGGACGTCGCTACCTCTACCTCTTCAACCACTACCCAGCCAGCCGGGCGGGGCTGAGTGATGGGCAGGGGCTGTACCATGCGGAGGACATTGCGTACCAGTTCGACCGAAGCCCTGACTATCCCCAGGCTTATGTTTTCGGCAGCGACGAACTGCTGCTGGCTGCCACTTTCAAGTCCATGACTACCAATTTTGCTAAGTCTGGGTAAGCGCAGCCAGCCGGTAAGGGGGAGGCGGAAGGGGGGTGGAGGAGGAAGGGGGACGGGGTGGGGGGAGGGGGGGACGGGGGAGGGGGGACGAGGGAAGAGGGAGGGGGGGAGAGGGAGAAGCTTTAGGGAACATTGGGAGAGAGAAAAAGAAGAAGCTACGGACAGCTGCGAATTGGGATTCGGAACGAGCGGCGTGGGAGCAACGCCACTGTACGGCTTAGAAGATGGGACAGCAAATTATTATTTTATTTTTTTTTAAATAAAAAAGAAGCTACGGACAGAGGCAGGGAGACAGACAAATAGCGACTATATTATTTTCTATCCCAATAACGTCCTGGGGATTTCGAATATGTAAGACAGTTAGCGTAATGGTTTGGTACATCTGTTGCTTTTGTTACAGTCTCCCTCAGTTGGTTCTCTCCACAAGCGAGAGCACATGGCCTGAGTACAGCCTGGCTGAAGAGAAGTACCTGTCCCTGGAAGTGGTACCCCGGGTGGACAGTGACATGTACGGTAAACGGGTGGCTCTGTGGCAGGACCTGCTTCCCTCCCTGGTGAACTCTACCCGAGGCATCAACATGGGTTCCTGGGCCACGGGCTGGCAGCAGCAGCAGCCCTGCTGTCCCCCAGGCAACAGTGCCTTCAGCTACAGCCAGAGGCAGCCACTGGCCACCAACTTTGTCTTTAACGGCAGGATCAGATTCTTCAAGCTGCAGAAATGAAGTTCATGTGTTTGTATTGTTTTAGTCTTATGACTACATCAGGTAATGCATAGGTTTATTCTGTATGTTTCTCTTTGAATCCATTTGACATAGTATTGACTTATTATTATTATTATTATTATTATTATTATTATTATTATTTATATAAATATATATAGATATGACAAAATCTCCGCTTACTGCTGGCACCATTCCTCCAGCCTATAGGACTCAAAAGTAAGAGCATTTGAAATGCAATGATAATAGAATTGCTTAAACTTTTTTGTCCCTATGTCTTGGATGCGAACATTCAAATGTTGTCCCCATGTCTTGGATGCGAACATTAAAAACTCATAAAAACTCATATATATATATATACAATAAATGTACACGGAGAAATGACATGACTTGTATATGTTGAAGAGATTATTTACTTGGTGGGTGATTCTTAAGTTGAAAAATAAAACAATATGCAATACTATAAAATGGGTTCGATAACATTAATTTTCATGTTATAGTCCTTGGTCCTTGGTATGGGTGGTTCGTGTGCAAGAAAGACAGTTATGAACGATTTGCATGTGAAGATGTGTGTTGACCCTGTGATTCATCTGTGCTTAAAACATACACACACACACACACACACACACACACACACGCACGCACGCACGCACGCACGCACGCACGTACGCACGCACGCGCACGCACGCACGCGCGCGCGCGCGCGCGCACACACACACACACACACACAAAGTGCACGCGCCTTAAGGAAGACGTGTAGGCCTACTTAAACATTCAAGTTCTACTCTGTTTGCGAAATAGTATAGAATTAGCACCATTTAACTCTGTTTAAAAAATTTGTTTTGTGGATCTTATATATGAACAAAAACTAGGCATTAGTGGAAAATAGCAAAGTTGCATAAAATCATGGCAGGTTTTATTTTGTATACTATATATAATGTACACAGTCTTAGAAATGAGAATGCAAGTGAGAGAAGGGGACCTGCCCTAGTAGAAAAAGACCAACATAACCAGAGACTTCGCAAGACAAAAATAGTTCCTGCTGAATAATCTTCATGCTGCCCCGCCTGTGTTGACAACAAAGAAACCCACCATGATTTCTGAATTCAAACAGGCATGAAATGTGTCCGTGTATTTTTCACCCAAACCAGTAGAACAGGCTAGCATTGCTGCCCAGGGCCACACATGTCTAACTCCTTGTGTCAACACTGCGCTGCCATCATAATAAGCCTGTTAATGGGTGCCAGTGTACAGGCCTAGGCCCCTACTAGATTCTTCTCTTTTCGTTTATTGAATGAAAAATGGTGCTTTACGTCCTCTCGGTCTGGAACAGACACATATGGTACATTTGTAAATACAAAGATGGTGAGAACAATACTGGAGGCAATGCCCGGAGGCAGTGCAACTCCAGTAAAGTCCCGATTCTTTAACAATGCAGATAGGTGTAGCGGTAACCACGCCTCGGTTAAACCTCATCGGCTATGGTATCGCCACAAGTATGATAGCATAACTTTTCGTTTATTATCTGGACATAGAGGTGTGGTATACAGTTACACGTTGGTCAAAAATAATATGTTCGAACGCTGTGTAGGCACCTCTTTTGCTTGTTTAATATGCTATCAGAGAGCTGTTAACCCTTTCGCCTCCCAAAAATACCATTAATCTTTATTGGGCAGAGAACAAAAAATGTCTACAATATTGTGAATTCCTCTGTGACATGTACAACATTAGGCCTATCCTTGCCTCCCAAAATTAAGAAAATAGAGTTTTGGGATGACAGGCCCTGATTTGATGCCTTTTAGTGACATGGGTGTTAAACCATCGTGTTGCGTAAATGCAACATTGGCGGTGAATAGCGTCTTCGGATAACAGGCCCTGATTTGATGCCTTTTAGTGACATGGGTGTTAAACCATTGTGGTACATACATGCGACATTGGCGGTGAAAGGGTTAATAATCTTCATGCTGCTCTCTGTGTTGGCAATAAAGAAACCCACCATGATTTCTGAATTCCAACAGGCATGAAATGTGTCCGTATACCTTTCACCCAAACCAGTAACACTACTACTACTACTACGTACTACCCAGGACCACACATATCTAACTCCTTGTGTCAACACTGCACTGCCATCATAATAAGCCTGCTAATGGGTGCCAGGGTACAGGCCTACTGCCGGATTCTTCTCTTTTCCTTTATTATCTGGACATAAAGGTGTGGTATAGAGCTACACGTTGGTCAAAAATCTGTTCGAACGCTGTGTACCTCGTTTGCTTGTTTAGTAGGCTATCAGAGAGCTATTAGAAGAGGTGCCGAGTAAACAACCTGCAACCCTCTCCCTTTTAATTGCATGAAGTTCCAAAACATTAACGTCGTTATCTTCACAGACGCATACACACACATGCGCGCGCGCACGCACACACACATACGCACACACACACACGCACGCACGCACGCACGCACGCACGCACGCACATACACACACATGCACGCGCACACACACACATACACACACACGCACGCACGCGCACACACACACACACACACGCACGCACACACGCACACATACACACACACACACACACCGCGCGCGCGCGCGCCCACACGCACACGCACGCACGCACGCTCGCAGACACACACACGCGCGCGCGCGCACGCACGCACGCACGCACGCACGCACGCACGCACGCACGCACACACACACACACACACACACACACACACACACGCACGCACACACACGCACACACACACACACACACACACACACACACACACACATATACACACACACACACAGTCTGACACAGCTGCAACTTGGTTTGGTTTGAGTCAAACGAGTCAGGCTCTGTAGCCATGAGAGCATATTATGCATTCAAAACGAGGATAAGTATGTAAAATAGGCCAAACAGCCAATCGTTTTGGGAGTTTAATCTAATTGTACATACTATTCCACGTACTGACTTTCTAATTCGTACTCATGACTACAGGGCCAACAGGATCATTTTGCAGTGAACCAGAGACTAGAGAGAACATTGCAGGGGACTTCACTCCTACTTATACTGGTTCCGCAACAAGCAGCTGTTATCGTTACTGCTATGTAGGGTTTTTAGTAATATGGGGAAGACGGGGTAAAAAGCCCATGGGCGGGTAAGAAGCCCATGCCAATTATCTCATAAAACAATTTGTAGTCAAATGTTGCCCATGAGACGAACGCTAAACATTAACACTCGACTCATGGGCAAAATGTGACTGAAATTAGCTTCATTTCATGAGATAATTGGCATGAGCTTCTTACCCACCCATGGGCTTTTTACCCCGTCTTACCCTATTAGTTAGGCCTAATACGAAGGTTTTTTCTTCTTCTGAATTTTCTGGAACTGTTTGCTGTTTTCTATTCGAAACACACCCATAAACACAACGTCTTCAAGCGTGCATGGTAGCGAATGAGACAGTGTTTTTAAAAATATATAAAATATAATCACAAAGAAGCCACAAAGCAGCTAAGCCCCTATTACCATCAACTCTATTCCAATGCCCACCACCTACATCCTCAGGACTTGGTAGCCTCTTCTGTCTTATCGTTCTCCTTCCCCCGTACTTCTCCCAACCCTCTCCCTTATTTCAAACTCTTACCATGCTTTCTAAACTTTCTCTATATTTTATGTTATTCTCTGATTCTCGCTAAGCTGACATGGCTCAACACATTACAATTTGTTCCCAGGCACGTTTGCAGCATGCATAGAGTGGACATGTTCCATCGCTCAAAAATTCAAATGGAGCTTTTCAAATTTAAATAAATGAAAACAAACTTCTTCTTTTTTCAAAATAGATTGAAAACATTGTGTGCTAAAAACAAATAAACTATTCAGTCAATTTCTTTTAGCAGCAATTTGAAATTAGATATTGATTTTGAAATAAAAATGTTCTCTTTGGGGGAAGTAAACACTCCGTGCATAACAACTACAAATACGAGCAACGCAAAATACTACTAAAAACAAAATACGCGGGAAAAAAATCTGATACGAGCAGGGTTTCCCGTTTGATTTATGCAAGGGCATTCCTTACTGTTTACTGTATTGTAAAAACATTATTCTCTTCCAGACCTATTGACCAGATTCTTGACTGCATCATTAAAACCTATGATTTGCCCTCTTTTTTTTTAGCATCATAGAAAATGGGTGCGTTACTGTTTATTATCCCCCTTCCCTCTCTTTATATAATACTCGCTTCTGGCTTCAACAATATAACTCAGTGCAAAAATTGTTATTATTGTTGCAGCCCGTGTTTTATGTATAATATCTTACTATAAGCCGGTCACACACACATACGCACGCACACACACACACACACGCGCACGCGCACGCACACACACACACACATGCACACACACGCGCGCACACACACACATACGCACGCACGCACTCTCTCTCTCTCTCTCTCTCTCTCTCTCTCTCTCTCTCTCTCTCTCTCTCTCTCTCTCTCTCTCTCTCTCTCTCTCTCTCTCTCCAGAGACTTTTCAGGGAAGGCTAAAAATAGTATGATTTATATTCTTAAGAAACTTAATACTTTAGATAATAATTCAATGGAGCTTTTCGTTAAGATTTTTTATATATACATTCAACCTAAATTACTGTACGGTTCTGAACTGTGAGGTCTTGACAGAAATGTGTCCTCTTACTGTGAATCTGTTCATTTGTTTAGTCTTAAAAGATTTTTGGGAATAGATGTTAAGACCCCAAATGATTTAGTATATGGCGAAACTAATAGATTTCCAATGTATATAAATTCGGCGATAAGGTGTATTCGTTAGTGGTTGAAGCTAATAAAAATGAATACGGATCGTTTACCAAGGAGATCATACAATATGTTATGTGACTTAGATGCTCGTGGAAAATGTAACTGGGTGTCCAACGTACGTTTCTTTCTTTATGAGCTTGGTTTTGGATATGTTTGGGAATCCCAGGGAGTTGGTCATGAAAGTGGATTTGTAAAATGTCTCCGCCAATGATTAATTGATTGTCGATGGCAAAACTGGAATAATCATATTGGGACTAGTCTGAAGTCTGAACTCTCTCTCTCTCTCTCTCTCTCTCTCTCTCTCTCTCTCTCTCTCTCTCTCTCTCTCTCTCTCTCTCTCTCTCTCTCCACAGACACACAGGCACATACACACCAGTAGGCCTACAAACTATCGAAATAATTGTTGACAAGATTGCATTCACACGGATAGCACAGACCCATACAACAAAGCAGGTTGTATTTAGTATAGTTTTATTTTATTTTCTGTACAAGATGTGACAATCCTGGAGCACTTCTCTGGAAATACCGCATGGGGGGAAACCAATGATAATTATTTATTTCCTAACACCAAGACATTGATTTCAATTATATGTATCGAATGTAGGCGATGTGTGACTATTTTTGTGTGTTTTCTTAGAGAGAGAGAGAGGGAGAGAGAGAGAGAGAGAGAGAGAGAGAGAGAGAGAGAGAGAGAGAGAGAGAGAGAGAGAGAGAGAGAGAGAGAGAGAGAGAGAGAGAGAGTTGAAACTTTTAATTTAATGAGAGAGAGAGAGAGAGAGAGAGAGAGAGAGAGAGAGAGAGAGAGAGAGAGAGAGAGAGAGAGAGAGAGAGAGACAGAGAGAGAGAGAAAGAGAGAGAGGGGGGGAGTTGAAACTTAATTTATTGATTGAGAGAGAGAGAGAGAGAGAGAGAGAGAGAGAGAGAGAGAGAGAGAGAGAGAGAGAGAGAGAGAGAGAGAGAGTTGAAACTTTTAATTAAATGAGGAGAGAGAGAGAGAGAGAGAGAGAGAGAGAGAGAGAGAGAGAGAGAGAGAGAGAGAGAGAGAGAGAGAGAGAGAGCGAGAGAGAGACAGAGACAGAGAGAGAAAGAGAGAGATGGGGGGGAGTTGAAACTTAATTTATTGAGGAGAGAGAGAGAGAGAGAGAGAGAGAGAGAGAGAGAGAGAGAGAGAGAGAGAGAGAGAGAGAGAGAGAGAGAGAGAGAGAGAGAGAGAGAGAGAGAGAGAGAGAGAGAGAGAGAGAGAGAGAGAGAGAGAGAGAGAGAGAGAGAGAGAGAGAGAGAGAGAGAGAGAGAGAGAGAGAGAGAGAGAGAGAGAGAGAGAGAGAGAGAGAGAGAGAGAGAGAGAGAGAGAGAGAGAGAGAGAGAGAGAGAGAGAGAGAGAGAGAGAGAGAGAGAGAGAGAGAGAGAGAGAGAGAGAGAGAGAGAGAGAGAGAGAGAGAGAGAGAGAGAGAGAGAGAGAGAGAGAGAGAGAGAGAGAGAGAGAGAGAGAGAGAGAGAGAGAGAGAGAGAGAGAGAGAGAGAGAGAGAGAGAGAGAGAGAGAGAGAGAGAGAGAGAGAGAGAGAGAGAGAGAGAGAGAGAGAGAGAGAGAGGGGAGTTGTTTCAGTGAGTACGCAATCACAGATGGTAGAAGCTGGAAACAAGGGTCAGTTGTGTTTAATAGGGTGGGGAGGGGGAGGTTTGGTGAAGAGAACAAATCTCGTGCTAAAGTGAACACATTCTAAACATCTGTGATTGCGTACTCACTGTCCCCAACCTCTCTCACTTCCCCCCCCCCCCCCCCCCCCCCCTTGATTTGTGTTCACAGCCTTGCTCTTTGGTTTCAACTTTGTTGTATCATTTACATGTTGGACTGTAGAGGGGAAGTATTGTTTTTATTTTGATCTTGATGTGTGTGTTTTTGTTTTTTGCTCCTTCTGTTGCCTACTTTTTGCTCCTTTTGCTATATTTGATGTTTGCTGTTTAATTGTTTGTCTGTGTTGATAAAGGCGCATTCGCCGAAATATCCAGTAGTTTTGTTTTGTCTCTTGTGAATAAAATAACGTCACTTTGCACTTGTCGTGTAGTTGTTTGTTTGATGTATTTTGTTAATAGTTTATTTTCATGATCTGCGTTAAAAAGGTTTATTTTCATGGTCCATTTCGTCCAAAATCAAACAATACACATAGGTAGTAAAACATAAAGAAGATTATTTGAAATACTCACTTATTGATTGATACACCATGTATTCAAATGTGTATATGTATCGTTTTAATAGTCATGAACGATACTAGTCATTCGTCTCATATTATCAATGGTGAACAGACGTTAAATAAACCACTGCTCTGAACTGTAGTCACGAACATTTTAAACCCCTCAACTATCTAATAGTTTTTTTCCCAAGCATCATTCTAAATTCGAAGCAAAACATTCCGAAATATAATAATAATTATGTTAAATTATATATTTATAATCATCTGAAGCTTAAAATATTATATTATATTTCAAACATTAAAAATCTCTGAACTGTCCAACATATTTTTTGTCAAGCATCATTTTAAATTCGAAGCAAAGCATTCCGAAATGTAATCATATGTTAAATTATATGTTTATGAAAAAATATTTTAAGCTTAAAATATTATATTATGTTTAAAACATTAAAAACCTATCAACTATCCAACAGATTTTTTTTCAAGCATCATTCTAATTTCGAAGCAAAACATTCCGAAATTTAAAAATGTATTATATTTTGTAACGACACTTCCAATATTAACAGTACCATCAGTGCCAGAAGAAGAAACAAGTGTTTGGCCTTTACGGACTCGAAAATCTTTAGCAACAAAATATCCCATCATCCAAAATGTGACCGTATACTGTATGCAGTTAGACACTAAAGACGTTGAAATCAGGTTTTGTTAAAAGTGCAGAATAGTTGTAAAAGACAAGCTTAACCCTTTCGCCGCCAGCCATGTTTCAGCCAAAAATATACCATTAAACTTAACTGGGTAGAGAAAACAAATTATCTGCAATATTGTGAATTCCTCTGTGACATACATGTATAACATTAGGCCTTTCCTTACCTCACAAAATAAATAAATTAGAGTCTTCGGATAACAGACCCTGATTTGATGCCTTTTAGTGACATTGGTATTGGTGTTAAACCATTGTGGTGCATAAATGTGACACTGGCGGTGAAAGGGTTAAAACACAGTCATCAAAGCAGTGTTATAATTCTTGTAAAAACCCCACCGAATCTAATGCTGATTCTTCACAAACGTTTGTCTATGGTAATCTCAACTTGAAGAAATTATTGCCGAACAACAATGGTATACCTTTTTAAAAAACCACACAACAACATTAACACAACAGATGCAAATCTGACCATTATCGCCTTCACAGTGGAATTAGTTCATCGACACTGAAAGTCTGATAGCAGAAACTCATGTTGAACCTAAGTAAACGTGTATGAAAACAAACAACTGCCAACATCTATGTTTTTAAGATTCTGGAGACAGAAAACATGAGAGTATAATCATGACCAGTAGTCGCTACAATAGCATAAACCGAAGAACTAAGAGTAGCAGAAGCAGCATCAGCTAGACTAATATTACGATAGTTTTAGGAATCCTTCAAAATAGTGGTGGCCGACACAGTAACGTTCAATGTATTATGTCTAACTTAGGTACGTATCTATGCATCGTTTTTATTTTTGACAACATCGCAGCACACATACTGAGTCGAATCTATGAATCGCAACGTTGGATCCAGGGATGAGAAGAAGAAATGTGTAAGCAGTGCTAAAAAGGTTAAATGATGTCATAGCATAGACAACATATAAAACCATATTTATAAAACCAAGCTGTCAAACAGTAAATGTATTTGTGCAGTCCATGGCAGTTTTACATCTTGTGATCCTTAAACATTCTGTGACTGGACATTCTTTAATACAAGCCGTGTAATTTACATACAGAGTTTCAAGTTGCAATATTTAATTTGTTGAAGATGAATTCAAGCCCAGTCACAAATAAGAGTCTGTCATGACCTTAGACACAGACAGCACACTCTGTCGTCGTCCGATAATGTCCAACAGTCGTTTCCGAGGACCGAACGGAAGGCCTATTTCTATGAAGTCCGACTCAGACATCCTGACCAACAGTTCCAGTTCTATTTTCTCCTTCAGGAACATGTGAAGGTAGCCTTCAAGCTGGGCCGACCACAGGAAAGTCTCTAGAGTGGAAGCAGGAACCCCATCTTCCTCGTCATCCAACCTATCCACAACCTCCTGATCCCACGGGAATTCTCTAGGGGCTCGATGCATCATTAAGCTGCCATCCGTATCCAGGTCGCTATCCGCGCCATTCGTTTCATCGACATCCCCGTTTGGTGGTGTTGATAAACCGTTAACCTCAAGAGCCTCTTTCTGGTCATCCGCCTGCCCGTGGAAAGAGTGCAGCGTGTTGAGGAACTTGTTGCCCGTCAGGAAAGCCGTCTTGCCGAAGCCGGGACGGTTAAAGATGCCGGCCATGTTGTCTTCATCTTCGTCCTCATCTCCCAGACAGCTGTCCACCCCGGAATCCAGCAGGTCGGACTCGGACTTGGACTTGTACAGGTTGGAGGACCGGGGCTGTCCGTCAAACACCTCGTGCAGCGCGGGCCTGGCGGTGCCGACGTCCGACATGGCAGGACCCACTCCACGCTGCCCGGTGAGGTACATGACCTCGGAAGACACGCTTCGTACTCCTTGGGTGGCGGACAGCGAGCGCATGGTTCTCTTTCCACTTTCGTCCACATCGCTGATCTTGAAGTCTGCCCCTTCGATGACGGAGTCGGTGAGGTCCCCAGATCGGCGCTGGTTGATCCGTTTGGCCGCTCCACTGCGGCCCGAAGTCAGGCCCGCGATGTGCGAGTAGGATTTGCCTGAAGGCGTCACTGTCTTTCGAGGGGGCCGGTTGCCGCGGATGGCGATGGTGAGGGTCTTGAAGAACTTGTTCTTCCGAGATGCGCGTGCTTGGTTCAAGCTGTTGGTATCGCTGTGCAGGCTGAAAAACCCAGAGGCAGATTGTTAGTGGGTTTGAAATAGCAGTGTAGATACAGTACTGTGGTTTGTGTTTGATAAATACATTTACAGACACGCATACGCGTGCACACTCATACGCGTGCACACTCATGCATAAACACAAACGTGCATTCATTGATTCGTACGCACACCATTCCCTCCTTCACACACACACACACACACACACACACACACACACACACACACACACACACACACACACACACACACACACACACACACACACACACACACACACACACACACACACACACACACACACATGAATAGACAGAAAGCACGCACGCACGCACGCACACGCACGCACACGCACGCACACGCACGCACACGCACACACACACACACACACACACACACACACACACACACACACACACACACACACACACACACACACACACACACACACACACACATGAATAGACAGAAAGCACACACACACACATACAAACAAGCGAGCACACTTACCCCCCCATCTCCCCATGCATTTATACACAAAGTCAAAGCAGTCTCAGGTGTTTAACTTTAGATCGTTTTTCAAGCTCCATTCACTGAAGAGTCGGTTAAATTAACAATCGAACAGTGTGTTTGTCATAGCCGCCAGACTTCAACAGGATAGCTGGCAAATCATCCTAAAAGAAAATAAGGAAAAGATGGACAAGACTTTCTTGAAATACAAAGACAGGACAATGGACTAGTAAAGCAGACACAAAAACAACAACTGAGGTAGACAGTAAGCAAAGGGAAACATGGCATAACCCTAGGGAGTGGAAGATTCGGACAAGGTTACTAGACTAAGATTTCCTGAAGGCGGGGGATATGTATTGAAGACCACCATCACTTTTGTTCTCCCCTCAACACCCTCCTCCCGATTTGCCTTCAGCTATTTCAACTAGTATTTCATAAAGGCTGGGGGTATGTATTGAAAACCACCAACATAATTTCTCTCCACTCAACTCCCTCCTCCCCAATATCCTTTCAACTATTATGCTTTACCCTTTCACCACCAATGTCGCATCAATGCACCACAATGGTTTAACACACATATCACTATTTTGTTAATTTTGGGAAGTAAGGATAGGTCTAATGCTATACATGTCAGAGAGGAATTCCCAATATTACAGATACAATTTTTGTTTTACCCAGTTAAGTTTAATGGTATTGTTTTGCTGAAAAACGACTGGCGACGAAAGGGTTAAGGTATGTGTACACATTAACACGATTCACAAGATATTTCTATTTCCCCCACCGCAACACAGTGAGCTGTAATGGGCTATCGCTGTGTTGCTATGGGGAAATAGAATATATATCTCGTGAATAATGTTAACGTGTACACAGACCTTTAGACAATAACCCAATGAACCCACTTTATCATGGAGGAATGGAACTTGCGCTGCTCCTTCTGCAGGCGGCGGGAGGCCTCCTCCTGCAGTTTCTGGTAGCGGCGGATGTTGCGGTCCGCCTGTTTGAGGGCCTCGTCCTTGTGGCGGCTGACGCTCTTCGGGTTCTTCCGATGCTGCTGGCTGTACACCTCGTCCAGGTACTTGATCACCTCCGTCTGGTCGTGTAGCAGTGGTCAAGAGCGAGTGACCATTGGTAAAAGAAAACGATAAAGGCATCTAGGTGAATTGTCTGACGAGCATTGTGGTCAAGAGCGAGTGACCATTGGTAAATTAAAACGATAAAGGCATCTAGGTGAATTGTCTGACGAGCTTTGTGGTCAAGAGCGAGGACCACCATTGGTAAAAGAAAACGATAAAGGCATCTAGATGAATTGTCTGACGAGCACTGTGGTCAAGAGCGAGGACCATCATTGGTAAAAGAAAAGGATAAAGGCATCTAGATGAATTGTCTGACGAGCATTGTGGTCAAGAGCGTGTGACCATTGGTAAAAGAAAACGATAAAGGCATCTAGATGAATTGTCTGACGAGCATTGTGGTCAAGAGCGAGAGACCATTGGTAAAAGAAAACGATAAAGGCATCTAGATGAATTATTGTCTGACGAGTATAAGTGTAGAAGTATCTAAATGCTAGAGGCGCTAAAAGGGGTCGATTAAGGTGTCTGTACTATCAATCGTCGATTAAAAAGGAAGAATTGTAAATCAACATTGACCCTTTGTTAATTTTCACTATCTTCTCTTCTACAGCCTTGTTACTTCAATCTTTAGTCTAATCAATTTTTTAATTGTTTTTATTACGCTCTGCTTAAACACACACGCACGCACGCACGCACGCACGCACGCACGCACGCACGCACGCGCACACACACACACGCACACACACAAACACACGCACGCACGGCAGGGTGTCCAGCCCACACCCTATAAGCCTCTCAATATAAGTCTCTATAAGTCTCTACCTTTTCATAGAGACTGACAAGGTCCATGGCAGAGTGTCTCCCCCCTCCTATTACCCTTTCAACCCCCACCCTACCCCCACCCAACCCCCATCCACCCCTCCACACACACACACACACACACACACACACACACACACACACACACACACACACACACACACACACACACACATAGTGCATCTGATAATATACCTTTTCATAGAGACTGGCTAGGTCCGTGGCAGAGGTCCATCCCCACACACTATAACCCTCTCAACCATCACCCAACCCCCTCCACACACACACATAGTGCATCTGATAATATACCTTTTCATAGAGACTGGCCAGGTCCGTGGCAGAGGAAAATAATGCTTTACGTCCTCCCGGCCGTAGCCATGTGGGACATTACTTTGTATTTAGTTTGGGGACGTGGCAGAGGTCCAT
>CM065680.1:71912287-71977287 GCA_017654935.2 Phymorhynchus buccinoides
ACAGCGTAAAGATACACAATAGACAACATTATAACCATCTCCTTAAATCGGGGCATTCTTCTAATATATTTATGATAATGGGATTAGGTAGGCCAAATGTAAGCAACAAGAAAAGGCTATTAGGGGGATACTGCTGTCGAAATTCGTTGTCTCACAATTTGTGTTTAGACCAGGTATAAAAAAACGGTCCCACACGTAGTGTTCTCATCCCTAGCTGGTGCTTTTGTACCATATAGGGTAAGACGGGGTAAAAAGTCCATGCATGGGCGGGTAAGAAGCCCATGCCAATTATCTCATAAAGAAAATTTCAGTCACATTTTGCCCATGAGACGAATCTCATGGGCAAAATGTGACTGAAATTTGCTTTATCTTATGGGCAAAATGTGACTGAAATTTGCTTTATTTCATGAGATAATTGGCATGGGCTTCTTACCCGCCCATGGGCTTTTTACCCTGTCTTTCCCTAGTGTTCAAGTGCTTCGGTTGTTGGGATGATCCCTGGAGTCTTTAAGCCAGGATACGACAACAACAACAACAACAACAACAACAACAAGATCAGGCACCCTTCTGGGTTAGCTTAACTGTATGCTCATTGATTTTAATACGATCCATCAAAACATGCAGGCCTACATGCATATATTTAGAATTTGCAGCATGGTACGTTCGGCGTAGCAGTGAATGGGTGTAAAAAAGTGTGAAGCATAAGCGAAACAGACGATCGAACTTCACAAATCGCAAACTGAACATAAGCACAGACACAGACATGCATGCAGGTACGCACACACGCACGCTAGCGCGCACGCACGCTAGCGCGCGCGCGCACACACACACACACACAGAGGCCTACACGCACACACACAAACACACACACACATGCACAAACAAACACACATACATACACACACGCACACATACACCCCTTCTTACTCACCATCCCATCTTACCCCATTTCCACTCACACCCTGTGCGCGCGCACACACGCGCGCACACACACACACACACCTCATTCATCTGCACTCATGAACCCTTTCTATTAACATAAATGAGTAGGAGGCAATTTTGCATGCTTGATGATATCTGAAAAATACTGGCATCGTGATCTTATTGCCATGTGCATAATGAGGATGGAAGATCACATCTCACAGGCTTACTGGCGTCTATGTGTCCATCATGTGACTTTTATGACACGAGTGTATAGTAGCGCAATATGCGGTGTATGCTACTTGATATCTATAACAAAAAGTGTTGGTGTGTGTGTGTGTTTGAGAGTGTGTATGTACATGTGTGAGTATGCATGAGTGTGTGTGTGCGCATGTGAATGTGTATTATAATAAGGAGAGAGAGAGAGAGAGAGAGAGAGAGAGAGAGATCATGTATGTGTGTGTGTTGTGTGTGTGTGTGTGTGTGTGTGTGTGTGTGTGTGTGTGTGTGTGTGTGTGTGTGTGTGTGTGTGTGTGTGTGTGTGTGTGTGTGTGTGTGTGTGTGTGTGTGAGTGTGTGTGTGTAGAGGCCGGTGTGTATGTGTGCGCGTGCGCGCGCGCGTGTGTGCGAAGAAGAAAAACAAAAAGAAGAAGAATGCGAACAACATCAACAAAATAACAGTAACAGCAACAACTTACAAGAAAAGTAAACACCAGATATGATTAAAAATAAAAACACGAACAAAGAAAACAGGACCCAAAATGAAAAGCAAGAAATAAAAGACATATTGTGCAATGTACGTTGTTTATAAAGACTCAAAAATAGTAATGCAACAAACCCAAATCATGGTAGACCTAGACTTATGTATCTTACTTTTTAGTTTTGTCATTATTTGCGCGTGTGTGTATGTGTGTGCGTGCGTGTGCGCGTGTTTGTACAAGTGTATGCTTGAGTAAGTTTGTGTGCGCTTCAGTGAGAATGTGTTTTCTGTGTGTTTGATGAAATGTGTGTGGGTATGTGTGGGTATGTTTGTGTGCAAGAACGCGTTCACGCTCGTGCGTGCACGTACGTGCGTGTGCGTCTGTTTTGCGTGTGTGAGTGTTTCAATACTGATTGTAAAGCGCTTTGTGCTCGATAAAAAGCGCTATATAAATATCCGTTTATTATTATTATTATTCTTACGACCGAGCCGCATTTATTATTGGACCCAGTTTATCGCTGGAGTTTTCTAGGAAGATTATCATCAACACTAAGGGGAAAAGAAGATGCAAAGAAAAGTGCACAATTGCAACAATGGCCATGCATGTCACTGCAAGTTGTTGTCTAATCTGTAAAGACGTTTGTTTTCCACATTGATCAAGTAGCTCTTCAACTTTGGAGTATGCTTAATTAAAATATTAATTTCATTAACCCTTTCACGGCCAATGTCGCATTTATGCACCACAATGGTTTAACCCTTTCGCCGCCAGCCATTTTTTTTAGCCAAAATTATCCAATAAACATACATTGGGTACAGAAAATATTTTGTCTGAAATATTGGCGATTCCTTTACTACATGCTTAAAAAAAAGGCCTATCCTTAACTCCCCAAATCAAGAACACAAATATTATTGGATAACAGACCCTGAATTCAAGGTTTTTACTGACATTGGTGTTCAATCATTGTGGTGCAAAAATGCGACGTTGGCGGGGTTAACACCCATATCACTAAAAGGCATCAAATCAGGGCCTGTTATCTGAAGACCATACTTTCTTCATTTTGAGAGGTAAGGATAGGCCTAATGCTATACCGGACATAGAGGAATTTCCCAATATTGCAGATAACTGTTTTTCTCTACCCAGTTAAGCTTAATGGTATTTTTTTTTTTTTTTGTGCTGGAAAATGGCTGGCGGTGAAAGGGTTCAGAAATTATCAATCGAGGGTCGTCCTCAGTCTCGATTAAATACATCTGGATTTGAGGAGCGTGTGAAAGGAAAATATAACCAAGGTCAACTTTTGTTATTATCTTTATGATAATCGTCAAGATCATGATAAGACAGCAGTTTCTGATGACCTGTAGTCCGTTTGACAAAAAAAACCAACAACAATAAATAACACAATTCATATACCAAACAACAAACAAACAAAAACAAGCAAACAAATAAGCAAGCAAACCAGCCCAGACAAGCCTAACCTTTCCCATTGTACTTGTAGCGACACTATACGATTATCTAAATAACAATAAAACCAAAAGCTTTGATATGATATCATCCTTGGATGAAAATCTGTTTAACGTCCTCCGGTCTGGAACAGACACATATGGGACATTAGTAGATATAAAGATGGTGGGAACGATCCTGGAGGCAATGCAACACCAGTAAAGTCCCGAATTTCATCCTTGAATGAAAATCTGTTTAATGTCCTCCGGTCTGGAACAGACACATATGGGACATTAGTAGATATTAAGATGGTGGGAACGATCCTGGAGGCAATGCAACACCAGTAAAGTCCCGAATTTCATCCTTGAATGAAAATCTGTGTAACGTCCTCCGGTCTGGAACAGACACATATGGGACATTAGTAGATGTAAATATGGTGGGAACGATCCTGGAGGCAATGCCCAGAGGCAGTGCAACACCAGTAAAGTCCCGAATTTTTTAATAATATCATCCTTATACTACTTTTGGTATCATAAAGCGAGGGTTATTTATTTTTTATTATTTTTACCTACCTTAAAGCGTCTAATCTTTTTGTCTAGTTTAGCGTTTACCCTCAACAAAAGTAAGCGAGCAAATGAAGATCTCTCTTTCTTTCATACTCATTCACGCACACACACACACACACACACACACACGCGCGCGCGCGCGCACACGCACACGCACACACATATACACACGCACATACACACTCACACGCACGCAGGCACGCACGCACGTACGCACGTACACACACATATGCACGCACGCACGCACACACATATTGCCTATTTCACGGGAATGGGGCTACAATGAGAGAGAGAGAGAGAGAGAGAGAGAGAGAGAGAGAGAGAGAGAGAGAGAGAGAGAGAGAGAGAGAGAGAGAGAGAGAGAGAGAGAGAGAGAGGGAGAGAGAGAGAGGGTGAGAGAGAGAGAGAGAGAGAGAGAGAGAGAGAGAGAGAGAGAGAGAGAGAGAGAGAGAGAGAGAGAGAGAGAGAGAGAGAGAGAGAGAGAGAGAGAGAGAGAGAGAGAGAGAGAGAGAGAGAGAGAGAGAGAGAGAGAGAGAGAGAGAGAGAGAGAGAGAGAGAGAGAGAGAGAGAGAGAGAGAGAGAGAGAGAGAGAGAGAGAGAGAGAGAGAGAGAGAGTATGTGTCTCTGCACACATTTTGTGTGTCTTTTCGATCACACCTTTTGCTTCACGTGAAGATACTGGGAGGAAGAATACACATACATTCAAGTGGTTTATTATTGAAATTGGAGCCTCTTAAACAGTAGGCCTATCATCGGATGCTGTTTTCAACTAAACTAATTATTTTAATCAACATTAATCAACCTCCTTACACATACAAACATAGCTCACTCAAGCGCATGTTGGCCAACACATTCTATCTATACATGACACATTAAACAAACTGGGCAAAGTATGCGGTCAAACATTTGCCTATGGCAAACAGTAGGAATAAGCATAATCAATTCGTTGACCATACATTAATTTGAATAAGAATAAAAAAATCAATCGGTTCATATTGAAGCACTTGTTTCTTTTTGGTATAGTACGCGCGCGCGCGCGCGCGCGCGCGTGTGTGTGTGTGTGTGTGTGTGTGTGTGTGTGTGTGTGTGTGTGTGTGTGTGTGTGTGTGTGTGTGTGTGTGTGTGTACGTGCGTGCGTGCATGCTTTGCGTGCGCGCGCGTTTGTGTGTGTGTGTGTGTGTGTGTGTGTGTGTGTGTGTGTGTGTGTGTGTGTGTGTGCGTGCGCGCGTGTGCGTGCGCGCGTGTGTGTTGAATGGAGGGGGGAATTGCCTTTTCTACCTCAATCATCTTATTTTCTAAGGTTTCTAGCAAGCTGAGAGTTGTTATACTGTGCACTGGCTTACACTTGATCTGCAAACATATCTTAGTTAAAAACACACACCCAAACCCCCCACAAAACAAATAGACACGTAAAAAGACAATCAAAGGAGTTGGGCTTTCACCTGAAGCATTATTTAGCTGGGGGCAAAAGGATCAACTATCCTATGCTGTTAAGGTGTATACATTTTGCATAACGTTAAACAGAAAAACACACAAAGGAAATCATACATACAACTATCCTACTGAATCGACCTCAGTCCCAAGCTATTGACCACCGAGCAAGAGCCCACAAGGAAGGTATTTAACCCTTTCACCCTTTCACCAATGTTGCATTTATGCACCACAATGGTTTAACACCCATGTCACTAAAAGGCATCAAATCAGGGTCTGCTATCCGAAGACCCTATTTTCTTAACGTTATGAGGTAAGGATAGGCCTGATGTTATGCATGTCACAGAGAAATTCCGGATATTGCAGATAAGACTTTTCTCTACCCAGGTATATTTAATGGAATATTTTGGCTGGAAAACGGCTGGCGGCGAAAGGGTTAAAGTCTACACTTCAGAGCAGGGCAATAACAGTCAAAATCCACGGGGAAAGAGATACGTGAGAACGCTTTCTCGTTTAACCTTGTTGATAACCATTAAAGCCAGTAGTTGCTTTTTCCTAATCGTAAGCTTATACACACAAAAAAGAGCAAAGCTTAAAAAAAAGAAGCGTCTGATGGGTAACAGAGGCGGCAGATATTTTCATGCTCTTTTTTTTTCCAAACGAATTTATTTGTTTTTCAGCGAAGCAATAAAAATGACTCATCGTCCAATGTCCTTGCTCTATTTGGCGATACTTAAGGCCTAATCTTCGGCAGACTAAGACTTTGATAGGATGTGTTTTGGGTGCAAGTTATTCTTCTGTCCTACTGATTGTCTGTTCCTTGAATACTAGGCTTGTTGACTGGGTTTTAATCAGTTTTGTAAAGGGGCCGATATTCCTAATACTCAATTTTGGAGTAAATTGACCACTTCATCGATTACAGAAACTATTTTCGCGAACTCGCACGCGCTCCGTGCTTTAATGTACTTGTCCAGTCTGCATTTTTGAGAATTACGATACCTCAGTTATCATAGTAAAGCACGTGAAGGGTGGAAAGATAGCGATGGCAAGAAAGCTTAATCAGGGGTGTGGGAGAACATGTATATCACAATGCCCCAGTATTCATATACATTGTCCATCTCGTTTATCTCATTTTATCACCCTTACCAGACATAGAGGCGGGTACGCTCTCGGTTTTTAAAAAAACAAACCCGGACGAATACCTTGAAACTGTGTAGATCAAAATGTGACTGGTCAAGAACCTTGTAAATAGCTTCGGTGACCATCATCTATCGAGTTATCACACGAATCGTGTTGGGAAGAGTGCTGATAAACGATGAGTGGTAAAGCGATCGCCCATTCATTCACCATCGTCGAGGGTCAGTTAGGTCACAGGTTTGAACGACCTTTATGGATGCGCGTGGTCAAAGCGATTGTAGGCCATGGCCAATTACAACTTGATTGACACAAACGAAAGACACGTCTGCTTCCCATTTCATCCTTTCGCATTTAACCATTGCGTGGTTTGTCTTTTGAAAGTATTCAAAGTACCATTTTGATATGTCCAAATCATTCGCCTACAAAGAAGAAGTTAAATAAAGTTTTCAACCCGTTTTATTTTAAGGTCAAGGTCATGTTGATTAAGGAGTTCAAACCCCAAAACACTTTATTACTTTATATCTAGCGAACTTTTGCACGTATTTCAATGCCTTTTTTCCCCACAACGTTTTCCAAAAAAGGGCTATAACATTATAATTATGAATTTGTCTGTGCGCTCGTGTGCGCGTGCGAGCGAATCACGGGGTTCGAACCCCAAAGCTGTATCTCAAGAACTGGTGCATGGAATCGCTTCAAATTTACTGTAGTGGTGCATCATGGTACGCAAAATGTCCCATACAAAAATAATAACCATGCTGACCTTGACCTTGTTTGTTCTTAATTTGGGCAGATAAGGATAGGCCTAATATTGAATACACTGAAATTGAATTTTGCATACTGCATATTTTCTATTCCCATGACATTTTGACAGAAGTTTTTTTGCCGAAAGATGGCTGGCGTTGAAAGGGTTTAAGACCAATGAAAAAACATATGGAGGAAGAGGAAGAGGAGAGGAGGAGGAGGAGGAGGAGGAGGAGGAGGAGGAGGAGAGGGGGGAGGAGAGGAGGAAAATAAACATGCCTACAGACCCTCTCTCCTACGGGAGTGAGTGAGAAAGAGTGGGTAAGAGGAGGGGAGCAGAAGGCTGGCTAATGGGCGGCGTGGGGGAGAGTGGGGGCGGGGGGAGAAAAAAAGAAGACAATACACAGACATGTGGATGATGAAAAATCATTGTCAGGAAGCTAGGTTCAATGTCGAACACTTACTATACATGACAACAACCGGAGAAAAAGGATGCTGTTGACAGGATGGAGGCTATAATAACATTGTTATTAATTAATCACAAGATCAGTTCAAGTCAGTGGTTTGCAACAGCTGGTGGTGTCATCTCTCTCTCTCTCTCTCTCTCTCTCTCTCTCTCTCTCTCTCTCTCTCTCTCCCTCCTTCTCTCTCTCTCTCTATAGCTCTCTCTTTCTCTCTCTCCCTCTCTCTCTCTCTCTCTCTCTCTCTCTCTCTCTCTCTCTCTCTCTCTCTCCTCTCTCTCTCTCTCTCTCTCTCTCTCTCTCTCTCTCTGTGGCAATGGTGATCGAACTATCAATGGAATCATCGCCCGGACGAAAGAATAAAAGAACACTAACTAAATTCAGATTCGGAATTTTAGATTTAAACAAACATTATTTGTATTACAGGGATCATACAGATAATGAGTTAATGTGTTCTTATTGTCAAAATGTAATTGAAGATGAAGTTCATTTTCTATTCACCTGTCCATTATATGATGATCTCAGAAGAAAATGTATTCCTGCTAAGTTCATTCGTAATCCCTGTCTATAATGTTACTCGCCTCTAGCAATGGAAATGTTATAAAACAATTTGCTATTTCTCATGCATTTAAGCTCACAATATAGATATGTAAATTATGTTCCCCCCCCCCCCCCCTTCAAATGTGGCCAATGCCTTTTGACTAAACCATTCGCATTCTCTCTCTCCCTCCCCCTCTCTCTCTCCTTCCCTCCCTCTCTCCCTCTCTCTCTCTCTCTCTCTCTCTCTCTCCTCTCTCTCTCTCTCTCTCTCTCTCTCTCTCTCTCTCTCTCTCTCTCTCCTCTCTCTCTCTCTCTCTCTCTCTGTGTGACAAGGGTGACTGAACTATCAATTGAATCATCGCCCTGACACCGACCACAAGCTGTTTCATTACTGTCTTCTTAATATATTTTCGTTTACATTACCAGCATTTGTAATGTATTCTTTACACTTAAAAAAAAACCCACACAACTAAAAACACCCAAACAGTGTTCTTTTTAATTTTACATAATACTAACGCACCGCCTAGTACCGGAAATACCGAACACCGGTAATGCCTAGTACCAGTAATGCTGAGCAGCAGTTTTTTGGGGTCCACGAAATATTATATTATTACTTTTGTGTCTCTCCTTCTTTCCATCTTCTTCTCTCATCCTGCTCTACCCCCCTCCCCCCCCCTCCCCCACCATCCCCGCCCTCCTAGCAATCCTTATTTGTAGGGGACACTTATTGACTTATTGGTACCCCCTAAGGATAGAGATCTCTATCTCAAGGGCAGATAATCCAAAAGCTATGAAACTTTCAATGTGGATAGCCTACTACTGGTAGAGGGCTATAACTATATACTATAATTATAAAGATAATGTTTGTACTTTTGGCTTAAACGTAAAAATACTTTTTTCTTCAAAAGGTACGAATTACAAGACCTGTTACGGAATTCGTACCACCAAGTTACTGATATTGTACCAGGGGGTTTATAGCACTAATTCAACGGTAGGACGCTCGTGACTTGGTTTTAGCTATAGACCATTCTCTTTTCTAAATGTTCCAGTTAGTCTCTGTGACGTCAAAGTAATTCTTATGTCATTTTATCATCAAAAGTTTGATGTCACGTAAAACGGGCCCCTGAATGCATTTTTGACGCTGCGCCATTGAAAAGACGTAGGAGGTACGAATTACGTGATAGTGGTACGAATTGCATAACTATGGCCCAATTATTTTTCCTTTGAATATTTTAATTTACAAAGTGGACAACATTGACCCTAACAACTTAAAGATTTTAAAGTGATATTTCCAGTTTTAATCTTTGCATGTATGCACTGAATAACAAACAAAAAAAGCGTTACCTAAAATTACATCAGATGCTGCCAAAATGAACTTTCGTTTGTCTTGCAAAGAGTGTTCCGCTTCGCTGCATTTTTGTTGTGATAAAATACTTCCCTTCCCCTGTCCAAACTTCACACACAAATATTAACCCCCAATCTTCTACCGTTTGGTAGGAAACCAGGTGGTACGAATTGCGTGACAGGTATTGAATCAATAAGCCTCCCCTAATACCCTAAACTTTCAAATCCATATTTTTGAATTACACACAAATGTATTGTCCCAAACGCTTTCGAGTAATACTTCAGAACAAGACATTCACAAGCAGATACACAAAATAAATAAATAAAACTTTCATAACAGATAGTCTGGGTGTCTAACCATAAGACAAGCTTGAGGGATTATATTACATCAGAGACAGTCGGAATGGAGATGGTTTGTTCTGTCTGCGATCTTAAAGGGGGTGTCGAATAGACGATTTTCGGAAGAAAAAAACTAGGGGAGAGCACTTCGTGAAAATTAGAGTTGTTTACCTCCATTACTCGGTCAAATACCATAGCTACAATGCAACAATGGCGTCGAAGATTGAAACCGCAGGATGCGAGTCAGCGACTTGCAAACATTTTTTTAAATGGAAAAATTAGGGGAAAAACTGATAAAACTTGCAAAATGTAAAAATACAAATGACATTCTTTTTTTAGAATGACGCACGGTGTTCCTAAGTGCTGTATGTCTGCTCAAACACACGAGTCGATAGGCTACGAGAGCTGATGGTAGAGTGACTTCCCCTGTTTGACCGATTGAATTAGGCAAGATCGCTCCTACACACCATGAGATTACCCCCCTTAAATATTTCTGAACAATTCCTATTGGGTAAGGTCTCGCTCCTACGCAAGTGCGACGCCTCAACCATTGCAAGCAAGCAGCATCCTTAAAAGACAAACAGTGAAGCTTGCAGGTTACACTTAAACAGAGTTGTGTGTTTATAATAGGGGAACATTTCTCCCACACAACAGTGTCTTAAACAATCTCGTCAGCTAACAATACCATGCTTGAAAGAAAAGCGTCCCAGACATTCAAGGAAGTTCATTCTTTGCACGAAGTTGACCTTAGTGATAATCTAAGACTGTCCCAAATGGCCGAGAATAGTTCGGATTCAATACCATTTGAAAGTTAGATACTCCTACTAACGGAAAATGTACGCCCAAAGGCGTGAAAATTAAAGTGCACGACAAGGTAAATGTAGAATTATTTTCACCAAAACTAATTTTCAATGATGACCTTAAAGGTGGACCCGAACCAATGACGAAACTTGGTCAAAGCACTTTCTTTTGGTGAATAAACATTTTCTTACTTACTCTTTTGGAAACATTCTGCGCCCTTTTTAAAAAAAAATAATTAGTTAAAAGGCGTGATAATATATCTGAATTACAGAAGACCCGCCATTTTTGAAGGGGTGGGGAGGGAGCTATTTCCTTTGTTGTGAGCGAAACTCCTTTTGGCAAACTGAAACTATTTATTTTTTATAACATAAAGGCTTGTATAGTGGACATTTCGCGCAAACGATTTGACCTAATTAAAGCGACTCAGGCGGCCATTAAAAAGAGAAGGCACATGCCTTGTCTTTCACTGAAAAATTCTGACTTCCAGCACCTCCGCCAAGGAGGAATAGTCGATTTGACTTTTAGGAAACCAGAGCAAAGTGAGTGTTGCGATCTCTGTAAAGGTTTTTCTCCCCAGTGATCTCGACGTGTTTCTTGCAAAAACGTATCCATCCGGGTGCCCCTTTAATATATTACGTAGGCCTACGTGAAAATACGAATTGGGCGTCAGTAAAAGAGGCTAGACGAAAGACTCGTTGGTTCTACAGCTTTATTAAATTTATAGATTAACACTATGCCCTACAATAGGGGAAGACGGGGTAAAAAGCGCATGGGCGGGTAAGAAGCCCACCCCAATTATCTCATGAAATAAAGAAAATGTCAGTCAAATTTGCCCATGAGACGAATGCTAGACATTAACGCTCGTCTCATAGGCAAAAAGACTGAAATTTGCTTCATTTCATGAGATAATTGGGGTGGGCTTCTTACCCGCCCATGCGCTTTTTACCCCGTCTTCCCCTATACATTAAAAAAAAGATGTAAGGTAGGCTGTGTAATTACCCAAATGTTGTTAACTTTCTTACAATATACCCAGTTAATAATTTATTTTATAGCAAGACTTATATAATCGTATTCTTGAATCCTTTGTTTTGACTCGAATGTATGGCTACAGTGTTGCTACCTTGCCAACCCTTGGTTAACCTTGGCAAGCAGGAACTTCTTCTTCTTCGTCTTCTTCCATCGCTCAGACAGTTTCCTGTCAATTACGAGCGCAGATACGTCATGCTGCCGTTATACGCCTTACTGAGAAACAGTTAAGCCCAGCGCTAACTAGCTAGCTAGCATACATGTCCGTCTTTGGCTGGAGAAAATCTCTGTAAGAATTTCTTTGAAATAAAAAGGCAGGAGAATTGACCAGTAAGGCAGAAAGATGGTAGATGACAGTAAGACAAGGGGGAAAGGGAGAGTCAAAGAGAGTGACAGATTAGAGGAAGTTACAAGCACAGAACTACCATAAGGTGGGGGAACTATTTGTACGAAAGACCCCCCCCCCCCCGTTATCCCCAGGGGGGAGCAAGCAGGAACAAGCATAGCTATATATATGCCTGACAGAGGGAGATGCGAAGCAGAGTCTGAGTGTTTAATGTACATCAGCCATAGGCCATTATACAAACACGAAAATGACTCGAAGTGGGTGATGGGGAAGGGTGGGAAAGAGGGTGGGGGTGGGGGCAGACATGGGTGGTGAATGAAAAAGGCAAAGGAAAAAACCCACCATCATAATATATTTGCATGAGAATATAATAATGATAAAAGTTAGCGACAATAAATGTTAACGACTATAAGCTTATTCAAACAAAGAGAATGAGAACACAGTCAACCTGACGTTAGTAACTTTAGGTTCAGTATATGAATAATACGTGGACAACCTTAGTTTATCTACGTTCTCACTGGCATACTACACGACACACAATGGATACAGTCCCTGTGCTTACTTTATTTATACTTGTAGTATTGCAGAGAATCATATCTAGGCATAGTAAACACACATGTATGTATGTCTAAAGATGGCGACGTGGGCAGAGCGGAAGCAAGTCACGTGATGTTATTTATCTTATTACTATAATAATTCTCAAACAACCTTAACATCAAGCAAAAGAATACTGGAAAACATGATGCGAAGGAGAGATGGGGAGAGAGAGAGATGGGGGTGGGGGTGGGGGGGGGGAGCTTGGTTAGTGGGTGGTAGGACCCAAACAGCAGGTAGGGTTATGCAATAATGTCTGACAGCATTTCTTTGCTTAGACTGTCTCTACAGTTTGCACGAATGAGACACAAAAAAGCAGCGATTGATCAATCGGTGCAATGTGCGACTTCAATTGGGGAAAAGAGGGTTACTTTAATATTTGCAGAGAAAAATCTCCAAGTAGGTCTACAAGCACGTGAAGCGAGTTCAATACATTTACTTAGGTACGTGACCTGCACAACCTCAGCTAGACATTGACTTGCGCCAGAGTCACACATTTAATACATGAGAATAATAAATTCTGCCACACAAACGCAAGCACCCACGCACGTACGCGCGCGCACACACGCACGCACACACACACACACACACACACGCACACACACACACACACACACACACACACACACACACACACACACACACACACACACACACACACACACACACACACACACACACACACATTTAGTTCAACCTCATTCTCGTGATTTAAATTGCGCTGGATCACGCACAGAAACACTACACGCGTACAGCGTACGAATACATCAAAGCCCAAAATAGCAACAGCACAAAACAACACGGTTTGCATTTCAATGGCCGATTCTCACGAAACTCACGCAACTAATAAAAAATAAAAAATAAAAAAAATAAAAAGAAAGAAAACGAGCATGAGTAACATAAACCTAAAAACAAATAAAAGAAAACGCAAGAATGTAGAAGAAAAAATATGCATAAGTAAATGCCAAAGAAAACGTTGTTTTGAAACTGTTCAAACTAGGCCGTTTAGTTAAACAATAATCGGGTGTCAAACATTTTTGAAAATTAAAAGAATATATTTGTTTATCATTCGATCTTGGTTGAATTCATCAGTTAGACTAAACGAAGAAACGATGAATACGTCCACGGTAAGGATTTGTTTGAAGTAACATGGATTAAATCAAATTTGTTTGACCAAATTAAGGCAAAACCAGCAGAAGAAATCACGCCCAAGAGAAATATGATTTTGTGGCACGAATTGATTTATAAAAAAAATCATACATGTCTCCACAGAAGCATTTAGATGCGTGCATTAACACACACACACACAAGTACACCACTCGCTCACACTCACACACAGACACACAAGCAGGCAGAGAGACAGACAGACAAACGCACATACACACAAACACACACCGTATGACTACACGCACGTACACACACACAGAGAGAGAGAGAGAGAGAGAGAGACGAATGCGCGGATATGCACATAAATACATGCACCTGAATAGGATATATTCATTAATACAATATGCACGAGCTTGCTTATGTAAATACATACACATACACGCAGACATACACACACACAAACGCGCATACACAGAGAGAGAGAGAGAGAGAGAGAGAGAGAGAGAGAGAGAGAGAGAGAGAGAGAGAGAGAGAGAGAGCAAGCATTGAAACAGTTTTTACAGGGAATGCAGGTAAAAATGCAAGAGACAAACAAAAACAAACGAATCATTTTAACAAAAGCAAAGATACTGCTTTTACGGGTACATGTATCTCTTTTACAGAGTGAATCTCCTTTTTTCCCTTCAATTGTTTTGGTATGTAAGTGTTTGGGGAGAATCCTCGATAAAAATACAACTTGCAATATCTTTTTCCTACTTCCTGTCTTGTCATGAACAGACTCTTTCCGCAAAAACACACACACATAAACACACGATACCAACAAGCGCGGATTCGCAATCGTTTGTGGCACGCTTTTCTTTCTCTTTTACAATATGTGCGACAATTTTGGACCGACCGACCGACCGACCAACAGACCGACAAAGTGAATTATAGGTTTGTGGCTTGTGCCACAAACAAAAAACAATTGAGGAAAAACCAAGGGCTAAGCCTAGCGCTTAAAATTGTTTTTGCAGGCAGTTTTCCTCATGTTTTCTGCGCACGTGCGCGCACACACCCACAACACGCGCGCACACACACACACACACACACACACACACACACACACACGCACTCACGCACGCACTCACGCACGCACACACGCACACACACGCACGCACACACACACACGCACACACACACACACACACACACACACACACACACACACACACACGGTTGTCGTCCTTGGCCTGATTTTTGTCACACACCCCTTTGATAGGCCTATGGATCAAACCGCGTATATCAGCAATGGGCGTTAAGTAATGGATATATGATTGAAAAGTCGTGACTTTTGTTCATCATTAGACATTCATAAACACTGAATCACTCACTTGTTGATTAATATCACTATTATATTCAGGTTACATCATAATGTTTACCTGCAAGCTATTAAACAGCTTAGTATAGGCTAGGTGTATCGTGCTTTCATGTTGATAACCTCACAGACTATAATTATAAAGGCTATTTCTAATTACACGCACAACTCTTTCACCTCCACCCACCCGCTACTACTACTACGTCATGTTCTCCTCCTCCAACTCCTCTTACTCTCCTCCTCATCCTACTATTACTACAACAACTACTATGCGTACATCTGTAGGTCAGTCTGTCGTTTCCAACAATGACTGCCAGATAGCAACGAAGGCAGCCGCTATTCCGTCCGGCTGGGCTAAACTTTGGTCAAAGTGGAGGGGTTGAATTACCCAGGGCACATCGCCCCCACTCTCTCGGCCAAAGAGATTTGAGGACTGTTTGGAGTTGGGGAAGATGCCCAAAGACCAACCATTTCCCTTGGGCTGCAGTACAAAGAGCCAGAGCAACCCCCCCTTTGTTTGAGAGTCATAGTCTTCTATAGAAGATCATAAGACTAAGCTGTACCGTACTCCTCCTCATGTTGTCTGTCTGTCGTTTCCGACAATGGCTGCCAGATAGCAGAGGGGGCAGATACTTTTCTGGCGGGCTGGGCGAGAATTAGTTTATAGTGGAGATGCCTTGCCCAGGGTACATCCCCACTCTCTCGGCCAAAGGGATTTGAGGACGAGAGTTGGCATTGGGGAAGGTCCCCAAAGGCCAACCAATCCCTTTGGCTGCAGCACCAGAGCCGGTGCAAGGGCCCCCTCGTTCGAGATTCATAGTCTTCCACGAAAGACTAAGCTGTAACATGATATTCCAATGCTGTAGAACATCATTTATAGTACAGCTCTCATTTATTATTGGCCCTTTCTACGGGCTAATGTCAACCAGTGATAAAAGTAATTTTGAGTAAAGGGCCTAAACTCCTCCTCATGCTACTACAGTATTGGTGCTGACGCTGCTACTAATTCTAGTACTCCTCCTCCTGCTACTACTATTACTATCCCGGTAGTTCTCAACACCGAAATAGACAGAAACAGGCCGAAACGGACTCAAGCGGACATACCTTTTGTGTTGAGAAACCTAAGACGCTCAAAGGTTGCATGCAGATAGGTAATTAGGATATCTAGGCCAAGTTCGAAAGTGAAGGTCATTGGACAAGGGTCAAGGTCAATGGAGCCAAAAATGCTGCGGTGTGGCTGATTGATCTAGCGTTTGACGCTCTAGTTTTTTTGTTTGTTTTTTTACCTGACTACGCACTCGCACACGCGCACACACACTATATAAGTCATGCATGCACACTTATGTGCTGGCTTGAGCACACAACCTTTGTATCTAGATCCTTATATCAAGCCTATCCTCCGAAGTCGGAGTTTGGCTGCCCACGTGGCGGGTAATAAAAAAACCCGGTCACACACGTAATGTTACTCATCCCTAGCTGGTGCATTCGTACCATAGTGTTCAAGTGCTTCGGCTGCTGGGATGATGCCTGGAGTATTTTAAGCCAGGGTAAGACAACTGACAACAAACAACCGCAACAAACATTATCAAGCGTCAGCTTGAGCCCGTCTCGGTGTCTAGGAGTACCCCTAATATCCCTCCATCTCTCCCCTCCCCTCCTCCTCTTCCTCCTGCAACTAATATTACCACTGCCACCACTTACCCGCGGCCCAGGACCAGTCTGAGGGCCTCCAGGTGGCCGTTGCGGGCAGCCCAGGTGACTGCGGTCATGCCGTCCTCGTCGGGCCAGTTGAGGTCCTTCTTGGTGGCCTGCTGCAGAACGTCCAGGTAGCCGTCCTTGGCCGCGTTCAGGAACCTCTCCGCCGTCCTGTTGTTCATCTTTCTTTCAGTTTCTCTGTCAGCGTTTCCTTCGGGTCTTTTTGTTTCTTTGACTTCGTCTTTCTACACGTCTTTCTATTGTCCTTCCTTCAGCCTTTTCGTCACTCCTTCTTTCAGTTCTTCCGTCACTTATTTCCTTAGGGTTTCCTCCACTTCTTCGTCCTCCGCTCCTTCCGTTACCCCTTCCTTCACTCCTCCCTTCAGTTCTTCCTCTAAAAGTGGGTTTTTTCTTCTTCACTCCTTCCTTCAGTCCTTTGTCCAGTCCTCCTTTCGCCCCTTTCTACAGTCCTTCTTTCGCTTCTTCTTTCAATCCTTTGAATTCTTCCCTCACTCCTTCCTTCAGTCTTTCCTACAAAACTTTCTTTACTCCTTTGTCCAGTCCTCCTTTCGCCCCTTTCTACAGTCCTTCTTTCACTTCTTCTTTCAATCCTCCTTTGAATTCACTCCTTCCTTCCTTCCTTCAGTCTTTTTTTCCACGTAGTCCTTCAGTGCTTCCTATATACACTATTTTTTTAGTCCTTCCTTGAGTACACCCTTCAGTTCCTTCTTCACTCCTCCAAGATCGACCCAACCGACGGACCCGTCCGTTGTGAATTATTGATGGATGATCGCTGTTACTTACCCGGCTCTACGGTAGGCCAGGGGGCTACTGTCCTTGTGGTCCTTGTCCTATGGTTCTGAGAGTAATTTAGCTACAGTGTGAGTATCTTGATTCGTTTTTGTTTTTTTAACCTCGTTTCGTTCTGTTTGTTTAGAACTTTGATTATTTAAGTTTCATTTAGGTATTTTGCGCAGTGTGCGGTTTTGCTGCTGCTGCTGCTGCTGTTGAGGATGTTGTTGTTGTTATCAGTTTGTATCATTCGCGTTAAACTCTACTCATAAATGTACTTTTGTGTACGCTTTTCTGTCTGTCTGTCTCTCTCTCTCTCTCTCTCTCTCTCTCTCTCTCTCTCTCTCTCTCTCTCTCTCTCTCTCTGTCTCTCTCTCTCTCTCTCTCTCTCTGTCTCTCTCTCTCTCTCTGTCTCTCTGTCTCTCTGTCTCTGTCTCTCTCTCTCTCTCTCTCTCTCTCTCTCTCTCTCTCTCTCTCTCTCTCTCTCTCTCTCTCTCTCTCTCTCTCTCTCTCAGAGGAGTGTTCACTTTCCCTCTATTGTTTTCGTTTTCTCTCTCCACCGGATGCAGTGGTTCTCACACCCAAGCACAGTTTCTCGCACACTTTTGAAGGCCACTTAAAACAAACACAGGCATTCCTCCAGTCAGTGTTATGTTTGTTTGCTTATTTTTAGCAGCTCCAGAGAAAACGTTTAATTGTCCGTTCACGCCTGACAGTTTTCATCCATGTTCTTCCGTGTTGCATCTGTTTTGATTGCTTATTTTAATCATAAAAATAGAATATATTATGATTTTAATGCAAGAAACAAATTGTCTGTATAGGCCCAGGTGTTTTGGTAGGCTGGTTATGGAAACAAACGTCATCGGAGTTTTTCTATAGTTTGCTTAGGCCTACTAACGGTATGAATCCGTGTTCATGTGACAATCTTTTTTGTTTTGCAATGAAACAACATTCAAAGCCTCAGTGTAGACAATGTCAAGTGAAAAGATCAGCTAAAATACTACTTAACCCTTTCACCGCCGATGTCACATTTTTGCACCATAAAGATTGAATAGGGGAAGACGGGGTAAAAAGCGCATGGGCGGGTAAGAAGCCCACCCCAATTATCTCATGAAATAAAGAAAATTTCAGTCAAATTTGCCCATGAGACGAATGCTAGACATTAACGCTCGTCTCATGGGCAAAATGAGACTGAAATTTGCTTCATTTCATGAGATAATTGGGGTGGGCTTCTTACCCGCCCATGCGCTTTTTACCCCGTCTTCCCCTACCCATGTCATAAAAAGGCTTGAAATCTGAATCTGTTATCCAATGATCTTGCGTTCTTTATTTTAGGAGGTAACAATAGGCCTTGTTTTAAACATGTCACAGAGGAATTCCCAATAATGCAGACAAAATATTTTTTCTACCCATGTAAGTTTAATGGAAAATCTGGGCTAAAAAATGGCTGGCGGCCAAAGGGTTAAAGTCTGGGCGTTGATATATAAGCCTAACAATTTCAAACCATCAAATGGTGTAGGCCTAGTTCAAATCACAGAGACACATGGGGAAAAAAAGTCATCACCCGTGGAAATCCATCACACAACAGAGAAACTCTTAATAATCTCTATGTTGTAAATCCTCTCTTGATGTCAGGTTTAATACCTAAACAACTTCAACATAAAGTCAAAAAGTCGTCATCTTGCAATTCATCACTTAAAACAACAATTATTAGTCCTGAGTCACTTTGTAAATTCACAACACAACACAATCATTCTGTATTCAACAAACATGTTGGCTATCTATCCATCGAGCAGCCAAGGCCAGGTGTTGTTGTTGTGTGTGTGTGTGTGTGTGTGTGTGTGTGTGTGCGTGCGTGTGTGTGTGTGTGTGTGCGTGTGTGCGCGCGCGTAGGTGTGTGTGTAGGTGTGTATGTGTATGCGGCCAGCCCTTTAACGGACTGCAGTAGTATAAGTAAGCTTACTACTAGGCGGAGTGAAGCCCCGGCAATATAATATTTCGTTTCCTAATGCTCACAAACACATCGACCAGAAGAATGGCCCCAGATGTTGCCCACGGGCCAATCGATCAACCAGAGAGAGAAAAAAAAATCACCTCTACTCCTCACCAATCAAACGTGTCCCCGCAGCAACAAAACAAATCCGCCACGCAAGAAACAAAAACATACAAAGTTGTTTGTATAAGCAAAACCAGCCCCTAAACGTACTCCCAGTAAAAGCTAGCTCACTCAACAACCAAAAAATCACCTCCACTCCTCACCAATCAAACGTGTCCCCGCAGCAACTAAACAAATCCGCTACGCAAGAAACAAAAAAATATAAAGAAAATTGTTTGTATGAGAAACAAAACAGCCCCTAAACGTGCTCCCAGTAAAACCTAGCTCACTCAAAAGTAGCCTTCTCTATAATTTTCTTTGTAGTATAGTAGTGGTTCGTCCCCTTTCGTGTCTCTCCTTTGTCTCACTCACACTGGGCCTTGCCACGGTGAACCTTTTGAGGAAGAAGAGATCGCTGCTTCATAGCAATCGCCACCTGGGTCGCCAATGCAATCGCGCACACTACTACACGCACGCGAGCGCGCGCGCGCGCGCGAAGAACGCCCCTGAAATGGTCGCACACGGTTTGCAAGGAGGTCGTGGTTAACGATCCATCGCGCACGCGCACGCACGCACACACACACACACACACACTCATTAAGAGAGAGAGAGAGAGAGAGAGAGAGAGAGAGAGAGAGAGAGAGAGAGAGAGAGAGAAGAGAATCTTTTATTTAATGCGTGTTCACTTTACAATATTACACGAACAAAATTTAAATCAACAACAATAACAAATAACGAGGGGGCAATTACATGTTGACAATAAGAACACAATAACTGATTATCTGTAATCAAAATAATGTTTCGGTGTTTAAATATGAAATTCCAAATCTGAATTTAGTTAGTATTCTTTTTAGTTGTCTGTTTAATTGCATAGTGACATACAAAGGAACTAAATGTGACGAATTAATTAAACTGTACATATCTTCTGCTGTCTTCCAAATATGCATGCCAATCCTGTCACTGACATTCAATCAACTTATCACGAAAAATACGTAAAACTCAACTTTGTTTCTTACACCCTGATTAATCCACACAAAACCAAAACCAAATTCATATAACTTTATCCTTACTCTGGTTACCCAATTCGTCTTGCCTCTTTCATTTAAAAGATGCTAACAGTACGTGTAATCTGAACACATCCCTTACTGTAAGTCTTAACCAAAAGCGAATATATTTTACAGCTGAAGAAACATATAACGGAAAACGGTTTGTCACACCATAAACAAGGTTATTTGGTGTTTTGATAGAAACTCCTCAAACGTTTTCAAAGAAAATAAATGGATTTTTTCACAATGAATATTATTAGCAGCATTTAGTCCCCAAATTTCAGCTCCATACAATAATAATGTTATTCATTTGTTTATTATTGTAAGCGCTTAGGGCTTGTTTAAGAATAAGCGCATATAAATGCTCATTATTATTATTATTATTATTATTATCTTTCCCTAGAGGAGAGATACCCACCTTTTCTAAATACAAAAATATTACCTTTGGACATTCTAGTGTAGAGTGGCACAGTGGTAGCGCGTTCGCTTCGTGTCAAGTAAACCCGAGTTCGAACCTGGGTACAGGGGATTTTTTCCTCTCATTCTGCACTAGGCCTTAACGGTCTGAACGTGGAGTCTTTCGGACGAGACGATAAACCGAGGTCCCGTGTGCCCATGCACTTAGCATACGTTAAACCCAGTGGCAACGAAAAAGTTGTCATTTGGTAAAAATTTAACCCCCCCCCCCCCCTCATCAGTGACAAAACTCGCATGCAAAAAAAAAAAAAAAAAAAAAAAAATTGGGTGGCGCGCCTCCGGCTGCGACGCGCTCTCCAGGTGGGAGCAACCCGAATTTCACAGAGACGCCTCTGTGACTATAAAGTACCTAATAATACCTAATTGAAGACGTGGTGCAGATCTGTATAGTCTATTCAACTGTGTTTGTAGACCTACGACTTTTTGAGAGAGAGAGAGAGAGAGAGAGAGAGAGAGAGAGAGAGAGAGAGAGAGAGAGAGAGAGAGAGAGAGAGAGAGAGAGAGAGAGAGAGAGAGAGAGAGAGAGAGAGATTTATCAGCAAGCAGAAAGGGAGACATGTAGTTTTCCTTAATGTTGTATTGTTGACAATAAACAGAAATATAGCATCTAGTGTCGACGAAATGTTGTGTCGTGTCGACCAGAGATGTGTCAACGAACTGTTGTTCGACGAAGTGTCGTGTGTACATACATGTATACACACACGCACACATACACACCTTCTTACTCACCATCCCATCTTACCCCATTTCCACTCACACCCTGTGCACACACACACACACACGCACACGCACACACGCACACACACACACACACACACACACACACACACACAGAGTTAGGAGCCGCTGTAGCTCAGCTGGTAAGCCGGGGCGCTAACTCGTAATTCGTCAGGTTTGCGAGTGCGCGGGTTCGAACCCAGCTCGGTTCACAGTGGTGTGTCCTTGGGAAAGGCACTTTACTCCTATTTTCCTCACTCCACCCTGGTGAAGATGGGTACCTGACGCCAGTTGGGGGAAAAGTCCTTCGGGTGAGACTTTTCAAAAACCGAGGTCCCGTGTGCGAATGCATGCACAAGATCTTGCGCACACGTTAAAGCCCACCCCACTATTCGGTACGAGTAGGCCGTGTGTGCAAGTGGGATGGATGACACGAATTCACATAGCACGCATCCTGTGCGCTATTAATGGTCTGAATGAAGACCGGTTAGCGCGGGGCAGGATAAACATCCTCAACTGGAAGGAGAAGAAGATGAAGTATATTCCTAAGTTTTGGGGTTTTGGGCTTCTTTCCTCTTCCATCTGTAACACCTGCACAGCCTTGGGGACTAAAGCATTGAAATCCGTATGTTCAAACAAAGGCAAGATCTTGCATGGGCTAACGATGCAACACTTTAAACACTGCATATACTGAACATGCTTTTTGGGCTACAATACAAAGGACAGGGGGGCTGGGGCAGGGTTATGTTGAATTTGAGATCAAAACATAAATGATATACTTCAAAGCATAATATGAAAGAAATGTGACAATTAAATAGCCCCCCCCCAAAAAAAAAAAAAAAAAAAAAAAAAAAAAGGTCTCGCAACAAGTTGGATTCGTTATTATTTTGATAAAGGTTTTGTCTGAGTGTTTCATTTTGACTTGCTTTTCACGAACTAAAGTTATCAACAAGCTGCTTGTCTATTTCTTTCTTTTGTTTTGTTTTGATAAGCAGACATAATAATTAACTTCGGTCTAATTATTAATTTAAAAAAAAATTATATTCACCAAAGGACACTTATTTTCTTCAAAATGAATGAAGCATTAAAATATGTTGACCAAGTATAGGCCTAGCCTACTGCATAGTCAACTGTCGATAATGGCACTTGTGGCGGTACCATAGCCGATGAGGTTTAATTAACCGAGGCGTGGTTACCGCTACACCTATCTATATTGTTAAAAACTCGGGACTTTACTGGTGTTGCACTGCCTCCGGGCATTGCAGCCAGTATTGTTCCCACCATCTTTGTATTTACAAATGTCCCATATGTGTCTATGACCGAGAGGACGTAAAACATCATTTTTCATTCATTCTACTGCATAGATTTAACTTTTGACAGAGACAGTTTCACAGCCTAACGTTCTTAAATCAGTATTTCAAAGTATATCAAAATTCAAACGTTGTAACAAACTTACGATTCAGCAGGGTTTTTTTGCTTCTTTCTCTTCGTTTTGGAATTAAGTATGGCTCTTGTTACATTTATGACAATGAACGCTTTAGTTTGATGGCACATGCGAAAGAGCAGGACGAGGCTGCAGTTGGTTGACAAATGATTCTGGCATAGATCAAATATATTATGGCTTATGCTGCTGTTTCAATTTTTTAAATTATTGACAGTACATGGCAATAAAGTGTTAAATTGTCACACACACACGGACATATGATAAGCAAGGTCAACCTTCTAGAATCGAGGAGCATAGCTGTCGTTTTTATACATTGGTCCGACAAATATTAATTTGTAAATCCAAAAACTTTGCATTCTTTGCCAGTTTTTGTTTGTATTCTGGTTCTGGTTTGTAGAACGTCGAAGGAGCCTATGAAGGCGAAAACTGGGAGAGTGCAATGAGAGATGGGATTATAATTATAAAAAACCCATATCTTTTGTTTTTCTAACAAACAGACACATGTGGGACATTAGTAGAGATAATAACGATGGTGGGAACGATCCTGGAGGCAATGCCCGGAGGCAGTGCAACACCAGGAAAGTCACGAATTTTTAACAATAACAGATGTGTAAACCGTTGAGTTGAATTTTTTTTATTAGTGCATACATTTCTTTAAATACAAGGGGCCGGGAGTAATAGCCTACTTAACTTTACAACCGTAATGGATGTCTGTATTTTTGTCTGACTGTCTGGTGCTTTTTTAATGTCTGCCTGTCTGAATGCAGGGATATACGTAGTAGACCTATTAGTTATATGTCTCAAGCTTCAAGGAACAGAAACTAGAAGGGATGCAAGCAACCATACATGGCCGTCTAGCCAGCTCATCTGAAGCGTGTTGCAGTGGGATTGCTCACCTCCGGGCGTCATGAATTAATCAATGCAGATATTGACTTGCACGGAGAAGGGGCAGTTCCATTCAGAATGCACGCACTACACATTCCCCACTCAAACGACACAGTACTACATGCGATATACCTTTGGCCTCTATATATATAAAGCCAGAGCCATGCTTACAGTACGTAGGAATATGCATGCATGCGTGCGTGGGGCAGGCGTGTGTATATAGAGTGTGTGTGTGTGTGTGCTTGCGCGCACGTGTGGTGTGTGTGTGCTTGCGCGCACGTGTGGTGTGTGTGTGTATACGTGTGTGTGTGTGTGTGTGCTTGCGCGCACGTGGTGTGTGTGTGTGTGGTGTGCGCGAGAACATGTGCTCGTGTGTGCGCGTGTGTGCATGTGTGTTTGAGTGCATGAATGCACATGCACATAAGTGTATTTGTTCTTGTTCTTCTGGGAGCTTATAGTCCCTACCACGCTTTCGCGTATCTGGGGACAAGCGATAAAAAAATAAAGATTTTTATAAGAGAGATGACATAAAAGGGGGAGGGTGTATTTGTGCTCTAATGTTTGAATCTCTTTGTATGTCTGGTAAGAGACTAGACTTGTGATATGAAATATGTATGCCACCAGTTAAGCTTGTGTAGTGTGTTTGTGATCAGTAGATTCTTCGTTATTGCAGTCTTCTTTTGCATTATTTAAAGTCATCGACATTTAAGAACGAACACTAATTCTACTACTGCAAATTGAAACAGATCAATGGTAAACGTGTCTTGAAACAACACAATTCTGTATCCTTTTGAAACGCTCTCTCTCTCAAGTTTGGGGAGGAAGTGGAGGGGGGAGGAATGGATGACAATCACACATGTCTTTAAAAGCACAGAATCACTTCAAAGTTTGGTTAAAGATGTTTTATCTGAAGCCGATTGGCACCACAGTGTCACTCAAAGCAACGTTCCGATTATGGCGACTAGTCAGCTACTGAATTTTTGTACCCTATATCTCATGATCTGTTGCACAGAATCACTTCAAATTGCGTATAGTGACATACTATTACCGGGGTACCTGAAGCTGGTGCATCCCTTGGGTGTAATTATAACCAATAGAAGCCAACGAGTACGGCAACAAGTGCGATTTCCCCCTATCCTTGCATAGAATCCCTTCACATTAAGGATGCATGACTTGAGTGCTCATTAGTGTGACTGCACTTAACCCTTTCACCGCCAGCCATATTCCAGCTAAACAATTCCATTAAATTTACCTGGGTAGAGAACAAAATATGTCTGCAGTATTGGGGATTATTCTGTGATATATATAAAATAAGGTATACCCTTACTTCCCAAAACTGAGACAATAGGGTCTTTGGATACTAGACCCTAATTTGAGGCCTTTTAGTAACATAGGTGTTAAACCACTGTGGTGCTAAAATACGACATTGGCGGTGAAAGGGTTAAAGGGGACATCAAATCAAAATGCAAGTTGGCTTCTATTCCAAGATTATTAATAAATGGTCCGGTATCTGCAAATAAAAATTTGATTTTGAGTTAAAGATCAGTGTAAAAAACGCCATTTGATTAAAAAGGGCAAGATTGAAGGTTTGAGGAGGCCACCATGTAGCGCCATGTTGTGACGTCACAGACTCAGTCTCTGGTAGAAACACTTCTCATGTAGGGTTCAGTCTACTAGGATACAATCAAGAACAAAGGCTTCACTTCATTCAACAGCAACTCATTGACCTTCTACACACTGAGCAGCTTAAGAAAAAAGGGAAGGATGAGAGGCTCTTAATCAATTGTACTTGAGGGTGCCAGTCTGGTGATGGGTACTCCCTCTTTTCCTCTCTCTCTGCAATGCACACACACACTTAATCTATCTGCACACCAGCTAACGCTACTGCCTGTAACATGCATCTAAACAGGCATCAATAACACATAGTGTGCAATTTGTGGCACACACACAAATGAAGCTTTATACCAAACATTCTCTGCCCCTGTCTTGTGCCCTGAGATGTGAACGCCGGGTCTAGGCCACTTCCCCCCCTGCCATTTGCCCCCCGGACACTTGCCCCCATTCACTGCGGACATTTCCCCCCTGGACATCTCCCCCCCTCTGTGTGTGTGTGTGTGTGTGTGTGTGTGTGTGTGTTTGCGTGTGTGTGTCAAAGTCAAAGTTTTATTTCCAGATGGACATAGTGTGTGTGTGTGTGTGTGTGTGTGTGTGGTCTGTCTATGTTTCTATCTACCTGTCCGTCTGTCTGTCTCTCTCTCTCACACTTGCCCCCGAGTGTGTGTGTGCGCATGCGTGTGTACACACACGCATGCATGCACACACACATATACACACACGTGCGCTCACAAACATACATGCACACGCATGCGCACACACACACACACACACTCGGGGGCAAGTAGAGAGAGAGAGAGAGACAGACAGACAGACGGACGGACAGGTAGAAAGAGACATAGACATAGGACACACACACACACAGAGTTCAGGGGGGAATGTCCGTCGTGAATGGGGGGCAAAAGTACAAGGGGGCAAGTGACCGGGGGGCAAATGGCCGGGGGGCAAATGGTCTGGGGGGCAAATGGCAGAGGGGAAGTGTCCAGTGGCAAACGACAGGGGAGGAAGTGGCCTGATACCGTGAATGCCACCTACTTAAGATTATCATCCTTGCCTGTCATGAAGTAGTAGCATATAGCCACAGAAATCTGCGCCCGACTCGTTGATAGGTGGGTGGCATGAGCAGTTCGGGTATAAAATTATCACCTTTTCAATCTCGGCAAGAAGTAGTATAAAGCCCCATTCCAAGCCTGACCGGCCCCTCTCTGCACTATTCATAACTTTTCACATAGGCTGCCATCAATGTAACAATTTCATAAGCAATGTCAACACAGGCGACAGATAAAAAACCCCAAGCCTTTATTTGACCAGGATGAGTCAACAATACCATTCTTTCGTCCCTTATTTTTCGTAATGAAATAGTGATTGAAGTGAAATCGTGTGTATTATTGAATCTGAATAAATCGTCCTTCTCCTCACAAGCAATGCATTCAAAGACATTGGAGAAGTTCAAGTTCAAGTATACTTCAATATCTACAAAACAGAAATTCAGGTTAGGTGCAACAACATGACAGAAATACAACATAACTGAAAGAATATTAATCACACGTGTGAAACGAAATTATACCAACCAAATAATTATCATTAAAATTCATTTAATCAACTTAATTAGAGATGTGCACATTTAAAACACACACAAACGCACGCATGCACACACACACAGACAGACAATGAGAGAAGAGAGAGAGAGAGAGAGAGAGAGAGAGAGAGAGAGAGAGAGAGAGAGAATACAAGTGCGAATAATTTGTTCAAATAGTCCAAGACCCCTTATGAAGGGGAAGTGAACAAACATCACAAACAGAAATCAATGTGTGTGTGCAACGTTGCCCAGAGAAAGCTTCTTTATTGTTCATCTCTTTCGGTCAAACAAAGTAGAAATTAATGCTCTGTGGGGAATCTTCAAACAAACACCTATCACAATGGAAATAAAGATACAAACAAGAGTCCTTTGCACTACAGGTTTTATTTTGCAATTTACCGACAAGATTCAAAAGAAAAAACACACACACAATGAGGTGATTATTAAACACAAACATGAATACACAAAACGGCCAAGGGTTCTTTACTATTCAGTGTCTGTACATGTGATGCAAGTGAAACTGACCCATGGCCAATATTAAAATGATACAACTGTGCCCAATGGAAGCTGTCTTTACCAGTGGCAGTTCTCCCTACGCGCCATAAAGAATTGTTGGTTGTTGTCCCACCCAAGGCCATGCAAAATTTCCATATGGCACTGGGTGTGCTCCCAGAGCGCTTAAGCTGGGGGAATGAAAACAAACAAACAAACAAACAATACACAAAGAAGAAGAATTGCTAGCAGCATGTACAAACATGCATTGTCTATTATTACTAAGACAAATTTGTATTTGTAGTCTGCAACCTGACTAAGTATGCCAGAAATAGACTGTACATGTTTAACTTTTAAATACAAATAATACAGATGTGATGGGGTGGTAAGGGCAAGGGATTGGGATAAGGAGGAGTTGATGAGGAAATGGGGGTGATGATGAGCACACACCATGCAGGCCAGGAACATATAGAGGAAACCAGACAGTTGTTTAGCTTTTGTTTATTTGGGTACTAGGAAATACTAGGAAATACTAAGAAAGACTAAGAACTGTCTGGTTTTCCTCTATATGTTCCTGGTCTGCGTGGTGTGTGCTCATCATCACCCCCATTTCCTCATTAACTCCTCCTTATCCTTACCCTTACCCGTACCCGTACCACCCCATCATACAGATAAATATATTTTTTTCTATTTTTTATTGAACATTAAAAAAAAATGTTTTACAGCCAGGAGATGACAAACTCCGCATGGAGACACCCAGGGCAGCCAAGGCCGAAACAAAACGGACTATGAGTGGCCGGACCGGGCCACCACACGCTGCTACGCCCTTTCGAACCGGAAAAATATCGATCGAAGTGGCGAGTATGAGTCAAAAACGAAATGGCCCACATCTGGACAAGACTTGTTCAGAATGGGCAAGCAAAGGATCGATGACGGGATAGAGACAGCTAGTACTAAATGGTGAAGATGAGAATCAGCAAAACAGCAGATTCCACCTCCGAACTAGCAAACTGAGAAGCCACGGTATGAATGTGCGACTGCACTTCATAACCAACTCTACATGCTAAGACCGTAGGAAGGCAAAAAATGAAAACTGCCTCTGACGTAGGGACAGACCGAAACAGCAACATAGTTGCTATCGCATGACGTCAAATCTAACCAGATGACGCGGAAATGTCCCCACCGAAAAGGAAAACATGTAGACAAAAAGCGAAACAGTGTGCAAACGTGACGTCGACTTAACCCATTCCAACGCCACCCAGTCGAACAACTGAGCTGACGGCTGGGCATGGAAGATCATGTTAGCCGGACAGTAAGGTTCGATCGGGACGGAACCAGACCGAAAAGGATGACTGGAACGGGTGAACGAAATAACTGGTTGAACAACTCAAGGTTGTAACCAGAGGAAACGAAGGTCTGAAACAGAGCAAGTAAAACCATGCCTGCCAGAACAGAAAACATTCGAAAGAACGTCGAAGCCGGGGCCGTTGCCACCCAAAAAAATTCGTTCAGAAGGAAGGCAACAAGGGTACGGTTGAACAACTCTCGGTTGCTGTCCTAGAGAGAGCTGGAGACTGAGTCTCTCACTAAAGGCGAAGATAAGAGAGAGAGCTGTCGTATCGTCTCCGCAGATGGAGACCCCGTTTTGGGTGAGACGGGCTGTGAAAGACTTCAGAGCCCTGGCTACTGACTCCATCTCCAACAACCCGACTGAAAGCACGATCTGTCTTGATTGGGCCCAGAGGAGAAACTCTTCTGCTTTTCTTGAAAAAGCCGGAGACCGTGTTCCTCCCTGGCGACGAAGATATGAGAGAGCTGTCGTATTGTGTCCGCAGACGGTGACGCATTTCCCGGAGAGAAGGACTACAAAAGGCTTCAGGGCCCTGGTCACTGCCTCCACCTCCAAGAGGTTGATGTGAAATTTCTACTCTGCCGAAGTCCACTGACCCGAAAATTCGACTCGATCCAAATGGGCGCCCCAGCCCGTCGACGAGGCATCTGTGTGAAGAAAATTGCTGCTGATGCATGGGACGGAAAGGCACTGAGCTGTTGAGCCACTCGAGAATCATCCACTGTTACGTTGACTCGAGGAACCAACTGCCGTGAGACACTAGTTGCTCGAGAGGCAGCTGAGACAGTTTCCTTTGCGACAGCAGTCGTTGCAGTGGCCGTTAGCGCAACCGTGCGAGAGGAAGCAAATCCGCTACCGATTCCATAAGTCCCAGGAGACGGAGAAGCTGACGAGCAGAGAGCGAAGTCTAGGCCTGAACGTCGAAACAATCTCGACGATGGCTTTGACCCGAGTTACCGACAGCTGCACTGAAAACCGCTCCGTAACGAACTCATGCCGAGGTAGCTGAAGGAGGCTGACGGAGACAGCTCTGATTTCCCGTTGAGAATGCGAAAACCAGAGTCTTGGACAGTCGAACAAGAGTGTCCGTTTGTGAGAGGCACAGGGCTTGCGAAGCTGTTAGCAACAACCAATCGTCCAGGTAAACATGAAGACGAATAGCCCGGGACCTGGCCAGACGAACGAGCTCCTAACGGCGAAGCGAAGGAAACGCTGACGTGAAGGATGGATGCACGCGTGAAAATATGCGTCCCTCAGGATGAAGGTGTAGCCCAGTCGTTCGGGAGAATGGAGAGACGGATTGAAGCCGTTGTTTCCATTTTGAACTTGTCGGTGCGAAAAAACCTGTTGAGGGGGGACAAGTCCAAGACCGGGCGAAATTCTCCGTTTTTCTTGGGGACCACGACAGACGAGAGAAGAATCCCGTTTCCGTAGGCACAATCTGAACAAAGGCTCCCCTATTGACAGAGCGCAGAGACTCCTCTGTCGATCGCTACGAATTAGACTGGTCTTGCGGGGGCGGCTGGTAGCTGAGGAAGCGAAAGGTACGCCCTCGAGACGAATCGGCTCTCGTGGAGACAAGAGGAGGAGGCCTGAAGTCCATGCGCGCGCGCTTGGCTTGGGGGGAAGCAACCCCCCGGCCGGCAGACCTGGTAGCCAACTCCACGATGCGATCCTGACCCCAGCCCAGTCTCCGTTCCTTGAACCGCCCCAGGTTGTCCTTGAGGGAAACCTGATGAAAAGTAGAACGAAGATCAGTGGGGCCAGAACGAACGGTCGAACGATCCAGCAGGGAGAGAGGAACTTACAGTCCTTGAGGACCGCGTCTCTGAACGTGGCCGCTAGTTGCACCTTAGAAGAGGAGGCCACGGACGAACTGGAGCTCACAGCTCGGTAGAACGAAGCCATGGCAACGCCCAAGGCACGCTCGTCGACGTCATCACGCAGTCTAAAGACTTAAGGTTTGGAAGAGTTCGTTGGGCCGGCGATGAGCGCCAGGGACTGAAGCAATGACGTGGCTAACGACGAGGCTCGAAGAATAGAGTACATGGATCTCTCCAAGATGTTGAAGGCCGGCCGGCCCATGAAGACCGAAGTTTGCCTCATTCAGCGCCCATAACAAAGGGAGGAACGTACCTACGGGGACACAACCGAGTGCGAAGGCACAGGCACAAAGGGATAGCCCGCTGAAACAGTGGGAAGAAGACCTTCTTCACAAAGGCGCCGGGTTGAGACGGGACAGGCTCCGGCAGAGGGGGAGGAGAGACGTCGTCGTTAGGCAACGGCGGCGGCTGAGACCACAGGGTAGAGTAGTCTTACGAAGTGCCTGCCGAACGAACAGAGAGATGAGAAGCGCTAGACAAGCCTCCTTCTGCGCTTGCAGACCGCCAAAAAACTGTAGCTGTCCTGCTGTCTGAGCTGATTCGAGCTGCACCATCGGCTTGACGCCGGTGCAGTAGGGCTGAAGGGGATGTAGAAAGCCCTGATCGGGTCTGAATACACAGGGGGATCAGTCACACCATTGCCACACTCAGACTGAGAGAATAGATCGTCGACGTGGACAGATCTCGACGGGGACCGCTGAGACCCCTGATACACAGTTCTCATGATGCGAAATACTTCGTCCTGGACGGCTAAGTCAAAGTCAACCAAGCCTTCACGAGGCAACGACTCAAACTCTTCATCCACAGAAGACTCTCGTGGCAGCGCTACATGACGCTTCGAGGGGTGTCTGGTCAGACAGGCATCCGCAGGAAGCTGAAACTCATCCGCACGATGAGGGCCAGGATGACGTGAGACAGGCTCCAGAACAGGCAACGGCCGGTCCGCCGCTGATGGTGCCGTTCTGTGACGGGTGCCCGTGACGGTGGAGACGGGTGGCCGCGTGCCGCCGGCACGAGTAACGGACACGGTTGGTCCGTGAACGGGCCGCACGGGCCGTGGCGGGTAGACGAAGGTGTCATCGATATTTCCGGGTTCAAGAGTCCGCCGAGGCAAGGCCCTACGCGGGCAACGGCTCTGCTGGGTATAACGCAAGTCCGTACCTCTCGCCCTACACGGGCTACGGAACTGTTGATCATCGATATTTCCGGGTTCAAGAGTCCGCCGAGGCAAGGCCCTACGCGGGCAACGGCTCTGCTGGGTATAACGCAAGTCCGTACTTCTCGCCCTACTCGGGCTACGGAACTGTTGATCATCGATATTTCCGGGTTCAAGAGTCCGCCGAGGCAAGGCCCTACGCGGGCAACGGCTCTGCTGGGTATAACGCAAGTCCGTACTTCTCGCCCTACTCGGGCTACGGAACTGTAGATCATCGATATTTCCGGGTTCAAGAGTCCGCCGAGGCAAGGCCCTACGTGGGCAACGGCTCTGCTGGGTATAATGCAAGTCAGTACTTCCCGCCCTACTCGGGCTACGTGACTGCCGAATTGCCATTCACTGAGAGAGGGGAGATATTCGCCTTCACGAGCACGAGAGCCGTAGACAGGTACGGCGTCCGTCTGGGGCTTCCTGCAGCGGTCGTGGGAACGAACAGCTTCCACGTCACGCTGGGTGGAGGACCGTCCGTCCAGCCCAAGGTCTTCCTCTCGTGGGAAGATGGAGATGTCCGTAGTCAGCTCTCTTTGGGCCAGCTGCCCAACCGAGTAAAGAAAAGGAACATCATTATTGTTCATGCAAAGAGAGGCGAACGTACACACTGGTTAATACCTTGACTCTCGTGAGAGTACCCTGCGTAGTTTGTCCGTAGTCAAGTCAGTTGTCGTGACCAGGGCCTACCAGGCCCAACTGACAAACCGGCCCAAGAGGCCAACGGAACCAAAACTAACCCCTCATTCTTAAACTCCGCAAGCATATCTGATACCAGAGAAGAAGAATCCACCCAGGAAATAGTCTGCTCTGTAACAAACGCAGGAGACACAGAACAGGCTGAGAGGGGGGGGGGGGTGGGGGGGGGGTTGCTCCCTCCCCGACGACGAAGAAGAGGAAGACTAGGCCTCGAACTAGAAAGTTTGCGAAAACTAGAAGAAGAAGAAGCCTGAGGTGTATCCAAAAGCTTCCCCTTAACATCCCGAGATAGCTTACTAGAAAACCCCACTAGACTGAGTCCATACTACAGGATCGACGGCCGACATGGCGACCGGGGGAACAAAGCATGTAACTTGTAAGCACAACAAAATATTTCAAATAATTATTAGCAATGAAAAAACGTGAAAATAATTCACACCAACTACATGCCGACAAACCTGTAGCCCCAAGGCAAAGGGGCAACCCAAACAGAGGAGGATGGCGGCTAGAATAAATTAGATAAACGAAATAATAGCAAGAGCAAAGAACAACATGGCTGCTCCAAGTTGGAAAAAATTTATTATGATTTAAAGTTGCCTCCCCGGAAGTGACGTAGCGAGTGGGATCCACGGCAGCTTAGTGGTATTGGCTGTGTAGACCAAGGGAAGTAATCTAGTCTTGTTAAGACTATAACTTTTTGGTCTTTGGTAAATTGGCATTTGCTCCAAATTGGAAGGAATAACTCATTCGTAGTGAAACGGTAACATGATAAAATAGATATCTTAGTTTTTATCAACTGGCATAACCTCTATACAAAATATCCAGACATTTTGGGCCAAAATGCAAAAGAGAAACTGTGTTAAGACAATAGAAAAACACAAATGAAAAGATCAATACATTGTGACTAATCAATTGTTGTACTGCACATTGTCATGTCTCAACATAAACGTTGATAAAAACAACAACAAAAAACAACCAAACAACAACAACATCAAACAGAAAAACCATGAGGATCAACATTATAAGATATATGCCATTCAAATCACAATACCATAATTACATTTTAACAAAACACTCAAACATATCAATGTTCTGAGAAAATTAATTCAAAATGACTCATATATGACTGAAAAAACCCAACAACAACAAAACAAGACGCTTACTTAGTGATACAAATTGTAAGACTTCATTTGTACATAATTTGAATACATACTATCATAGTGTTTAAAAAGAAGTCCCGAAACAATGAATTGTTCACCCAAAATCTCAAAACTCAATATCAAAACATTTTTGTTATGAGATAAGACACAAAACTGAGGCATGCAGAAAAAGTCATTCCAAAAAATTTAAACACAAAGTTTAACAAACATGTAGACTAATATTATGTACAAAAATAGCCCTACATATGAAAAGTATAACACACGTATTGATAAAATGTATTCTGTGGTGCAAGACCACTCCTCAAATTCAAATAAAATATCTTAAACAGTTTCCACAGTTACAAGAATCAAATTCATGTAATAATGTTTTATTTTATTATTTTCTAAATCAAATATAAAATCCAGGCTTGTGCTTTGCAGTTTTGTAGGGCTATTATAGGTTGCAGACACTCACATCTCGTCTACTTTGAGAAATCTTCTGCGCACAAATCACATAGTATTTAAATCTACTAAACAATTATGTAAGATGCATATTTTTTTTATGTGGGAACGATCCTGGAGGCAATGCCCAGAGGCAGTTCAACACCAGCAAAGTCCCGAAATGTTTACAATACAAATACGTATGTCTAATGTACAAGAGAATGTTTCTACTTGAAGGGCAGATGTTTGATGTTGTGCTGAAGCAGCTGTGCATGGGATCTAAAGCCTCAGATGTTTCGTGTCCACTCCGCAGCCTTGTTGGATCTTCTCCACTGTCAGAGGGGACTCTGAAAGGCACAGGACAGACAGGATGTGCTGATAAGCACTGAAAAACCTCAAAGATATTCATTAAAACAAAACCTTGGACAAAAATTACAAAAGAAACAAACAAGCAAAAAGTAACAATTGTAATATTTCATTGCCCTGATCCGTCTGTCACACAGAAAGTTGAAATAGAAAAGTGATAGTTGAAATCTAACACTCACAAGCACTCTAAAATCTTAGGCCATGTACACACATAAGCGGATATTCCATGCGGAAACCCGTGCGCAATCCATAATTAAGTGAAACAAAGAAGAGAACAGATTTGCGCACGTGTCCGAATTTCCCCTAGATGCGTAAACTTTCATCCTTCTTTCTTCCACTTATTTAGGATTTTCCGTACGGAACTTACGCGTCTAATGTGAACCCGGCCCTATACACAGATGGGTCGAAAGTACATGGTACTTAATAAATTGCTTTGATGCAAGCAAATGTCATGTTATCCATTCCTTTCCGCTTCCATTTAATTGTACTGTTACTTAGCTTAGCTTTACTTCTAACATTTTCGCCCTACTGAACAAGGAAGCAAAGACAGAGAAAGCAATAATAATCTTAAAAGTCTGCACCTGATGAAACATAATCATAAAATGTAATAGAGCACGAGAAACCAGACATAATGGGATTATATCTATTAATATCTTGCATTCATTATTATAAAGCTGAACAGTTCTAATTAACATTCAGAAATCAGAATTTGAGTATCTTAGCTTGTCTGGGTTTTACAGTCATTTAAATGTGGACATCCGAGATGCAGAAATCTGACATGAAAGGGAGGAGACGTTGTTTGAAGAACCTTGAATTTGAAATGACAACAGCTATAAAACTAGAGACGCTATATCACCATCCACACAGCACATTTTCTGCTCCAGTGACCTTGACCTTTGACCAATGACCTTCATTTTCGAACCTGGCCTAGATACCCTAACTGCCTGCACGCATGTAAAATTTGAGCCTCCTAGGTCCCTCAATTCAAACATTATCATGAAGGCAGGTGAGATTATCGTCCAATTGGTCAAAGACCCTTATGGACGGTCTTCCTGAAGATGGTAAGGTCTTCCTGGGGTGACGTTATCGTGTTAACATACATACATATATAGTCAGTCATCCAGCCAGCCAGGAACAAACAAACACCACTGAAAACATAACCAGCTTCGCTTTGCGGCTGGCAATCAAAGAACAATAATGGATACTAACGGACAGTGACGAAGGGCGATGACCCCGAAAGGTCCAGTGCGGCCTCCTCCATGGCTTGGCGAAGGGCCAGCAGAGGACCGCAGCCCATGGCGATTGGCGGCTCACCCACCCCTGTCAACACCAACCAACGCTAGTGACAGAACTCTTCAATATGAATGAGCAGGACAGAGAGAGAGGGAGAGACAGAGGGAGAGAGAGAGTGGGTAGAGGAGGAAGGAAGATGGAGAAAAGAGTGAGTGAGTGGGTGAGAGAGAAAAAGAGTCACAGAGTGAGAGTAACAGACAAAGAGAGTCACAGAGAGAGAGAGAGAGAGAGAGAGAGAGAGAGAGAGAGAGAGAGAGAGAGAGAGGGATGGGAAGAGTGAGTGTAAGAACTCATCAACGTGCATGAAGAGAGAGTGAGGGGGGGGGGGGAGAAAGGGAGATGGAGAGAGAGGTGAGAGATGGGGAGAGAGAGGAGAGAGAGAGAGAGAGGGGGTGGGGTAGAGAGAGAGTGGGAGAAAGAGAGGGACAGAGAGAATGTGCGCTGTGTATGTAGATGTGTGTGTGTGTATGTGAGGTCATCAATATGCATCAGTGGACTTCCAGCCATAGTCTAATTGGTGCTATGGAGAGAGAGAGAGAGAGAGAGAGAGAGAGAGAGAGAGAGAGAGAGAGAGAGAGAGAGAGGAAAGAGAGAGAGAGAGAGAGAGAGAGAGAGGAAAGAGAGAGAGAGAGAGAGAGAGAGAGAGAGAGATTGAGACAGAGAGAGAGTGAGTGAGAGAGAGACACACAGAGTGGTCTGTGCACTGTGCACTGTGTGTGTATGTGCATGCATACTATGTGAGGTCGTCAATATACATCAATGGACTCATAGCCAAAGTTTAATTAACCCTTTCACCGCCAACGTCGCATTTTTGCACCACAATGATTTAACACCCATGTCACTAAAAGGCATCAAATAAGGGTCTTATCCAAAGACTGTTCACTTCATTTTTGGAGATAAGGATAGGCCTTACTTTAAATATGTCACAGAAGAATCCCCGCTATTACAGACAGATTTTTTTCTCTACCCAGGTAAGTTTAATGGAAATTGTTTTGCTAAATAAATTGCAGGCAGCAAAAGGGTTAACGGAGAGGTTCCACTGTACATGCCTTTGGAGCTGTTGATGCCGACAGGGTTGGGGGCGTCAGGCAGCAGGTGGACCCTCCAGTCCACAGGAATGTCTTTGGTAGTGGGCACGTTGTAGTCCTTCATACAGAGACACATGAAACACACAAACAGGAGAGAAGCTTATATCTGGGGCAAAGCAAGACACTTGGTTGAAGGTACAATATTTCAACAATAGGGATGAGTCGATAAGAGGATTTACCGTATTTTACGGACTATAAGGCGCACCCCCCAAATTTGACTCCAAATTCAGATTTGGTTACTCCTTACTATACAGTGGTACCCCTCTAATAAGATCTTGAAAGTGCGGTGAAAAAAAAGTCTTATCTGAGGGGTGGTCTTATTAGAGGACCAAGCATCTTTTCCGAGTCGCTATACGCGGATTTTCCCGAATCCATTTTATGCTGGTCGTCACCTCCAACCTGTGCGTGTAGACATCGTCAATCTCGGTAAAAACGAACAGTTCTCATGTCGAAATTGAAGAATTTAATCAGCCATATCAAGATCTGACCACTAAATGTCACCACTTTTATGCACATGTGTCATCACTGAGCAGTTTATGATCAAAGTGTGAACTGAAACAGACGCGATCGTGTTGATCTTTACGAACTCTGTGCACACATAAATGCGAAGTCAACTTCCAAGTTGAAACTAGGTGATCGGTCATACTCCATAAGTTGGAACTCAGTGAATCAGAATGGCTTCACTTTACAAAAAAAAAAGTTGAAAAGCAGCTCCTTTCCGCTATCAGACTGATAAATCGGCGTTAGTGTGTGCACTACAACTCTCGCTGAATGCAAACAACTCACAAAATCCGATAAATGAAAGCAGCTGGCGCATTAGCGTTTGCCGTGATTTCGTATCTGCGGTGTATGCGGCGCCATTTTGTCAGCTGAGTTGTATGCGCGGTAAAAGTTCTGTGTGTGCAAACTGTGACTAAAAATGAACTTCCAGAGCGTTACTTTGTCATGTTTTGTGTTGTGTTGTGTCGTTGTGCATAATCCAGTATTTAGTAGGTCCGTTATGCGAAGATTAGGTCTGTACTGTTATGTGTAGTTTGTGTGTGAGTGCAACATGGGCCATCGAAGTTGCCATCGGACCCGTTGCCATGACTTTCGATCACGAGTTCGTCTGCTTTTCATTGAAAGATCAATTTGCACGAACTTGACTGCAAAAAGAGAAGATTGTGGTCGCATCTCAACCCCTGAAATCGGGTCGTAAGTCGGAACTCAGGAAAAGTCGTATTTGCGGCATAGGATATATAGTGGAATGTGTTGGGGGAAAAAAAAATCGGTCGTATGTGAGGAGAAGTCGCATTTGCAAGCGTCTTATTAGAGGGGTACCACTGTATTATCAGTCACATTATAAGGCGCAGGGATCTCAGTCTGGGAAAAAAAGTATCGCCTTATAGTCCGTGAAATATGGTATATTAAAACGTGTATCCCTTACATTTAAAAAAGGTCAGATTTTTTTAATTATAGGTGTTCATTATTATATTATTAGTGATTTTAAAAGGAGCAGGGAAAAATTCATGAGAAAAAGTATTGCCTTACATTTTGTAAAATATGGTAAGTGTTGGGCCATTCATAAACTACATTTACACATGGATGAATTTATCAAAACAAGGAATTCACCATAATATTTGCTTCTTTTAGTAATAATCAACACTGCATTATAACTGTGTCAACTGGTGCACAGAAGCAACATAACTGCACAAATCTAGATGAAATTATACCATCTTGAACCCATTAATTAATCTTGAGATAGCAATAAAATAACTTCACATTTTCACAGAAAAAAATTTCTTTCTTTCGCTCAAACTGCAGACACTGCTTTGAGAATGTACCTCCTGTGTCAACTATGCATGTGATGAACATAATAATAATAATAATAATAATAATGGGAATTTATATAGCGCTCTTTCTCACATGAGCTCAGTGCGCTTTACATTGATAACAAGAACATTAAAGGCAAACAAATAATCAATCATTAGAAAGTAAAATAAGCACGATGCTTGCACACAACGTTCTCTTACTACCTCACACACACACACACACACACACACACACACACACACACACACACACTGCACGAACGCATGGTCAGATTGCTAGCATAGTTTTGGCAATTTCATCACCTACAGGCAATCCAGCAATGCTGAGACCACACTTCTACTTCTGCCTTCTTAATAATCACAAGTGTTAAACCTGACAATTTTCCCAAAGAAGGAAATGGGGCAATGCCCCCATGAAGCTGAGCACTTTTAATCAATTTAAAGCAATTTGGATGCATAATCGGGGCTCTTATACAACGGCAATCGGGTTTTTGCTTACAGCAAAGCTGTTTTTCCAGTTTTTATTATTTTGTAGTTGTTGAATTTTTTTAAAATCACGGAATTCCGTCTATACCAAATTTTCAAAAAAAGGATTTCCTTCCTGAGAAGGAAGCAGTTTAAGCCATGCAATCAGGAATTCTAAAACTTCACAAACCAGCCGCCGTGGTGTAGTGGTTAGCGTCGCGGACTACTGGCTGGGAGGTCTTGGGTTCGAATCCCATCAGAGGCGAGGGTTTTTTCGGTCCTGGACCGACTCCTACCCAGAGTGAGTGGCTATGGGCTCAATGGGAAGACTGAAACCACACAGTCGAGTTTCATCCGCTTAACGGATGCGTTTCTGAGAGTGTTGCTCTAATTGCAAGACCAACACTGCAGGTGTCTGTAGTTCTCGGGCCTGGTTAACGCCGGGATATCATTATGAAAGGAAGTGTAGAATACAGCCCTGCCATGCAGTCTCAGACCAATACGGAACTCCATAGCATCATCATCATCGCTATCATCGGCCTCATTTTCCATCAATTTTAAAATTAAAAAATGTCTCAAATTCTGTGGCTTTGTGCCCTGCTCTCATGGTGACCTCAGTTTCGGTTTCCAATCCAGTCTATGCCTTGGTGCGTTCGGGTCAAAGTCATGGGGATCAGTGTGTTCTGGGGAGCTGTCGGTGGACGGTCGTGGTGGCGCCCTCGGAGGAGGACCTCACTCACGCTGGCTGTACCAGTAGGGGGCTTTAGGTGGTGTCCTGAACAGGCTCCACTGAACTCCACCGAAGTGACTCAGCAGAAGTGCAGTGTCTCCTCGGTTGGTTGCCTCCTGATGGCCTAACATAGATTCGCTCCCCTTGGACTGCTGGTCCTTGCGACTGAACAAACCCGGGTGAGCTGCAGTTCAGAAAGCGGCGTCACTGTAAGCCCATGGGAATTCTAAAACTTCACAAACTGAGATGACAGGCTTTATCATTTTCCCAACAGGTCTTAGCCAGATTAACTAATGGCTGTAAACAATTTGTTCTGGTGACACATCAGTCTGAATGGTGCACAGGACATCACTGGGGGTATGAAAGACAATTTAGAATTACCCATGTGCCGTCATTGAGGACCTGACCGGTGTTGGCATCATATATGACGTCCTCCATCAGATGGCAGCCCAGACCCATGACAAAGGCCCCCTCGATCTGCCCTATGTCGATCAGAGGGTTCAGGCTAAAACAACACAGCACAGCAAGCATCTAATTTATCCATTTATGTCATAAAATGTTCTTTGAAGTACATTGTAACATGTACATCTTAAAAATATTCAATCAATATTCAATCTTGTTCTGTAACTGGTACCAGATATCCAATGCATAACATAGACTAAATTTGGAATAAAAACAACAACAAAAACCAACTGCAACAACGTACAGCCCCCTTCCCAGCCCCCCCCCCCCCCCCCCCCCCCCTCTCAACTTTTCCTTATTTTCTCCATGATAAAAAGACACTGATACAGGCACACACGAAAGTTTTACAATAGATTATGTATTTCTGACTACCATATTTTTCGGATCATTAGGTGCTGCTGTGTATAAGGCGAATAGGGCAATTTTCAAGAAAAATCTGAAAAAATTAAAGCAAAAGGCGCCCTCGTTTATAAGGCCTCACAAAAGAAAGTCAAAATTGAAGCCTGTATGCGTTCGGTAAAGGCTTGCCGACCGCCATTACTGCTGTCATAAACGAGAGTTGGCTCCCCTTTCAAATCATCAAACTTCCGTTTGTGCCACTTCCTGCTGTTGTGCTTGGACTTTTCTTTGCGAAAACTGGTAGAATTATGGCATTTTAAGCTCTACAACGATGCTTTTCACATCCAATGAAGGGTTATGTCATCTATTTGACGGTATCTCGGACGATACTAGGGATTTTGAAGCATTTTAACGTGAGCATTCGTCGTATCTGCGACTCGTGACCACATTTGATGTCTAGACTTGCAGTAGATTGTACCGAGCACGGCAATCGTTGCCTCTCTTCTCATGATTTTGTTCACTAATGCGGCGTTTATTAGGCGCATAGGTCGAAATTGGAGAAAAAAATATTGCCTTATAGTTGAACATGCAAACATGGTATATTCTACATGCAAACAAATGTGCTATACAAACATTTCATTTTTTTTTTTTTTCTTAGTCTGATATATATGTTTGTTTATGTATGTGTGTATTGTGTATATATGTATGTGGGTATGTATGTATGTTATATATTTGTTTGTTTTTCTTTGGTTATGTATATTTAAATGAAAAAACAAATAAAAACGTTTAATACAACAACAACAAAATGTGCTATACAAACGGCACAGATCAGTACACTGTGCAACTGACCGACCTTTCCCCACAGTCATACATGATGTCCACACGGCGGATGAGGAACTCCCCAGTCAGGACGTCCAGCTCCGTCTCAAAGACCCCCGCGCAGTACGCAAAGTACTTGAAGTGAGGGCTGCCTGATTCTCCAAAGTTCCTGCCAACCAGCAGCAATATTATTGCTGAGTGAGATAGATAATGACAGTTTTGAATATCATTCCATCTTATTTTTCACTTTGATTTGGTGATTGTAGCAGCAATTGTGATAAAGATGAAAGAGAAGCAGCAGCAGTAGTAGTAGAAACCGTAACAGCACCAGTAATAAAGCAAACCCTATTAGGAAATAATTTGGATTTAGGACTGCAGCTTACACTTGAAACAAAAACAAAAAGTTTCGATTTGTTGTTGTTGCTGTGTGCTTAATTAAATAGCAAACTGCAGCTTTGAAACTTCAAAATCTAAGAGTAAACTACCTCTTTCCTGATACTGATAAGGAAACCAACATTAAAAGAAAAATGAGTCATGTATATTTGAAGCAACGTTCAACATTCCGAAGTAACAGAACAATTATTCTTTTCCCTCGTGTAAATAACATGCATTCGTTCTGTACAGAACATTCAGTAACTGTAATTTGAGACATTAGTCTTCAAATCTCTTTTTAAAACTACATGATAAAGCAAAACTGATTATGTGAAAGAATCTATCACAGCAAAGAAAGTGTCCTTGACCAAATCCTTTGAAAAGTCTGCTTCCAAAGAAAAAATCATACAGAATGTCAAAATATAATGTTATATAATGTGTGATGATCCCAATTAAAGCCTAAAGACATTTGACACAGAAAAGTCAGGAATAAGACATACAACAGCAATAGGCAAACTGACACCAGGCAACAAATTCTTTTTGAATCACCTACATCCCCGTGGGGATACCGGGTTTTTTTCCGTAAAAAAATAGTTCCCCCACCTTCTGGAAGTTATGTGCTTGTAACATCCTCTAATCTGTCACTCTCTGCCTTTTCCCTTTGATTTCTATCATCTACTATTGTTCTGACTTATTGGCCCATTCTCCTGCCTTTTAACCCTTTTAACCCTTTTTGAATCACCTACATCCCCGTGGGGATACCGGTTTTTCCCCGTAAAAAAATAGTTCCACCACCTTCTGGAAGTTATGTGCTTGTAACTTCCTCTAATCTGTCACTCTCTTTGACTCTGCCTTTTCCCTTTGCTTTCTATTATCTACTATTGTTCTGACTTATTGGCCCATTCTCCTGCCTTTTAACCCTTTCGCCGCCAGCCATTTTTTCAGCCAAACAATACCAATAAACTTAACTGGGTAGAGAAGAAAAAAAATCTGCAATATTGCAAATTTCTCTGTGACGTGCATAAACATTAGGCCTATCCTTACCTACCAAAATTAGGACAATAGTGTCATCGAATAACAGGCCCTGATTTGATGCTTTTTAGTGGCATGGGTGTTAAACCATTGTGGTGCATAAATGCGACATTGGCGGTGAAAGGGTTAAAACAAAATCTTCCAAATAATTTTTCTCCTTTGAGCTCCTCCGAAATCGGAATGTGTCAGCTGTATGCAGCGGGGAGACCAGTGGAAACTGAAAACCGGACACATACGTACCTTACCCATTATGGTCATATGGCCTGGGAACGCATGAAGAAGAAGAAGAAGAAGAAGAAGAAGAAGAAGAAGAAGAAGAAGAAGAAGAATCACCTACGTGTAGCGGGCCCCTAGGTCCACTTTGGCCTCCAGAGCTTTGCGACACAGCGTGGGCCAGTCAGCATCAGGATGCTTGGCTCTGACGGGGGCCATTCTCTCCAACAGCGTCTTACAGCACTGCTGAACAGCCTAAATAAACAACAAGTGACACAAAGTGTAATATGAAAATGTGTCAACAAGTAAAAATGATTATGTTGTCGTTACATACAACAAACAAACAACTACACGACAAGTGTAAAGTGACGTTATTTTATTCACAAGAGACAAAACAAACTACTGGATATTTCGGCGAATGCGCCTTTATCAACATAGACAAACAAGAAAACAGAAAACAGCAAAAATAGCAAAAAGCAGGCAACAAAAGGAGCACAAAAACAACCAAGATCTAAATTAAAAAACCTATACGTCCCCTGTACATATTTGTAATTTGTTAGTCTATTTTTTTTTTTAAATGGAAGTTGTTTTTTTTACCCCCCTTACATAAGAATAAAGGAAGCCTACATGAATAGCACACACATTCTTGTGGTCTGTGAAGGGACAAAACTGCTAAATCAATAACCACAGTACAATTTGGTTGATCTGTCGTCGCATGAGCTGTAATATATTTTCAAAAGAAATATGCACTTCTTTACAGAACGCTGCGATTGATCAACCATTAGTGGTGCAACAAACAAACACAACTTTGTCTTTACCAAATCTGTAACTACAGTGGAACCTCCCTTATAAGACCTCCCAATATATGACTCCCTCCCACATAAGACCTACTTCTCTGAGACATTGCCCTTCTTTGTATTAAAATTACCTCCCTTATAAGACCCCTCCCTTATAAGACCTCATTTTGGATGATTTTTGAAGGTTCTATAAGGGAGGCTCCACTGTATTCATAAAATTTTCATCTGTGGATCACATACCTGACTATTGCAGCGATCCTACTGTCTAAAAAGTCTTTCAATGCCAGATCTGTCCATATCAAGGGTGAGGTAAAACAATTCTATAGGTAAGGCACTTTGGAAAATTGTCAACTTGGACATATTTTTATGTTACGCAGAGTAACATCTTCTTCTGTTGCAAAGTTTCACTCCTCCTTTTTTGTACATAATTAAATCTTCTAGCGCCATGTTTTTCTTGACGTTCTTGGTTGTCCGTTGCATCTCAACCGACAAGAGGGCAGTAACTTTTTTTTTCTCGAGTGCGCATGCATTGTTTTAATGGCAGAAACAGTGACAAAACCTCTACAAACAGCAAACACATGGTAGAGTGCTTGGCAGTGAATGTCTTTGCATTTGGTGGGAGTGTAGAGTGATGTCTTGGGTGAATATATTTGCCCACGGTGCTAGAAGAGTTGATCTTTTCGCCGCCAGCCATTTTTCAGCCAAAAAATACCATTAAACTTAACTGGGCAGAGAAAATAAAATATCTGCAATATTGCGAATTTATCTGTGACATATATAACATTAGGCCTATCCTTACCTCCCAAAATTAAAAAAAATAGGGTCTTTGGATAACAGGTCCTGATTTGATGCCTTTTAGTCACATGGGTGCTAAATCATTGTGGTGCTAAAATGCGACATTGGCGGTGAAAGGGCAAAAATTAAAGAAAGTGAAGAAAACTGTGTAAACCAGAGAAATGGGCAACCACTGACAAAGATGCACTGCTCGCTGGTGGTGCTGCCCCCGGTCAGCATGGCGTTGTTGGCGATCAGGGACTGGTTGGGTCGTACCTTCACCAGATCCACAGGGATCTTCAGGGCATGGGCTGCCGCCTGGGCCACCTGATACCAGAGAAAAAAGGCACACGTCAGCATAGTGATCAGGGACTGGTTGGGTCGTACCTTCACCAGATCCACAGGGATCTTCAGTGCATGGGCTGTCGCCTGGGCCACCTGATACCAGAGAAAAAAGGCACACGTCAGCATGGTGATCAGGGACTGGTTGGACAGCACCTTCACCCAATCCACAGGGATCTTCAGTGCATGGGCTGTCGCCTGGGCCACCTGATACCAGAGAAAAAAGGCACACGTCAGCATGGTGATCAGGGACTGGTTGGACAGCACCTTCACCCAATCCACAGGGATCTTCAGTGCATGGGCTGTCGCCTGGGCCACCTGATACCAGAGAAAAAAGGCACACGTCAGCATGGTGATCAGGGACTGGTTGGACAGCACCTTCACCCAATCCACAGGGATCTTCAGTGCATGGGCTGTCGCCTGGGCCACCTGATACCAGAGAAAAAAGGCACACATCAGCATAGTGATCAGGGGCTGGTTGGTCGTACCTTCACCAGATCCACAGGGATCTTCAGTGCATGGGCTGTCACCTGGGCCACCTGATACCAGAGAAGGAAACCCTCAACTATTTCCTGACAGTTTAATTATTTCATTCTATCAAGGCGTCCTCGGGACGGACAAACAAAAAGAAAAGAACAAGAAAGTCATACAAAAACAAATAGATCAATGAGCAATTGCAAAACCCCTTCACCACAGAGTGAAACCGGTGTGTGTGTGTGTCTGTGTGTGCGTGTGTCTGTGTGTGTGTGTGTGTGTGTGTGTGTGAGAGAGAGAGAGAGAGAGAGAGAGAGAGAGAGAGAGAGAGAGAGAGAGAGAGAGAGAGAGAGAGAGAGAGAGAGAGAGAGAGAGAGAGAGAGAGAGAATAATTATATTCACATATGCTGAAATATGTTAATATTATTATCAACTAGTACACATAATGTTGTAAAAGGCCCAATCGTCCATTGCTTCGCTGGAAAAGAAACTTATCATAATTTCATGACAGCTGATCAGCTGATGCTATTCTAAGCATCAATTTAATCTTGATAATAAACATGATGATACAAGATTCGCTGAATTTATTTCGTTGGTACATAAATATCAGACTGCAATGCACAACCGAGCCAGCGGACTGTTTAGAACATTGCACCCTCACATAAGCATTCCACAAGAGGTCAGAGAAAATCTTTCTTTTGCATTGACTTGTTTGCTTTACATTTCTGCTGTGGCCTTAACCCTTTCACCGCCAATGTCACATTTATGCACCACAATGGTTTAACACCCATGTCACTAAAAGGCATAAAAGCAGGGCCTGTTATCTGAAGACCCTATTTTCTTAATTTTGTGAGTTAAGGATAGGCCGAATGTTATGCATGTCACAGAGGAATTTCCAATGTGGCAGATAATTTTTTTTTCTCCTTCCAGTTATGGTTAATGGTATGTTTTTGCTGAAAAATGGCTGGCGGCGAAAGGGCTGTTGTTTTGTTGTTTTCGCTCCCCAGCTTAACACTCTGGGGGCACACCCAGTGCCATGTGAACATTTCGCATGGCCTTGGGTGGGAAGATTACGTGTATGGCTGCTTTTAAAGGGCCCCGCCACATGGGCGGCCATACTCTGACTTCAGGGGATGCGGCGAAAGGGTTAAACGGCTTCAAGAGCAACAAAAGCCACACGATTAATACTCAACAGCAAATGAAACAAATTCTTCAAAGCAGATTCAGTCACCTTGGTGTACAGCCCCTGGCCCATCTCTACCCCAGCCTGTGAGACGACCACGCTGCCGTCTGCAGCGAAGATGGACACCTGGGCCGGGAAGCCGGAGCCCTCCCAGAACAACCCGTGCTTGACGCCGCTCATCGTCAGGCCTCGCTTCTTCCACTGGTTCAACTGTAAATCATGTAAAAATTTAATAAACAAAACAGAAGATGGTGTAGAGTGGCACAGTGGTAGCGTGTTCGCTTCGTGCCAAGTAAACCCGAGTTCAAACCTGGGTATAGGGGATTTTTCCTCTCACTTTGCACTAGACCTTATGGTCTGAACGTGGAGTCTTTCGGATGAGACAATAAACCGAGGTCCAGTGTGCCCATGCACTTAGCATACGCTAAACCCAGTGGCAATGAAAACGTTGTCATTTGGTCAAAATTTACCCCCCCCCACCTCATCAGTCACACAAAAATCGCATGCAAAACAAAATTGGGTGGTGCGCCTCTGGCTGCGATGCGCTCTCCAGGTGGGAGCAACCCAAATTTCACAGACGCCTCTGTGACTATAAAGTACCTAATACCTAATACTAATAACACACGCACACAAATAATTAACTATGAAGTAAACAAGGGACTGTTGCCCCAAATGGCTACATTCCCTCCATCCCTTTTCTCCATCCACAGTTGTAGCCCCCTATCTATTTCCTTCTTCCTATAAATATGACCTCTGCAATACTAGAGGTTCCCTATCACACAACCCTTCAGATCTACCAAATTAAGAGCATCAGATTAATGGATAACAGACCCTCGGTAAATGGCTTACAGTGACATAAGCGTGATAAGGTAACGGCGGGAAAATGCAACATTGGCAGTGAAAGGATTCCCACCTGGTTGAAACTGTGGACTTGCTCCATGCGAGACTGGACATCGGCCAGTGTTTTCAGACGTGACCACACCTCCTGCATGGTGCAATAGGTCAGCACGTGACCCCCTAGGTCAGTCTGCAACATGAATAAACTCTCATTTGTCCACTTAATAACAGTAAGCACACCACTCACTTCAAGCCACTTGACTAATCAAAGAGCAAGCAAACAAAACAAAACAAAGAAAACAAAAATCCCAAAGCAAACAAACAAAACAGGCAAACTTCTTCTTCTCGTACGTCAAAACAGGCACACAAACAATAAGATTCTAAAAAGAAGCCATCAATGCGAAAGCAATGACATAATGCAAACCTCTTGAAAGGAAGACAATCCAGACTATCGTAAAGCTAGGAAGTTTAAATTCTTTCTCTTTCTCTATGTCTGTATTTCTCTGTCTCCATCTCTCAAACTCTAACCATCCACAACATACATAGTCACAATATCCACGCATTCACACTGACCATCACCACCTCACACACACACACACACACACATATAAACACATGAAGCCCAATCCACACACATTCAGGGATCCGCTTTCCTTCACTGTCTAAGTTAAGTTCAATGCAAGCCCCCACATATTCACCCACCCAGCCACCCAATCCTTTACGCTTTACACCCCTACCTGATGTTTCTCAAACAGGTTGATTTCCTTCACCATGATGGGGTGCTTGTGCAAGGCCTTGGCCACATGTTCCAGAATCGTTTCGATGATCAGCAACGCAGGCACAGGACCTAGCAGAAACATTGAGATAATACGAGGAAGTGAGGGTGCTTGGACACTTCTCTGTGTGTGTGTGTGTGTGTGTGTGTGTGTGTGTGTGTGTGTGTGTGTGTGTGTGTGTGTGTGCAAAGGGGGTGAGGGGATAGAGGGAGAGGAGATCGATATTGGCATGTGTGTGTGTGTGTGTGTGTGTGTGTGTGTGTGTGTGTGCAAAGGGGGTGAGGGGGTAGAGGGAGAGGAGATCGATATTGGCGTGCGCGTGTGTGTGTGTGTGTGTGTGTGTGTGTGTGCAAAGGGGGTGAGGGGGTAGAGGGAGAGGAGATCGATATTGGTGTGCGTGTGTGTGTGTGTGTGTGTGCAAAGGGGGTGAGGGGGTAGATGGAGAGGAGATCGATATTGGCGTGCGCATGTGTGTGTGTGTGTGTGCAAAGGGGGTGAGGGGGTAGATGGAGAGGAGATCGATATTAGCGTGCGCATGTGTGTGTGTGTGTGTGTGTGTGTGCAAAGGGGGTGAGGGGGTAGAGGGAGAGGAGATCAATATCGGCGTGCATGTGTGTGTGCGTGTGCGTGTGTGCGCACGTGCATGCGTGTGATTGTATATGTGTGTGTGATTGTGTACGTGCGTGTGTGTGTGTATGCGTGCTAAATGTGCATGCATGTGATTGCGTATGTGTGTGTGCATATTTGACAGAGAGAATGCATGTGAGTGTGTGTGTGTATTTGTGGATGACTAATACCAGATACAGTACGTATGTGCATGCTTATGCATGTGTGTGTGTGTACATGCGTGTGTGCGTGCAGTTGTGTGCGCGTGCACATCTGTACTCATATGTGTGCATCTGAGCACATACTTATGAAATAAAGGTGACAAAGAGATACAGAGTAAGACATCAGAAAAAGGGGAGGCGTGAGAGAGAGAGAGAGAGAGAGAGAGAGAGAGAGAGAGAGAGAGAGAGAGAGAGAGAGAGAGAGAGAGAGAGAGAGAGAGAGAGAGAGAGAGAGAGAGAGAGGCAAGGACAGACACACAGAAATGACAGAAATGCAAAATGGATAGGCAACAGATCTAGAATGCTGACCTGGACTTCTGCAGGCAAGGTTGGTGGGTTTGTGGGTCTTCACATTAAAAGGCCTGATTTTCCAATTAGGGACATAATACCCTGCACATGAAAAAAAATGCCTTCAATACAAACCATTGAATAAAAACAAATCTTGTCACATACATTAAAAAACACATCCCTTATCTCTTCACCTCCCTTCCAATTAATTTTAAGGCCGTGTACACACATAAGCAGATATTCCATGTGGAAACCCGTGCGCTATCCATAAATAAGTGAAACAAAGAAGGGAAAAGATTTGCGCACGTGTCTGAATTTCCCCTTTTTGCATAAACTTTTATCCTTCTTTCTTCCGTACGGAACTTACGCATCCAATGTGAACCCGGCCTAACTGTGCCTATCCCACTCATTGAGTTTGCTCCCTGTCCCATCCCTCTCCCACACTCCATTCCATAAAACTAACAATACCCATACTATTCATTTCATTGCTTCCTACCTCCCCCCCCCACCCACCCCTTTCTTCATAAATCTGAACTAATGCTGGTTATATACATCTCAATTGCGCCAATTCGAAAATAACTCAGTTGCGCACATCCGGGATTGGCACGTCAACTGCGCCGACGCATTCTTTTGGCAAAACAGTTTCAGAAGTCAGTATATCTTACAAAACACCAAAGTTATGGGATTGCATCTTGCGGCGCCCCCAAACCTCTGGGAAACACGTGTTTCTGCACTTTATCTTTCATGCATTGTCTCAAGTGCTACATTAACGCTTTCACCGACAATGCCGCATTTATGCACCACAATGGTTTAATACCCATATCACTAAAAGGCATCAATTCAGGGCCTGTTATCCAAAGACCCTATTTTCTTAATTTTGGGAGGTAGGGATAGGCCTAATGTTATATATGTCACAGAGGAAATCGCAATATTGCAGATATTTTATTTTCTCTACTCAGTTAGGTTTAATGGTATTTTTTGGCTGAAAAATGGCTGGTGGTGAAAGGGTTAATACAATATTATATTTATAATCGTTGCAACTGATGATGGAAAAGTGGCTCAATGGACAACAGCGCAATTGAGTGTAAGGGGAATTAAAATCGATGCAATTGAGATGTTAACCGAGATGCTTTTGTGAATGCCTACCCTATTCATTCCATTGCTCCCCACCTTAGCATAAGGCTATGTCAGACCAATTGACATAGGCTAGAACACCAAGGTTACATCAAAATGTTGTTACGCTATGCATAGTTATGCTAGGGGATTGTCTTTAGCCATGACAAGCTCCTAGCATAACATCATCAGTCTCCAAAAGCCCCTGAAGATCGAGTGTGGCTGCCCACGTAGCGGGGTAATAAAAAAAAACCGGTCACACACGTAATGTTCTCATCCCTAGCTGATACATTTCAGGGCTCCCAATTGTCCCGCAAAACAAGGGGTCTCAGGGACTCCTTCACGTACAGCATAGAGGGTCCTAGAGGTGGGATAGAGGGTCCCAGTGGCACTGCGAATGCTAAAAATAATTTTTCTAGTGCATCCCTGGGACCCCCTGCACATTCTTTTAGAGAGTCCTTTAGAATTTTAGTACTTCATAGACCCCCTAATGGGGGTCCTTGGGAGCCTGGCATTTGTACCATAGTGTTCAAGTGCTTCAGCCGTTGGGATGGTCCCTGGAGTCTTTTCAGCCAGAGGATGTCAACGACAACAAATTCCATTGCTCCCCACCTCTCCTCAGATCGCTCTTCCTTCCCATTAGGAGTGTCCCTGGGGTGACCTCTTACCGTGGTCCAAGTGCACCAGCACCTCGTTGAGCATGGCATTGCAGGAGTAGGCAAAGCCTCCGTCACAGTACACATCCACCACCACCACCTGGAGCCTGCCCTCACCCGTGTAGCCCACCTGTGTGTGCCAGGTAAGCGAGGCATCGTTGCACAGGTGAGCGAAAGGAGCGACAATCCATCAAAGTTTTAACGCTTTGGTTGTTTTAAACTATGACAATGCCTCTGATTAGAAAGTGGGGAGAGCGCTGTCAAAGTATGCATATTATATACCAAGTGTGCGTGCATACACTCACTCACTCACTCACACACACACATGCGCGTGCCCAGACACACACACACACATTATCTTGTTATATATGTATATATGTATTTGAGCATGTAGATGTTTGCTTGAGAGAGAGAGAGAGAAAGAGAGAGGGAGAGAGAGAGAGAGAGAGAGAGAGAGAGAGAGAGAGAGAGAGAGAGAGAGAGAGAGAGAGAGAGAGAGAGAGAGAGAGAGAGAGAGAGAGAGGGAGAGGGGGAGAGAGAGAGTGTGTGTGTATACGAGTACTCGGGTGTGTGCGTGCATGAACTAATTAATGCTTTTTTGCTTGTTTTGTTTGGTGTGTTTTTTTGTGTGTGGGGTTGTTGTTTTTTTCATGTTTATTTCCTTCTTTAATTGTTGTGTTATAGATGGCGTGATGCAAAAAAGCAAATCATTATTGCTTATATTATTCAATGTTCCATCTGAAAATAAAATGTTTGACTTTGACTTTGACACACACAACACATAAAGCATGCCACACACTACAAAACCCCATACATACAATCCATTCACATTTCACAGCAACACACAAACACATCAACTCTTCTAGCGCCATGTATCGTTTTATGTACTCGGTTTTCCATTACATCTCAACCGACAAAAGGGAAGTAACTAGTTTTTTTGAGAACGCATGCATTGCTTCAACGGCAGAAACAGTGACAAAAATCTCTAAAAAAACAAGCATGAAATCGCAATAGTTTGTGGCACGCGGTCTATTTTTACCACTCCAATCATGAGTCACCTCCCCTGGCTTTTCAATAATTTTAATCTGTAAACCAGAATGTTATCTCTGCACCATTTCGTAACTTTTTATATCTTTTGGAAAACATTTAAAACTATGTATCCTACTTATACTCATCGAAAGAAGCACCGCATACTCGTCGTGTCTGTTGTAGTGTCTGTATTACATATGTTTATTATTTTGTACGCTTTTAAAATACATCATTTTAAAGAGCGGCCAGAAGTGTAGCCTCGATTTGAAGTGCGACAATTTTGTCAAAATGTGCGACAATTTTGGAACGACAGACCGACCGACAGACCGACCGACCGACCGACAAAGTGAGTTATAGGTTTGTGGCTTGAGCCACAAACAAAAAGACAAACACATGGCAGGATGCTTAGCAGTGAATGTCTTTGCATTTGGTGGGAGTGTAGAGTGATGTCTTGGGCGAATATATTCTAGAAGAGTAAAACAAATGTCACTACTACGGGTAGTTACCTTGTACTTGGCTAGTATTGGGAAGCGTTTGCCGGCAAAGGCTATGTTGTCTGACAGAGGCAAGCTCATCCTCACAGGTCTGAATTTGAAGGAGAAAAAATACACACAAAATAATGAACAACTAGTAAGTGTACAACATTATAACATATCTGGGAAGAAAGCACTAACAATGATTCTTAAAAATACACACAAAATAATGAACAAACAACTAGTAAGTGTACAACATTATAACATATCTGGGCACTAACAATGATTCTTAAAAATGTACACAAAATAATGAACAACTAGTAAGTGTACAACATTATAACATATCTGGGAAGAAAGCACTAACAATGATTCTTAAAAATACACACAAAATAATGAACAAACAACTAGTAAGTGTACAACATTATAACATATCTGGGAAGAAAGCACTAACGATTCTTAAAAATGTACACAAAATAATGAACAACTAGTAAGTGTACAACATTATAACATATCTGGGAAGAAAGCACTAACAATGATTCTTAAAAATACACACAAAATAATGAACAAACAACTAGTAAGTGTACAACATTATAACATATCTGGGTAGAAAGCACTAACAATGACACACAAAATAATGAACAAACAACTAGTAAGTGTACAACATTATAACATGTCTGGGTAGAAAGCACTAACACTGATTCTTAAAAATGTACACAAAATAATAACAGATTTGCAGAAAAATGGAAGAAGGAAAAAAAGGCATAAAGGAACAAATTAATTTAATGCGTTCATATATTTCATTCCCAACTTGCTGATTTTGTAACTGACAGAGACCACCAAACCCAGTGCTAAGCTGACTGCTGCAAATTTGGCTTTAACCAGAGTAAATTATGATTTGTGTGAGTCTGGAGATAGTAAATCACATATGTGCTTGGTATATAGCCACAACAGGGAACTTTGTAAATAACTATCCAAGTAGGAATAATCAATGGATAAAAAGAAAAAAAAGAAAGAACATTATGTGATACTACTGAAGACACACACACACACACATGCGCGTGCACACACACACACACACACAGATAAACACACACAAGCACACACACACACACTTCGCTCACTTCACACACACACACACATGCGCACGCACACACACACACACACACACACATACGCACAAGCACACACACACACACACACACACACACACACACCCACACAAGCACACACACACTTTGCACACACACACACACACGCACTTCGCTCACACACAAACACACACAGACACAGCACTTTACAAGAACAAAGAGAGGGATTCACCGTACTACTACGCAACACCACAGACAATCAGTTCACCTGCCGGTACAGGTAGCAGCTAAAGCAGCAGCCGCAGCAGGAAACACTGAAGTCACCTGTTTACCTCCAAACCCTCCACCCAACCGTGGCACGTACACGTTCACACTGTCACGATGAAAGAGGAACAACAATCACAACAAATCATCGTCTGGTTTTTTTGGTAGGCCTAATACAGAGACACATGCAACACATTTTTCTTTTGAGACTTGCAAGTCTTAACTCATTCAAGTCATTTCACCCATATATGGCCGGCATTAATATAAAGCTGTCACCGTCCATAAGGGTCTCTGACCGATTGGACGCTAATCTCATCACCTTCTCATAAAGCTGTCAGTTTGATGAATTTGTTTCAAGGGAAGTAAATATGTGTGCACACCACACTTTGGTCACTTCTAAACTCGCTTCGCTCCCTTAGACCACACGATTGCCTCTTATTATGCGTTTGTAGTGGTTTGAAGTGGGGAAACTAATTGCTGTAGAATTTTTCTATATAAAGTCTATATATAAAAAAAGTGTGATCTACCACTTCCCTATGTCTAAACCTGAAGTAAAAACCTGTAATCTTTCATTTCTCCTTTTGTTGATGTCTGTTTTGTTTATGTGTATGGCCGGAGTGATTTGTGAGTTTATTTAATAATTCAAAATCATTGCGATGGGAATGAGTTAAATGAAATGACAGGCACGTCCTTAATTCCACGGTCAGAAAGAAAGCGAAAAAATACAATTACTTGTTTTCCGTAACCCACATTCTCCAGGCTACGGCTACGGGTCTCAATTGCGGGAAGCAAATTATGTGCGCAAGTGTCTTGAAAAACTACTAACATTGACTCTAACACGTTCCTAACCCTATCCCTAACCATATTCCTTACTTTAGCAATGAGGAAAAAGTATCGCCTTATAGTCTGAAAAACACAGTAATAAACAAATAAAAGAAGAATATCATACTAGTTGACAGGTTGTCCCAGAAATCCAGCCACAGCTGCTTGCACGCCATCTGAGTACTGAGTGGAGCAGTAGAGATCTACCCCTTCCTCTGAAGGCACACACAGTGAAATCTGGACAGTATTCAGAGCACAATGGTGACATGATAAGTACAAAGCTGCATGGCATCTGAGTACTGAGTGGAGCAGTAGAGATCTACCCCTTCCTCTGAAGGCACGCACAGTGAAATCTGTACAGTATTCAGAGCACAATGGCGATAAGTACAAAACTGCATGGCATCTGAGTACAGAGTGGAGCAGTAGATATCTATCCCTTCCTCTGAAGGCACGCACAGTGAAATATGTACAGTATTCAGAGCATGCACAATGGCGATAAGTACAAAACTGCACGGCATCTGAGTACTGAATGGAGCAGTAGAGATCTACCCCTTCCTCTGAAGGCACGCACAGTGAAATCTGTACAGTATTCAGAGCATGCACAATGGCGATAAGTACAAAACTGCACGGCATCTGAGTACTGAAAAAAGCAGCAGAGATCTACCAATGTCCTCAGATGAGGGGCACGCACGTGTGAAATCTGTACAGTATTCAGAGCATTCACAATGGTGATAAGTACAAAGCTGCATGTTTTTAAACGAAGTCGAGTGTGTGTGTGTGTGTGTGTGTGTTGTGTGTGTGTGTGTGTGTGTGTGTGTGTGTGTGTGTGTGTGTGTGTGTGTGTGTGTGTGTGTGTGTTGTGTTGTATTGTGGTGTGTGTGTGTGTGTGTTGTGTTGTGTTGTGTTGTGTTGTGTGTGTGTGTGTGTGTGTATGTATGTGCGTATGCACGCGTAAAGACAGTCAATGACAATAAAAGGATAGACAGAGACAAAAAGAAGCAATGAAACGACAGAGAAAAACAGATCAGGGACAAAAAGCAATCAACATTTCAGAAATACTAATTCAAAACTTTGGAAAATTGAAAACCTTATAATTCAGAAAAATGCTGGCTGTGACATTCTGACATCTTGACACCACATGCTTTAACACACACACACATTCAGGATGTTCAATAAACAACAAAGAATTGTCATCAGAGGTCTGTAGGCAATAAGTAGCTCTGAATCTGGACAACACTAAAGACTAGCATGCCACAAACTACAACTGGATAGCTAGAGAATGGTGGCAAAGCTTACCTGATTCTCCAAGTAAAAGTGGTACTGGGTTCCCATGCTGACCTCTCCTTCCACAACATTCTCTGCCTTTCTGAGAGCATCTGTTTAGCCAAAGAAAACAGTTCACATATGCTCAAGTTTACAAACTAACACACAGACAGAGAAAGAGAAAAAGAGAGGGAAGGGGGGATGGAGAGAGAGGGGAGAGAGAGAGAGAGAGAGAGAGAGAGAGAGAGAGAGAGAGAGAGAGAGAGAGAGAGAGAGAGAGAGAGAGAGAGAGAACGAGACAGAGAGAGAAACAAAACGAAAAATAAATGTAAAAAAAATTCTTATTCTAATAACAAAGTGGTAAATTTTGCTGTAATTGACAAACTCTTATGTCAGAGCTAATGGAGTTTAGTTGCCACTGTGAACACCACTCCATGCTCTAGCCAGAGATGAAGGTTTTGTATGTAAGCAGGGCCAAGATGTACACCTTTAGTCCTCATTACAAAGTGGGTACAGGGCTGGGGGGTCAGGGGGCAACGCCCCCCTGAAGCTGAAGAAAAAGCAAAATCATACTCAATTTGAAGCTTATTTCCAGGCTTGTAAAGTGAGAATTCAACACTTTTTTCCCCTTGAACTTTGAATCAATTTTAATTTGGGGGTCAAAATTTTGAAAAACAGGGCTGCCTCGTATCTGAGGCAAGGTTGCATCCATGTGCTATTATATGTTGAGATGGAGAATGCAACGAGCAGTGTACCATCAGGGTCTCCAACAATGGTGGTTTTAAGGTCCGTGGGGTGGAAGCTATTGGCGGCGATGCCTTGCTGGATGCTGAGGATGGGCGGCTGTAGGTCTGTGTACTTCACCACCACTCTCTGGGCTGCCTCCTCTGCCACCCGCTCACTCTCTGTGACACATCATAGTGATAAGAATGATTTTTTAACCCTTTCACCGCCAGTCATATTTAAGCCAAAAATCTTCATTAACAAAATCCATCTGCAGTACTGAGGATTCTTCTGTGACATATATAAAATAAGGTCTATCCTTACTTCCCAAAACTAAGACAATAGGGTTTTTGGATAATAGACCCCAATTTGATGCCTTTTAGTGACATAGGTGTTAAATCACTGTCGTGCTAAAATGCGACTTTGGCGGTGAAAGGGTTAAATCAAGGCAAAAAGCATTACAAAAATGAAAACATGTTTTATATTTGTTCCTCACATCCTCACCAAAAATGTCTTAAAGATATTATATTATAAACTAGAACATAAAAACACGTTATCGAGGGTTGCACAATACACTGTTTATTTCAAAAGAAACATAGACGGCAATGTTGGTAGGTAAGCTTTGTTTATAAGTTCATCATCATGAACCATAGCAATTGTATTCTTCTCATCATTTATCAAATACAGAAACGCTAAATGCAAACCATTCAGAAATACTGCATGTACCCTGAGCTGATTGTCATTTTCTAAAAGATATTTTTCTTACATCCCCCTCCACAGCTAGTTGTGGAGGAGCTGTGGATTGCATAACAAAAAAAACCCAACCAAACAAACAACAAAACACACACAGTTGAGAGTTGCTTAAACATAAAAAAAATCAGCAATAACTTAACCAAACTCACATACAACCCTTAAAAAACCCACCAAAAAACCCCCAGACAAAACATTCAACAAAAACAACCACCCAAACAGAAAAGAAAGCCTTACCAGCTATAATTACTCCAATTGGCTGGCCTGCATACTCCACGTTTCCAGAGGACAGTATCTGTGAACAAATATCTTGCCACTATCATTGCCGTTTTAAGGAGAGATTAACTAAAAATAATTATTATGCTTTGCTCTTTCAATCATAATCTAACTCTGCATAGCAACTTAAAATCTGTCTGTAACATTTAAACAATTAAAAACGCACGCACAGATTGAAAGATAAACAGGTTGGCAAACAAATCAACCACAGCCTTCTTTGCATAGGTAACAAGACAATGTTCTCCCGACATGAAATGTAATGCAATCTCACAATGAGAATACTAACAGATGTATAAAGGTAGTAAAATAACAATATAAAAAAAAACCTACATGTAATGCTCTTTTAAGGCATAAATGTTTTTGGAAGGTATATTTTTCTCTCCCTTATAGACAATGTTTCTGTGCAGATTTTAAAAAAAGAAGCAAAAGTCCCCAAGCGATGGATTGAAATGATGCTAGGAATTCACTTATGCATACATGCAAATTTAAGGATTGACATATCGTCGGTGAAATTCAAAAACCTTGTATCTCAATCTTGGCAGTTTTGAGAAAAATGAAAAAACCTGTTTTAAAAATTAACCGCGTTGACCACAAATGATTTAACTATGATGAATATGTTGTTCAAGAAATTGCGAGTTTACTCCTGCATTTCGTGAAAATTCTTTTTGTTTTTTTGTTAGACTTGAAAAGAATGAAGATACGAGTTTTTGTCCTTAACTAGATCTGAATTCGGGACTTATGAGTTTTTCTTCTATTTTCACAACCTCATTTACCCCAGATAGAAAGTTGTTAGAGATACGAGCTTTTGGTGGAAGGTGGCAGGAAATATTAGAAAGCTGACTATGTATCTAACTAAAAAATTAAAAAAATCGAGATACAAGGTTTTTGAATTTCACTGACGATATTCAGAAGTTGAAAACAAATCAGAAACTAAATAAAATGTAGAAAACGTAATAGTCAATCTGACACTTGCCTCCTCAGGCTGGGCGTCAAAGACAGACCATGGATAGTGGATGTTCTGGCCATGGGTGGGGATGTCTTGCGCCGAGATGTATTGCACAACTCCAGGAAGCGTCTGCCATTGCACAACAATAGCGCCAAGTTATCACATGTGCTGCTAAATCGTCATGCATCATACATGTACAGGGCTCCGAATCGTCCTGCAAAACAAGGGGTCCCAGGGACTCCTTCACTTACGGTAAAGAGGGTCCTAGAGGAGGGATAGAGGGTCCTAATGACATTGTGAATGCTAAAAGGAATTTTTTTAGTGCATCCCTGGGACCCCCTGCACATTCTTTTAGAGGGTCCCTTAGAATTCTAGTACTTCATAGATCCCCAAATGGGGGTCCCTGGGAGCCCTGCATGTATCATAAATTTGCATAACAGGGAAGGCTTGATATCGTATGGCCAGAGAATCAACACAACTCCGGGAAGCTTCTGCCATTGCACAACAGCAGCACTAAATTATCACCTGTGCTGCATCCTAAATCAATTATAAATGTGCATACTCAGGGTGTGCTTGATATCATATGGCCGGATGAGCATCACCACAATGCTTTTTAATCAAGCATGTGTCACAAGGTAAAAACATTTTGTCAAGGGCTCAACACACAAAACGAGTCTGTAATTCACTCTATTGACTACTCCTTATTTTTCAAATTATAGCTCTGATCCTCTATTTGCGGCTGAGGTCATTTTCAATGAAACTGCTGACGGTGTGAAGTTCACTTTATATTCATAGTTGAAATGTTAACACTACACGTAAGCAATTGTTTTTCTTCAAAACCTATCTCACTGTCAAAAAGATGCCTGAAAAGGGGAACAAAATTGTACATACAATATGGAAAGTGAAACAGCACACACAATTTGAACTTTAATCTTATTAACTCTGGAAGTCCAATATGAATTTTTAAAAAAAACCAGTGTATTAGCCATCATTAGAAAGAAGTGCCGCTCGTAGTCTGATGTTTTCACTCTGTATCGAAATAATCTCAGAATGGTCAAGTTTGACACTCCGAATGTCACCCAAATCTTTTGACACTTAATCACCCAGAATAAAGGGTCACATATGGCCGGATGAGCATCACCACAATGTTTTTTAATCAAGCATGTGTCACAAGGTAAAAACATTTTGTCAAGGGCTCAACACACAAACTGAGTCTGTAAATTCACTCTGTTGACTACTCCTTATTTTTTAAATTATAAATCTGATCCTCCATATGCTACTGAGATCATTTTCAATTAAACTGCTGACGGTGTGCAGCTAACTTTATATTCATAGTTAAAATGTTAACACTACACGTAAGCAATTTGTTTTCATTTTCAAAATCTATCTCGCCTGTCAAAAGATGCCTGAAAAGGGGAACAAAATTGCACATACAATGTGGAAAGTGAAACAGCACACACAATTTTAACTTTAGTCTTATTAAAAGAGTCAAAGTCAAATTCCAATATGAATTTAAAAAACAAACAACCCAGTGCATTAGAAATACTTTAATGGTCTAACTTAGTAACTGAACCTAATAACATGGTATGCATGAAATGATTCAGTACCCAGGTTCTATACATGTTCAAAACAGTTACATTTTACCGGTGAGGTATTTCATAAAACTTCTAACATTTGACACCTTCATTGAAACGAGCAATACCTTTGATCTACAGAATATAGCAATGATCATAATCATACAACAAGATTTTAACACTACAAGTCTATCAATTTTTATTATTTTTACCAGAGCAGGAACAGGATCAACAGACTCGATCCGAGCACAAGCCACTGTTGACAAAACAAAGGCTGCGTGCAGCTCATGCTGATACGTTGGCATGTCGTTCACAAATACAGCCTCTCCGCTTGCCTGCAACAAATAATGTCAAAATGGTTTGCTGGAGTGGTGCCTGCATACAAGCCAAAGAAAGAAAGAAATGGAGGGTGTGTGTGTGTGTGTGTGTGTGTGCATCAGATCTGTTTACCCCCTACACAAGTCTTGAGTAGTCTGGATAGCTGAAATGAGTGTAGTTTTATTCATGAAACCATCAAATAATGTTCACTGAAAATGAGTAGTAATCAAGAATTAAAGAGCATTATTTTCAGTTTTGAAGAGTAGTAGAGGTCCAAATTGAGTAGAATACTACTCGAAAAGAATAAATAGGTCTGGTACATAGATGTGGAAAAAAAAATTATCAAATAAAAAGAAAATCATTAAAAGAGGTCAAACAAAAGGGCGAGACGAATAGACGAGTTTCGGAAAAAAACTAGGGGAGAGCACTTCATGACAACTAGAGTTGTTTACCTCCATTACTCGGTCAAATACTACAGCAACAATGCAACAATGACGTCGAAGCTTGAAACCGCAGGATGCGAGTCAGCGACTTGCAAATATTTGTTAAAAGAAAAATTAGGGGTGGCCAGTGGCCACAAACTGAGAGAACTTGCAAAATGTGACGTAAAAATACAAATGACATACATTTTTAGAATGACGCATGGTGTTGTAAGTGCTGTATGTCTGCTGAAACATACGAGTTGATAGGCTACGAGAGCTGATGGTAGAGTGACTTCCCCTGTTTGACCAATTGAATTAGGCAAGATCACTCCCACACACCATGAAATTACTCCTCTTAATTATTTCCGAACAATTCCTATTATGAACTAGGAGACAAAAAGGGAATCACATCTTGACATTCACTACAGCCCAAGTCAATTACACACACATGCATAGCATTGAAAAACATAGAGGATGTAGGGAGGGGATCAGATAGGGGAGGCTGGTTAGTACCATATCTTACGGACAAGGCGCATCTGATTATAAGGCGCACCCCCCAAATTTTACACAAAATTCAGATTTTGTTACTACAGTTTCTTACTATATTATCAGTCACATTATAAGGCGCAGGGGTCTCAGTCTGGGGAAAAAAAGTGCCGCCTTATAGTCCGAAAAATATGGTAGGCATGAACATGGACACTACACATTGAAGGGACATCCAACTCAGTCATGGTCACAACGCTTTCTCTCTTGCAAACTCCCGTTTGTGGCCAGTCGCTCGCAGAGTGTCCGACCTGACTTCCGGTAGCATGTAAACAAACGGCTTCGAGTAGGGCTAGGCCTCATCTGGATATTTTCTTCTTCGAAGATATCGACTCGATCGTAGGGGTAAGTATTTTTAACTGATATCAAATATGAATTTAGATCAATAATTTTTTTCTTCAATTTATTTTTATTCTCAGTATGCGATATTTGAGCCGTAATCGAAATCAATAAACTTACAAAGTGAATGTCACTCTTCTTCTTCGCTGTGCGTGGCCACGATCAACTCGGATTATTTTGCCACTCAACTCGCTGTTAGAGTCAAAGTGATATCTGGTAATGACCAGACTACGGTCTAAAATTAGTAAAAATCGACTAAAAAAATGTGCAATGTAATAGTTCATCAGAAGTTGATCTTGTATTTCAACAGGAGGATGCATACGTTTGCAGCTTCTTTCATGGTTCAGCACCACCACCATACATGCCTTCAAGTTCACAATCAGGACCAGTACCTATGTAAGTACAAGCCTAGGCCTACAATCACATGACTATTATTACATTACAAGTTTCAAGTGACCAGTGTGTATGCACTTCAAAACTGATTCATGTTTTGTTTTAGAGCTTGCATGGGTCTACATTACATTGAACGATTACAGTGAGAAGTAAACTTTAAGGTTGAGAGAAAGTTAAAAATCTTCATTAGGATTAAATTCAGTTCCAATTCCAAGCATTATTTGTAAACAAATGTGTGTACATGCATTTTTTGGGGATAAAAAGTTAATGCATTGATTGTTTATTCTGTTGACGTTGTTATTCACTTATTGTTGTTGTTGGTGTTGTTGGTGGTGGTGTGTGTGTGTATATATGTATGTGTTTGTGTGTATGTGTGTATATATATATATATATATAGTTTGCTTTGATAAAGCTTTTCTGTGTCCAATGTCTTTATTTGTGAACCTCAGAAACAAAACCAGTTAATGTTAACTTTGAGTAATGTTCGTGTTCAAAAAAAAAAAAAAAAAAAAAAAAAAAAAAAAAAATTAAAAAGTTATATAAATTGTGCTGATTTACTTTTTCTCCCAATGGGGGAGGGACAGTGCCTTATGCAAAGACAGCTGTTTCGATCTTGAGAAGATCTCATCAGTTTGCATGATTGGCCTGCAAATTGACTGTCCAGTGGATGGCCAACCTGAGCAAAAAAGACATTCTACAAGAGAATGGTGTCCTCTCTGCATCAAATCGAAAATCCACAATAAAAGCAAACCAGCACAAAGTTAAACCAGAAATAGTAAAAATCTTATGAAAATCTTATGTAAAATGAACAAAATAATAATGTTCTGAAATTTTAATTTCAAAACCTAATAGACATGACTAGGGAGGGCTAACTACTGAGATGGTATCCAAATTAAGGATAAAAATAGCATGAAAGAAACATCTCAGTGAATAGCCAGCTCCGTACCCCTACTCTGAAGGACTGAAAAGTTAGTGCATTTGAAATGCAGAATAGTTTGCTTTGATAAAACTTTTCTGTGTCCAATGTCTTTATTTGTGAACCTCAGAAACAAAACCAGTTAATGTTAACTTTGAGTAATGTTCGTGTTCAAAAAAAAAAATAAAATTAAAAATTAAAAAAATTAAAAAATTAAAAAGTTATATAAATTGTGCTGATTTACTTTTTCTCCCAATGGGGGAGGGACAGTGCCTTATGCAAAGACAGCTGTTTCGATCTTGAGAAGATCTCATCAGTTTGCATGATTGGCCTGCAAATTGACTGTCCAGTGGATGGCCAACCTGAGCAAAAAAGACATTCTACAAGAGAATGGTGTCCTCTCTGCATCAAATCGAAAATCCACAATAAAAAGCATTATATATGTGTGTGTGTGTGTGTGTTGTGTTTTTTTGTGTTTTTTTGTTGGGGGGGGGGGGGGGGGGTACACCAACAGATACTTCAGTGTATCAGAAGTGGTTGGTTATATTTTACTGACACCAGCAAACCAGTTAATTGTAAGTTAAGATTGTTAGGAAGTTAGGTAATTTGGATACAAACTGCCAGGCATCTTTCCCAGCCTTACTTTAATGCTTACTTTCTTTTTTTCCACATCAAAATTATAGCTGAAGCCTGTACAGCCTACTGTCAGACAAGTACATGTTAGAAGAGGATTGCCAGGTTATACAGAATGTGAACAGTAAGTGACATTGGATTTGATGGTGGTGGTTGGCTCAGCATATATGAGACTACATAAAAGATGTGAAGTAAAATACATCCTTTGAAATTAAAAAAAGTTCTATTTCATGTGCTCACAAAATAGGGTAGGCTAGTAGGCAAATCAGTTGATTATGTTTTGGTTATTTTATAAGTGTGTGTGTGTGTGTGTGTGTGTGTGTGTGTGTGTGTGTTTACCTCTGGACTTCAACCGAGGAATTGAATTCAAGAGATATGATGCTTGGATTTTTTATATTTTTCAGTCTTGTAATAAACTTTACAATGGCTGCAACAGTTCAAGTGGTATTCAGTTTACAAGTGACATTACATTTCTAGAAAATTGTTAGGCTTTGAGTTTGACAGGTTTCCTGAACCTTTTCTTTTTAATTTAGTTTGTGTATTTTTTTAAATCTATATTTATTGTGGGGAGGGGAGGGGGTAGATCAATAGATGCACAATTGAGACCAATTGGTCAAAATTTGCTTATGATTGTTTTACAGGGGAAAATGCTGCCTGCCTGGGGAAAGGGGCAATGTTCTAGTGTGCTGCAGGGGAAAAGGCCATCAACAAATTCCATCAAACCATTCTGAGCAGTTCCAACTCCCAAATATGTGTGTGTGTGTGTGTGTGTG
>CM065680.1:71982287-71987287 GCA_017654935.2 Phymorhynchus buccinoides
AATGTTTGTGAGCGCATGTATCGCTGTTTCAGGCTGCCTGTTTGTCCTTTACTTATTTTCTCTCGTCTCTCTGACCGACTGACTGTCTGTCTTTCTCTGCCTGTTTGGTATGCATCTGTCTATCAACTGTTTTGTTTGTTATCTGTCTCCTATACGTCTCTGTGTCTGCGTCTGTCTGCCTCTCTCTTTCTCTCTATCTTTCCTGCATGTCAGTCTCTCTCTCTCTCTCTCTCTCTCTCTCTCGTTCTCGTCTGTCTCTGTTTCAGTTTGTTTGTCTGTGTTTCTCTATGTCTTGTCTGTCTCAGTTTATGTTTCTCTATGTCTGAATACTGTATGTTATCTGTATCTTATGTACGTGTCTGTATCTGTCCCTCTCACTGTGGTCTGCCCGTCTGACTGTCTATTGTCTATCTGCCCGTCTGTCTCTGTTTCTGTCTGTCTTCGTCTCCCATCTGTCACTGTCTCTCTCTGGTTTGTATGTCTGTTTATTTGTTTATTTAACTTTTTTTCCAACACATTTTATAATGAAGTATGAAAAGGACAAAAAGCACACATAAAATCAACAACAACAACAAAAAGACACAAAAAAGACAAGAACTGACCAAATCAAATATAAGAAAAAGAAATAAGCAGACCAACAATCAAAACAGGAATGCATAATCGAGCATGAATGCACATATGCTAGTATGGAATAACCTGAGCAATGAAACCAATAATAAATAGATAACGGTATTAAAAATAGCGGTGGTAATATATGTGAACAGGCAGTGCCTTGGATGCATATTATGTTCAAACAAGAGCGAACTTGAGACTCGGTTATTATGCATCGACAAAAATTCAGCAGCAAAGAAACAATGACTCATTTTCGTAGGGCCTGAATATTAGTACATGGGTATTTATGTCTGAGAATGATGTATGTCTGTTTCTGTCTATCTGTTTCTGTCTCCTGTCTGTCCCTGTCTTCCTGTTAAATTCCTTTGGTTCTGTTTCTATGTATCTCTCTCATTTGTCTCTGCCTTCTTGTCTATGTCTCTTATCTATATGTCTTCCTATCTGTCTTTGTCTCTTTCTGTTTGTTTGTCTCTCTCGTTCTCTTCTCTCTCTCTCTCTCTGTGTCTGTCTGTCTCTCTCTGTCTGTCTGTCTGTCTATGTAACCATTTGACTGTCTGTCTCTGTCTTTCCTTCTCTGTCCCTATATAATATACCCTCTCTCTCTTGAGTGTCTATGACTCTATGAGAGAGAGAGAGAGAGAGAGAGAGAGAGAGAGAGAGAGAGAGAGAGAGAGAGAGAGAGAGAGAGAGAGAGAGAGAGAGAGTCAAGACAGACAGATGGGGATACATTCTATTCAGACGGATAGGCAGAAAGACGAGAGGGGGAGAGAGAGAGGGGGGGGGGGAGAGAGAGAGAGGGAGTGGGAAAGAGAGAGAGATAGAGAGGGAAAGAAAGAGAGAGAGAGAGAGAGGGGACGAGAGAGAGAGAGAGAGAGGGGGAAAGAAAGAGAGAGGGAAAGAAAGAGAGAGAGAGAGAGAGAGAGAGAGAGAGAGAGAGTCAAGACAGACAAATGAGGACACATTCGATTCAGTCTGAGTGAGAGAGAGAGAAAGTCATGCACATACATACATACATACAGACAGACAGTCAGACAGAGAGAGATGGACAGAGAAACAGACAAGTGAGAGAAAGAGAGAGACATAGGCAAAGGCAGGGAGACAGTCAAGAAAGACTGGAATACAGGCACACAGACAGACAAAGACAGTGAGACAGAGACAAAGAGGCGAAACACTCGGGAAGACTGACAAACCACAGAGACAGACGAGAGAGTGAGGAGAGAATTAATAAGAGTCAGAGACAGATAAACATAGACGAGAGAGAGAGAGAGAGAGAGAGAGAGAGAGAGAGAGAGAGAGAGAGAGACAGACAGACAGACAGAGAGACAGACAGAGAGACGGAGATAGCGTACTTTCGTACTATCCCTACGTGTTTCTGCCTTTTCCTTGTCTACTATCTTGGGCTTGGTTGTACCTACTAACAAGGGGAACAACTCTCTTTTTTGTGTCGATACCCATTTAGGAAGTAGCCCTATTATCCAACAGTTTGGAAAGGCTTTTTAAACTATTGTTCAGCTTTTCTATGTCACTGAATTAAATTGTGAAAAAAAAGTGAATATTACTGAATATCCAACTAAGAGGATGAAGATAATTTGCAAGAAAAAAAGCTCTTACAGTTGCAGCACATAAAATGTAGCACTGCCAACTTTCAAGGAGTAAAGGGGATAAACAACCAGTTTTCATTTCCTCATCTTGCTTTGTACATTACAATATTAAAGATACACTGACGCACCACGATTAAGTCCCTTGGTTTTTTCTGGGTAGCTGTGACCCACATTACTTCAATTGATAAAATGATGTTTTGGTTTGAATTTGGGGGCATTTGTAGAGAACCTGGTCAAAACAAGATTTCTTTTCAGCTATAAGAGGGAAAACATGTGAAACCCGTGATTTTGACACATGATATGGTGGGTCTTTAAAGCTTAGAGAACACTCCACAGTTATAATAACAGAATATTAACATAATGTTTAAGATGCATGAAAAGGAAACATTTCAATGTTTTAATTTTTAATTATTTCAAGACGAAACTTGAACAGGAGAACATTTATTTAAGATCCACTGTCTATTACAAATACAAAGTAAATGCTCACTTTATACAGAAGATTTGCGGCCAAGTTGCGGCGGTATTCAGGGGAAGCCCAAACAGCATTGGCTGAAGGCTGCAACTCACTTTTTAAGAGCGAAACGCCATCTGAAATAGCATCTTTTTCATGAGTCACTGACCGTTGAAATGTCTCAACACATAGGCCTGTGAACGAAAATAGTATTCTGAACAAGGAAAGAACACTGGCAAGACAATCATATTTTTAAAAAATTGCATCTTGGACAAACAAAATCAGTTTTTTTTATTATTCACAACTGTATGGAATACAAAATTGTGGTTAAAAGTAAAAATACTCCAATATTACAAATGAAGAAGAAAAAATAAAAACACATGGCGTGTGTGTGTGTGTGTGTGCGTTCTTTCATCCAACCAAGGTATGCGGGTATTCATTCTGGGTATGCTTAACGGTCGTGCATGACTCAAACAGATATCTTTTTCTGCATGCATCATGTGAGGCCCAAGCGTCATGCATGACTTACTCCTTCTCATATCTTGCATCTCACTAAAATTTACTCAACCCCTCCCCCACCCATTTCAAACCTACAAAATACTCAGCCAAGTTCATCTTTTAAATATCATCTTAAACAACAAACGATTAATCTTTTTTTTATATTTTTAAAAAAAAACAAATGATTAATCTAATATTTAATGTCTATCCAAACTTATAAAATACCAAACCAAATTACTCTCTTCATATCTTTTAAATATTATTGTAAACAACAAACGCTTTCCCATTATCTAATATCTTCCTCAAATCCTATCATATCCCGTGCTGCGCATCTTCATCTTTGAACCTCTGTATATGTCAATAATTGCTGATAAACGGCAGGTGGACATTACTGGAAGAAGAAGAAGAAGAAGCACAAGTGAGGCATACTGGCAGAATCATGCATACAAAAGAGAACATATAATATCAGTAAATACCAACCTCTCAACAACTGTGTAGTGATTTCTTTCCCAGTGAAAAACTGTTCTGTTTCCTTTGCATGAACCTATAAGACAAGCACACATACTGGCATTCCAATTAAGTTCAACAATACAATTATAATTCACTACTTTAAAAATCATTTCAACCAACATTCAAAGGCTACAGCAAAGTGTATGATACTTGCAAGATTCAAAATGAATGTAAAAAAAACAACATAGTCATATTTTCATAATTATAAAAAAAGATTTGTGATGAGTTTTGTTACTCACTCTCTGTCTCTCTCTCTTCTCTATACCCTTTTTTTGTCTCTCTCTCTCTGTCACCCTCTTCCAGTGTCTTTTTTTTATATCTGATTGTGTGTGTGTGTATGTGTCCCTCTTTCTGCGTCTCTCTTTCTCTCTAATTTTGTTCTCTCTCACATGCGCAATACAGTAACTCATGTATACATACCATCTTATCATCAATACCACCAAAAACAAAGGCAGGTTGACCCAGGATTTGCGTATGGTCTTCAGTGACTTTGATTTTGAAGGCAGCATTTACGTAGGCATGGGCATTCTGAGAACATGCAAGAACAAAAGTTGTTTCAAGATCAATTTTGCTTCCTTATTTTTGGCCGCCATTTCTTAGACAATGAAAGAATCCAGAAACATATGCCAGCAAAATAATCATGGATGAGAAACAGTTCATACATGATGAATTTTTTGAAAGATGCATGAATAAAAAAAAGTATATTATACTTGTTTCATCAATTACCATATTTCCTTTCCCCCGACTTCCCTAGTAAATACAAATGAGTTCAAAGTTCTATCTACCCGGGAGTTATTTTCTATCAAAAAGATTTTATGAAATTCCACAAATATAAATGTTCTACTTTTTAACACAGTTATGTGCCTATAAGGTATACTATCAATAAGCTTCAAATTCCAAACTCAACTTCATTGAAAGTTTTCTATGGCATATACTACTTAAATAGCAATGCTACGCTTAGTAAAAAAAATAAAAATGCTTACACAATAAAAACAAAATGAATAAAAACATAATTTTGAAAACTAAAAAAAAAAAAAGCCAACCAAAACCAAAAACAATGGAGATCTTACCTGAGATTTTGGAGTAATTTTGAAGGAGCGAAAATGGTCCAGGGGATGCAACTCTGGCAGGATGACTGAGGTCAGTACCTTGCCCTTCATGTTCATACCAGTCATCAGATTTGCCAGTGGGACTGTCACCTCTGACTGGCTGCCGCAATCTGGATTTATTATTATCAATATTATCATCAGCATCGAACTCGAAGTCATCATCATCACCGCCATCATCAATTTCTATAACAGAAATATTCTCAAATTTGATAATGAAAT
>CM065680.1:71987787-72002787 GCA_017654935.2 Phymorhynchus buccinoides
ATTCCTGTTCCGAAATGATGCGGTGAGCCTGGACTACATCGCCAGTGTGTGTCAGAATCAACTGTTCAGTCTCGCTCACAGCAGTTCTGATCAGCGCATTGTGGCCAAAGCTGAGAAGGTACGTTTTTCTATGCTCTTGTTTGTATTAGAAATTGTAGGCCTATGTGTTTTGTTGTCATTGTAGAACCAGCAAAAGTTGCTTGGCAATAATATTAGAAACAAACTATCTCTTTTTTTTTTATGGCTTTCGAAAATTAACAGAGTTTCTTCCTGTCTTCTGTGTGTGTGTTTGTGCATGCATGCGTGCCTGCTGTTAAGTATGTGTGTGTGTGTGTGTGTGTGTGTGTGTGTGTGTGTGTGTGTGTGTGTGTGAGCATGCTTAAAAGTTGAAAAAGAATTATTGCTTGTATTTACTGATGAGCTGGATTGTTTAGGTAAAACTGAAAGCAAGACAAGAACTGTTACATCAAAGGGTAAATAAATGTTACATAAGTCTAATATGCAATAATGTTAGCACTTCAAAAGTATCGGAAGAATACAACATGCAGCAGATAAAGCTCTGACAATTATTTAGAGACCAAATAAGGACAGGACATTAAAGTTACCTACATTTTAAAACAAAGAAAAAACATGTACAAAATATTTTGTTTTAAAAATAAACAATACGCTTTTTTCTGTCAAAAAGGGTCTAAAAAGTTAAAGAACCTCCAAAATCGGAGTGTGGCTGCCCACGTGGCGGGGTAATCCAAAACGTTCACACACATAATGTTCTCATCTGGTGAGATGCTGGTGCATTTGTACCATAGTGTTCAAGTGCCTCGGCTGTTGGGATGATCCCTGGAGTCTTTTAGCCAGGGTACAACAACAACAACAACAAAGAACCAAAGTACTTTTGACTGTTAAAACTAAAACAGAAGAAACAAGCATTCTTCACTGAAACAAGAAAACATTCAAGAAGTGAAACTGAAAGTTTAAAAAAAAAATCACAACACACACACAGAGAAAAAGAAACCAACAACAAAACAAACACAAACAAAAAATGACTCATGCAGTAAAAAGAGCAAGCAAACAAACAAATGAAAAAAAAAGAAACATTACTGTACCTTTAAGAAACAATGCTTTTTACTTTGAAACTGGAAAGAAGAAACAAACCACCAGAACTTTAAGAAAAACAACAACAAAATCATTTTATTGTTTGAGACTGACTCCACTTAATCACGTGTGTGTGTGTGTGTGTGTGTGTGTGTGTGTGTGTGGTGTGTGTTTATCAAGTTGTGGATGCTGTTCGTCAACATGCTGTGAATGTAATGCGAAAACTATAGAGCTAAAATCATAACAGTCCTCTGGTTCCAATTATGTCTACACACTTATCTTTTTTCTATCAAAATTTATTTTGACTGTTTCTTTTTTTGTTCTTTTCTTTCATTTCTTTAGAGTTGAGATAACACTAAACAAAACAAGAAAATATTGCTAACATTGTGTCTGTCTGTTTATGATTTCAGATCATCAGAATTTTGGAAGCATACTCTAGTCACCCATCAATCCTTGTTCCCATAGACCAGCCAAGCTGAATGAGGGTAGCATTCACAGAAGAACTCTGGTCTGTGCATTAGATTATCCAGTTCTGAAGTCATTGTGCAATATGTGATAAGATACTTGGCATTCCAGTGCACCGACAAAGTCAAGACTTTGTGTTATGAATTGTGTTCATGGATGAAGGTTGTCGTAAAAAAAGCACACGCTAGATCTAGTTTCAGCATGGTGAAGTTTAAAGGGGCACCCTGACAGATTAGTTTTTGCAAGAAACACGTCGAGATCACCAGAAAGACAGCCTTTTCAAGGATCAGAACACTCACTTTGCTCTGGTTTCCTCGAAATCAGACCGTCAATACGGCGATTCCTCCTTGGCGGAGTTGCCGGAGAGAGAAGCCATTTTGGACGGGGCGGGTGGAGGCCACTCAAGAGTGGTTGAAGCTTTTTCTTCTTTGTAGTGCAGTAAAAAATAAATTGGAGCTTGTTCCTTTGTTGTGAGCGAAACTCCTTTTGGTAAACTCTAAATAAAAAAGCTTGTATTGTGGAAATTTTGTGATTTGGTCTAAGCGACTCAGGCAGCCATTAGAAAAGAGAAGACATACTTCGCTTTCACTGAAAGAATCTGACTTCCAGCACCTCCGCCAAGGAAGAATCACCGATTTGATGGTTTGATTTCTAGGAAACCAGAGCAAAGTGAGTGTTGCGATCTCTGTAAAGGGTGTTTTCCTGGTGATTTCGACGTGTTTCTTGCAAAAACTCATCCGTCAGGGTGACCCTTTGACCCTTTGTCGCCAGCCATTTTTCAGCCAAAAAGTTCTGTCATACTTACCTGGGTAAAGAAAAGTTGGCGTACGCAATACTGTGAATGCCCTTATGACAAAAATATCTCATCGCCAATAGTTAATATTAGGCCATTGGGGATACAGGGGTCTTTTGCATAAATAGTTCCCCCACCTTCTGGAAGTTCTGTGCTTGTGACTTCCTCTAATCTGTCACTCTCTTTGACTCTTCCTTTTCCCTTTGCTTACTGTCATCTACTATCTTTCTGCCTTACCGGTCCATTCTCCTGCCTTACCGGTCCATTCTCCTGCCTTTTTTCACGAAGCACTTTCAAAAACATTTCCTCCAGCCGAAGTCGGACTTGCAGGGCCTAACTATTTCTTAGTTAGGCGCATAATGGCAGCATGACACATCTGCGCTCATAATTGACAGGAAACTGTCTGAGCGATCAAAGAAGAAGGAGGCCATTGGAAAACAGATCCTATTTTCAGGCCTTTTGGTGACAAGGGTGTCAGCATGATTTGTATTGTTCACTATATTTTTGATCACGAATGTGTATTGGTGGTGAAAATGGAAGCTTTGTGGCAGTGTTGTTGATCTTGGTATTTCTTTTATTTTCCTTATTCTTTTACACCCTTTATTGATTTAATTATTATTTATTAGTGTATTTTTTTTTATATAGAAAGTCTATGATTTCATGTCATCATGTCGGAAGGTAAGGGAAAGATTAGTTTTAGTCAAGGAAATTGGATTCATATACAGGTCAAAGATGCACACTATCAGTATAAAAACTGGTTTCTGCTTCGAAAAATATATGCTGCTTTGTTGCTACAGCAAAGATAGGTGTGGCAGTCATAATTTTAATGTTCGGCAACACAATTTACAAAAACTTGACTAGATATTGAATATAAAGAAAATGACCGCATTTTACGGACTATAAGGTGCACCTGATTATAAAGCCCACCCCCCAAATTTTTTATATTTTGTTATATTTTCTTACTATTTTATAAGGCGCAGGGGTCTCATGGGAAAAAAGTATTGTCTTATAGTCCATAAAATACGGTATGTCATACTCATAGTATATCTCTCCTCTGTATTTCTTCTTTTTAATTAACCATCTATATGAATGTTTCTCTTAGATCATCTTTTGACATTACCATCAACATACATTTTATACTAAAATTGTTCTGGGCTTAACAACAAATAAAAACCAATGAAACTGATTACTTTGGTGTTACTTAATGTCTTTAGGTTGAAAGGTGTGTGTGTGTGTGTGTGTGTGTGTGTGTGTGTGTGTGTAGTTATATGCTTAGCCATTATTACACTTCCTCTAATCCACATGTATTAATGTAGTTATATCCATTTCTTAAAACACATGAACATGCTTCTTCTGCTTTCAGGCATGGGAATTGTCCGCGAATTCGCGGATTTCCGCGAAAATGTTTTTGAAATTGTTACTAAATACTTCGTTTTTGTTACTAAATACTTCAATAGAGCATTTGCCACGCGCCGGTGACCTTGAATTTCACTGAGTTGAATTTAGAGAGTTGAATTAGAGAGGTCAGCGCAACTCGGGCAGAACGAGCTCGGGCAAATTAGTAGTCTAGTATAGTGAACGAACACTCATGGCAAACGCCCTATTGGGGGGCTTTTCAGAGTTTTTTGTCTCTGACAATTCCCATGCCTGGCTTTCCCAAAAGCACATGAACATACAAAAACAATGTTTTCGCAAAGCAGGTTAACAGGAACAAACTACCTCTATCTGCAAAGCAAGTAGGTTTCTACCGGCATGCATTACATAAACAAGTACATGTTTGGTCAAATTCAAAGCACAATTATTTATCATTGAGACAGCTCACTCTCCCCATTTTCCCTTCCCCTTCCTAAGTATTCCTTGTTTTTGCCTTGAAGAGATTTCTTCTCACTGTAATCCCAGGATTAATTACAATAAAATAATACTCTTTCCAACTTCCTCCTTCATTATTTAAGATACAATTTAATGATGGTGATTGTAGTCTCACACAGTAAAGAAGTCGGAGACACACACACACACACACACTTTACAACCACACACAGAATTTTTCTGTTTTCTTTTAACAAGTTTATGCAGTCCTCCTTGACGGGAACATGTTAGATGACAGAACCCACTCACGGTAAAGTAGACACCCACACACCCCCCTCTCCACACACACAAAACAAAGGACAAAAATGAACAACAATACAATGATTGGTTCTCTGGTTATTTTAATATTAGCTAATGGCCACTGAAGAGACATGATAAGACATTATTCCATAGTTGTGTTTTCGACAACATTACTAGTTTAAAAACATAATGATGGAGACCAGAAGTAGGCTTCAATTTACAAATTAATATAACTGTAAATCATATTACAGTGTCAAGTATAGAGTGTACTCCATTTAGAGTACACACTTCATTAGGAATGTCACCAATCCATACATACAATGCGATGACAATGAACTCTAAAAATAGGTTGAGCTGACAGATTATGCAATGCATGGTGATATGGAGAAAAGAAAAAGGTTTGGACACTTCTCGTTATAATGTACATGTACTTGGAAACAAGAACAAACAGACAGGCTTAGTTACATAGGCAGCTGTTTGCACGTAAATTATGAAGCACATAATTCCATGAAGAGAGAGAGAGAGAGAGAGAGAGAGAGAGATATAATTTAAATTTTATTACTAGGGGTGAGCACATGCCGCCTGTCAAGGTGACCAGTCATTGGACAACAGATGCCAGAGGAGGGCCCTGTCCATCGCCTGGAAGAGGAAGAAGAAGAGATGAGAGAGAGAGAGAGAGAGAGAGAGAGTGTGAATGCGAAAGTTTATTCAGTTCAGGCCTAGGCCCCTCACTGAAGGGGTGTCAAGTAGTACAATGCATGTTGATATAAATACATAAACAACCATAATCACTTAGCATTGAATTAATTACTTGCACAAACATAAAACAGAAGACAATTAATTAACTGTAGCCTTTTTTGGGCTTTATAGACATACATGGCCAAGTTCACAATAGTTTTCCCAAGAGAGAGAGAGAGAGAGAGAGAGAGAGAGAGAGAGAGAGAGAGAGAGAGAGAGAGTCTGAACACTTACAGATAAAATGTACTTCAAAGCAAAGACTAAAAGACAAGAATGACCTTACACAGACAACTGTTTTTGACAAGACAAAATAAAATCAGCAACACCGTGTTAAAAGAGCGATATTTCGATTTATTATAAAATCTTTGTCCAGCTAAAACGTTGGCCAACTGAATGTTTGAAGCAACGAATCATCCCATGTCATCCAAAAAAACAAAAATAAAATAAGTGATTAAAGCCCGTATTTCAACAAGTTGCACGTGCGGTAATCAGTAGCATGTAGTGGAAAAGAAAGGAAAAAGAAGAAAAGAAAAGAAAAGAAGAGGAAAAGGAAGAAAGTTAAAAAGAAAAGAAAGACAGTTACATAGAGGGATAAAAAAGGAAGAGAGGAAAGAAAAAAGAATAGAATGAAGTGAAAATAAGACAACAGAAAACCAGTTGGGACGATCAGCCATCAACCGGAGAATATGGAAAAGGGGTGTGTGTGTGTGTGTGTGTGTGTGTGTGAGAGAGAGAGAGAGAGAGAGAGAGAGAGAGAGAGAGAGACAGACATCTGCTTAGAAATTAATTGTGCAATACATGATTCCATGAAGATAAATTTAAGCACCACTATGTATATCATAATTCATGACAAAAAAAAAAAGGACCCAAAATAAGCTGCTACTTACAGATGATACAGAGCAGGCTTTCGTGTACTATGGAGAGTGGTATGGGTCAGACTGGTCAGTTACACAGCAGACCACCGTCGACTACAAGAGTGGTCCCGTTAATCATGGCTGCCTGGTCACTCAGCAGAAACAGCACAGCGTTGGTCACATCCTCGATTTCTGAAATAAAAGGTTTGAAAGAAAAATCATGTTATTCCTTTAAAAAACAACAACAAAAAACCGTGCATCATTTTTGGAAGAAGAAACCCCAAGGTGGTAACTTCTGAGAAGACAAAAAGAAATAGCTGCTTCACAATTTCATTGTAACAAAGGACGATGCTTGTAGCCCCGAGACAACAACAAAAGTTTGAAATTAAAATCCACAACAAAAAAACAACATTCCTGTTAGCCCACAGTGTGTGTGTGTGCGCGAGCGCGCGTGTGTGTGTGACAAAGATAACTTTAAATGAGAAGCTTTATAAATGCATGTTAATATTTCCAATTTATGTATTTTACACACTACTCTGTTAACTCAGTTACATCGTGATGTGATGAGTTCTTACAAAGTGTGACCTGTGACATACAAAGTTATGTGTTGGGGTGGGTGGGTGGTGGTGGGTTAGGGTGGGGGGAGAAACGCCCTGCATTTTCAGGATCTCTGAGAGCTTTGCTTGTTCATATGATGTGTGAATGCATGTAAGTGACAGTTGTCTTGCTGTATCATTGTTTGTGCACCAGAAAATTTGTATTAAACGAAATGAGAAGCCACATAAACCCAAATGTCAGGTCTTAGGCGGCAATGTATACTTGTCTTGCATGCAAGTATATGCTTGTATATATATGAGAGAGAGAGAGGGGGGGGGGGGGGGGGGGGGGGGGGGGGTTCTATAAAAGGTTTATGATTTTTCTTTTCTTTTTTCATTTAATGTCCTCCGGTCTGTTTACTTGTACATCGGCCTTATAAGGCCAAAGGAGTGGGATCGGACATGTGATGGGGAGGGGGGTTTGCGAGAGAGAGAGAGAGAGAGAGAGAGAGAGAGAGAGAGAGAGAGAGATTGATTTCTTGCCCAAACAGCAAATATTGTTGGAGGGCGTAGGAAACGGTTTCATTTTATTAAATGACAGACCTTAACATTATATTAAAATAGCCCCGGGTCTATTTTAAGGCCTTTCATCTACATTAAATCTCAAACTCATCTGCAGTAAATCTAACTTTTCCATCACGTTGGGAATAGGTGTGTCGCTCTTTCAAGGGTGGGACATAACACTTCGTATATTTTCATGAGCGTAGGAAAGTTGATGTTCACCTATACAGTTTATTTTTAAAGCGACGACGAAAATGGAGTTTTACGTCCTCTTGGTCTGAATCAGACACATATGGGACATTTGTAAATACAAATATGGTGGGAACAATACTGGAGGCAATGCCCGGAGGCAGTACGAAACCAGTAAAGTCCCGATTTTTTTTTATTAATACAGATAGCTGTAGCGGTGACCACGCCTCGGTTAAACCTCATCGGCTATGGCACCGCCACAAGTTATTATACAGAGAGCTTTTTGGAATTTTTTTTTAAAGCGCACACAAATAATAGTTTCCATGTTGTTACATTTTCACCAGGCACAGGTTACGAACACTGACCACGGATTTTAGGAAGATTTGCTGTACGAAAAGCGTTAAAGCAAAATGTCCACGGAAATCAATCCAACTGTCAATGAAGGGGCAGCTTTTGAAAAAGTTGTAGTTTAGACCCCCACCCCCCCCCCCTCCCCCTCATGTTCTCAATCTCAAAGTCTAGTTCTCAAAATTGAACAAAGGGGAGAACTCTCTTTCTAATTAACTCCCCTCCACCAAAGTTGATTACGATACCAATCACCTAGCAAAGAGAGTTCTCCCCTTTGTTCAATTTCGTTATCTCCTCTCTTGGTCTCACTATTTTATTCTATAGTTCTCTCAGTTTCCTGACAATAACCCCTATAGGACCATCAATCCCTTTCCCAAGAACGACAGAATGTTGCTTCTCAGTGAACATTTTTAATGTACAATTGAACTAATTAAGAATCTTCAGCAAGAAGAACTAAAAAGCATCAAAACGCTACACTCACACAAGAAACTATGTTGACACCATGCCAACATTGTGAACTACAGTCACTGGATCCTTCAAAATTCATGATCAAAGGTTAGTGGCACGTCGGGGTGTCTAAACTATACCGTTGCCCAACTTTTGAGATACATCTGCTGTTATTGACTGGCTTGTTTCTTGATTTCTCTTTGCCAACACGCATAAAAGTCCCCATTTAAGATTACACCGCAGTAGATTTTATTGCATTTTCCTGTAAGAATCCTTCTCGTAAAACGGTGGTGGTGTTAACCGCCGTTTTGTCCAAATTCCGCCGTTTTGTCTATAGACAAAACGGCGGGGCTAGAATCCGCCGTTTTGTCTATAGACAAAACGGCGGTTTGGACAAAACGGCGCCCGATTTTGAACCGCCGTTTTGTCCAAATGAAAGTTGGAGTTATAAAAACTCATTCTTGACAAGTTCTCATTAAAAAAAAAATCTTTGTTAAATAAAATGAATAACAAGCTGACCACTGACACTGGTCACTTTGGCCTAATTTTACCGTTTGAATGCTAATTAGTGTATTAGGAGATTATATGAACAATTGTTGATGTGGTTGACCAGTGGTCAGTGTCGGTGACCAGTTGTCACTTTGGCCTATTTTCACTGTTTGACTGCGAATTAGTGTATTAGGAGTTCAAATGAACAATTTTGTATGTGGTTGACCAGTGGTCGGTGTCACTGACCAGTGGTCACTTTGGCCTATTTTCACTGTTTGACTGCTTGACAAAACGGCGGATTGTTGAACCGCCGTTTTGTCCAAATCATAATAGAAAATTTGGACAAAACGGCGGTTTTAGCCCCGCCGTTTTGTCTATAGACAAAACGGCGGAATTTGGACAAAACGGCGGTTAACAGTGGCACAGATACTAGATGTTTGCCGTAGTTACCCAGACTGTAAAACCAGTTGTAAAATCACAGACTGAGACAACTGTCTCTTGAGGATTGGTGAGACGAGGCCCCAAACACCACACTGGCGCCGTCGGAGAGATACTTGTGTTCACATAACGATAGTAACTACAGTTACCCTGAAGCTTTGTGTGCCTCTGTGTGTGTGTGTGTGTGTGTGTGTGTGTGTGTGTGTGTGTGTGTGTGCACATACGTGCGTGTGTGTAAGCACGTACGCGATGCGTGTGTGCATGTATGTGCGTGCGCATAACACCAACCTTCAACTTTTGAGCTTGGTCTAAACAGACACGTGCTTTGCTGTCACGTTTGGCTTGCCATTTGGGTTTAATTAGCTGGCATAACGTGCACCATCGTCTGAGTACTGGGGAAAATTATACCAGGTTTCATTACGCTCGGTTCTGCAGTTTAGTTTATGGTGAGTGGAACACAGTTTTGAACACACACACACACACACACACAGAGGCACGGACGCATATATGCCAATTTGTCTTACTGCCTTACACACATACACACACACACGCGCGCGGGTGTTTTTTGTGTGTTTGTTTTTAACCGAAAATACGTACGAAAAGGCATGGGCATCGGGAAGCTAAGAGAAGTAGGGAAGTGATTTGCCCTCAGGGATTTGGCTGAAATCGAAGCGAAAGCGACAAGCATGAAAGACCCAGACATTTCATCTCTACCCGTAAATGAGAATTTCTCTCGTAGGAAAGAGTGAGTGGAAGTAGGAAGCTCAATAGCTAGATAGAGAATACACTTAAGGGACTCCATGAAAGAATCAAGGGTCATAGAGAAAATAACACCTCGAGGCAAAAAGCTTGGTTGAAGCGTTGCAGCTGAGTCATTTATTGTCATTCACTTGTTTGAGTCAGAGATGGGATGTCAAGGATTAGCAGATAACGCTAATTGATCGACAAAAAACTGAAACAGACTGCAACGTCACTGGAACATACAACAAACAAACAACTACACGACAAGTGCAAAGTGACGTTATTTTATTCACAAGAGACAAAACAAAACTACTGGATATTTCGGCGAATGCGCCTTTATCAACACAGACAAACAATTAAACAGCAAACATCAAATATAGCAAAAAGCAGGCAACAGAAGGAGCAAAAAACCATCAAGATCAAAATAAAAACAATACTTCCCCTCTACAGTCCAACGCGTAAATGTAGAGTGGGACTGTAGAGGGGAAGTATTGTTTTTATTTTGATCTTGATGGTTTTTTGCTCCTTCTGTTGCCTGCTTTTTGCTCCTTTTGCTATATTTGCTGTTTGCTGTTTAATTGTTTGTCTGTGTTGATAAAGGCGCATTCGCCGAAATATCCAGTAGTTTTTTTTTGGTCTCTTGTGAATAAAATAAGGTCACTTTGCACTTGTCGTGTATGTGTTTGTTTGTTGCTAATTGATCGAGTTTTGGGATAGTGCTAAGAAGCTGGGTAGGATATAGACCTTGGGTATGGAAATTAGCGTGTTACGAAAGTTAAAGGCGCATGCGTGCGTGCGTGCGTGCGTTTGTGTGTGGGGGAGAGAGGGGAGTGGGGAGGGAGAGAGGGTGAAAGGTGGAGAGAGATGAATACATCTATTTTGTATTAACAGTCTCACTCATTGGTCTTCATTGAGACTTAATTGCTATAATTATTATTGTTAATGTTTACATTCATAATTGATACTTGTCTTCATGTTGATTATTCTTTTATTCTTGTCTTGTCTTTAATGTGTATGTTTATCTGTATGTTAGTGTTTAGGCCTTTGTTCGGCGCTTTGAGTTCTCCCTGCAAAGGGAGTTAAGCGCTCTATAAATAACCAGTATTATTATTATTATTATTATTATTTCAGTACATGTATTAACAAAATGTATTTAACCCTTACATCGCCACTGTCGCCTCTTGGCACCACAATGATTAACACCCGTGTCACTGAAAGGCATAAAATGAGGGTCTGTTATCCAGTGACCTTATGTTCTTCATTTTGGGAGGTAAGGATAAGCCCTATTTGATGCATGTCACAGAGGAATCTCCAATATTGCACATATAATCTTTTCTATACCCAGGTAAGTTTGATTGAAAGTTTTAGCTGAAAAATGGCTGGCGTTGAAAGGGTTAAGGAAGTATTGTAATAGAAAACCCCAACCCTGGACACTCCAGTATAAGCCTAAAAACAACCAGAAGACAATAGTGGGACAGCTTTCTCGACGTAATTATCACACACACACACAAAGTTATCATTACACTGGTGATCTTTAAAAAAAATATTGGCGATTGTTGTACCGGAGGGATGCCCCTCCCCAATAGCCCAACCATTGATTAATGAAGAGAGAGAGAGAGAGAGAGAGAGAGAGAGAGAGAGAGAGAGAGAGAGAGAGAGAGAGAGAGAGAGAGAGAGAGAGAGAGAGAGAGAGAAAATGAATAATAATTGAATGAATAATCTTTATTTTCCGAGGATAATGGAATAAGCAAACAATGCTTTTTCATCGAGAGAGAGAGAGAGAGAGAGAGAGAGAGAGAGAGAGAGAGAGAGAGAGAGAGAGAGAGAGAGAGAGAGAGAGAGAGAGAGAGAGAGAGAGAGAGAGAGAGAGAGAGAGAGAGAGAGAGAGAGAGAGAGAGAGAGAGAGAGAGAGAGAGAGAGAGAGAGAGAGAGAGAGAGAGAGAGAGCCGGAGAGAGTGTGTAATGGAAATGAAAACAAAGAAATAGGAAAAAATGAAGAGCTCGCAGGGATTTGACAGGAAATAGGGCTCGAGGCAAAAGCCATTAGAAACCCTCAGATCGTGCACAGGAAGATGAAGATTTGTTTTATTTGAACAAATAAGACGAAAAAACAACAACAACCCAAAACTGAATATTATAGAAAGTCTTGGCATTCAGGAAAGAAAATGCAAGAAAAACCAGAGACTTCGATCTGTCTTTCTGGTAGTATTTGAATCGCATGTTGATACAGTGAAATTTCAAATCAAATCAAATCAAATCAAAATCAAATCATCTTTATTATCTCATAACTGAGAAATTGCAGCCAGGTGCACATAAGAAAAACAACAACAATAAACACATTTATCAACAAAAACAACAACAATAAACACATTTATCAACAATTAAAGAAAATAAGCTAATAACTAATAACACTGCAATATTGTAGTTAGCAAACTGGACGAATACGAATACAAATTCAATCCCAAGGAGATGGACAGGCTGCTCAGCAAAACAATCACTCGATGCAGTGCATTAAGAGTTCAACAGATGAATTTATTGATCTTGGTAAGAAAGTTTTCTGTGCTCTTATTTTCAGTTTTAGAGTTCTGTATCGACGGCCCGATGGTAATACTTCATAGTATTTTGCCAGAATATGACTGTTATCATTAAGAATTTTCCTGGCTTTCTTGACTACTTGTCTGTCATACAACTCTTGCATACCACTCTGCCTTGCACCCACAACTTTACTGCACACATTCACCATATCACTCAACACGCGCTTACGTTTTACACTCAAGCTTCCATACCAACAGATAAATGACACAGTAAGAACAGATTCAATGCAACATCGGTAGTAGGTTTGAAGAATATCTGAACAGACACCAATATTCCTTAGCCCCTGTAAACAAAATATCCTGGACTGACTCTTCTTATGTATATGCTCAATGTGTTTATCAAAAGTAAGTTTCTTGTCTAAAACTGTGCCTCTCTGGCTTTAAACAAGTGATACGCTGAGTTGAGAGTCTGGCCATAGCAAAGATCATGGAGGAAAAGCCTACGCACCCCATTAGTCAGCTGACGAATGGAACAGGGCAGAGAGAGGAGAGAATCTTCTTCAGTCTTCTTCTGCGTTCCCAGGCCACATGACCGTAATGGGTGAGGAACGTATGTGTCCGGTTTTCAGTTTTCACTGGTCTCCCCGCTGCATTCAGCCGACACATTCCGATTTTGGAGGAGCTCAAAGGAGAACATTATCTGGAAGATTGTTTGGAAAGAAAAGGCATGAGAATGGACCAATAAGTCAGAAAAACAGCAGATGATAGTAGGAAAAGGAAAATGCTGAATCAAAGAGAGTGATAGATTAGAAGTTGCTAGCATAGAACTTCCAGAAGGTGGGGTAGCTACTTGTATGGAAAGACCCCTGGTATCCCCACGGGGAGGGACTCATGGAAGGCAGGGTCGTCTAGCTCACCGTATGGAGGCACGAGGCATCCACCAATTTTACCCAGAGGAGAGAATCAAGTAGGAGAAAATAATGCGGGAGAAAGTGTCTTAATGACGGGATCAACAAAACATATGCGTGAAAAGGAAATGGCAAATTTGGAGGGAGGTGTCCCACAACAAGATTTTTTTCTCCAAGCAAATCATGGACGATCACACACACACACACACAAAAGAAAGGAAAACTAACAAACACACACATACAACCCTGAGCGCGTGGGCAGGGAAGTTGAGATTTGTTCCAGTTAAAATAGTTGTATCATTGAGCAAACAAGTAAATGCATACAACAGAAAACCTTCGAAAGGAGAGATCAAAGAATACGACGCAAGTTCGGCTGATGCCGGGTAGCTGAGAAGTCTTGGGTTCTGAGACTTGAATTCAAAGTGCATTCGTATTGAAAAGAAAAGCTTAGTTTCTCTTGAATGTTTTACGGGGGTGGGACTGTGTGGATGCGGAGAGTTAGTATACTAATCGAGACTCAGAAATGTTTATTCCAATAGCAAGCTTGTGCGCCATTTTCAACGCTTTGAAGTCATCCTCTTTCCTGCAGATCATCATCATCATCATCATAATCATCATCATTGCAACAGTCTTTTTCATCATCAACATAATCATTGCTACTTAGTTGTCATTGACCCTGTTTAATTGTATGCTCTTAAAGACGTGTCACATTCCCTTTTATGCTAGGAATATTTCTTAAGATTTCTTACCAGCTATAAGAGGGAAAACACGTGGAAATCGTGATTTTGACACGTGACGTGGTGGGTCTTTAACAGTGTTTTCCCTTCGCCACGTACAGTCATACACCGAGCGGCATACACCACCCCATCCACCCCTCCCCCACCTTCTTAACCTTAACCCTTTTGCATCCGTTTTCCATATATAGAAACGGGAGATTAACAAAAGAAAAGAAAAAACACCTCCAAATGGCGGAGCTAAAAACATACCAATACCATTGCCTTTAAAGGTCTTGCCTCATTTCATATTTGAAGCTACTTACTGGAAGCGAATGAGGGAGAAAGAAAAAAAAAGGAACGATATTGAAGCCAACGAGTTTTGCTTACACATCTCCCCTTAAGCTGCTTTATGTCAACCGCATAGGGTTGGATAAATATTAATTAAGCTGCAAGTTGTGGGGATTTCATTGCGTTTGTTTGTGTGTTGATTTCACAACAAATCTTTGGCCAGCTTCTTAGTTTGTGTGTGTGCGTCTTTTTGTTTTACTGAAGACAAATTTGATAATGCCCTTGAGCCTTAATTTCCTTTTGTGTGTGTGTATGCGTTAAAGATGCAGCAGTAACAGCAATAAGTTTGTTTTCATTTGATAAGCCTATGCGTCGGCAGACACGTGTTTGCGTGTGCAAGCGTGCATGCTTACGTGGGTGCTTGAGCGTGCTTGTTTGTCTGTGTGTGTACGTTTCTGTTTCTACAACAAATAGTTTAGGACTACAGATGAATAAAAAAAAAAGACATTCAAAACAAATCATGTCAACGCCTTTCACTTTTTGTTGAATTGACATGTTCAGATAGACTTGACAAAGAGGGCTTAAGGGACATAATTTCGCGGTTTGCGCGAGTGACCTTTCATTCCTACTTTTTCATGGGGGACAATCCGATTGTGTGGTAAAAAGACATTCTATTTTTTCCCCCCAGAAAGTCGCCTATTGCACCATCTGTATTCAATCTGCCCCGCATTTTCTAGAACAGACAATTTGATTCAAC
>CM065680.1:72005287-72007787 GCA_017654935.2 Phymorhynchus buccinoides
AACCCTATCCCTTTCATCAAAATGACAGAACTCAAAGTCTAGCTTCCTTGAGTTGTATGAATATAATCTTAAGCTGATTCTAACCCTATCCTTTCCCCCAAATGACAGAACTCAAAGTCTAGCTTCCTTGAGTTTTATGAATATAATCTTAAGCTGATTCTAACCCCATCCCTTTCATCAAAATTACAGAACTCAAAGTCTAGCTTCCTTGAGTTGTATGAATATAATCTTAAGCTGATTCTAACCCTATCCCTTTCCCCCAAATGACAGAACTCAAAGTCTAGCTTCCTTGAGTTTTATGAATATAATCTTAAGCTGATTCTAACCCCATCCCTTTCCCCCAAAATGACAGAACTCAAAGTCTAGCTTCCTTGAGTTTTATGAATATAATCCTAAGCTGATTCTAACCCTATCCGTTCCCCCAAATGACAGAACTCAAAGTCTAGCTTCCTTGAGTTTTATGAATATAATCTTAAGCTGATTCTAACCCCATCCCTTTCCCCCAAAATGACAGAACTCAAAGTCTAGCTTCCTTGAGTTTTATTAATATAATCCTAAGCTGATTCTAACCCTATCCTTTCCCCCAAATGACAGAACTCAAAGTCTAGCTTCCTTGAGTTTTATGAATATAATCTTAAGCTGATTCTAACCCCATCCCTTTCCCCAAAAATGACAGAACTCAAAGTCTAGCTTCCTTGAGTTTTATGAATATAATCCTAAGCTGATTCTAACCCTATCCGTTCCCCCAAATGACAGAACTCAAAGTCTAGCTTCCTTGAGTTTTATGAATATAATCTTAAGCTGATTCTAACCCCATCCCTTTCCCCCAAAATGACAGAACTCAAAGTCTAGCTTCCTTGAGTTTTATGAATATAATCCTAAGCTGATTCTAACCCTATCCGTTCCCCCAAATGACAGAACTCAAAGTCTAGCTTCCTTGAGTTTTATGAATATAATCTTAAGCTGATTCTAACCCCATCCCTTTCCCCCCAAATGACAGAACTCAAAGTCTAGCTTCCTTGAGTTTTATTAATATAATCCTAAGCTGATTCTAACCCTATCCTTTCCCCCAAATGACAGAACTCAAAGTCTAGCTTCCTTGAGTTTTATGAATAATTATAATCTTAAGCTGATTCTAACCCCATCCCTTTCCCCAAAAATGACAGAACTCAAAGTCTAGCTTCCTTGAGTTTTATGAATATAATCCTAAGCCGATTATAACCTTATCCCTTTCCCCCAAAATGACAGAATGCTGATTCTCAATGCGAAAATAAGCCAAGGATACAAAACAAGAAACAGCAACATTAATTTTTGTGTGTGTTCTGCATTTCATGAAGTCATAATAAGATTATCTTTTCTTTAGTGACAACTCTGCCTCATTTTGCATGCTTCTCATTATTCTTTCCCGTTGCGCTCGTCGATTTAATTAAGCAATTTCATTTATCTCTGCACCCATCTCTCTCTCCCCTCTTTCCATTTATTACTCGACTTGTTTGTGAACTACCTGCCTTAATCTTTCCAATAACAGACCCTGTTACAGCATTAGCAAATTTATTTGAAGACAGTTATTTGTTTCTATTCGGAGAGAGAGAGAGAGAGAGAGAGAGAGAGAGAGAGAGAGAGAGAGAGAGAGAGAGAGAGAGAGAGAGAGAGAGAGAGAGAGAGAGAGAGAGAGAGAGAGAGAGAGAGAGAGAGAGAGATGGAAAGTTTTATCCATGCCATCGTCATAAATATTTTCAGACCAATTATTGTTATTAGTAACCTCTGGCCTAATCACCATCAACAATAATTTTTTTTTTAATGGTAACACAATAATCTATGTTGTAAAAAGAAACAAAGGTTTGCAGTTTGTAAATCTAACATTGTGAATCTTTTCTCCTTTTTCCTTATGTATGTAGTATGAAAAATGGCTACTCTATGTCAATACCTTTACCGTTGTAAAATAAAGGTTAATTATCACCATTATCATTTCTGTACTTTTCCTGTCCCTTGTTTTGTGTTGAGTCGGAAACAATTACAATCAAAGCCTTCAACAATATTCTAGGGAACACACTAACAACAAACAATCCCGGGCAAAGTAGTACTTTAGACACCACCCCCCCCTCATGTTTACGACCCTCAATTTCATAGTCTGCTTCTTTCAGTTTTATGAAAATAATACTTGGCTGATCCTAACCCTATCCCTTTCCCAACAATGGCAGAATGTTGCTTCTAATAATAATAATAAAAAAGCCACAAATTTGGCGCAAAGTACAAGATAGCCGAATTCCGTAACGAACAGTTCTTCGAAGGCGGGCCTGACAGTAGTTGTGTGCCTTTCAGAGATGGAGAGTTTTCAATCTTTGTTCATTGAATTGTCTTATTCTCTCCAAGCCTTACTGTTTGTGTGTTTGCGACAATTCTTCTCCTTCACCCCCCTCTTCAATCTCCACATATTTCCTTGTCTCCGTTTCCCACACTGCACCCCTCTCCCCGTGTCATTTCCTTACTCTGTGCTGAA
>CM065680.1:72012787-72017787 GCA_017654935.2 Phymorhynchus buccinoides
ACGTCTGTTTGATGATCAAATAATTAGGCAGCAGCGTTCGTTGGGGTCTTTGGTGTCACTTGTCGTTCGCCAGGAGGTCTAAAAGATGGGATACCTTGTATTTTACTATACAGTCACAACCACCCCATGCCCTCAAATTTTCGCATTACAAACTTTCAGTGAAAAGCAACATTCTGCCATTTTTTTTGGGGGGATGGGATACGGTTAGGATCAGCCAAGGATTATTTTCGTAAAACAGAAAGAAGCAAACTGGGAGATTGAGGGTCGTAAACATGAGGGAGTGAATAAATTACACAATTGCCAAAATAATGAAGGTTCATGCAAGTTAAGCTTCAAGTGCCACCCAAATGATGACGGTGGATGTCAACCAAATGAAGAAGAGAAAGAAAGAGCTTTGGCGCAGTTTTGATCAGCGCATTAATTAAAGGTTCAGTTACGTTACCTTATTTGTGTGCATATATAATTATATAATTATTCGCACAAAGACAGGTAATCAGACAGAAAGAAAACGACACACACACACGCGCGCAGAGAGAGAGAGAGAGAGAGAGAGAGAGAGAGAGAGAGAGAGAGAGAGAGAGAGAGAGAGAGAGAGAGAGAGAGAGAGAGAGAGAGAGAGAGAGAGAGAGAGAGAGAGAGAGAGAGAGAGAGAGAGAGAGAGAGAGAGAGAGAGAGAGAGAGAGTGAGAGAGAGAGAGAGAGAAGAGAGAGAGAGAGAGAGAGAGAGAGAGAGAGAGAGAGAGAGAGAGCGAGAGAGAGAGAGAGAGAGAGAGAGAGAGAGAGAGAGAGAGAGAGAGAGAGAGAGAGAGAGAGAGAGAGAGAGAGAGAGAGAGAAAACCGGACAGACAGACTTGAAGATAGAGTCAGGTGTCAAGTCAAAACTTTTAAATTGAAGGTAACAGAAAACGTTTTAAGGCTGTTTTTAATGCTGTCCTAGTGAATAGAAATCAAAGGATAAAATTGATTGCATGCTGAAGATGAATAAGATGTAATGACTGAGAAAGAAAGGGAGAGAGATAGAGAGACAGAGAGAGAGAGAGAGAGAGAAGAGAGAGAGAGAGAGAGAGAGAGAGAGAGAGAGAGAGAGAGAGAGAGAGAGAGAGAGAGAGAGAGAGAGACCCACACAGACACACAGAAAGATAGAGAGGGAGAGACAGGGAGAGAGAGAGAGAGAGAGAGAGAGAGAGAGAGAGAGAGAGAGAGAGAGAGAGAGGAGAGAGAGAGAGAGAGAGAGGGGTGGGGGGGTGGGGTGGGGATGAATGGGTCGTTTCCCTCTAGGACATAATTATGACAAATTCATGTCCAGAAGCAAAGATTTCCTTCTTGGAAAAAGCGTCTTCCATTGGCAATTAGATCCAATAAAAAGAAAAGGAATCGTATACAACATCCCCACATTAAAAGCACACAGATACGTGCGTACTCACACACACACGCACGCACACACACACACACACACACGAGCGCGCGCATACACATACACACAATAATGCAGACAAATGCGCTGCGCGCGCACACAAACACACGACACACACACACACTGCTGAATGACAAAAACAAACCTATTTTAACCTCTAGTTCCTTTTTGAAACAAAAAGGCATTGCTCGAATAATTATATCTTATGGATCATCTGGTCACCACCCCAACCGTCATTGATTTTTGGCTCACTCGTATTAACGAAGTTAACACAAAGTGAGTCTGTAGTATGATAAGTGTGTGTGTGTGTGTGTGTGTGTGTGCGTGCGTGCGTGCGTGCGTGCGTGTGTGTGTGTGTGTGTGTGTGTGTGTGTGTGTGTGTGTGTGTGTGTGTGTGTAAGTATGTGTGTGTGTGTGTGTGTGTGTGTGTGTGTGTGTGTGTGTGTGTGTGTGTGTGTGTGTTGCGTCCGTAGTCCAAACTTTAACGTTGGCTTTTTTCTCTGTTTTTAAAAGGCGTTCATCGATCAAACTTTGCACACATATAGATGTCTATACAAGCTTTGAAACATTCATGATTTTTTACAATTAAATACTTAAAACATCACTGTAAACAGATAACATTTTAGATTAGTGGGTTAGAGAGTATTCAACAGGCAGCATGAGTTAAGAAAGTATTCCACAGTGAAAGCCTCGATAGCTCATTGCGTAGAGCTTCTGTCTCTCATGCCAATGGTTCCGGGTCCGATTATCGGCACAGGCACTTTTTGTTTGTGGCTCAAGCCACAAACCTATAACTCACTTTGTTGGTCTGTCTGACTGTCGGTCCAAAATTGTCGCACATATTGTAAAAGAGAAAAAACCCAACTTAGGCATAAAGTAACATTTCAGTTGTATTGTATTGTAAATTTAAGCTTTACGTCCTCTCGACCTGGGAAGGCACATATGGGACATAACATTTCAGTTGTCATATCTACAGTCCTTAGGTATGGAAAGAATTGTATACTGAACAGAGCACATGAATCTGCATTTTAAAGCGTACAAAATAATAAACATACGTAATACAGACACTGCAACAGACACGACGAGTATGCGGTGCTTCTTTCGATGAGTATAAGTAGGATAAATAGTTTTAAATGTTTTCCAAAAGATATAAAAAGTTACGAAATGGTGCAGAGATAACATTCTGGTTTACAGATTAAAATTATTGAAAAGCCAGGGGAGGCGACTCAGTGTATGTAATGATTGGAGTGGTAAAAATAGACCGCTGCCACAAACGATTGCGAATCCGCGCTTGTTTAAAAAAAATAGTTTTTAGTTGTATCCATTAACAATAGTTTCATTTGTACTTTAAACTCCCCCCTCATGTTCACGACCCTCAATCTCAAAGTCATTATTCGAGGGTTAATTGTCTAGACGTGTTATTATCCTTCTTTATTCCTCTTATAAATGATAACACGCTTAGGCAATTACCCCTAATTTTATTGGCAAGCTTGTACTTTAGACACCCCCCTCAATCTTTGTTGTTGTCCCACATGTGCCTGTTCGAGTGAGCCTTGAAGGCTTTGCCTCTTGTTGCAGTTTTAAAAAAAAGAGAAAGAAACATAATTATGTTATCAAAACAAGACGCAGAGTGTTCATAGAGTGGTGGAAAAAAAGAAAAAAAGATCGAAAGTATGATAATTCCTTAGTTAATGAGATGCGCGTAAATATGCACCAGTTTTTCGGAAAGATAACGGGATTTCTCGGTTAATTTCATTTTCCCGTTATTGCCTTTCTTACCAAACATAAAGCTGTATTTTATTAACCTTTTTAGCTAATAACTTTTTTGGAATACTAACCCTATCCCTAACCCTAGGCCATTATGTAATAGGATCCCCCCCCCCCCCCCCCCCCCCCCTATGTATTTATGTATTGCAGTACACGGCGCCATTTGTCACAGTCGTGGTTCATTGCGTTTTCCCGTCTTATAGGGGGGGGGGGGGTAGGGTTAGGGTTAGGGCTAGGGTTAGGGATAGAGTTAGTATTCCAAAAAGGTTATTAGCTAAAAAGGTTAATAAAATACAGCTTTATGTTTGGTAAGAAAGGCAAAAACGGAAAATTGCAATTAACCCAGAAATGCAGGGGTGGGGGGTGGGGGGGGGGGGGGGGGGGGGGGGGCGGCACACATCTTTACCTTTACCAAAAAGCCCTGTCAATTAAATAATTAATTAATGTAATTTCCTGTGACCAGGACCAATTCTTAACAGCCACGTTGAATCGCGTGTGAAAACCACAGAAAGGGAAGTTTAAGGTATAGGCCACGCACTCTATCAAGCTAGGGCAATGACGTTTTTGGACACCCCCCCCCCCCCCCCCCCCCCCCCCCCCCCCCCCCCCCCCCCCCCACAGATTAACCCCATTCCAAGAGAGGCGATCGATGACAGTTGAAAAATAAGAAATAATTCAACACGTATAGAAATCGAAAAAACAAATCCCCGTGGGGAACCTTTCTGAGAGTTCTGTGCATATAACTTCCTCTGTCTCTCTCTTTGACTGCCTTTTCCCTTCGTTTTCTGTCACCTACTATCGTTTTGACTTATTGGCCTATTCTGCCTTTTGTTTTTCAAAACAATATTCCAAAGAATGTTCTCCTTTGAGCTACTCCGAAATCGGAATGTGTCGGCTGAATGCAGCGAGGAGATCAGTGAAAAATAAAAACCGGACATACACATACCTCACCCACTAAGGCCATATGGCACGAGAACGTAGAAGAAGAAGAGGAAGAACGAGGGAAAAACCTATAGGTAGTGGTGGTGGTGGTGAAGGTAGAATAAAGGAAAGATGATTAGTGCTAGAAGCTGTTGTAACAAGAGGGGCAGGATGAGGATTGAGGAAAAGAAGAGAACCAAGAAAGACGGGGGGAAACAGACCAGCCAAGTAAAACTGGTCCCTGGAGAATTAACCCTTTCACTACTAAAGTCGCATTTTAGCACCACAGTGATTTAACGCCTATGTCACTAAAAGGCATCAAATTGGGGTCTATTATCCAAAGACCCTATTGTCTTAGTTTGGGGAAGTAAGGATAGACCTTATTTTATATATGTCACAGAACAATCCCCAATACTGCAGATGGATTTTGTTCTCTACACAGCTAAATTTAATGGACATTTTTGGTTGAAAAATGGCTGGCGGTGAAAGGGTTAAGAAGAAAACGGAAAATAGACCATGGCGTCATTTAATCATTTGCAACACAATAGGAAAATAATTCAGATTATTAGGAAATAAAGTCTTCTTCTTCTTCTGATGATGATGATGATGATGTTGAGGATGATGGTGATGTTATATTTCTTAGCATCGATCCGCCATCAACAGCGTTTGAGCAACTAAAGCAACATAAAAGCCTTATTGATGCCAACGTTGTTCATATCAAATCTTCAGGTAAACAGAAATGTTGGGAATTGAGAATTTACCCGTTTACGTTTTTCATCAGGACATAGGGAACTAGCCTATAAACGTTCAACTCGACTCAACTTTTATTCAACTCGACTCAACTTTTATTTTGTCCTCGTAAAAACAAGGATAATTTTCTTGCGGACACGTCAAATATA
>CM065680.1:72020287-72045287 GCA_017654935.2 Phymorhynchus buccinoides
CATCAGAAAGAAGATGATTCATACAAAATCCGTTATATCCAAGTGCATAATAGTATTTCATAACTTATTAGTCCCCGAGCCGAAGGTTCGGGGAGCTATTGTTTTTTTCTGGTCCGTCCGTCCGGTGTCCGTCCGTCCGTCCGGCGAGCCTCCGTCCGTCCGGCTATTCGTCCGTTTTTCTAAAAAACTATTCAGTCTATCATCATCAAATTTGGTATACTAGTTTGCCAAGATGCAAGCTATCCACTGATGTATTTAGTTTTACATTAAGGTCAAGGTCGCGCAAGTTACCGGGTTCAAACCCTGAAACACATAATCGCTAATATCTCGCGAAGTTTTGCATCTATTTTAATGCAGTTTTTTTCCACAACATTTCTTGATGAATGGTCTATAACACAGTTGTCATGAATTTTTCTGTGTGCGCGTGTGCGCATGATCGCGCGCGCTCAAAACCCCAAGGCTATATATCAAAAACTATTCAGTCTATTATCGTCACATTTGGTATACTTGTTGCACAAGATGCAAGCTATCCACTGATGTACTTAGTTTTACATTAAGATCAAATTTACGCCAATCCGATTTCGGAGTACCTCGGCGATGCTGCGAGGGGACTTTACAGCCGCTCGGCGTTGCACTTGTTATTTATTTATCTTATTTTTTCTAAATTTGTATAGACAGAGAGAGAGAGAGAGAGAGAGAGAGAGAGAGAGAGAGAGAGAGAGAGAGAGAGAGAGAGAGAGAGAGAGAGAGAGAGAGAGAGAGAGAGAGAGAGAGAGAGAGAGAGAGAGAGAGAGAGAGAGGGGACTAAGGAGAGGGATAAGCCCCTATTGAATTGGTTGCCACCTGGCGGTGAAACCAGCGTCCTAGGTTGACCATTACGTCACTCTGGATTTTGCACTGGAGGTCGTTTCTTTCCATCGAACATGTCGAACGTTTTGTAGCAATCATCATAAAAAGTCTGCAAAACGGTTGTTCACTGAACAGTTTGCTAGCGCTGATGATTGACAGAGAACTATCTATACCTCTGGACCACGTACACAGCGAGCGGTCACACGACCATGCGACTTGAAGTCTGGTGAGACCGACAGCAAAAAAACTGTGGAGGAGGGCCCTTTTTGATGATAGCCTCCCTCTCCAGACGGTTAGTATCCATCTTCGAGGGGATACCGGTGTGTGTGTGTGTGTGTGTGCGTGTGCGTGCGTGCGTGCGTGTGCGTGCGTGCGTGTGTGCGTGCGTGCGTGCGTGTGTGTGTGTGTGTGTGTGTGTGTGTGTGTGTGTGTGTGTGTGTGTGTGTGTGTGTGTGTGTGTGTGTGTGTGTGTGTGTGTGTGTGTGTGTGTGTGTGTGTGTGGTGTGTGGGTGTGGGTGTGTGTTGAAGGGAGGTGGGTGTTAGTGTGTTGTGTTATGATTATATGCAATGCATTCTCTAATATGTATTCATTTTCATAGAGATGTATGGTGAGGATACGTGAACCAGTCTGTTAGAAATGTTTGTACGAATGGTGAGCGAAAAGCGCATTGAGTTGCTTTGCAAGATTATGCGCTATATAAGCATTATTAATGATTATTTTTATTATTTTGTACAAATAGTTCCCCCACCCTCTGGTAGTTCTGTGCTTGTAACTTCCTCTAATCTGTCACTCTCTTTGACTCTGCCTTTCCCCTTTGCTTTTTGTCATCTGCTATCTTTCCGCCTTATTGGTCCATTCTCCTGTCTCCCCCCCCCCCCCCCCCCCCCCCCCTCCCCCCCCCCCCCCCCCCCCCCCCCCCCCCCACCCCCCCCTCCGAAAAACTTTTGTCCAGCCTAAGACGGACATTCTGGGCCTAACTTACGTTAGTTAAGCGCATAACGACAGCATGGCGCATCTGCGCTCAAATGATAGGAAATTGAGCGATCGAAGAAGAAGAAGAAGAAGACGGTTAGCACCCACTATAGTGGAACCTCCCTATCAAGACCTTGAAAAACCATACAAAATAAGGTCTTAAGTGGGAGGGAGTTGTAACAGCGAGGTAATTTTAATACTTACAAAGAAGGGCAATGTCGTGGGAGGGAGTCTTAATAGGGAGGGTCTTAATAGCGAGGTTCCGCTGTATATACAACCCATATTAGAGAGAGAGAGGGGGGAGATAGTGAGAGAGAGAGAGAGAGAGAGAGAGAGAGAGAGAGAGAGAGAGAGAGAGAGAGAGAGAGAGAGAGAGAGAGAGAGAGAGAGAGAGAGAGAGAGAGAGAGAGAGAGAGAGAGAGAGAGAGAGAGAGAGAGAGAAAAACTTGAAAACTTAAACTTTATTTTCCAAGGATATAGATTTTAGGCAACGCCTATTCTTCCAATCTGTCCTTGATACATATATACTTAACACAAAAGACAAACATGGCAAGGCATACTATTACGCATACAGAGCTGAATACAAAGGTAGCAAAGCAGTTGATATTATGAAACATAGATAGGCTGAAATATGGGATTATAACAGTTGCATAATTTTTAATACTCGCGCGTGCATATAAGCATGCAACCATACTTACACAGAGAGAGAGAGAGAGAGAGAGAGAGAGAGAGATTGAGAGAGAGAGAGAGAGAGAGAGAGAGAGAGAGAGAGAGAGAGAGAGAGAGAGAGAGAGAGAGAGAGAGAGAGAGAGAGAGAGAGAGAGAGAGAGAGAGAGAGAGAGAGAGAGAGAGAGAGAGAGAGAGAGAGAGAGAGAGAGAGAGAGAGAGAGAGAGAGAGAGAGAGAGAGAGAGAGAGAGAGAGAGAGAGAGAGAGAGAGAGAGAGAGAGAGAGAGAGGAGAGAGAGAGAGAGAGAGAAAGATGTTATATTTATCCTCTTCTTTTCTATAATTTTCAAACATGTACTGCTCAGCAAATGGGGGGAATAACATCATAACGTCCCCTAATAACTCAATTTCGTAGCCTTTACTTTATTTTCTCATTTAAATTTGTCGATCGCGATTAGGATCCAGTGCTCAATATCCTTTTAAAAAAGGTCATTAAAGCATGTCTTCATCCCAGCTTTTTTACATTTTTTTAAAATCTCACCGTAATTAGCTGTCACTTCATTCTGTTTTCCATTCAAAAACCTTAATATTTCCTTAAAGGGTAGCTGGTAATAGCAATCAGCTCAAGTTCTTGCCCCATTCGTCAATAACAAGCGTCCAATCTTCATTGACACTCGCATTCTCATTAGAATTCTTCTCATTTGGCCTTGTATCCTCCAGTTGCGAGTTTTCTGTTATTCCGCTAAAGGCCTGTGTACACGAAAATATTTTCACAAAATATCACTATTTCCCCATGGCAACACACTGAGTTGGAAGTCATATTATTAAGGTCTCTGTACACGTTAACATATTCACAAAATATCACTATTTCCCCATGGCAACACAGTGAGTTGTAAGCCATATTATGAGTGGCCTAACACTGTATTGCCATGGGGAAATAAGAGATATTTTTTAAATATTGTTAACGTGTGCGAAGATCTTAATATGACTTACAACTCAGTGTGTTGCCATGGGGAAGTAGTGATGTTTTGTGAAGTTTATTAACGTGTACACAGACCTTTAGCGGGATAACAGAAAGCTTGCAACTGGAGGATACAAGGTCTTAACTATCAATACCTTAACCCACGCCCACCAACTCCTCCTCCTCTCTCCCCCTCCCGCCCACACGCGCGCGCTTTTGCATGTGTGCGCGCGCGCACGAATGCGTGTATCCATGGCCTACTTATTCATGGGGATTTTTGTTAGGGGGTTCGGGTGGGGTGGGGGTGGGGGGGTCGATACCCTTCGCCACTGGTATGTGGGAAATCCAGGAGGGGGGGGGGGGGGGGGGGAACCCCTCCTCTCGTGCAATGGTCGAAGTCTGAGGGTCAATCAGGCAAGGGTAATTGCGGCAGGGTCTGGCCTGCCTGTTAAATACGTCCTTCTGTATTGATTGCTGAATCAGTACGACACCAAGCCACCATTTGCCCTCGTTCTGTGTTTTCGGTCAAAGGTCTCACCTCAGCCGCCTACCCCACAACCCCCCACCCCCAGACCACAACGTCCCTCCATTTTCCTTCACACAACATGCTTCAAAGAGATGGATAGTTAAACGACTCCATACCACTTTGACTTTGTGGGTGAAAAGTGTTATTTCTTTCCCTTTGCTCCTTTTTTCTCGTGTGTGTGTGTGTGTGTGTGTGTGCGTGCGTGTGTGTGTGTGTGCGTGTGTGCGTGTGCGTGTGTGCGTGCGTGTGTGTGTGAGTGTGTGTGCGTGCGTGCGTGCGTGTGTGCGTGTGTGTGTGTGTGTGTGTGTGTGTGTGTGTGTGAGTGTGTGCAAATTTCAACATGAAAACTCAAAGCTTTTCGTAAACTTAAACATGTTGAGAAAAGCGTACACACAAAATATTAAAGCAAAGAAACTTCGAATCTAAATGATAAACGATCTTCAGTTGGATAGCCAATCAAAACCAACCAACCGAACGAACGAACGAAAAACCACCAATCCCTATGAAAAATAACCTACAAAGAATAACAACAACCAAGAAACAAAGAAACAAATCAAAAATTGACCGACTACAGTCAGACTACATTTAGCAGGCGAATATCGAAATGTAAACACAAAGCAACACAACGTTTCCGAAGAGAAATTGATGTTTATGTTATGTTACCCTCCACCCACAACAAAAATACACATGCGCGCAGACACACATGCGAAATGTACATGTGTTTTTATTTGATAAACTTCACACCACTTCCATCCATGTTGCCATTTTATCAACACAAGTACTTACGTCTTCAGATTAAAAAAAACCTTGAACATTTTTACCAAGGCTTTTGAAAACTATTTAATCTACTTTATGAAGCAATGCTTCAATCCATACACTGTATCAGTGCAAAAATAAGCACAAAAATAACATTGAGCAACGTAGGACGATGATTTGACCGCCATGGGGCAATCAAACCAGTAGGGGCATAGCGCGTGATATTCTTAGTTGGGCGTAGTGAGAGAGAGACAGAGAGAGAGAGAGAGAGAGAGAGAGAGAGAGAGAGAGAGAGAGAGAGAGAGAGAGAGAGAGACTCATCTCCCTCTCTCTCTCTCTCACTACGCCAAACTAAGAATACCACGCGCTATGCCCCTACTGGTTTGATTGCCCCCTATGCCCCTACTGGTTTGATTGCCCCCTGGCGGTCAAATCGTCGTCCTAAGTTGACCAACAGCGCTGCTCTCCTGGTGACCTCACTTTCCACATCTTCTCATTAGCCATGCTCCTGGTGACTTAATCAGTTCATGACATTATAGGAAACGATCAGCGCACAAGAATAATTCTACCGATAACACATTACGAAAGAAAAAACCCGGTGAACTATTCTAACCTTGTATGGTTTTGTCAGTTGGCCAACGTTTTAGCTGGACAAAGGTTTTATAATAACCGAAATATTGCTAATTTAACAACGGTGTTGCTGTTTATATTTCTTCTCGTCTCTTATGCACTGCTTTCACAGTCTCTCCATCTCTGAATAACACCATGTACTAACCTTCAGTAAGATTCAGTCATGGTTGCATCTGTTTGTCATTGGTTTTACTAGTGTTCTCTCTCTCTCTCTCTCTCTCTCTCTCTCTCTCTCTCTCTCTCTCTCTCTACCCCCTTTCTCCCCCCCCCTCTCTCCACGTTCAGAAACATTAACATTTGTAACATAAAGTGATAAACTGAATGAAAGTTTTATGCCGAACAATAAAAGGACAATTTCTTTACAAACGATGTCCTTGTGTGCTAAGCTATTGCTTCAAAATTATGAAATGAATGATTGTGATACAATTCAAGCTTTATGTTAAAAATTTATTAGTCTAGACATCTGTAATAAAAATACTGTATTATGATTTGGTACAGCGGTCCTTGCCTTACACGCTTGTGTAAAATTGGTGCATTTTTTCTTCTTCAGTATTATAGGCAAACTTTGATTGACGTAAGTGTTAGGCCGGGTTCACAGTAGACGCGTACGTTCCGTACGGAAAACCCTAAATAAGTGGAAGAAAGAAGGATAAAAGCTTACGCAAATAGGGGAAATTCGGACGCGAGCGCAAATCTTTTCCCTTCTTTGCTTCACTTATTTATGGATTGCGCACGGGTTTCCGCATGGATTATCCGCTCATGTGTGTACACGGCCTAAGAGGGATGAACTAACCAATAAAACACACTGACACAGTGCAAACATCGACCGATAAAGGCTAATCAATGTTAGTTTGTTTAAAGCCTAGAAGACTATAATGAGAGAGACAGACAGACAGACAGAGAAAAGAAAGGAAAGGAAAGAGAGAGAGAGAGAGAGAGAAAGAAACAAACACACACACATATACAGGGAGTGGCAGAAGTGAGGAACAGATTTTCAGATAAATCAAGGCGGAAAGAATGAATAAAAGGAATAGAAGCTTCTAGAACCAGACAGGCGTGTAAAATGAGAGAGAGAGAGAGAGAGAGAGAGAGAGAGAGAGAGAGAGAGAGAGAGAGAGAGAGAGAGAGAGAGAGAGAGGGAGAGAGCGAGAGAGAGGGAGAGAGAGAGAGTGAGAGAGGGAGAGAGTTTGATATTTTGTGTGAGAGAGGGTGGAGAGAGAGAGAGAGAGAGAGAGAGAGAGAGAGAGAGAGAGAGAGAGAGAGAGAGAGAGAGAGAGAGAGGAGAGAGAGGGAGAGAGACAGGCGAGAAAAATGAGAGAGAGAGAGAGAGAGAGAGAGAGAGAGAGAGAGAGAGAGAGAGAGAGAGAGAGAGAGAGAGAGAGAGAGAGAGAGAGAGAGAGAGAGAGAGAGAGAGAGAGACAGCGAGAGAGACAGGAAACAAAATTCAACAGAAAACAGATGAGCCACAGACGGACGAAAACAGTCGACACGCGCACACATTACTACAACAGCAACATCAGCAGCATAGCCCACGCCGGTTCTACCGACCGCTTGCTCGCTGCATAGAGAAAAAAGGGGCGTTTCGTTTGAGCCTGGACGATTCACGCACTCAACCCAGTGCACTCGAAACGGACAGAGCGAAAGAAACAGTTTCGGTGTTTTTTCGTCAGAGATAGGAAGGGCACTGAACGGGGAAAGAAAGATAAGAAAAGGTTTTCGATATAGATATTGACGGTACAAACAAAAGTGTCAGACGTGGCCATAACAGTCGACAAGATCATCAACCATTCCAAGAGCAGTGTCACCACTTTATCATAACAACAACGACGACGACGACAGTGACAGAAGAGAAAGCTCCGAAGCGTGGCGGCGGCGACGACAACAATGAGTTGCTACAACCGTCACTACGGTTGTCGCTGGGGGTGTCGCTGTAGTTGTCATGCGCGCCGCGAGTAAAGCACGTGGGCTGGGCACCTGTGGCCGTGTGCTTAGACAAGTCCGGAGAGGTAAGTCAAGGCTTTTCAGGTCAACTCACAGGCGTTGGTATGTCCGTTTGTTAATTTAACAAAAACAAAAGATTCCTAATAAAGCTTTTGCTTTATGGTCTCTCAAAGTAGAGGCCAGCTGTCCTCAAATCTTTTTGGCCGCAAGAGTGGGAATGTACCCTGGGAAAGGCATTTCCACAATGAGCAAATTTTATCCCAGTTCGCCAGAATAACAGCTGCCCCCCCTCTGCTATCTGGCAGTCACAGTCGGAAACGACAGACTGGCATACACAAACCTATATTTTAGTGCTATTGTACAATCGGAAGTTTGATATATGAGCGAGAGAGAGAGAGAGAGAGAGAGAGAGAGAGAGAGAGAGAGAGAGAGAGAGAGAGAGAGAGAGAGAGAGAGAGAGAGAGAGAGAGAGAGAGAGAGAGAGAGAGAGAGAGAGAGAGAGAGAGAGAGAGAGATTGCACCCCTCCATGATATTGTCTGACTCACATATAAGTACACCAGTAAACTTATCAAGTCATCAATATACTGTCGCTTTTCTTGTCTTACAATTTTGAACATACTCACTTTGGTGCTTCGAAGAGAGAACTACTTATTTCACATACATTCCTTGATTCATTGTGTGAAGGCCTTTTATTTTAAGTCAAGACATTGTGTCACTAGAAAAAAACGGAGCAACTAATATAAGTGATGGAATCATTTCTTGTTCTTAACTGGATGGATGGATGGATGGATGGATGGAGGAAGGGAGAGAGAGAGAGAATACGAATACGAATACGAATGTTTAATGAGGGTAAACGGATAAGCTCAAGCTTCTTTACACCATGCCCTCGAGGGGGAAAAGAAAAGCCAAATAACAAGAACAGGAAAACAAAAAGAAAGTAAAAAATGCATAACAAGAATAGAAAATAACAACAGGCATGTTCACAGTAAATTGAAGGACATGCGGAAAACAAATTCAAGCTCAAACGAAGAGCTCGTTCACGTACTCGCAAACACACAAAACATACAGCATATCCTATAACTATACCAAAACATGCACACCTAGTCTCTCGTCGTGTGTGTGTGTGTGTGTGTGTGTGTGGGGTGTGTGTGTGTGTGTGTGTGTGTGTGTGTGTGTGTGTGTGTGTGTGTGTGTGTGTGTGTGTGTGTGTGTGTGTGTGAGAGAGAGAGAGAGAGAGAGAGAGAGAGAGAGAGAGAGAGAGAGAGAGAGAGAGAGAGAGAGAGAGAGGGGGGGGGGAGGCACATAAACAACAACACATGAAGTCCCCACACAGACAATGTGAGTCCCAAATTTACGTAGGAGATGGTTTACACAAAACAATCCATATGAGAAAATATACGAAGACAGATCAATCGCCACTAGAGTGCTGGGTTTCACTTCTATAGCCACTCGTAGAGAGAAAACCGACGACAAAAGAAAAGTTTGTTTATATATTATTTGATTGTTCAAATACACTACCTGATCGAATTATACACTAAACACATAATCCTTCACCTTTGTTAAAATACAATCCCCAGCCCATTACAAATGACCTTTTTTTTTGGAAAGGTCTCCACATACAGTTTTCTTTCGATTATAATCTCCCATACACGAGACAAGGTCATTGGGGTGATGCACATTATAACTCACTGTTCCTCTAGTTCAGTTAGCTGTAAACAAACTAAACCTTCGATGTTTATTATGTAAGGCTGTCAATCAATCCTTTTTGTTTGCTTACTTCCCCTTCCTCCCCCCGCCCCTTTCTCTTAACCTATCAACCATTGATATCAATTGTTTCTATAGGGCCCACTGATTCTTAACCAAGTACTCTTTTTCTTAAAAGTCTGCCCTCATATTTTCCTTTTGTTTCTAGCCTTTATGCTTAGACAACTTAGATAACTCTTGTTATCAGGCAAAAACCCCTCAACAGTTTGAATAGACGTCTGCAATTTTCAGTGTCATTTGTAATGTATGATAATTCTGGCACATTCTGTTCTTTAGTGCAACATATTCGGTCATTAATGTACTCAAATGCGTCTCACCTTGCAATGAGGGCACTCAAAGCACGGTGGTATAGCTAAAACTTTTATAATTTTCAAAACTCAAACAGCAAATTTTACTATAGCATTAATATCCAAGAACAAGAAAAAGACCAAGAGGAAAAAGAAGAAGGGGACATGTGAATGAAAATAAAGCTTAGAAAGTCAGTCCACATCATAACACATAGTTTAGGTTAACGGTTTAAGCCTGATGCACGTAGATGAATAATCTTACAAGTGTTGGGATGTCAGAAACACACAGAAGCCACAAGGCATTATGCACAACGGTGTTCGACCATTTCCTTCCGACATGTTAATTCTCTGTTCTGAAACAGCTACTCACCAACTGAATGAGAGACTTAGTGCGATTTTTCTCACGCCAGAGGGCATGACGCTCGTGTGGGGCTAATCCTCTCTATATTATTAGTTGGGGATAAAGAAAGAGAGAGAGACAGTGAGTGGTCCTACCATCACTCTCTCTCTCACTACGCCCAAGTAAGAAAATCGCGTGATAAGCCCCTAGTGCATTGACTGCCCTCTGGCGTGAAAAAATATCGCCATAGTTTGACCATTGTCGCGGGGTACAAAATGTGACTTAACGAGGGATTTGAACAAATAATTAGCTGAAAATAATGTAACCGTTTATTTATTAGAGTTTCGTGCCAAATGGAAGTTTATGGTTATGATAATACAGGAACTGTATCAGACGCAAGGCAAGATAGAGTAGTCAGTAAGTGCTTCTCTATCCTCAGACAGGAATCTCTTTAAAAAGTCACAGCAGAAGAAGAAGAAGAAGAAGAAGAAGAGGAAGAAGAAGAAGGTTGAATCAAGCGATTAATAGTTTATGTCTCGATGGATCTTTTCCTGATATAAAGAAAAGAAAAAGGATGCGTGGACAGAGACGACACCATGTTGGAATCCCAGCAACAGTGAAAGACATCCCTTCCAAACAATCGCCAATTGATCAGGCAATCGATCAGACAAAAGGAAAGAAAAGAAGAAAACAAAACAAACACAAACAAAAAACGACAGGGGAGGGGGAATGGAGAGAGGAGATGGATATGGGAAATAAATGGGGGGAGGGGTTTAGAAAATAGGGCAGTAGAAAATCAGGTTTCATGAATAAAAGCAGACAATATAGGACACTACTTTCAATGGCATTTTCAAAACAAAAATAACTTGCTGAGGAAGGCTTATATTGCTGGATCACCCACACACGCAGGCGGGCCCCCCCCCCCCCCCCTCTTCCCCGACTCATGGTTGCATCGTTCACGTTCTCCCCAAAATATTTAAAGGGCCACCCTGACGGATGGGTTTTTGTAAGAAACACGTCCAGATCACCAGGAAAACATCCTTTACAGAGATCGCAACACTCACTTTGCTCTGATTTCCTAGAAATCATACTGTCAAATCGGCGATTCCTCCTTGGCGGAGGTGCTGGAAGTCAAATTATTTCACCCAAAGAGAAGGCGTGTGCCGTCTCCTTTCTAATGGCCGCCTGCGTTTAGACCACATCGTTTGCACGAAATTTTCGCAATACAAGCCTTTTTTATTATTATTTTATACAGATTATTTAAAGGAGTTTCGCTCACAACAAAGGAAACAGATCCAATTTTGTTTTACTGCACTACAAAAAAAAGAAAACGCTTCAACTACAATGAGTGACCTTAACCCACCCCATCCAAAATGGCTACTCTCTCCGGCATCTCCGCCAAGGAGGAATCGCTGTTTTGACGGTTTAATTTCTAGGAAACCAGAGCAAAGTGAGTGTTCCGATCTTTGAAAAGGCTGTCTTTCTGGTGATCTCGACGTGTTTCTTGCAAAAACTCATCAGTCAGGGTCCACCTTTGAGAGCAAACCGGTCCTGTTTACAAGATCACCGCAGGAGATAATGAAATTCTGTTTAGGGGCAATGAAACTTGAAGGCATGTTGAACCTTGCTGAAGACTCCTCTTAAATTCCCAATTAATCTTTGGCCAAACAAACGCTGATTGATCAGGGGGAGAAGAATACAAATGATGTCAGGCCAGAGAAAGAAGAAAACTAAACGCAACGAACCCAGGCTGATGGGGTCATTTCACAGTCCAGCCCCGTTGTGCGTGTCCCAGAAGTGATCTGAGATCACGAAATATTGATAGAAAAACTTCCATTTCTATACAGTACTACCCCCCCCCCCCCACCCCCGTGGGGATACTGGGGGGTCTTTTGTATAAATAGTTCCTCCACCTTCTGGAAGTTCTGTGCTTGTAACTTCCTCTAATCTGTCACTCTCTTTGACTCTGCCTTTTCCCTTTGCTTACTGTCATCTACTATCTTTCTGTTTTACCGCCGGTCCATTCTCCTGCCTTTTTTAAATTTATTTTAAAGAACTACTTTCAAAAAGATTTCCTCCAGCCGAAGTCGGACTTGCTGGGCTTAACTATTTCTTACTTAGGTGCATAACGGCAGCATGACGCATCTGCGTTCACAATTGACAGGAAATTGTCTGAGCGATCGAAGAAGAAGAATACAGTACATAGCTTATATCTGTTATGCAGAATGCTTTCCACTCTATTCCAATTCTATTCTTCTTTTGTACTACCCCCTCAAGAGCAGCAGAATCTTCAGCTTGATGAAGGTGGCTGCCTAAGAAGAAGAAGAAGAAGAAGAAGAAGAAGAAGAAGAAGAAGAAGAAGAAAAGAAGAAAAAGAAGAAGAAGAAGAAGAAGAAGAAGAAGAAGAAGAAGAAGAAGAAGAAGAAGAAGAAGAAGAAGAAGAAGAAGAAGAAGAAGAAGAAGAAGAAGAAGAGGAAGAAGAAGAAGAAGAAGAAGAAGAAGAAGAAATGCACCGGGTAATTTATGGCGTTCTCTTAAAATTCTTTTCATTCTCTTTTGTATAGTGTTTCAAATCAAGAGTGACCGAATAGCATGTGCGAGGCCAAAGAGCAAACAGTATTAGAGAAATCATTAGAAAGTCTAAATAATTTCAACAAGAACAATTAGTAAATTCAAAAAGGCTTTGCGGTAGGTAAATCAAAGCATACTGTGTGCCACCTGGAGGCGATTGTCGAATCTCAGCATAAAACCAAACAAAGCAGCAGGACAGAAGAACAAAGAAAGAGGGGAAGATAGAATAAGAACAAGAAGGGAGTTCAGATATTAATCTTGATGACTTCCCACACCTTCTTGTAACTAAAAAACCATGTCACCCCTTTAAAGGTTTGTTTACTCGGACCAAACAAAACAGGAGCATAGTTTCAAACCATGCATTCATGGGTTTGTTTTATGTATTTTTTGCAAGAAGTCGTTGTCGTGTTGGATAGTACTCGCTTACTAAGACAATTATGTAACCAAAGAAAGATTATCTATATCAACCCAAATCAATCCACAGTAAGAGGCGTGTATCTGTGAATCCAAATAAAAAGAATCATGTAAAATTAATCCAATTAGCCAACGGTTTTTATTCTAATTGTAAGACTTAAAAATGCCTTTAGAGAAAAAGGGTCAAACGCACAATCGCTTTTCTTGCAATCGCAATGGAAACTGTAACCAGCTAACAATCCAAAAACACACAAACAAAAAAGTAACGACAATGTAAAGGTAAATATATAACTAAATAAACAAAATAAAAAAGCAAAAAACCCCATAGGGTAATCATATTACATGAATATAAGCTGGGTAAGGGAAAGACGATTCAATGACTCTCTCGAGCCCTCAGGGCTGGAAGTTCTGAATAAAAAAAAACACCTTGAAACTCGAAACAAGCGTTTTGTAAAAAGAAAACTCAGTTTTCTTGCCAAGACGAAACTCTGGGACTAGTTGAAAAATCATTATTTTTTTTAACCTCTGTATGAAATAGAAGAGGAAGTAGAAGTGTTGAAGACTTTCGGGGGAGAAATCTGTTTTTCAGCAAGCGATAAAGAGTGCATCTAAAGCAGAAAATGTCCCTTCCTTGCAAGCAAAACACACCATGGGAATAAGGTCGAGGAGTGGGTAACCAAGGAGAAGACAAACTGATTATTTCAGCACCTCCATTGAGCATCCTTTTGTTGCGTTTTTCTCTCTCGAAAATAATAAACAAAATCTAAGTCTAACCCCCCCCCCCCCCCCCCCCCCCCCCCCCCCCCCCCCCCCCCCCCCCCCCCCCCCCCCCCCCCCCCCCCCCCCCCCCCCCCCCCTACTTCCCTCCAAAGGATATTCGTTTGGTGTTGAAAATTAGGCATAAAATTGGGGGAAACAGATAGTAAGAATATTAAAAAGCATAAAACAAAGAACATTGATAACATCAGGTAGTTAAAACATTAATCACGAATAGAAAAGTATATTACACAACCATATTAGCAACATTAAACAAATCAAGAACTGCTGATCGGGAGAATGAAACAGAAAAGTCCAATAAACCAAAAATGTTAGACATATTTGGGAAAAAACGATAAGAGCAACAGCAAAAGCAGCAGTACAACAACCTACTCCCTCCCACCCCCTCTTCTCACACACACACACACACACACACACACACACACACACACGCAGGCACGCACGCACGCACACGCACACACACACACACACACACACAGACACGCACAACCACATAACGATCATATAATGGATATGAAACTATAATGAAAAACATTTTTCTTATTCTAGTAATGGAACTCCGACCTTCACGAAATTATTGGAAAGGCCTCTGCGTATAATTCAAGAGTTCAGTGTAACTTCATTTTGCATAAACCAGAATCAATGTAAATAGGAATTGTTGGGAAATAATTAAGGGGAGTAATTTCATGGTGTGTGGGAGTGATCTTGCCTAATTTAATCGGTCAAACATGGGAAGCTACTCTACCATCAGGTAGATCCCCAGCTCTCGCCTCGTGTGTTTAAGTAGACTTACATCACTTAGAACACCGTGCGTCATTCTAAATTTGATGTAATTTCAATTTTTACGTCACATTTTGCAAGTTCTATCGGTTTGCGAATAGTGGCCGCCCCTCATTTTTCTAAAACAAATGTCTTGCCAGTCGCTGACTCGCATCCTGCGGTTTCAAGCTTCGACGCCATGCCGCCATTGTTGCTATGGTTTAGTAAGTCGAGGTAATTAACTCTAATTTTCACGAAGTGCTCTCCCCTAGTCTTTTTCTCTCCGAAAATCGTCTATTCAAAGAACCCACCGGCAATTCTATCGGAATTCGAGTACTTAGCCAGAGCCCAAGCCATGCTAGCTGGCTATTCATGCTTTGTAATCAAATATGATATGCAGAACTTAATTACGAACTGAAAAACATACTCTTTGTAAAGACCCACCACGTCACGTGTCAAAATCACGGTTTTCACGTGCTTTCCCTCTTACAGCTGGTAACAAATCTTAAGAAATCTTCCTAGCATAAGAGGGAATGTGACACATGACGTGGGGGGTCTTTAAAGAAACCAATTAGAAATACATCGATGAAGGATATGAAGAACAGGAATAGGAGACAGGGATAGAAATACACAAATTTTGATTTGATATTGCAAAACAAATATAAAAACAACAACAAGGATTTAACGATTAAACCAAACAAACATAAAATATAGCCTACATTTATTTCTTGGGAGATGTTTGATCAATTCAAGAGCTTGTTCAATGTACAACAACAAGAACGAGACACCGTGATAAGGAACCGAAAGGAGAGAAACTTAACAATTCTCAATTAACCTCTCCCTGCTCCCACATAGACAGATATATAGATATATAGACACACACACACACAGAGAAAAATATAGAGCATTTTCTAGGAGTCTCTTTTTGTATCTCTCCATGCTGCCATCTCGTCTCGTCACGACTACTGATGTTTGGGAACGCTTTAATTATTACATGGATTTTCTTTCTTTCTTTCCCTTTTCCTTCCTTTTCTTTTTGTTCAGTTTCTTCCATGTTTCACTTTCTAACCATCTTTCAGAGCTCGGTTACATTCTGTTGCAACTAGAATGCATGCATTATTCATCAGTCAATACGCCAGCCACCACTCCGGTGACAAAACGCTCCTTTGGCATCTCTGGTCCGATGAGCGCATATAATTATTTGTGGGTGTCCGAGTGTGTGGGTGTGTGGTGTGCGTGCGCTTGCGCGCACGCGTGTGTAATTCTATGTCTGTTTGTTTGTCTGACCGTCTTTGGGTGTTTGTGTAATTTTTATTTCCCATTCTTGATGCTATATGTTAAATATTATTATATGTGGTGTTATATGTGTATATTATATTTTTATATTGTAAACGCCTAGGGCATTAAATTGATTAGGCGTCCTAAATGTTCTAATAATAATAATAATAATAATGTTGTCCACTGTCATACCTGGCTAAGCTTTTTTGTCCTCTGCTACCTTCCATGCGGAGGGCTATTGCGACTGTACATGTCCCTTTCATTGTCAGTCTGTATCTCCGATCAATATATTAGTTCTTGTGAACCTCAGCACAAAATCACTTCAAATGTTGTCAGTTGGTATATTAACCTGAAGCTAACGTGCACCATCGAGTAACTACAACTCTACTAACCTTGACCTGATTTTTGACCTTACATTTGCTGGTACGTAAAATGGAGGAGGAGGACTTGTCGCCGTGCGTGCACGGAGGAGACAGCCTTTCTTTTTATTATCTTTTTTTCTCTGATCAGGAACACGGGAAGTCTGTATCAGGGGGGACTTTACAAGAGGGAGTTTGCGGATTGTGAAACCGATCAATCAATCAACTATTTTAAATCACTTCCCTGCATCTGTCTGCGTGGCTGAGCTTCTTGACTGACTTACTTTTGAGAAGGGATAAGGATGAGTCAACCCCCCTCCCCCCAACCCTTTCTCTTACTTTTTCCATCTCTATCTGGCTGTCTGTTTATCTGTCAAACTCGTAACATTGTAGGAATAAATGTTCGTTGAGCAAGCAACAATTATGGAACACACACACACACGAGAGACACAGACACACGCACGAGAGAGAGAGAGAGAGAGAGAGAGAGAGAGAGAGAGAGAGAGAGAGAGAGAGAGAGAGAGAGAGAGAGAGAGAGAGAGAGAGAGAGAGAGAGAAGAGAGAGAGAGAGAGAGAGAGAGAGAGAGAGAGAGAGAGAGAGAGAGAGAGAGAGAGAGAGAGAGAGAGAGAGAGAGAGAGAGAGAGAGAGAGAGAGAGAGAGAGAGAGAGAGAGAGAGAGAGAGAGAGAGAGAGAGAGAGAGAGAGAGAGAGAGAGAGAGAGAGAGAGAGAGAGAGAGAGAGAGAGAGAGAGAGAGAGAGAGAGAGAGAGAGAGAGAGAGAGAGAGAGAGAGAGAGAGAGAGAGAGAGAGAGAGAGAGAGAGAGAGAGAGAGAGAGAGAGAGAGAGAGAGAGAGAGAGAGAGAGAGAGAGAGAGAGAGAGAGAGAGAGAGAGAGAGAGAGAGAGAGAGAGAGAGAGAGAGAGAGAGGAGAGAGAGAGAGAGAGAGAGAGAGAGAGAGAGAGAGAGAGAGAGAGAGAGAGACGAGAGAGAGAGAGAGAGAGAGAGAGAGAGAGAGAGAGAGAGAGAGAGAGAGAGAGAGAGAGAGAGAGAGAGAGAGAGAGAGAGAGAGAGAGAGAGAGAGAGAGAGAGAGAGAGAGAGAGAGAGAGAGATTGCACCCCTCCAAAAATGTAAAGAACAAAATCAGTGACAATGTGTTAATGTATGTGAGCAACGAAAAAGGATAAAACATGTAACTAACAGCAGCGGACCACGAAATATGGAGAGAAAAACCCCAACACACACCGAAAAAGAAATTTAAGAGAAGTGGACTATCAGATATGGAAGGTCAAACAAACCTAAAAGAACACAAACATACCCGTGAAAAAGAACACCGCTTATCTCAGAACATAGCCCGCGAAAAGGACTGTGCAGTAACAAGTAGATGTTGTTCTTCTTCTGTCTGTATGATTCATGTCTATCCCTATCTGACTTTCCATCTGTCTGTCTGTCTGTCTCTGTCTACTTCGCACAGTTTTGCAGAAAAAAGTTCTTAGTCTTGGGACTGGGTCGTCAGAGGAGGGAACCCACTTATCAAGTTTTGTCGCTTCGTAGGGGAAGTTGTCAAAACCCGAAGTTATGCTTCATTTGAAAGATGGATTCCTGTGGGATGTCTGAGTTTGAACCAAGCACTCTCTGATACTCTCAACAACAACAAACACCCCACAAGTTCACTGTATTGACGTCATTGGAAAAATGTGCATAGAATATAAGTGGGGCGATGTCAAACACACACACAGAGAGAGAGAGAGAGAGAGAGAGAGAGAGAGAGAGAGAGAGAGAGAGAGAGAGAGAGAGAGAGAGAGAGAGAGAGAGAGAGAGAGAGAGAGAGAGAGAGAGAGAGAGAGAGAGAGAGAGACACACCATAACACACGCACGCAAGCACATATGCACAGAAACCACATGTACTCGCGCGCACACACACATGCTGACACACATACACGAGCGTAAACGCGCGCACACGCACGCACACGCACACGCACACACACACACATCCAGACACTCAGTCCCTGACCCCCCAATCACCCGCATATAACCTGCGTTTGTTTTCTTTCTCCCATGGACGCTATTGCTGTTCCCATGGAAACTCATAATCATAACTAGGGGCTTGGAGCAAACTATTTCTCTGCATGTCTGGATTTCAGAACTCGAACTCTCTGTTTCTGTCTGTCTGTCTGTCTCTCTCTTTCTCGGGTTGAAGGGAAAAGGATGAAGAATGGGATGGAAGGAGAGAGAGATGAATGAGTTATAAGGGCAGGCAGGGGCAGGGGCAAAAGTAAACAGGCGAACGACGCGTAAACGTGCTTATGAATATTGATGACTGCTTAAAGCGCTTTTTTAAAAAGTGCAATTCAGATTGGTTTGATGCCGATTCACCCTCCCATTAAACATTTAAATGGGCATGATTACTTCTTAATGACAGATCTCTATGATTTGGTTTTTGCAATTCTTATGTGATAATAACATTACAGTTTATGGCAGAATCTAAAATTCCCTTGTCTGAGCACAAATCTCTGGACTTGTTCTCTATACTTTTACTTTCTTGGGGACTAAATGAAAATGAAGAGTTTTTTTGCTTTTATGTATTAATGAGTATTTCTCTCAAATCATTTAATCATTGCAACGCTTCTCTCCCGGCTATAACTCAATTGCGCCCATTTGAAAGTTACTCAAATGCGCCCATTTGAAAGTTACTCAAATGCGCCCATTTGAAAGTTACTCAATTCCGCCTATTTGAAAGTTACTCAATTGCGCCTATTTGAAAGTTACTCAATTGCGCCTATTTGAAAGTTACTTAATTACGCCTACCCGGGTATGTACATCAATTATTGCGCCTGGTTTCCGCAATTGATGTATCTTAGGAGTTAAACTTTAGATTACTATAACATCAAAACTAGAAAAGCAATTTATAGATATATATTTTTTGTTTGTATCTTCATAAAGAATGCTAGCTCAATCTTCTGAAACAAATACCAATTTCTGCAAAACTTCCATTATGTTTAGTTTTCTCGTGCACCATTTCAACCATTTGAACAGGCGCAATTGACGACTACAACGGGCGCAATTCAGTAGATGGTAAATTATATAGGTGCAATTCTGATGCACCGTCTCTCGCACCCCCACCGCTCCTTTAACCCGGCCCTTTCCTTCTACTTATAATGTATCCTTCATTTTTGTGCTCCACCCATACATAGTATGGTGGTGGAACAGTTTTGCGATCACTCGTGTCTGTTTGTCGTTTTGTTTGTATTTTGTGATTTTTGGGGTCTGTCTGTCTGTCTGTCCGGCTATATCTCGGGAACCGCTTGGCAGATTCGCTTAAAAGTTTGTGTATGTGTGTGTATTATGGTACATAGATTGTCCCATGAACAAATGGCGATCCCGCTGACCTTGACCTTGAAGTTGGACCTTGAAAACCGACATTTCTTCTTGTGGCATTATCTTGGAAACCGTTAGACTTACGATGCTCAAACTTGGTATGTAGGTGCATTGGCTCAAGGTCAAGGTCAAGGATGTAGACTAATGAAATTTCTTCTCGTGGCCGAAAGACAGAAAATAAAAAGACAAAGAAGCAGAATGGGTCTAAAACCACTCCGTATGCGGATGCGGTCGGCTGTACGCAATTCAAACGGAGTGGCCACACGTCTGAAATGTTGGTTGACTTGCTCAGCTGTGTGAAGGGAATGGCACTGTCTGTACACAGCGCTTCATTAGGCTCCAGTAAACCCAGAATAAAAACAGGAGAAAAAAAAAGAAAGGAACATGGTGAGAAAAACAAAAACACAAAAAACAACAACAAAGTAACACAGTAATGCATGGTAAAGAAGAAGAAAAAGGAGGAGTGGAGAAAATTAAAAAACAAAATAAAGAGAAAAGAGAAAAAAAAGACAGAAGAGAGAACAAATCTCTCTCTCTCTCTCTCTCTCTCTCTCTCTCTCTCTCTCTCTCTCTCTCTCTCTCTATATATATATATATATATATATATATATATATATATATATATATATATATCAAAAAAGAAGAAAATGAAAAAAAAGATAGAAAGAAAGAAGAAAAAAACCTTGAAAAAAGATAAAACGGGAAGCAGGAAGAGAAAATATGACTTAAATGAAGACAAAAGCAAATAAGGAAAATCAACCTATAGAGAAGAGGAGAAGGAAGGAAAAACAAAAGAAGAAAATTGATAATACCGTTTAAAAAAATCAAGTGGAAATACAATGACAAAACACACACACACACACACACACACACACACACACACACACACACGAAAAATAAAGAAGTTATAATCAGCTGTTCTTGCTTCGTATTTTGGTAATAAGATGCTTTCAAAAAGTTTATTGCATCGTGGAAAGTCAAAGGCAATCCCTCTTCTTTAGTTCAATATATTGTGATCTCACCATTTATCTTCATTCATACGGGCATCAAGGTATTTGAGTGGGCTTTCCTGAAATCTTTGTAGCAATTCGTGGTCTTCAGTATTCGTGAACGTTGTTGCATCTTTCTGTAGTTTTACAATATTTCTTATTCCAGTCTGTATAATGTGATTAAGCAGAAGAGTCCGCAGATATATATTATATATATATTCTTTTAAATCAGATTTGTATCTGGTGAATAGCTGGACCAATCAGAAACCATTACGTTTTGGCCGTCAAACCAGCATTTTTGTGTCAACTTTTGTGTTTGAGGCTGTTGTTCTACAGTAATATCCAGATGTTTAGGGAGTAAATGTGGTCTGTTGTAAAGAGGTGGCATTTCAAAATGTACACATATTTTTATTTTATCAAATTGTCTTATTAATGTGAAGACAGGCGTTATTTCCCTTGCCAATACTGCACACTTTTACACACATTTGGGCAAATTGTGGGCTGTTAATACACTAGTTTGCATTCATGTTTTGTCAAGATCTTAACATATTTTGATAATGTCTACTCAGAGCTTCCACCTGCGAAAATCACATTTTTCTGGGCTGCAGTTTATGGGCTACACACTAAGCAACATGCTTCTTATTTTTGCACTTTACCTATTGGCGGTGACGATATTTTGTCAAAATTGACGTAGTTATCAATTCACTCACCAAACCACATATTGTCTCCTTTGCACCAATAAAAAGTCGAAGTAGCAAATCTGTATTAGTACACAGCTAATCAACTGATCCAGTCACCCAAGGTCACTTTGTCCCTAATTCCGACTCACCCAGTATCTTACATCACACCAATACTTTCATTTGCCTTCAAACTGTTGATGATAATGCTATGCGTTGGAAAGCGGCATGTCCAAATGTTTTTAACAAACAATTTGATTCTGCCAGTCTGCTCAATAATTACATTGCTTCTGGTTTCTACCTTCGTTTTTCAACATGCTTTCAATACGGCTGACTAAACATGTCAAGGGGAGGAACTCTGAGTGTCTTTTGGGCTTATTTCATAAACTGAGATGATCCCTCTCGGTTGAGCATTCCATAGTCATCATTCAGACAGCCAGATATTTTAAAATAATTTTCAAAGTTACATATAGCTAATACCCAAATTCTGATTTCCAATGAAGCAAAAGGTATCAATGAGTTAACCACGGAAAAAAATGACTTTATTCGCATTATTTACAGCCTATAACAATAAAAGAGGAAATTTCTTCAACAACTTTGTGACAAGTAAAGTAGACACTACAAAGCACACATCAAAACATTTTCCAGAGAAGTGTTTCCCCAAAAGTTAAATCCACAGAACAGGATGGAGTGGTTAGACAAGAGACTGTCAGGGTAGACTAAACGAAAATTATTGATTTCTCAATGGTCTGGAGAATTTGTTGTGAAGAAGGGAGGAGAGCGAGAGAGAGAGGAGGGGGGAGGGAGATAAAGCGCAAGAGAGGGAGAGAGAGAGAGAGAGAGAGAGAGAGAGAGAGAGAGGGGGGGGGGACAAAAAAAGCAGAAGATGAAATAGGGAACCTGGAAGAGAGAGACTCACAGAAAAAGAAGCAGAAATTGAAAAAGTTTGTTATGTAGATATTTTGTAGTCCTGAAGCTTTGGTTTTGGACAACAGCACTGGTAAGAAAAAGTGGTATATGCAAGGATGCTAATACTTGCACACTAAGTCAATAGCCACATTGCTAATCGTGTAAAGTACTTTTTTCAGATGAAATTGAATGTTGGTGCTTCATCAAGAATTACTGCTAGCACATATCAGCAACAATCTGAGCTTTTTGTGCAAACTTGCACCTATTAAATAATAATAATCATAACAATAATAATAATAATAATAGTGAATCATTTATATAGCGCACTCCTCCACCAAATGTGGAGCTCTATGCGCTTAACAACAACAAATTTAAAAGCAAGAAATGCAACAAAAACAAATAATCGCTCACACACATGCAAATAGGCATACACATACACACACGCGCACACACACACACGCTCGCACACACACACACACCATTACCATCATCACCACTCACCCCACCCAAGACACCCCCCCCCCCCGCTCATATTTGCGTCCCTCGATCTCAAAAACTGCTTTTTTCAGTTTTATGAAAAAAATCCTAAGCTGATCCTAATATTATCCCTTTCCTGAGAATGGCAGAATGTTGCTTTTCAGTGAAAAAATTCAATGTGAAAATTTGAGGGGGTGGGGGTTTGTAAGGTCCGTTTAACCGTTTAACGTCCTCCATATGGAACAGGCACATGTGGGACATTACTAGATATAAAGATGGTGGGACGATCCTGGAGGCATATTAAGATGGAACTCTGAGATTACAAGATAGCCCTTTTTATTAAGTTACTTGCAGTGTCTTTTGTACGTAATGACACAGTAGTTATGCAGTTTGGTGTTCCTAGGAAGGCGTAGTTAGAGAAGTCACTTATGGTTAAAAAAGGTAGTGATGTGTACCAGTACAATGATAACGATGACTTCCTATAAAGGAAAATTAAACAAGAACCTCGCTGCATGCTCTTTTCAATGTTTTGTGCCACTCTCCTCCAATGTAACAACAATATCAACAACAACAAAAATCCACTACTTCGATTCTTTTGTTGTTGTTGTCAGTTTGAATGCTGCCTTTTCTCAAGTTAACGACTTGTCTCGTTTTTGTTGTTGCTTTTTGAGGTTTTACTATTTCCCCCCCTTTCCATCCCTGGTTCTTTCGACCTTTTAATGGAACTTGTCACGCAACGTGGTGGGGAATCCTCGAAGAAATCTTGAAAGGAGAATAAGAAGACGACGACGACGACGACGACGACGAAGAAGAAGAAGAAGAAGAAGAAGAAGAAGAAGAAGAAGAAGAAGAAGAAGAAGAAGAAGAAGAAGAAGAAGAAGAAGAAGAAGAAGAAGAAGAAGAAGAAGAAGAAGAAGAAGAAGAAGAAGAAGAAGAAGGAGAAGGAGAAGAGGAGGAGGAGGAGGAGGAGGAGGAGGAGGAGGAGGAGGAGGAGGAGGAGGAGGAGGAGGAGGTCGAGGATAGAAGAACCCCCCACTGAATCATCTCTTTGAAGAGGCGCAGAAGTGACAGGCACACAAGCGTGCAAGCGTTTTCCCCTCCAGATTGTTCTTTCAAGGAGCTGTCAATGGCTAAAAGACAGAGTGGCACGCATAAAGAAGCACGAATGGGGTGGAGTGAACCATTTCAGTGGCACATAAATAATGCATATTGAAATGAAGAAAACAGAATATAAGAAACAAATTGACAATAAACATAGTACATCACATCAGCAGCATTTTCATGTGTCATAATCTAAACGCTTTATATAAATAGATAGCTAACTTTTTGTTAATAAACTCATTCCTAGATGCAAACAGCAATGCGAGTCTAAACAGATAAAGTGCAGCAGAATCTTCAACGTGATGAAGTTGGCATACTAAGGAGAAGAAGAAGAAGAAGATAAGGTTGTCAAAACTATTTGGGTGGTATTAACTCGCTTCTAAGTTCATTTAACGCAGGGCAACATAATACAAAATGAACATCAGTTTCTTTTGGCATCATTACACAAAGGACACATTAAATCAAGATCGCTATGTTGTCTGTAACGATGTTGTTTGCTGCTGTTTTCGTTCCCCAGCTTAAACGCTCTGGGGTCACACCCAGTGCCATGTGAACATTTCTCATGGCCTTGGGTGGGAAGATTACGTGTATGGCTGCTTTTAAAGGGCCCCGCCACATAGGCGGCCATACTCCGACTTCAGGGGACTTCGCTTCATTCATGGAGCCACCCACACTTTCATTTCACCCGTGGAGTGACAACAACCGACAATTCTTTACGGCGTGTAGGGAGAACTGACACTGGTAAAGACAGCTTCCATTGGGCACAATCGTATCGTTTTAATATTGGCCATGTAATGGGTCAATTTCACTTGCATCACATGTACAGACATAGTGAATAGCCAAGAAGCCTTGGCTGTGTCTGTAACGATACTAATGTACGGCCAATTCAAAAATCCCAAATCTGAACATTGTTAATATATGAAGAAACGAAGATGACTGCTGGGTTCAATTTAATTTTAATTTGTTGTGAATTGTTAATATATTTCAGATGTCGATCCATATCCATAGATAATTAAACAGGCTTACCACATACTAAACTAATTTGCCCGTATAATTCAAACCTACTACTATTCTGAACGTGTGTGTGTGTGTGAGAGAGAGAGAGAGAGAGAGAGAGAGAGAGAGAGAGAGAGAGAGAGAGAGAGAGAGAGAGAGAGAGAGAGAGAGAGAGAGAGAGAGAGAGAGAGAGAGAGAGAGAGAGAGAGAGAGAGAGAGAGAGAGAGAGAGAGAGAGATATTTTAAGACAGAGGGAGAGCAACACACATTGAATATTTTAAATGAAATAACAATATTCGACAACCTAGACATAAAATAAAAGAAACAAAAGAAATGAAAACTGAAAAAACCCATTCATGGTTACCGAGCATCCAATATATAATCAACATGCGAAAAATATCAAGAACATAGATTTTTTTTACCAACCATCTGTTTATGCATTTGTTGTTATTGTTATACTCATTAGCCTGATTATTTCAGTTTTTGCTATAAAACAAGCCACTGATTGAATAATTTCATCGTTTTCAGATTTAAGCAAAGAAGCAACATCATGCATTCAAACTGCAGCTAAGCTGGAAAAGAAGGATTCTTTTCTTAGTTCTTCGTAAGCTGTACAATGAAACAA
>CM065680.1:72047787-72115287 GCA_017654935.2 Phymorhynchus buccinoides
TGCCAGACAAAGAATTTCTTTATGTTTTAAAGACAATAAATATTTTGATTGATTTGATTGATTGAGGTAATTTGTATGTTTAATCTGTTTTCTTGTCGTTCTATATTGTGCTCCCCCCCCCCCTCCCACATCCGATTATTGAAATGTATCTTGATGTAAAATGTCAACTCATGATATGGGCCAAGGCCTGAATCATTAAACCATTCGTATTCGCATTCTCTCTCTCTCTCTCTCTCTCTCTCTCTCTCTCTCTCTCTCTCTCTCTCTCTCTCTCATCTTAATCCCAAAGCGTTAAAATTAACATTACTGCTCCCTGACAGAAGAATATGTATATCAATTGCTTTATTCCTATCAAAAGCTTTTAACTACAGATACCAATCAATTTATCATTGTTGAATGAAAAGTATGATTTTGATGAATGCCCTTTAAAAAAAAAAAAAAATTGTTATTCAATGTTTGGTGTAAGTTTCTGTTGTTTTCCTCATTATTCCCATTGTTGTCCAATGACAGGAACACCAATTGATATTTTTATGTGTTTAGATAGATAAACATTGTTGTCGACCAGTGTTTTGTCTTACCATCGTTCCCTCGTGAAATTGGCACGACGAATGACACTGTCTTTGTGTATATTGTATGAATTATTCCGTGGCCTATTAATTTCTTCTTCCCGATTTTCCCATAAGCACAAAGAAGGAAAAAAGAGTTTACTTTTGGCTATTCTTCGTTAATTATTACTGAATATATAATAGATCGGTGCTGTTTTGCCTCCCCATTGTCCCTATATGACACGTGATGGATTGATGACTTATGCTTATGTTTTCTTGTTTGAATTCCTTAAATTGCTGTATTATCTTACACATAACTAACTATTCTGTATTCCTTACTCCTCCCACTGTTCCCTCAATATGCGATCAAAAATGTTTGTGGTTTTGTAATGAATTCTGTATTTATTATTAGTTGCCATTGTTCATTCTCCCCCTCCCCACTGTTCCCTTGTAACATGGGCTGAAGGCCTAGTCAGTAAACTGAGTTGATTTGAGTCTCTCTCTCTCACTGTGCGCGCGCGCGCGGCGCGTGTGTGTGAGTGTGTGTGTGTGTGTGTGTGTGTGTGAGAGAGAGAGAGAGAGAGTGTGTGAGAGAGAGAGAGAGAGAGAGAGAGAGAGAGAGAGAGAGAAACTATGTGTATCTCTGTGTGTGTGTGTGTGTGTGTGTGTGTGTGGTGTGTGTGTGTGAGAGAGAGAGAGAGAGAGAGAGAGAGAGAGAGAGAGAGAGAGAGAGAGAGAGAGAGAGAGAGAGAGAGAGAGAGAGAGAGAGGAGAGAGAGAGAGAGAGAGAGAGAGAGAGAGAGAGAGAGAGAGAGAGAGAGAGAGAGAGAGAGAGAGATTAATAATATGCAACATAGGTTTGTTTGTGTGATAAAGAAGCGAGCATGCCGGCCAATCCCCTTTTGAAGAATGGTACTTTACATCTCATCATCATCATTCAGCGAAACAATTACAACCACCCAGCCGTGGATAGTAGATAATGTTGGTGTTAGAACACAGCTGTTACCCCTTTCTGCAGTTAGTAGTCATGCGTATAATGTTTTGTTGTTACTATTTGCAGATTAAACACATATATTAGATTTCTGTGTTCAGACTGAAGGCCTATAATAGAATCTATAATATTATCTGATACTTAATAATAGAATAGCCATTCTGAGTCGGATCCAACACTATTCTGTGCGAATTAATAGCACCCCCCCCCCCCCCCCACCCTAGCTTATAATTAAACTCATGCACATTTTATCATTCTCCTCCCCTTTTCCTACACAACAGAATATTATTATTTTTATTCCTTTTGCATTTCCCTGAATTATTTAAACAATAAGCAACCCCACCTCACCACCGCCACACACACGTACGCACGCACGCACGCACACGCACACACACACTTCACAACCCTGAGAAAAACAATCAATCAATGCCACCTAGACTAAGTCTTTACCAAAACAAGACGGTTTGTTTGCATTCCCGATGTTTTGCTGTTGTTGTTGTTCTTCTTCAGTGCATGGATGGGGAAGAGAAAGCGCGACCACCGTGAGGGCGGATGCATCTATAATTAAAATAACCAAAGATGTTGATGTCGCTGTTGCTCTAGATAATTAATAGCAAAACATGAAAACATAAACGCAATATATAAAACAGGGCTTCCTTCTCTTCTGCCGTTTTATCTATACTAGCGCAACGCCGAGTACCAGTAACGCGTAGTAACGGTAACGCCTAGTAACGGTAATGCCAAGTATTGGTAACGCCGAGTACAGCAAATTTGAAGCGATTTGGTAAAGAAACGGTGGAGTTATAAGGCCCCGTTTCGCCGTTGGCGCTGCTCTGAGAGTGATGCGCTCTCCCTAGTAACGGTAACGTCTAGTAACGGTAACGCCAAGTACTGGTAACGCTGAGTACAGCAAATTTGAAGCGATTTCGTTAAGAAACGGCAGTTATAAAGCCCCGTTTCCCGTTGGCGCTGCTCTGAGAGTGACGCGCTCTGCCGATTTTCTTCAAATTTGCTGCCAGGCTTTGCCCCGGTAACAGCAAGCCTGACAGCAAATTTGACGCGATTCGGTTGAAAACCGGCGGAGTTATAAGACCCGTTTTGCATCATGCTGCTGTTATGCGCCTAAGTAATGGATTCGCTTCCGGTTTGGCACACGGATAGTCCCCGGCCCCGGTCATCTTCCTGCCAAATTCGAAGGCAATCGGCCCAGAAACGCCGGAGATACGGGCGCCGAGAGGCCGGCGGATGCGCGTTTCCATCGCCCCGTTAGGGCTCACAGCAAATTTGAAGCGATTCGGTCGAAAAACGGCGGAGTTATAAGGCCCGTTTCGTGTTTCAGACACACAGACACACACACACACGGACGGACACTTGGCTTTTTACTATATGATGATGTTTTTCACTGTATCTTGTGAACCATTGCATAGGATCCCTTCAAATTTTATACGGCGCCATTTTGTTTTTGCCGTACTCGATGACATCTTTGCCTTTTTTCCTCGTTCTTCTTCAGTTTCTGCGTACAACATACCTACCGCTCAACGATCTTTGTCGCTTTTGAAAACGAGCCTCTCTTTGTAAACACAAACCATGCACGATTCCGCGTATGCTTATATGTACAGACAAGTAAACAATGCATGAAAGCTAAACATATACACACTTCTTTGCATCGACCATTTTTGTCAGAGCCTGATAAATAATGCATGACAACTTAACACATACACACTTCTTTGTATCGACCATTTTGTCGGAGACTGAATGCATGATAAATAATGCATGAAAACTTAACACATACACACTTCTTTGAAAACTTAACACATACACACTTCTTTGTATCGACCATTTGTCAGAGACTGAATGCCTGATAAATAATGCACGAGAACTTAACACATACACACTTCTTTGTATCGACCATTTTTCAGAGACTGAATGCCTGATAAATAATGCACGAAAACTTAACACATACACACTTCTTTGTATCGACCATTTGTCAGAGACTGAATGCCTGATAAATAATGCACGAAAACTTAACACATACACACTTCTTTGTATCGACCATTTGTCAGAGACTGGAATGCCAGACAGGCAGACAAACAGATTAGATTGAGTGACAGACAGACCTACATACAGAGAGATAGACGGGGCATTACGTGGCAGACAGCATACGAATAATCAATTTGCCAGCTGCAGTATGTCAATGCAAACGGCTCCGACGCCCCATCAAATGGAAAGGTTATGAGGTGGAACAGATAGCACGTGAAAACAAGAAGTTAACATCTGCTGTAAGACAGTTTAGTAGGCTGCAAGCATCATTCTCTTCACATGTACTTCGACCACACACATCAGTACATAGCGAGTGCACGCACACATGTTTAAGTAAACAAACACACACACACACACACATACACACGCACACACACACTAGCGCATGCATACACACACACTGACAAACACACAACCGTAAGCATACATTAGGGCGTGCACTCACATACAAAAACATAGGTTTACAGTTACGCACAAAAACTAATTGCAAGCAAAATATGTGTACCTCCTTGTATCATAGTTTTCTAGCGTCATTGTTTATTTGTTATGCGTGGTCACACTCTTATCACGAAAACAAACGCACAAGCACGTACAACTACATACAATGCACGATATTATACATAACAGTGTTCACTTAGTGAATGGAAATCAAACTAAGGACACGAACACAGTCCACACAATGCAACATACATAATACACGTCCATACTCACACACACTGACACAGACACAGTCACTCAGTTACCCATTGGCAAACATACACGCGCCCACACATGATATGCACAGGACATACATGCACATTAACATTAACATATAAATAAGCGTGTTTAAACACATGTAACATGCAGAATCGGTTTTAAAGTCAATAGTATTTCTAGTTTTTCATCTTTAATCCTCCCACCCCACCCCCTAAAAAACACCCAATAACAACAACAACAAGGGCATCGCCGAGCGGCAGCAACGCATTGTAAGTGCATCGCCGAGCGGCAGCAAGGCATTGTGACAATGCAAACCCGGCCAGAGTTATGTCCTCCCCCCTCCCCCACCCCCCAATAAACACACCACTTTCCACCCTTACAGAACGCATAAAATACATAGCCCACAATTTGAAGCGATTCTGTTCACTAGTTCACGATACAGCTGAACTCTTATACAAACTTCCTTGCACCATGGTACACCACCACACAAAATTTGAAGCGATTCTGTTCACTAGTTCACGAAATAAGGCTGGAGGGAAATTACATAGCCCAAAGAAAGAAATTTCGGTTTTCATGGTCAAACTTCAAGGTCAAGGTCAGCACGGTGTTGATTAACGAAAGGAAGCTTCCTTTTCAAGCTGTCTACCCCTCTGCCAATTTTAATCAAAGTCCAAACAGTAGTTTTTAAGATAATCGATACACAGACACACACACACACACAAATCGCGCAAAACCCCGGCCTCTGGCCGGGTAAAAAAACAAAATCACCTCTCTCCTTGTCTCTCTGTCTCAGTCTCAGTCTCTCTGTCTCTCTCTCCAATAAATCCAAACCATTTAGCCAAAGCCTACGTTGCAGTCTGTGTCAGGTTTTCTCTGACACACCAAAACAAAGTTCTGACAAACCCTGGGAAACTCTAGAAACTGTTTCTAACACACAAACCAGGGACCACAATAAACAAACACATTCCAGCAAGCAAAACATCACGTACACACACACACACACGCACATTTGCATGACAAACAAAACAAGTAAATAAGATGGCAAAGGGAAACAAAACAAATAAATTCGATGAAATCAAAATACACAACAATAGGCGAAACACTAAACACATTCGAAAACACCAATGAAATTATCATCACAATAATATGAGGGAACATTCTCGAGAAAAGAAAAGAATCAAACTTTAAATATACTCAGGCTAAAATGAGATGAAAGTTTAATTGATGCGAAAAAACACCTGCTTTGTACACTCGTGATTACATTATTATGAGCTAAACTAAAATATTTTGATTATATAATCATAAGCTAGATTTATGTATTCCTTAAATACACCACAATAAAAAAAATTACATGTAAAACGAGCATTACATATTTACAACTACTTTCAAGTTCGGCAATAATCTTCCAGCGAAAATATCTTTCCCTGTTTTCTCCTCGTAACTATCGCCCTTGTACACGTACACGTCTAATCAGCTTTATCAACCAACGACGCTTGGTTCGTAGGCTTGGTGTTTGGTTCAGAAGGGTTAATATTGGCTGTTACAACCGATATCTAACTCGGATCAAACAAATTAACCCTTCTGAACCAAACATCAAGCCTACGAACCAAGCGTCGTTGCAGCCAATATCTAACTCGGATCAAACAAATTAACCCTTCTGAACCAAACATCAGGCCTACGAACCAAGCGTCGTTGCAGCCAATATCTAACTCGGATCAAACAAATGAACCCTTCTGAACCAAACATCAGGCCTACGAACCAAGCGTCGTTGCAGCCAATATCTAACTCGGATCAAACAAATGAACCCTTCTGAACCAAACATCAGGCCTACGAACCAAGCGTCGTTGCAGCCAATATCTAACTCGGATCAAACAAATGAACCCTTCTGAACCAAACATCAAGCCTACGAACCAAGCGTCGTTGCAGCCAATATTTAACTCGGATCAAACAAATGAACCCTTCTGAACCAAACATCAGGCCTACGAACCAAGCGTCGTTGCAGCCAATATCTAACTCGGATCACTGCAAAATCCAACATTAAAGTCTTGTCCTTGCATCCTTTTCTATTATTAAACAGGAGAGGGAGGCAAGAGTCTTGACTCCCCACACGACAGCCCATGGTAGCCTGACGTTCGATCAAGGGCCATCTCTCGAAAACTCATTGCCCCTCTTCATTGTCTGTATAATTTTGATATCTACGAGAAACTTTTCATAATTTGAGGGTTAAACATGAGGGAGTGCTTACAAGACTCATTCATTCAAATATCACGCATTCATCATTCATGTCTTAAAGTCAAGAACTTTTCTATTATTAAATTTCCATTGTCTGTATAAATATCTACGAGAAACTTTTCATATTTTGCTTTTTCAACATTATGGTTCAACGCGTGTGGCATGAGATAAGAAAGAGCTAGTCAACATACGCCAACTGATAAAGACGCTTCCTTGATGAAACAGACGCCGCTATTGTCAGATTAATGGTACGCCTCACTAACAAAACCTGATATAACGTTGTTGAAACTGCCACCTATACAATACGCTTTAAAGGTTCTCTATAAGCTTTATACATTCGACAAGATCGGCAGATGATCCGGTTTGCCTCGAGTCAACACCACCCTTCTCAAACCAGACAATCAATATTTTGACAGTAGCTACTAAATTGAGGCTTTTAGTGGCACAGTAACGAGGTAAGGGTGGATCGAATGACACTGGTGAATGACCGAGAGCAGACAGCTTTCAATTCGCTGGTGTAAGTGCCAATGAACGTCTTCCCCCTAGTCAGCCTTTTCGATGAAGTTGGTCTCGCTTTACAGCAGACTGCATTACTCCAAAACTGCTTTGCATCATTCTTGTTATAAGAAACATTAACAAAATTGCTTCATTGGTCAAAAGTAATCAGTCTTAACCCTTTCACCGCCAGCCATATTTGAGCCAACATTTTCCATTAAACTTACTTGGCTACAGAAAAGATTTTGTCTGCAATATTGTGGGATTTCTCTGTGACACGTTTAGAATAAGGTCAATCCTTACTGCCCAAACTTAGGAACGCAATATCATTGAATAATAGATTATGATTTCAAGAGTTTTAATGACATGGGTGATAAATCATTATGGTGCAAAACTGCAACATTGGCGGCGAAAGGGTTGAGGTCATAGTCTATCAGGTCCAATCTAAGCAATAATTTTGAAATCGTATGTTGTCGTCTTATATTCTTTTTTTATACTAGTATGGAAATAATCCGATGTAGTCATTATCGGAGGAGACATAACTAACCTGATATAGCACAATCCACATAACTGTAACACAATCTTTATGTCAGCTGAGATGGACATGTCAGTCTCGTGCACAATAAACCCGAGTTCAAACCTGGGTACATGGGATTTTTCTTCTCACTCTGCACTAGGCATTATGGTCTGAACGTGGAGTCTTTCGGATGAGACAATAAACCGAGGTCCCAATGTGTCCACAGCACTTAGCATTACGTTAAACACAGTGGCAACGAAAAAGTTGTCATTGGGTTAAAATTTACCCCCTCCCCCTTTACTTCAAAATTTACCCCCTCCCCTTTTCCTTCCTCAGTAGTCACACAAAAAATCGCATGCACATTTTTTTTAAAAGGGTGTCACGCCTCTGGCTGCGACGCGCTCTCCAGCTAGGAGCAACCCGAATTTTACAGAGACACCTCTGTGACTAGTACAAGATACAAAATAACAATGAAAAGGCATACCTTTATGTTACAAGATAATTAGGTACACAGTCTCCAGACAGAACAATTTCCCAGTTGTCTCCTCTTTAAAGGCGGGTACAATGATGTAGAATGTTTGTACTAAGAAGAGCTCTATATTAAACAGCCCCTCTCCATTTTCCCGCTTCCGACTCCTAGCAGCAAGTGAAGTCAGAGATAAGAGAGATTAGTGACTAAACAGCAGGCAAACTAATCAACCCCCAGACAACTTCAGAGGACAGTCCTTCCCCAGACAACCTCAGAGGACAGTTGACATATAATCACCAAGGATCTGGACATGCTGCAAACGACTCGTAGTCTGATGGCCTCGCATTTTGCTTCTTTCTTTCTCGTCAACTTCAGAGCAAAGTCACGCACGTTCGATAGGACATTCACACGAGATGTACGTGTTTCGATGTGCTCCAGCAAGAAGTATTTGGAATTTGTACTATAATAAAAAATTATTTTCGTTTGTTTGGGGTTTATTTTACTTGGTATTGGCAAAAGACTGACAGCAAGCTTATTGAAGGTTTTTGAAAAGTGGGATTATCAGAATTATGCAAGTTTAACTAACTCAAGCTTGCATTCTAACAGCTCTATGATAATAGCCACGATACTTTCTTGAAATAATGAAATTATATAGCCTAAAGCCTGTGTTTACGAAATGGACATTTTACCTTCCTTGTACAATCATGTAATTATATTTTGAAGCCTCCATTCTTTTCCTTTTTTAATCAATCACCAAGTGACTCTACTTCTTACATACCCCTGCTCACAGCCAGAACTAGATTTCTATGTGTTTTTTTTATGGAGGACAGCGATTTACGTCTAATACCAACATAAAGTCCAAGCGCAACATGTATTAAGAAGGAAAGAGGAAATACCCTAAACACCTATCTATTTCTTTACTATTTGTGATTATAACCTCGTGGTACCAATGAAACTTACTGTCTACCTACTTGAGAAGGTCACACACAGACGGTTCCTATGCCAAAGGAGACAACAATGAAAAACGTCCAGAGTAGGATATGCCCGGAGAACAAGAGAACCTGTGAATGTGGTTTGAATCTTGTACTGGATGGGTCTTTTTCATGACCTTTATAGGATAATATAACTTTGATTTTTATAAAAGCTTCAATAAGTTACATTTAAGTGATAAGTAGTGATCGATCATCCAGGAGGAGGTGCTTTCTTCTCCCCCACCCCGATCCTATTTTCCCGCTCCTTTATTTTGTTTACAACACATTCGGATTCCAATATCATCCTGGTAATAACCCTCTCTCTCCCTCTCTCTTTGAAGGAGGGGGCATGGGCATCATCTTTACACAACTTCACTCAAATCAAGCAAACAAGTATGACTTCAAAGCATCACACAGATCAACTCAACAAATGTTTATCTTTCTACTCAGCGCAAAATGCCAAACTTTGCGTTTTCCTTGCTTGGAAGATCTCCAAGCACTCTGTGATATGCCAACCAAACTTGCATATATCTGCTAGCTTCAGGGGAGTCTGATGCTCGTAAACATTACACAATAAAGACTCGAGGACAACATTTCCCCCGCACTCTCGGAACCATTAGCAAAGTCAACAGGTTTATTGATAGCTATAAATCAAGAGACGGTAGGATCAAGAAGCTCCCGATTTCTTTACCCTCCCCCCCCTCACCCCCCATCCCTCCAATGCATTTGTTGCGACCTCGGTATTGATTTTACTTTAACGTCAGCTCCATCGCTTGGGCCAAAATCTTGAATCTTTATCAGCAGATTCCACGCATGATGTATGTAGTCGATGCCATTGGATTTGGCAATAATTGTGTATCTTGGGTGAAATTAGGGAAGAAAGGAGGAGTTGGGTTTAAGTTTTAGAGATATTCGTGGGATGATGGTGATCGAGGTATTACTTTTTTCATACTATTGTTAAATATCGCTTCTGGGAACAGATTGCATCAAAATAGTAATAATTTAGCGGGTCAAAATTCCGAAAAATACAAGGCTGCATCTGGTAGAAAGTCCCAATGTGTCTTCCATCTCCTTACTATCCTACAATAACCAACATCTTTCCAAGAATTTTCCAACTCTTCATTGCATCCCTCTTCGTCTTACCAAATTAATATAAAAACAGACCCCCCCCCCCCCCCCCCCCCCCCGACAAAAAAAAACCCATCTTGAAGAAGAAAACCAATATCCACAAAAAAACTACAACGGGATAATGAAATACTAACAAAGTATGGGCACATTTTTACTCAGGTAATGCAAATCGGTCACAGTCAAAGTACCAATATTCACAAAACGATTTGTCACCCGTATGAGCTTAACATCACACGCGCACACACGCACACAGACAAGACAGACAGACAGAAACACACACACACACACACACACACACACACATAGGGCACGAACACACATGCGCCAAATAAACAATTTCTCTTATTGCCTTAGTCTCCCATTGACAAATCTCTTACTCTTATCTCTTTCTCTGTCTCTACCTCTGCGACTTCTTGAATACATATTGTATTATGTTCTTATTCCTGATTTTTAGTTCTGGAAGACAACAACAAGAGGAACACACATCAATTTTATTCATGCACTACTAGCAGCTATGCTCTGCGTTCGCTTCGCTTCGCGGCAGTTATTAGGTTGTGGCGGAGGTTTACACCAGATTTTCAAAATATCCCCATTGCCTTTATTGGGTCATGCTCCTTGGCGGAGGGTTGCACTGGCGGTTCAAGATGTGGTCTGGTAACTTCTGTAGGCGATGGCGGATGCTGATCGCGAATATATGGTTTAAGTGGTCTACATCCAACTGTTTTCAAACTACAGCTACTTGTTTTCGGGTTACAGCCCGTTTTCACATAACAGCATCAAGGTCAAATGTCAAGAGCAAGGTCAAGTAGCTTCAAATGTATCCCACTGTATTCCTTAGGTCACGCTGATCAAGAATATAATGGTTGTGTGGGTGTAAACCCAATGGTGTCCGAACTATATCCAATGCTAAAAAAGGAAAATTCAGAAGTCAAGGTCAAGGTAATTAGGATAAAGAATACTTTGCACCGCACATGCCTACAAACCTGCCAACTTTGAAGCCTTTAAGTGAAAAAATGTGAAAGATATGGCCAAAACACAAGTCTGACCTCTCCAAGGTCTATGACCTTGACCATGATCGGTACCCAATATTCTGAATCATCATTAAGTCAATATGCCCCATCCCAAGTGCAAAGATTGTAAGTCCAATGATGTGAAACTTATGGCCTCAAGAAGAAACTTTGTTTTTGAAGGTCAAACTTCAAGGTCAAGGTCAGCACATTACATTGTTCATTGGTTCATGAGATACAGGTCGGACATGAAGTATATAACACAAAGAAGGACATTTCGGTTTTGTGAGTCTTCTGGTGGAGGTTGCACTGGCGGTTCAAAATTCAGGATCTGAATAGGTGATGATGATCAAGACTGTATATGGGTATATGGTTATCATCCTAGTTTCCCACATAACTCCTTACCAATGGCCTTTCTGCCGCTTGTCTTCAGAATTTTCTTCCGCCTGTCATATTGTTTATATTCATGTATTGACATTTTGTGTGTCTATCAAACAATGTGTGTGTGTGTGCGTGTTTGTGTGTGCGTGCGCGCACGCACGCGTGTGAGTGTGTACGCGCATGCTCACATAAATGCAAGAGTATACATACATGAGTGTGTTAACATACACGAGAGTATATGCATGTGGCCCTCATGAGTTGCAATGCAATCCTTGAATTGTACTGTGTGTATGTATGTATGTACGAACGTACGTACGTATGTATGTATGCATGCACTGTATGTATGTGTGCATGCGCATGTAAATGCTATGCTATGTTCGTCAGTGTGTGTGCTTGTGTGCGTGCGAGCATGGGTATTGATGTGATTTGGTTAAATGTATTTTTTGTAAAGCGCCATGAGCAGCTAGCCTGGACTGTGCGCTATATAAGTTTTCTTTATTATTATTTTATTATTACTGGTTTACAGCTTCAGTTTCTCATAATCAAGTCTGAATTATAAGAAAAGTTACAACACTCCAGCTTCCATGTGCGACTTTTTATGTTTTTCGTTTGTTCTGGTTTTTTCCCTCCTGAATCGATATGTGTATACCCTCTCTCCCAGATTTCTCGTGGTTTTTTTTAACACCCCTCCTATCTCTCTCTCCATCGTCTTTTCCTTTACTCTCCCTCCCCTTTCTTGTCTATCAGGGTTCCCCCTTTGATTATTTGTCATAACTATTGATATGTTATATGTTACCCAAATTAAAAATTGATATTTTAGTTTGATGCATGCATGGCTGCGTCTGTAAACTTTCCTCTTTCGCCAAAAAACAAAAATATTTACCCCCCCACCCCCCAAAAAAAAGCAGCAAAAAAATAGCACGAACACAGAGAGAGGAAGAGAGAGAGAGAGAGAGAGAGAGAGAGAGAGAAGAGAGAGAGAGAGAGAGAGAGAGAGAGAGAGAGAGAGAGAGAGAGAGAGAGAGAGAGAGAGAGAGAGAGATGAGAGGAGAGAGAGAGAGAGAGAGAGAGAGAGAGAGAGGAGAGAGAGAGAGAGAGAGAGAGAGAGAGAGAGAGAGAGAGAGAGAGAGAGAGAGAGAGAGAGAGAGAGAGAGAGAGAGAGAGAGAGAGAGAGAGAGAGAGAGAGAGAGAGAGAGAGAGAGAGAGAGAGAGAGAGAGAGAGAGAGGAGAGAGAGAGAGAGAGAGAGAGAGAGAGAGAGAGAGAGAGAGAGATGAGAGAGAGAGAGAGAGAGAGAGAGAGAGAGAGAGAGAGAGAGAGAGAGAGAGAGAGAGAGATGAGAGAGAGATCCTGAGAAGGAGAGAGAGAGAGAGAGAGAGAGAGAGAGAGAGAGAGAGAGAGAGAGAGAGAGAGAGAGAGAGAGGAGAGAGAGAGAGAGAGAGAGAGAGAGAGAGAGAGAGAGATTTTGTCATTTAATTAGTAGTTAACCATAAAAACTCAAAAACTATCTAAACAAGTCTTTGAATGGATGATTACTTTTATCTCTTTCTTTAAACATTCCCCTATTAGAAATAAAATTTCAACATTCTGCTTCAAACACTTGATTAAAAAAAAGGTGCAAAAACAGTTCCTGATTTCAGTACACTTTCTTATTGAATTGTCAATTATAACTTTTTTTAAATTCGAAACTTGAAGAAGGAAGCGTGAATGTCAGCATAGCATTCACAGATTGTTGAACAAAGCGCAGAAGCTTTTAACTCTCCTGCTTTGATCAAAAGGATCACAAGGAATAACAGAATCTTCTGACATTATCTATTATCCATCCATAAAACAACTTCAGACCCCACCACCTCTCTCTCTCCCTGTCTCCATGTGCGTATGTGTGTGCATGCGCGCGTGCGTCAAGCGTGTGTGCATGCGTGTGTTTGTGTGCATGTATGAAAAATATATTTACAATACATTCACAAACACTAATGTGTTGAGTAGGACGTGCGGACGCCACTGAAGTCAAAGTACTTAATAATTGACAACTTATTTTCGTGCGTCATTGTTTATTACGTTCTCTCTCTTTTCATGCAGGTTTTCTAGTGTGCGTGTTCCTAGTGTTCCTACTGCTTCTCCGAGGAGAGGTGTTCCAAGGCCCTGAAGTCTACGGCGAAGAGCCACACACGCTGACACAGCTCTTCCTCTACACCACCTACCGGCAGGAAAAACTGGGACAGCTGAAGCCTTTCCCCACCCTAACCAAAGACGTCTACCTGCCAGCTTACTTCAACCTGCCAGACTTGGCCGGTATGTCTCCAACCAAGGACACTGCTGCGGTAAATAACAACTGCACCCTGACCAAGACGAACCCTGCTTTCCACATCTGTGTGTACCCAAAGCAGCTGGACATCTACATATCAGCGGCTCTGACTTCGGAAGGGGTGTGGGAGCCGCACATCACCAAGCTGTACCAACTGGCTTTACGAAAGTTTCCTCAAGCCATGGTCATTGACGTTGGGGCCAACATCGGCTACTACAGCTTGCTGGCAGCGGCCATGGGTCACAGAGTCATCGCGGTGGAGCCCTCCCAAGACAACGTCCAGAAGCTGGTTCAAGGGATCCGGCTGAACAGGGTTAATGGTCAAGTTTTCGTGCTTCAGAACGCTCTGGCCCGGAGCCACAGGAACGTGAGTCTGTCGGTGAACAGCAACAACCAGGGGGGCATCAAGGTGGTGGAGGACAAGGACCAGGACCATCAGACCGTGCAGACCATCGTCATGGATGATCTGCTTCACCTCATCGACACGCACACTGCCATCATCAAAATGGACATTGGTGAGCATTCCTGTTATGTGATTAAATGGCTTGGGTTTTTTCGGTGCTGTCAAAGAAAAAATTAAACATAATTATAAAAGGAAACATTTCAGTTTGAAAATATTTCAGTTAGTACGCTTTTGTTTCTTCATTGTTTTACTGGTTATTATTGCCAACCCCACATTTCCAGTATTCCTTTAACATACACTGAATCTCCCCCCCCCCCCCCCCCCACCCCCCCCCATCTTTCGAGGCTTTAAAAATGAAGTTACAAAAAAAGAGTATTTATTGTTTGTTGCTCACTCTTGTTGCTTCCACCAATTCTATTGGACACAAACTCATAAACAAACAGGCGAGGGTAGGGTGGAGTGGGAGGGCGAAGAGGAGGGAAAATCAAAAGTAATAAACACTGACCTTAAATTTGAAAATTCTGAATGAAACGAAAGCCCTGCAACAATAACCAAAATATTATACTCCGCAATGCAAACTTCATCTGCGTTTCATCTCTTGCTGCAGAAGGCTACGAGTGCCGTGGGATGGCAGCCTCGGCCAAGCTCTTCCACAGTGTGCACGTGCCTTACATCCTGATGGAGTGGCAGCAGATGTACAGGTACCGCCACCAGATGACCGCCGCCTGCCCAGTGGACGTCATGCGACAGATGACCGACTACTTCGTCCAGCTGGGATACCACGCCCACGAAGCGCGCACGGGCATGGCCCTCAACCCCCAGCGCAGCACTAGCGCCTGGCAGGTGGGGGACGTCTACTGGAGGCACCGGGACCAGCCCCCGCTCATACCCCCTGTATGACCCTAATTCTAAGATTCTGGTTGTGGTTGTCTTAACAAGCTGAAAAGCACAATTTTGCTTTGGCTTAGGGTTTTTCGTTGCACGAAATGACTTGCATAGAATTGGCAGGTTGTTTGTCTCAAGAGCAGACGTGCACTTGGTTTGACTCACCCGCCCCCCCTCTATGGCCACATGGTGGTTGTCTCAACAAGCTCAAAAGCAACCATTTTTGCTTTGGGTTTCATTGCACCATGATGTTGTCTCATGAGCAGACATGTGCTGTTGATTTGATGGCTTTGGTGAAAGACCCTGGCTTGGAATGGATTTGCACTTGCCAGGTCAATTGAAAAGGTTGTTTATAAAAAGCAACATGTTTTTGCATGCCCTCCCCCCCCCCCCCCCCCCCCAACCTCTCCCTGTCGGTACCCACCCTATCCTTGGGCTGTATTAATGTTAAAGTGAATGAATATCATCATGAAGCAACTGTGCATAAAAGAAATATTGAGAATTTACAGATTACACTCATTTTTATTCACACTCATTTTTGGATTAAATATTTTCGCAGATTTGTTTCATTTATATATTTCATGCTATTTTCTGATAGACACGTGTGTCAGAACTACGAAAAGGCAAAAATACTCTGGTGTAATATTTTAACGAGTATTTTAAGGCAATAGGTCGGCCAATTCGAAAGATTTATGGCATTAAAAATTAAACTAACATTTAACTTTTAAACACATTAAAAGGTTGTGCTTTAAGGACATACACTGTACCACATGACAAGAACCACCAACATAAAAAAAGGTTTTCAAGTTGGATATTTCAATGGTTGTGCAAAGATTATGGACTTGCTTTGCTATACATTTTGTATAGAATGAACATTTCTTGATCACACTGTTTATGTTTTTTGCAGTGTTTATACTTAAGCCTGGCTACCTTTTTTCTTTATATACTGTCTATATCTTAGTTTTTGATTCTTTGCATATATTCCTTCCCATTCCCATGAGTACTCAGTTTAGTAGTTGTATTGAGTAGAATTGTCTAAAAACAACAACACAATATTAAATTAGTATATCTGCAAGCTTACATAGACTGTGTGTGTATTTTAGCATTTTTTTTATAAAATTGTTGTTTTCGTTTAATTATAGGCCTAATATAATAGCAAAACAATTCCCCCGAGCTTTCTGTTAAAGAGAAAACAAAGCAATAACAACAACTGTTAACATTGCATTCAATGTAATAGTTTGTAAACAAAATTTTCAGAACTCAATGCTATGCTAGTTTTGCAAAGCTGATCATTATTCTATTGTTTGTACTGTAGTGTATCTTATGGCATAGTAAAACTGTGTTTTGTGTAGAACACCCTCAAGTGAACAAACATGTGATAACATACAGATAAGTTAATATTCAGCATAATGGACAAATGCATAAAATTCATACAAAAGTAACTGTGTGCAAGAGTGTATGCGTATGCATGTATGCCCATAATTGCAACTTTGCAAATGCAAGCCGTCTTACGGACGTTCCTTTATGTAAACTTGCAAGGATTACTCAAGAACCATTTCCAAACACATTCTTAATATATGAAATGTTCATAACCATGGGACTGTAGCAGCATTTTGCATGGATGTAAATATGACCTTCAAGTAAAAAAATGAGGTGGTTTCACAACACCAAAGGCAGACATGATGATTCAAGTATAATGTTGAAGTAAAGGAAATGTGAAATGTTTCAAGTTGTATGATTGGAATGAAGAGATAAAAATGATAACTCACTATTTAATCTGTTATGTTTTAGTCAATTGTCTAAAAAGTTGACCTAGAATTGTTAATAAACAAACACCTACACGACAAGTGCAAAGTGACGTTATTTTATTCACAAGAGACAAAACAAAACTACTGGATATTTCGGCGAATGCGCCTTTATCAACACAGACAAACAATTAAACAGCAAACAGCAAATATAGCAAAAGGAGCAAAAAGCAGGCAACAGAAGGAGCAAAAAATCATCAAGATCAAAATAAAAACAATACTTCCCCTCTACAGTCCAACGCGTAAATGATACAACAAAGTTGAAACCAAAGAGCAAGGCTGTGAAGGCTGTGAACACAATCAAGGGGGGGGGGGGGGGGGGGGGGGGGGGGGTGAAGTGAGAGAGGTTGGGGACAGTGAGTACACAATCATAGATGGTAGAAGTTGGAAACAAGGGTCAGTTGTGTTTAAGGGGTGGGGAGGGGGAGGTTTGGTGAAGAGAACAAATCTCGTGCTAAAGTGAACACATGTAGCAAAAGCTGACATTACATTTCAATTGAAAAATGAAAAAGACAGAGAGAGAAGGGGGGGGGGGGGGGGGGGATGGAAATAGAAATAGAGGGGGGGTTCGCCGCCTAGCGCATCAAACCCAAGTCTGACCCCAAAGTGGGTTGCCCCACCCTGGCACCGAGGGGTGAGGGGGAAAACAGAAGTTCTCCGAGAAACCCCCCCCCCCCCCTAGTCAGACACACTTGTCTAAGACATGAAAAATGTAAACAAATTTAAAGGAATAAAGGATTAAGGGGGAAAAAAACTCTCTGGGAGAAAAAAACCCTGCGCATGTGGTCAAAGACAAGTGCAACAAACCCCTCTCACATGCACACACAAACACATACACACACTCTCTCTCTCCCTCTCTCACACACAACCACACACTGGGACTAGAGGAATGCAAAATAAGCAATGGTATACATTGGGGTGTTTGGAAGGGAGGGGTGGGGAGGAGGTTATGGGAAGGAGGGGGTGGGTGGGTATTGGGCGGTAGATATGGATAGGAATCAAATTGATCATTAGTGATTACAATCAAGTTTGTAAATTAATTGGGAATGCAGGGTTCACAGCCTTGCTCTTTGGGTTCAACTTTGTTGTATCATTTACGCGTTGGACTGTAGAGGGGAAGTATTGTTTTTATTTTGATCTTGATGGTTTTTTGCTCCTTCTGTTACCTGCTTTTGCTCCTTTTGCTATATTTGCTGTTTGCTGTTTAATTGTTTGTCTGTGTTGATAAAGGCGCATTCGCCGAAATATCCAGTAGTATTGATTTGTCTCTTGTGAATAAAATACAGTAGTATTGCTTTGTCTCTTGTGAATAAAATAACGTCACTTTGCACTTGTCGTGTAGGTGTTTGTTTGTTGTATGTTCCAGTGACGTTGCAGTCTGTTTCAGTTGTTTGTTTTTCTTTTCTTTTTTTCTAGAATTGTTAAGCTAGAAGACACGTATTGTCTGCTCTTGTATCAAATATATCACAGGGTGAAACAATAGAAACTGAGGAGAAAGATGGATGATGTATGTTGCTTTAATTTAAACACACACACACACACACACACACACACACACACACACACACACACACACACACAACTGATCTTTCAATTTAACCCCTTGACTGCCAGAGAAAATTAGAGAAAAAATCATTGTACAAATAATGCCATGAAAAAGACAACTGATAGAGCCAATCTGGCAAAATGGTCTGGGGGTATAACTCTCTTGACTATGTTAGAGCAAAAACCAACACATCAGAGTTATTCCTCTTCATCCGATGATGTCATTAGTGATGTCATCAAGTCATTATGTAATAGGTTATACGGCAGTCAAGGGGTTAAGATATGCTGCTGTCCTTATATTTTTGTGCATGATTTACTTATATATGACATGTTTTGCATTTAATTGTAAACATAAAGATGATTAAACATACCATTTACATTTTAAAACAAAATTCATGTATTCATCGAAAGATAAAAATGAATGAATTATATGTAATAAATAATAGATTGAAGATAAAAATGTGTACATTTGTATGTGCATAAGTGTGTGTGTGTGTGTGTGTGTGTGTGTGTGTGTGTGTGTGTGTGTGTGTGTGTGTGTGTGTGTGTGTATGTGTATGTTCTCATGCAAGCATGCAAGTGGTTTTTCTCTCTCTCTTTCTCTATGTAGTGTGTGTGTGTGTGTGTGTGTGTGTATGTGTGTGTGTGTGTGTGTGTGTGCGTGTGTGATTTGTACATGTATAAGTGAGTTTGTGAGTGTGTTCATGCATGCACATATGTGTGTGTGTGTGTGTGTGTGTGTGTGTGTGTGTGTGTGTGTGTGTGTGTGTGTGCCCCTCTCTCTCTCTTTCTCTCTGTGTTGTGGGGGAAAGGGGAGTAGTTTGCTCTGCGCAACACAGACAAAAATGGCAGTGTTTGAAGGAAGAAAACTCTTGCTTGCTTCAATATGCAGTCCTCCAACATGAATCAAGTTAATTCCCTTGTCTTAATGATTTCAGCTAACCCTGGAGGCTAACAATACACCTTACATACGGAAGCAATTACTGTAACTACAGCATGAAAAAGTTAGATCACCAGCTGCATGGCAGCATTTTCGGCTCCAGTGAATTAGACCTTTGACCAATGACCATTTTCAAACTTTTCAAACTTGTCCTAGACATCTTAACTTCATATCTGCATGCAAATGTTGTGGGTTCTATGTCCCTCCGGTTAAACGTTATCATGTTAACATAGATACATACAGCTGTACATACATGCAGAAGAAATAACGACAAAGCCAATGATGCCGTTTGTTTAAAACTTGTATTAAAAACTTATAAAATGACAAATTTTCGCTGCTCTGGACAGCTTTTTCCAGTCATGCATTGCATGAAATAAATCTTCACATCAACAAGCCAGAAGAAGAAATCAGAAGGAAAAAATCACAAACAGAACATGAGTTCAACTTCAAGTGAGTTAAAATGACCTCTTTTCTAGCTATGCATGCAGAGGCTTGCAAAATTCATTCTCACACTCACTCACACACATTCACCCCCCCCCCCCCCCCCCCACACACAAACACACATGCTCATACATATACACACATATGCGCACGCACATATGCACACACTCATATACATATATAGTGAGGCATTATTTGGGGGAGGGGGGATAATTAACAGTTGAAGCAAACAAGTGTGCATGTGTTTAATCATGTCCATCATGAAATACATATACCTCAAACACACACACACACACATGCACATGTACACACCACAGGGAGGTTGATGCACACAGCCTCGTACATACATACATATATACATACATACATACATAGTCAGTCAGCCAGCCAGCCAGCCAGGAAAAAAAAGACAAATGTCACTGAGATGTTCGAGAAGAAATGTCACTGCAAACATTACCAGCTTTGCTTCACGGCTGGTAATCAATGTTTTATCTCAGTCACAGATCAAGTCTAAACATTTTCCCCCACTGTATCACATGTGGGTAAATCTTGGTTATGCAAAAATAAATGAAGCCTGTTGGGAACATACCATTACCTTCTTAAAATTGTATAATTCAATTGCTACCTCTTGTTAGAGGTCAAACTGGCAGCTCTAATATTCAGGTGTTTTTTAAATGTGTGTGTGTGTTTAAAAAAATAAAGAACAGAATACAGTATATCTTTTTTTTGGTTTTTATTTGTAAGAGGCCTGCTGCATCAAACCATTTTTAGGACATAAAGAAAAGTTTTAAGAGTGTTAGGGTTTCACCAAACAATATTTATTAAATTCTAAAAACAACCAAGATTATCATTCAAGCAAGGTAATAATAATAATTATTATTATTTTACAACTTATTTCATTTAAACTTTTTTTGTTTGTTATAATAACTGCTGTAAAAGTCATGAACAGATTTTCTTGAAAGTTAGTTGGCAGTTTCACAGTTGGAACATTGACCTTATACATGTTCAAGCATAAGAAGTGCTGAATGATTAAATCGTCTCATAGTAGCCTGAAAAGCCTATAGACTTTAGTCTGAGTTGTCTTCCTTCTTCTCTTGTTTGTATTGACAGTGTCTAGTTAGTCCTGCATAACATGCTGCTAGGTTTTAAAGAAATAGAATTATCAAATTGAATTTCTCTTGGTGAATCTTTCTACAGTGCAAGTGCATTCCAGTTCAGTCAGGCAACGGTCATCACACACTCACATTTCTATTCTGTCCCTCGTCCCCATCTTAAATGTTAGTTATATATTCAAAATGTTGACTTTCTGATGGTTGCCCGATGTTCGCTTTGATAATGCTTGTTTGTTGTTCTTTGCTTGCATTTACTTTTCGTGTTTATTATTTTTTTTTGGTTCTTATTTTATTTTCTTCCTTATCTATTTTGTTTTTTCTTGAGGACTGGATGAAAATAATAATAATAATAATAATAATGGGAATTTATATAGCGCTCTTTCTCACATGAGCTCAGTGCGCTTTACATTGATAACAAGAACATTAAAGGCAAACAAATAATTAATCATTAGAAAGTAAAATAAGCACGATGCCTACACACAACGTTCTCTTACTTCCTTACACACAAACACACACACACACACACACACACGCACACATACACACACATGCATGCGCACACGCACACTCGCACACAATTAATTATATAAGTAAAATAGCTACAACATGAACATTCTAAGAAGAAACATAGAGACCACATTCACATTCCCAATCAAGTTTGAATACAATACTGCAACTTGAAATAAAATCATACTGCCATCGACATACCAATTACATGACTAATTATAATAGACAAATTTTGCAAAAACAAAAATACCCTTCTACCTCATTTACAAGCATTTAAAGTTTACAAGACGTAGACATTCTACATACAAAATACGAATAATAAAATAATTGTAAATACATTTTTTACAAGATTTCTGCAATAAAACGGACCCCCCCCCCCCCTACACACACACACCTCACACACAAACACTAATCAATCATAATATGTCCAAAACAAGTGAGTTTTAAGGGCAGAGCGAAAGGCGGAAATAGAGTCAGATGAGCGAACATGTTGTGGGAGGGAATTCCATAAGTGAGGTGCTAAATAGTAGAAAGATCGTTCACCAAATGATTTCGTGTGGACCCGAGGAACCTTGAGTGTGCAGCAGTCAGAGGAAGAACGTAGGGAGCGAGCAGGTAAGTAGACAGTTACTAGTTCGGAGAGATAGATGGGACCAGAGGAGTGAACAGTCAGGCAACGGTCATCACACACTCACATTTCTATTCTGTCCCTCGTCCCCATCTTAAATGTTAGTTATATATTCAAAATGTTGACTTTCTGATGGTTGCCCGATGTTCGCTTTGATAATGCTTGTTTGTTGTTCTTTGCTTGCATGCACTTTTCGTGTTTATTATTTTTTTTTGGTTCTTATTTTATTTTCTTCCTTATCTATTTTGTTTTTTCTTGAGGACTGGATGAAAGCATTGTTTTAATTATTCTATTATCCTTGGAAAATAAAAACGATTAATTCATTCATTCACATCGTTTGTTTGTTTGTTTCTTGTTTCTGTTGCTTAAAATCTCATTTACATTAATAACGATATTTTTCGGACTATAAGGCCCAATTTTTCACAAAATTCAGATTTTGGTATTGCACATTTTTACTATATTGTTACTCATATTATAAGGCGCAGGGATCTCAGTCTGGGTAAAAAAATTCTGTATAGTCTGTAAAATACAGTAGATGATTTTCATATGTTTGATTTTATGTACCGGTAAGTCAGAAAAGGTTGAAAGAACTGAAAATGCTTACAAGACCAACGGACACTCCCAAGGCAAAGCATAAAAAGCGAGAGAGTAAAAAGAGATGATCTTGGCTTTAGTACCTTCTCATAAGACTCAGTGATTGTAAAGCACTTAGAACCTCATCTGAAACTGAGGATGTGTTCAAGCCAAGTCTGACTATGACCTCCAGATAGCAAAAAAAATGGCTACTACTCCGTGAAGCTGCGGAATTTGTTTAAAGTTGAAATACCTTGCCCAAAGGATATCCCCACTCTCTCAGCCAAGAGGTCTTCTGGATAATATTGACTTTTGGAAAGTTCCCCAAGGGTCAATTAGTCCTAACAGCTGTGGCACAGATAAAAAGTATTCTTCTTTTTCTTCGTCAATGGTGACACCAATGACCCTCATGAAGGAAGCAGTCGTCTGAAGGTCCACCAAGCTGCCATAGAGTTTGTCCATCAGTGAAAAGCATGATCAAAATAACAAATATCGCACAAAGAGTGCACCAAATGAAGGCAGCGGATAGCCTTACCTTGCTGGGCCCCAGTTCCAAAGCCATGACCTGCGTGAGGGAATCCAGGGCGGCCTTGGAGGGGCAGTAGGCGGCGTGGCCGACAATGCCAATCTTGGAGGCTGTGCTGGACACGTTCACAATGGCTCCCCCTGAGCCCTTCTCCACCATACTGCGGGCCACCACCTGTAGTGCATGAGAGCGATAACATTATGTGTGTCACAGTTCTGGTTCTGGTACTATTACGTCGAACGAGCCTATGAAGGCTATATACTCGACGGAACTGGGAGAGCGCACTGATAATTGAATATAAAATCTTTTTTTTTTTAAATAAAGAAAATGTCTGTTTTACTGTCTGGTGGTATTGACAGCTTTGACCATAGTATCTGAGCTGGACAAATCCGGCTAGCGTAGCACTCACCGGGGATGAACCCCGACCGACACAGCTCCTGCCCTTCATTTACCACTACTTTGACCTATGGCCCCTAATTCCCTATTTTAATCTTTAGTTGGAGCAGGCCCCGAAGGTGAACCGCCTGGCGCTGATGGTGCTGCGCTGGCGGGGCCTGCTGCGATGGCTTCGTCGGTCAGTTGATTCCACTCCATCACTGTTCTTACAAAGAAGGAGTTGCTGTACTGAGCTGTGCTGCTTGGTGGAACTATGAAGCCTCTTGAATTTTGCACAGCTTGTCTCTGAACAATGTTGTCTGTTGTGCAGTCACTGTATCTTGTGGGCCTGATCCTACGACGATTTGTGTCGACTGGAGTCAAAATATCCTCTGGTGGTAAAGCTGGGATCTGAGCCTCAGAGATCTTGTGTAGGAGGCTGAGGCGTTGGTCTTTACGGCGCTCCTCCAGTGTTGGAATTTTCAAGTCCTGGAGCATCTTTGTTACGCAGCCCGGATTCCGTGACTTATAGTCATTGGTGATGAAGCGGGCTGCCTGTCTTTGGGTGCGCTCCAGCCTGTCGACGTCCTGCTTGGTGTAAGGATCCCACACAGTCGCAGCGTATTCTAATCTGGATCGTACTAATGAAGTGTAGGCAAGCCGTCTACATTCTGGTGGGCAGTTTCTGAGATTTCGGCGTATCAATCCCACCATTGATCCTGATTTCTTGCAAACGTAGTTGACGTGTGTGTATTTCAGGTCTGATGACAGGTGCACACCAAGGTATTGGCATTGCTGGGCTTGTTGGAGTGGAGTCCCATTCAGTTTGTACAGGAACTGGGATTTTTGTCTGATGGGAAGGATGGTGCATTTGGATGCGTTAAAACGCATTCCCCACTGTTCAGCCCAGGCCTCAAGTTGGTGTAGGTCGTCTTGGAGCATGAGATGGTCTTGGAAGCTGTTGATTTCTCTGTACAGAAGACAGTCATCCGCGAACAGCCTGACTGTCGATATTACAGAGTCCGGCAGATCATTCAGATGACACAAGAACAGCAAATGACCAAGGACTATGCCTTGCGAAACGCCTGATTCCACTGCCACCTCATCCGATGCCTCGCCTTCAAGTACCACCTTCATCGTCCTCTTTGTCAGGAATTGTGTCAACCAGGAGTGAATAGGCCCTCGGACACCAAAGTAGTCCAGCTTCTCAAGGAGTTTGCAGTGAGGAACGGTGTCAAAGGCCTTACTGAGGTCAAGGATGGCAACGTCAACTTGTTTCTTTGTGTCAAAACTTGAGGAGGTCGTTTGTAGTGGTGAGCAGCTGAGTCTCACAAGTGAACCCCAACCTGAATCCATGGTTTTTGTTTGTAAGGATGTTGTATTTCTCAAGGTGGTCTCGCAGATGACGGGAGATTATGTGTTCAAGGACCTTACAGGCCACTGAAGTCAAGGATACTGGCCTGTAATTCTCTGCCCTGTTCCTATCTCCTTTCCTAAAGACTGCAGAGATGTTAGCAGAGAGCCAGTCGCCTGGCAGTTGGCTTGACTGTATTGATCTGTTGTAAATACAGATAAGTATTGGAGCGATGGTGTCAGAGCATGTTTTCAGGATTTTGTTTGGTATCATATCTGGTCCTGAAGCTTTCGATGCGCTTAGGTTTTTTAGGAGTTTAGCGACTCAATTGACATTTATGGAGAGAGGGGCAAGATCCGGGTAGGGTGTCCCAGTCAGTCCTGATGGCGGTTCATTGTCATCTTTAGTGAAGACGGAGCGGAATTGGTTGAGGAGGATTTTCGCCATGGTGCCGCTGTAAACTGTATAAGTTTGGGCCATCCTTCAAGGGTGCGACTCCCACGTTGTCCTGTCTTCTTGATTTGACATACCTCCAGAAGGGTTTTGAATCGTTATCCCTTGTGTGTGAGTACCGGTAAGTGTGTAAGAGGAGGACAAATGCTTGATATGCGCATTGTGTGAGAGTGTCTGTAAACAGGAAACTATCCACTGTAGCACTATGGCAACATTGTTAAAGTTTTCTACGCAATCCCCCCCGCCCGTTTCCCCTCCAAAAAGGAAAAACAACAACCACCCCACCACAATGACAACAACAAACCCAGTTAATCTAAGCTACTTTAACATCACTACTTGATGTTTTCCAACACAAATAGAAACACCTGTTAAGAATTTAAACCCTGCACTTGACATTCTGTCTCTTTCTCAACTTTTGATGCAATGTCATTTTCGTCTGCAGCATTACCATTTGTTAGCCAGGCAAGGGATAAGTAATATAAATAATAATGGTAGAAAATCAAACATAACAAAAAAATAGCGACAAAAAAACACGCAATTGAGTATTTTCCCAGATAAACTCAACCAACTGAACTGTAAACTGATTGAAAAAAAGTAATCTTACATACTGGTATATATGTTTACCAATACATCAAACAATTCTCTCTCTCTCTCTCTCTCCCTCTCATATAATCTCTCTGTACATCAAATTCCAAGAAATCAAAATGTTCACTAATAAAGTTAAAAGAACACTTACTTGAGATATAGAAAACACACTTTTGTAGTTGGTATCAAAGATACTGAAACAAACAACATAAATAGCAAAGGGTACTGTATGTATGACTGACATTTCATGAATTGTATCTATTTGCTATCAGTAAGATAATCTGCAATTAAATATATATAATGTTGTAAATGTACTAGAGGAAATATGCTAAGACTAATAGGTGTATGATTTAGAGATGAATTATAATCATACATATAATGCATTTGAGCTGTCAACCTATTAGTGACTAGTTGAGTGACTTACAGCAGAAAACATCATGTCTTTCACATTCATAGTACATCACACCAGAATAAAAAGCAAAACAAAGTATCTACAGTTATTTCTCAATTTTACAGCATATAAAATTTCAGTAAAGGTAAAGATGTGCCACCCCCCCTGCATTTCTCAGTTAATTCCATTTTTCCGTATTTGCCTTTCTTACCAAACATAAAGCTGTATTTTATTAACCTTTTCAGCTATCTTTTTTGAATAATAACCCTAACCCTCCCCCCCCCCCCCCCCCCCCCCCCCCCCCCCCCCCCCCCCATAAAGACGGAAAAACGTAATGAACCATAACTGTGACAAATGCCGCAGTGTACTGCACTACATAGGGGGGGGGGGGGGGGGGGGGGGGGGGGGGGGATAATGGCCTTTATCATGACTGCAATTAATTATTGAACAAAGATAATTAGCTGAAAATTTTCATAAAATACAGCTTCATGTTTGGTAAGAAAGGCAAAAATGGAAAGATGGAATTAACAGAGAAATGTAGGGGGGGGGGGCACATCTTGACCTTTACCAAAATTTCTTTGAATTTCACACCAATTGTCATAAAATCGAGGAAGAAAACCCCCCCCAACCCATCCAAGAATAGGAAAAAAATAAAACTTTGCAAAGAAACAAAGAGAACAAAGAAAGCTTACTAATCGATGTCCTGCTCTGTCAGTTCCAGGAAAGGGCCATTTCTGCCCCGTCCTGCATTGTTGACCAGTAGGTCAAAGTGACCCAGCTTACTGATGGCCTCCTGAGTTCCTTCCCATTTGCTGATGTCCAAGGCTAACGACTCCAGGCCTGGGCACTGTGTGGAAAAAAATCACAAAAAGAAAAGAAATAAACTAAAAATGTCATGAAACAAATTTGTTACAAAATGCATACATTCTGTTTTAGACACTCGGTAAGTGTCTTGCATGTTGACAGAACGTACAGATGCAGGTTCTAAACCTTAAGTTAAAGAATAGAATGTGTTGATTAGGACAGTAAGCAGTCTGTAACTCAATAAGCATAAACATGTGGGTAGGTGATTAGTGTCTCAAAAGGACAAGTGAAGATAAGATTATGCAATTGTAGATGAGTATATATCGCCACCCGCATGCAATACAGACGTAACTCAATTCTTATCGATTTTGAGATTTTTTGCTTATACATGTATAGTACAAGACAAGGCGCATCGACTCACCAACTTCATTAACCACAATTCCAAAAGATAAAGACGCTGTGATCAAAATAAGCTTGTTGAACTTCACGCACTTGCTTCAAAAGCTTCCACAAAACACAATAGCCTGTCAATTGACGTCATTTTACCTTTTCGACGTCATAATTTCAGAAGAAGATAAACAAAACATTTGCCTTTAGCGAAAACTAATGGCTTTAAAATCACCGCCCGCATGCAATACAGACGTAACTCAAATTTTGTCGATTTTGAGATAATAAGAATAAGATAGCAACATTCATTGAGTCAAATCAACAAATACTTTTGACAATTTCTCTCATTATTTTGAATATGAAAAATATATTGGAGGGTGTAGGAGGGCAAAGTGCCAAGGTATTATTCTCAACAATGGTTTAAAGCTTTTATTTTGGACTAAAAAAATATTTTTTTAAGTCTAAAACCATGATTTGGGGGCAAAATTTCTTATTTCAATATTATTTAAATAAGTCATGATTTATTTGAAAAACTGAAGTGACAAACCATACCCCCCCCCCCCCCCCCCCTTCTCTCTCTGTCCTTTTCATTTTTCAATTAAAATGTAATGTCAGCTTTTGCTACATGTGTTCACTTTAGCACGTGATTTGTTCTCTTCACCAAACCTCCCCCTCCCCACCCCTTAAACACAACTGACCCTTGTTTCCAACTTCTACCATCTGTGATTGCGTACTCACTGTCCCCAACCTCTCTCACTTCAATCCCCCCCCCCCCCCCCCTTGATTTGTGTTCACAGCCTTGCTCTTTGGTTTCAACTTTGTTGTATCATTTACACGTTGGACTGTAGAGGGGAAGTATTGTTTTTATTTTGATCTTGATGGTTTTTTGCTCCTTCTGTTGCCTACTTTTTGCTCCTTTTGCTATATTTGATGTTTGCTGTTTAATTGTTTGTCTGTGTTGATAAAGGCGCATTCGCCGAAATATCCAGTAGTTTTGTTTTGTCTCTTGTGAATAAAATAACGTCACTTTGCACTTGTCGTGTAGTTGTTTGTTTGCTGTATGAAGTGACAAAGTTATTTGATGGCTTGAAATAAATCTGTATTAACAAATCTGAAGCAATTTAACTTGAAATGACTGAAATAATCAGGTTTTTTGCTTCTCCTGTGAAGTGACGTCTTTCGACTTACGTCTGTATTGCATGCGGGCGGCGTTATGTGCGAGTGTGTGTATGCATGCACATACATGTGTGTGCATGCAACATGTGTGTGTGTATCACTGTGTGCATGTGTCTGTGCATGTATGCGTCTGCTGTGTGTGTGTGCATTGGACATGTGCATGCAGTGTGTATCATGTGTGTGTGTGTACGTGTGTGTGTGTGTGTGGAGGAAAGTGTGCATGTCTCTGTGTGTGTGTGCGTGTGTGTGTGTGTGTGCATGCGCATGTGTGTGTGTGTATGTGTGTGGTGTGTGTGTGTGTGTGTGGTGTAGTGTGTGTGTGTGTGTGTGTGTGTGTGTGTGTGTGTGTGTGTGTGTGTGTGTGTGTGTGTGTGTGTGTGTGTGTGTGTGTGTGTGTGTGTGTGTGTGTGTGTGTGTAGTGTGTGTGAATCAAGCAGATTTCTTAGATTGTTAATATGTTATCCAATATACTGACAACTATTTTTTATCAACTTGTTTATTTTTTGATATTTTATTTTATTTTAAAACAAAACATTCCTCACCTCTTGTTTCAAAGAATCGAGGTCTGACTGTGTGCGACTAATGGCAAACACATTTGCTCCTGCCCCGTGTAAGGCTTTTGCTATGTCACGTCCAATTCCTAAAACAACAACACAACATAACCCAAGTGATATGGTTTTCATTTATTTGGTATTTGGTACTTTATAGTCCCAGAAGCGTCTGTGTGAAATTCGGGTAGCTCCCACCAGGAGAGAATGTTCCAGCCAGAGCCAAGCCACCCTTTTTTTTTTTGCATGCGATTTTTGTGACTGATGAGGAATCAAAAGGGGGTATTTTGACCAAATGTCAATTTTTTGTTGCCACTGGGATTAACATGTGCTAAGTGCATGGGCACACAGGACTTTGGTTTATTGTCTCATCCAAAAGACTCCACAGAGTTAATTAATGATTAATAATATTACTTTTAAGAATAATTTGATATGAGAAATCTTTTTTAATTCAGTTGTTTGTTTGCCAGCTGTTTGTTCACTGTTGGTGTAATTTGGTTTGTGTAACATTATGAATGGGAGTGTGACTCATTCTGGAAGTCTTGACAAAGATTAATAAAGCGAAATGTTGACAAATGCTGAGCTTTTTGTTTTGTTTCTCCCCCCTCAGATCTGTCTCTACAACTGTTTTGGAGAGAGTTCTGCCAATGTATTAAAAGAAATAAGATTGGCACAGTAGATTGCATAACCCTGCACCACAAGTACATTTTTTCCTTGTCACAGACAGACAAACAGACAGAGAAATGCAGAGTCCCTCTTTCCCATTCCAGTGTACTCCCATTACTAAGAGAGCAGGAAAATATTCAAACATTTTTGGTTGATTAAATAAGTTATAGTTATACTGTACAGCTCCAAGTCTGTCTCCTTAGGGAAACTAGCAAAAGTATGACAATACATTGTACAGTTTATTCTTACATGTCCACTTTTTTCCAGTTCACAATTCATTTTCAGTGACCCCCCCCCCCCCTTCCCGTCCTCCTTTCTTCTTCTTAAAAAAATCATTTTGTCATCCTTGATCTTGATTTTGATTAAGTACATTGGCAGAGCACTAATCCATCACACGAAACTCGGGGCAGGCAGTGGTTGGGCCGGCATGATGCTGGGTACCGCTGAACGGTCCTTGTCTGGCCGGTTGTCTGGCTGTCTACCCACCAAAACACTCTCCCTTTCTCTCTCTTCTTATTTAAAAAAATATTTTGTTTAAATTTTATTTCATTCATTTGTTTATTTCTCTTTCTCCTTGTTGAACTGACCTCTTCGCCCTGCCAGTCACAGTAATGATTTTGGTGACTATATCAGTATAATTATGGAAGAAGAAGAAGAAGAAGAAGAAGAAGAAGAAGAAGAAGAAGAAGAAGATCACCAACAAGACTTTAAAAAAAACCGAGGTCCCGTGTGCGAACGCATGCACAAGATTCTTGCGCACACGTTAAAGCCCATCCCACTATTAGGTATGAGTAGGCTGTGTGCGCTGGTGGGATGGATGTCACGAATTCACATAGCACGCATCCTGTGCAATATTAATGGTCTGAATGAAGACCGGTGAGCGTGGGGCCGGAAAAACATCCCCAACTGGAAGAAGAAGAACGAGCTTTGCTGAAACTGTCTTAATTGTGTTATTTTCTCCAAAAAGGTTGGATTAGCAAAGGTTGTCAAAATGGAGCGTGTCAGGTCAGGTCAGGTCAGGTCAGGTATTTGGACGACCAGGCCTTGCAGCCTCTCAATGCGTCCTTCCTTTTGGTTAGAGTTTGGCAATTGCTGTGGCGGTTTTTAGCATCCATATTGATGCACTAATCATGGATGTACTTTAACAGGGCAATTTTTGGATCACTGTCTAGGAGGTTTTTGAATTTGTTAGTATCTGAGGCCAGTTTAGTATGTGCAGGGAGGTTGTTCCAATATTGGGTGACTCTGTTAGAAAAAAAGTTTTTTCTAATGTTAGTTCTGCTGTACCTGGTTAGTATTTTAAGTTCACTATTACGGGTTCTTATTTCGTTAGACAAGTGAAACAAGCCTTTGTTAGTATTGTCAGTGCCTTGAAGAATCTTGTAAACATTTATCAAATCTCCCCTTAGTCTTCTGTATTTTAAAGATGGCAAGTCTAATTTACTTAGCCTGTCCTCATAATCCAAATTTTTCATGGATTTTATCAGTTTGGTTGCTCTCCTCTGTACCTTCTCAATTGCACTGGACTGGACTATATTTCCATACTCAAGATGAGGCCGTATCAATGACACTTATCTATGTCATGACCTACTTCTTTAATATTGTTAAATCTTATCGGCCAGAACTACAGCTTGTTACTAGTATGTTAGGCTAGTAGTAGATAAGGCATAAAAAAAAAAAAAAGCCATAAGCCAAGGCTACTTCAACTTCTACTACTACACGCTACTACTAGTTGAAGTTCAAGTAGTAAGAAGTTAACGACACACACAATAAACATATCCTTCATAGGGGAACATTATTAAACAAGTAGCAGCAGCAACTAATATCAATGCACACACCCTTTCCAGCTCCAGTTACGAGCGCTCTTTTCCCATTGAATTTGAAAGACATTTTTTTTCTGGTTGCAGCCTGACCGTCGTAGCAGACGAACTCGCATAAGTGTAACAGAGTTATCTATCCCAGTATGAAACGAAAGAATAACAAATTAAGATTTATTTTATTAATCATTAATACATGTAATTGTATGATGTAAAAAATTACCTATATAAAATTTAAACACACTGAACCGTATGTTTGACATAAGAATACATTGTTGGCACACCAAGCTTTAAAAAATCTAATCTTCGCATGTTTTCCCGTTCAGCAATTCAACGCACCCAAGCTGTCAAACGACCCGTCATGGCGACGGTGGAAACATATGAGAGGAATGTGTTTCTGACTCAACATTTTTTGTAACACTGTCACGATTTGGCTGATTACCTGTGAAATTATGGGAGCAGTAAAGCGTTGAATAATCTGCGTATCTATGGTATTTATGTTTTATTCAGAATTTTGCACACTGGCTTATTATTTTGACAAAAACCACTCACACTGTCACTGAGTGACACAGACTGACAGTCAGTCTCAGTCTGTGACACTGACAGTGCACACAACAGTGCACGCACGCGCACACACACACACGTACGCACGCACGCGGACACACGCGCGCGCACACGCACGCACACGCACACGCACACGCACACGCACACACGCACACACACACGCACACACACACACTCTCTCTCACTCTCTCTCTCTCTCTCTCTCTCTCTCTCTCTCTCTCTCTCTCTCTCTCTCTCTCTCTCTCTCTCTCTCCACCACTGTGACCACACAGTGACACATGCATACATATGTTAGGAACGACGGAATTAGGTCAAGCCGCAGCGATTTTTCTCGTTGAAAATCCGAACCGCGATTTTGGCTATGTGCCAAACGGTCACTTCCTTTGCTTGTTTTTATTGGTGGTTATTCTTGGCGCTGACCATCCGAGTTTTTTTCTTTCGGGAAGCAGACACCTACTCGGTCATTCGGGAACGATCTTTTTTTACGCTAAGACGGCCGATCGCGAGAGACAAGCGATCCAATATTTGGGTCCAATTCATTCGTTTATCATTTCTGAACGGTAATTATATAATTCTTTAAAACAAATGCGCAGTTACATTTAATTATTTTTCTACAAGTACACCAAATTTGGTGCATCTAGAATAAATCTCAATGCTGCTCAAGGTCTCCACAAGTCGGGAGGTGTTACGTCGAAGACTGTCTGACATGTTTTCTGTCACGCGCATGTTGATGTTGCGATCTTGTGAGTCGCACAAAAAGCTTAGGCCTAATCTGTCTAATGTTTGGGGTTGATGTTGCCCCTTTGAATAAGCTTTATTTTGGTACCAATGTTTTGTTTATTGGTAAAAAAAAGAAAAAGTTATGGCTGTTTTATTCATCCAAACCTTGATACGGTAAGGGCCGGTAACCTTGATCAACTTTTTCTTATATAGCTCATGTAAAAAAAGCTAACATTTTAAAACGTCGTAACTTTCTCAATTTTCGACCGATTTTGATAATTTGGGTATCATTTTAAAGGTCTTGTCGGGCTCTTTCCAATGATATAAATTTCATTAGGATTTGACAAAAAGTAAATATTTTTTTTAAATTTTATAACCACCCTACATATGTTACATTATATGAGACACAGTGTGTGCGCATGCTCATACACTTGCATGCTGGTGGATGGGCATGTATTTGTGTGATTAATTCATTGAGTTGTTTGTGAGAGTGTGTGTTCCTTTTTGTAAATTTCAAAAGGAATCGGAGTTTCGTGGATGCTCCTTTCAGGATGTCCTGAATTGCAGGATTTTTAAATTGCCTAGAGCTGGCATCACAGGATTATGAGAATTTGAGAAACTTTTTTTTTCTTACACTCACAAACTTGTACGATGAAAAGGGCCTATATAAGCAGTTGTTATATTCAAAGGAATATTTGTACTAGTCTAGAGGGGTGAAAAACGAGCAGTAAATGTATGTGTGTACCAGGGCTCCCAATCACCCTGCAAAACAAGGGGTCCCAGGGACTCCTTCACTTACAGTATAGAGGGTCCTAGAGACGGGATAGAGGGTCCCAGTGGCATTACGAATGCTAAAAATAATTTTTCTAGTGCATCCCTGGGACCCCCTGCACATTCTTTTAGAGGGTCCTTTAGAATTTTAGTGCTTCATAGACCCCCAGATGGGGGTCCCTGGGAGCCCTGGTGTACTGTGTGCTGCACTCTGCCGGGGCCGCCCCCTTGCAGGATTTTTGAAATTTTCCAGGAGCACCCATGGAGTTTGCATTCTTTACTGTTTGTGTCAGTCTGTGCACATGACTGTGTGTGTATGTGCATGTGTGTGTGTGTGTGTGTGTGTGTGTGTGTGTGTGACGTGTGTGTGTGTGTGTGTTAACATGTGTGTGTGCACATGACTATTTGCGAACAAAAGTATGTTGGAGTCTCCACAGCCTAAACAGTAAACTGATGAACTAGTCATGTTAATTTTCAGAATTGTAGCCATTGCCCCAATGCCTAGATCAGATTTATAATACAGATTCTCTTTTTCATTAAAAACCTTTTTTTAAATGATTTTGTTTGGGTTACAAGTTTTAAACTTTGTGTACCTGGCTTCACACAATCATGCTTTAACTCATTCAAGTTGTTCCGGCCATATATGTCTGGAATTAATAGATAAAGTTCTGTCAATTTGATTCAAGGGAAGTAAATCTGTGTGCACACAATACCTTGGTCACTTCTAAATTCGCTTCGCTCTCTTAGACCACAATTTTGCCTCTAACTTTGCTTTTGTAGTGGTTTGTTGTGGGGTAACCAATCGGTGTAGAGAGTTTTTCTATATAAAGTCTATAAAGTCTGACCTACCACTTCCCTATGTCTAAATCTGAAGTAAAAACCCGTACTTTTTCTTTATTTCTTCTTTTGTTTATGTATGTTTTGTTTGTGTGTATGGCTGGAGTGGTTTGTAAGTGTTTTGAATAATTCAAAATCGTTGCGATGTGAATGAGTTAAGATCTAATTTTTTTTAATCCTTTTATCATGTAATTTAAATGGATTGTAGTAGTTGTGGTAGTTGTTCATGAATACTAACTAGTAACTGAAAGATCTGTTTGTGTGGAATTGACGTAGACTTTCTGTTTAACATTTAAATACTGTGCTAATATTTAAAAGCTAAAATACTGTAAGGATTGAAGCTTCTTCTTTTTCTTCTTCCTAAATTTCTTTTGTAAAAGATTACCTATTTTGATATGTGTGCAGGTGTGAAGACCAACGGTTGGTGATGTCATGGCCGGAAGCTCGAATCATGTTAAATGAGACTCTGACTTTCTTCTTCAGACTGTCGTGGCATTGTGCAAACCTCATTTTTCACACCTGCGTGTTTCACCTTTCACTCATAACCCTTAACATCCTGCTTGTTGACTGTTTTGAAATAGATCCAGAAGAAATTTAATCTACGGACTTTAGAATATAGTGAGTGGGATCAAAGTTGTTGTTTTTACTGTGGGATCTGGAACTCTTTTGTCCATCGAAGAAACCCACAGGTCTCAATGGATTTGGATGTGTCGGAGAGAATAATGACATCTGTTGATTTGTCGCCCATTGTTAGCCGAGTTCTCATGTTCTTCTTTCGCTTAGCCTGGAAAGTGAAGATAACACTGCCAACCCTTGTCACTGTCACCTTCATGGCCTTAGACATTCGCGTGAGGCTGGAGATTGAAGTTCAGGTGTGCCTCTAATTCTCTTGGTAGTAATGTCATGGTAATGTGCCTTTGTTGGGTCAGTTTGTTTCTTTGTTGATAATAGAAACATTGTGTGTATGTCGTTTCTGTCTCTCTCTCTCTCTCTTTCTGTCTCTGTCTCTCTGTCTATCTCTCTCTGATTGTGTGTTTGTCTCTGTCTCTCTCTCTCTGTCTCTCAATTAATTTTCACCATGGCCATTCTGTGCACATACAGCCTGACTAAAGCTCAATTGTGCACACACTTGAAATTGAAGCAAAGAAGCATGTTTCATTCTGAGCATTATCCGTAGTTTGGTTACATCCTTCCATCACTTTGACACCCTAAATGAAGCTTTTATTTTGAAAAAGTATGCGTTTCTTTTTTTTGGGACATTATGCATTATTACATATCAAATCAATAATGTTTTATTGCTTGCTGTGAAATTATAACAAAGAAATCTTGCATCAAGGCATGACACTGTTTTCAAAGCACACTGCACTTAGTTGTTTTCACAGAGATTCAAATCCTGACAAGACAGTCACTCACAAGCATGCGCACCACCACCCCAACACACATACACACTGTAATATGCGTGCGCACATATGCACACAAAAATGCATGCAAAGATGAATATACACAAAGACACAGACAAAAAAAAAGACACTTGTATGCTCATAAGTGTGCAATTACACACACACGGTTGTACGCACGCGCGCGCACACACACACACACACACACACACACACACACACACACACACATGCACACACACACACGCACACACACACACACACACGCACACACACACACACACACACACACAATATAAGTAAAATGATGAATTTTGTTTTAATTGTTTATGAGCTATGGCAATAGACTCCTGTATTGGTTATTGACATTACTTTGACTGTATAAAATATGTGTATCGATCACACTGAAAAATCTAAATACATGTACTAATTTACTGCAGTGCAATTTTCACCAAATTTATTTATTGAGTTAAAAATTAGTGCCTGAGCTGTAAACTGAAGATGATTTTTGTTTGATTTGTTACAGTTTTAAGAACAGCCTGCATGGGAATCGCCATGCAATGTGTATGATGCCTGAGTCTGAGAGGAAGTAATATAGTGCCAGAGTTCCTTCACTTCCACCAGCATGAGCAGAGGAGTCCGTGACCTTAGGGACCTTATTTGTGTGTCACGTCTGTCTTACCGAGACAGTGATGACGAAGATGCAGTCTTGTCAGACAAGGACGTTGCCTGTCGAAACCTCAGCCAGCTTGACCTGAGTGATAGCAGCAGTAGTGCAGGCAGTCTGTCTGCCTCAGCCGAAACGCTTGCAACTCGTCCCAGATCTTCAGACTCTGGCTTTGTTACCAATGAGTCCCCAGAAAACAAACAAGAGGGCATTGGGAAGCAGGCCACTGTCAAGGAGCTTACACACAGCGGTGTTGAAGCACAGTCGAAATCCAAACCTAGTAAAAGAAAGCGGAAAAAGAAGGCACAGTTGCAAGCTTTACTTCCGAAACAGGATTTGCCCAAATTACCAATATTACCTCCTGTTCTTTCTGAAGGTGCAGTTTTGAGAGACTCTCCACTGAGTCAGTGGTCAAGCAGTCATAGGAAGCCTCCCACCCCGCAGCGTGGTGACTTTGATGCCATGTTAGTTTTCATGGATGCAACCATTGTGGCAGAGTGGCTAACGCGTGCAAACACGATCCTGGAGGACCTCACGACATACTGCACCCAGGGTGACACTTTTGTACAGTTTGCTCATTTCTGGCTCTCCAACTTCCCCGAAAGTCAACGGCAGGAGATCTACGAGATGGAGCAAGAGATTCTGGTGGAGGAGCTGGGGCTGGCGTTTGCCGTGGGGAAGGAGTCCAGGAAGATTGTGAGGAGAGACATGACTGACCTGCTGTCAGCCCTGTTCAGGGAGTATCCCACTAAACTGTTCAGTTCTAAAGGTGCTCATCTGTTCCTGGACTACCTGGACATTCTGACGTCAGATAGAACGGAGCGCTACAAAAAACTGTTGGCTGACGTGCGCTGCTCAACAAAAAATCGGCAGTACGCCCAGTGGTTGTTGGCGACTCGATCCTTCGCTTTGGTGAGCGTGTGGTCCTCCATTGTCAACTTCTACCGCAATCTGCTAGGACAGCACGGTGTGCCTCCCGGTCTGCCTGTGCCTACTCTTGGCTCCTCACAGGATAACATCTATCAGCGTCGCATGGCTCAAGCAGTCAGGTAATGTTGTCTAAGCTAGTGTAAATTGTAAATATTCTATTGATGTTTTTTAGAATCACATTAAAAAAAATAAACAGATAAAGTAGAGTGTATTTTCTATTTTTTTAACTTCCGTCTGGACCAGTTTTCTGACAGAAGGAAAGCATGACCAGCCTCCATCCTTTCCCTGTGCAGCAAATGTGGAAGAGACTGCCAGTGCCACTTTGAATGTTTTTCATAGCACTACACCAGGGTCTCACAGTCTGACAGAATGAGTCGAAATGCCAACAATTAAAAAAAAGATTTTGCATAATCACATTATTTAAATTATTAAGAAAATAGTTTTTTCGTATTGATCCTCATTTAGATGGATAGAAGACAAGAACTGAAGAAGTTTAGATTTTGTTAAAACAAATAAATGACTTTCTAAATATAATGTGTTTTTATTTGAGCTTTGTTTTATGGAGTTTGATATTTTGTGGAGAGTGGGGTTAAGGAAAAACTTGATGTAGTCAGTAATATTAACTACTATTCTGCTGTTGATTAGAGAAATTGTACAGTCATTATTTGCATTTTGCATTCAGTCAGAGAAAAAACAACAGCAGCAAAATGTACACACTGAGTAGAGTGACAATCACTGACATTGCAGATCATTTTGTAACATTTTTAAAGTTGTTTATGTAAAGCGGGTGACATTCTGTTGAAAAGAATACAGGCTTAAAATTCACAAGATATCTCAAGAGAGCTATGGATAAATTATTTGTGGAAGATCTCTTTCATTGGATAAAAGCTTGAAGATCCCGCATACTGAATCAAACTAAGCGTTTTCTTGTGTTGCTGAAACAGGCTGGGCTTTAAGGATGTAGTCCACTACCTGGTGAGCGGTGGCTACGTGGACGTGACGCGCCACGATGTGCACGGCAGGTCGCTGCTGTTTTCCGCAGTCATGCACAACCAGGTGGAGGTTGTGCATTACCTGGTCTCAAGGGTGAGTTAACCAAGCGATTGGTTGGTTGGTTTTTAAAAAAAGCAGTTTGGGTGGGGAAAAACAAACAACAACAGCAACAAAAATCAACAGCTCAAAGTTGACAAGCTTACATACCAGTCCATGATATTGTCTCTAATGTTCAGAAGAGAAAATCAGAGTAGGTAGGCTGCTTTAATCCTTTTGCAGCCGATGTCGTATTTCTGCACCAAACTGATTTAACACCCATGTCACTAAAAGGCATCAAAGTAGGATCTGTTATCCAATGACCCTATGTTGTTAATTTTGGGAGATAAGGAAAGGCCTTATTAGATGCATGTCATTGGGGGATTCGCATTATTGCAGACGCCAACTTTTCTGTACCCAGATAAGTTTGACAGAAAAGTTTGGCTGCAAAAACGATTGGCGGTGAAAGGATTAAATATGAATATGATGGATGGTGATGATGCAATGGATGCTTTTGTCGTACATTGTAATTTGTAAAGCACCCTATAGCCTTCGCTGGTGGGATGGACCCTATTTGGATGGACACTATATAGTATATTGTATGAATTGTGTTTATTAGCTATGCTTTTCTTTCAGTGCACTTGTTTTTGTTGTAAAGTAAAACAGCACAGTCAGCAGTAAGAACTACACAACAATACATTTCAGTTAACAGTTCCGTTTTGAGTACAGTGTGGCTGTGATTTATAATCAAGTTCACCACAGCCATGATCCTCTTCATCCTAATTACGATTCCCCATTATTATCTACTATTGAGTGGGAATCTATTATCATTGTACAAACTACTTTCTTTTTTATCATCATTTTAGTTGTCTTCTTATGAGTAATTTTACAACTAGGATACACAGTGATTGTGCTTTTTTAACTTGGCTCATTCGGAGTTAGAAAATAATTTTTTTTATGAGAGGTGTACCAAAAGTTAGAAAACCCCAAACCCTGGACAGGTATCGGTGCTTGTACTTCTGCTTCACCCAGTTCAAACGTGGAAGTATCATTCTCATAGCCCAAACTGAAAAAGTAGCAGATGTAGGCAAGGGATGGAATGAAGGTAAATTGGTTTCAACTTTCATTGGTAATTTTTTTGGGGGAGGGAAGAATCAAGGTCAAGTCAAGTCATTTTGTTTAGTGCCCCCAACTATTAACCCCTTCACTGCCCCATGACGGATATTTCTGTCATTATTTCTTGTAGGATTGTCCCACTGAAAGCCTCCATACAGGGATGTACCATTGAATTCATATGTTTAGTACTTGTGAATGGTTAGGGTGTTCATTTATTTATCTTTAAAAGTAGCATAGAGTAGGCAAATGTTAATTATTCAACTGCTTGATTTGATTGATTTCATAAGTACGCCTTCTATGAATTCAAAATGGCTGTGGCAGTGAAGGGGTTAAGGCTATCAGGCTGTCACTGCACAATAAACATAATGTTAAAAAAACAAATAAAACTTACTAAGTTCAAACATCCAAGTCATCAACACAGTTAGTGAGTTACCAAGAGTGGCTTTGTCCCTACTGTTGTGTGGTGACAGGTGCAGTCAGCACTGAATGTCAATGAGCCCTCTGACACTGGCAACACCCCTCTGCATGCCGCCGCTAACAGTGGCAATGCCGATGTTGTCAAAGTGCTGGTTCTTAGCCCCGATATCGACGTCAACTGTTGCAACCCCCAGTGCGAAAACGCCACCCCGCTGCATTTGGCTGTGATGCATGGTGTGTGTTGTGTATTGGCTTGTTTTGTGCTTGTTTGTGCCTGATATGAAAGTATCGCTTGCTGCTCTTCCCGTGTTGTGGCCATTGCTTGTTCTTTGTTATTGAGTTTCCTTGATTGGAAGCAGTTTGTGAGCTCGGAAGCATGCCATTGTTACCACATTCCGCTAGCCCCACACAGACACACCATTGTTTGTGCATGTGTGCAACACACGTGTAGTTATAATACTGGATGGGCTTGTTTGCGTGAGTGTGTATGTATGTGTGGGCGCGCGCGTGTGTGCGTTTATCTGGGTTTGACAGACACAAAGAGAGAGAAATTTTGTGGGAATAGCGGTATGTGGGACTAGTCGTACCATGGATGTAAAATTACAGTGTGGGAGTAGTGCTATGTGGTAACAATGGTGACAATGGTATGCTTCTGTGAGCTGTACGTGTGCGTGCGTTCGTGTGTGTGCATGCATGTGTGTGTGTGTGTGTTGTGTGTTTATATTAGCTGATTTGCTTGAAGTATTTGAGCGGCATTACTAAACATTGAAAACATACCAATGAATGTCTGCATAAGAGTTTTCATCTCTTTCTATTCTCTAAGAAATAAAACTCCAGCATATTTTAGTTTGTAAAATGTGAACTGTAAATGTTTCTTTGCACTGTTTAATACCTGTGTCAGATTTTCTGTTAGTTTGTTCTCTCTGTGCATGCTCCCTTGTTGCATTATTATTGCATTATTATAGCAAACATTTATTTTTGTTGTTGTTTCCCATTGTTGTCATTGCATTGAAAATCTACAGTGGTGTTGAAAAAAAAATGGTTTGGGTATAATAATCTGTTTGAATGTATGTTCCTAATTTCTTTGTCCATATTTTCTGCTACATATTAATTTTGAAATTTAATGTCATTTTTCTTCTTTTTTTTTAGCAAAAACTTCTATAAACTAAATTATTGATACTATCTATGGAGATAAGTGTGTGTTTAGAATAGCACAGCGTAGAAAATCTGGTTTTACTTTTAGTTTAGGAAAGTAAAGATGCGAAAAATTTAATATACAAAGCATTTAACTAAAACACAAAATGTTCTTGACATGAAACTTGAAAAAAAGTTGTACCTAAATTGACATTCACTGATTTTGATTGAAAAGGGACCAAACTAATAATTCAGCGTGTTTTATTTTTTTAAAGAAATAGCACAATGAGCCAAGGTTTGATTAAAGATGGTAAGTGTCTGTAAATTATTGTGGTTGTTTGCATATTTCTGTGCATGTTGTTAAACAATGTGTGCAGGGCACAGGAAGGTAGTGGAGGCCCTCCTAGCTGCTGGTGCTGATCCATCAATGAAGATGGGAGACCAGACAGCCACAGACATCGCTAGAGACTTCAACCACAGGGACTTGATCCATTTACTTTGATATTGATTTTTGAAGGGAAACACTTGAGACATCTTTTGCTCTTTTCTTTTTCATTTTGAGTATGCTTGGATTTTATGGCATGCCAGCGTTCATGCATGAACTTGATGAAGATAAAGATAAAAGTTTCATTAACCCCTTCACTGCCGAGCCCGTTTCCGGTTCCGGGGCAACTATTTGCCAAGCCATTTTAGGTTGCGGAGTCTATCGCAAAACTTTCTGAATAAAAGTGCATATAACCTATGCTTTTCTGAAAGGGAATTGAATATACTATCATTTGAGAACACTCTCACATGCATTCAAGCACACTGCCGAAAGCATATGGATAGAAAAGGCGAAACTCTTAGAATAACCCTATGACGGATATTTCCGTGACGGGGCAGTTTATAGGTTACCGGAAGTTGACGGAAATATCCGTGACAGGGCAGTGAAGAGGTTAATAATAAAGAGTTTAGCTCTGTTAACTGGATTCAAGAAAACGTGAAAGACTTGGAATATGTTTTGCTCTTACATATTTTTGTTTGAATTTTATGCCATGCGCACACTCGTGCATGAAGGTAAAAATAAAGGTTTCATTGTTTTAAAGAGTTTTACTCTGTTGAATGGATCCAACAAACAATGAAAGTTCTACTTCTATGTGCATTTTTATTTTACGTTACTTTTCCCCTCGTTTTTCGTTTTAAGGCCATACTGTTACCACAACAAAGTTGTGTGCCATTGTAAGTCATATACTAAGTTCATGCTGATAGATTTTATTTATTAGGTTTGTTTTAACCAATCATCTGTGACACAGTTGATCGACAACAAATTGTACTAAATAAAAGTGTGGAGTCATTCCGATTTAAGACTAATTTATGTTTACTTTAAAAACCCACCACGTCACGTGCCCAAATCATGGTTTTCACATGTTTTCCCTCTTATAGCTAGTAAGAAATCTTAAGAAATCTTCCAAGCAAAAGAGGGAATTTGACTCATGAAGTGGGGGGTCTTTAAGTGAAAAAACTGGGTTTTTTTAACTGGACAGTTTGATAGACACAATAACATAATGCATTTACAGTACAGTGACTTACACAGTTCTTTGGCTGCCATCGGCTCAACAGGAATCTCAGATCATTGTTGTTTTCTTTCTTTCTTTTTCTTTAAATGTCGATAAACTGTCTTCCATCTCTCAGAAAACCAGGCACCAGTAGGTGCCAGATGAGCTTTTGACTTGGGAGTGTAAAACTCTGACAAGGCAAACCCTTCTGAAGGTAGGCTTGCAAAGAAACATCGTGCCTCAAAAACTTTCATAATGAAATTGACATGGGCGTAATAATCGTATGTTTGATACACAGCTTGACTATTAAACCCTGTGCCACAATCTGAAAGACAGATCATATTTGATTGGGTTTTTTTTAAAGTATGGTTCGAAAAAAAATTGTTGACCAATTTCTTTTCTGTAAAGTGGCTAGATCCCTCTAAGGGACATCGAGAATAAGCATTTTGTATGTCCGCAGTATTATTAATGTTGATTATTTGTGATCATGTTTGTTTAATTTAAAATAGTCATAAAGCTCTTTCTTGATGGGGGGAAAATGTGCTGAATACAGTATGTACCTATGCCATATGTCTCTTTCTCCCTCTCTCTCTCACTTTCTGTGTGTGTGCGTGTGTGTGTGTGCATGTGCGCACGCGTGCGTGTGCGCGCTATGTTAATGTCTATGGTTTTTTCCTTGTTCTGAATAGTCTAAATTGTCTTTTTGTGTGTTTTTTCATTTGTTGTTGTTGTCATACCCTGGCTAAAAGACTCCAGGGATCGTCCGAACAGCCGAAGCCCTTGAACACTATGGTACAAATGCATCAGGCTCTAGGGATGAGAACATTACGTGTGTGACCGTTTTTGATTACCCCGCCACGTAGGCAGCCACACTCCGACTTCGGGGGATATTTTTTGTCGTTTTAACATTACTCACAAAGATATCACATCTTAATAACGTTATAAACTGAGATTTTTTTTTTCTTAAAGAACATTCAGAGTTATCCCCTCCCCTGCCTGCCCGTATCTACTACAGGCAGTGTGATGCTATTGATGATGTCATAACTTTTGGAATGCTAGTTTTCAATTTTCTTTTTTTCACTTTCTTGGTTGAAGTGAAAAACAAACAAAACATGTGAATACACACACACACACATTTTTCAAGGGTGTTTCACCTGCAATAATGTCTGGACTATTTCTAACCGACATATAGTAACATATAATTGACCCATTTGTCTGCCTCTCTTGTAACAGTGCCTACATCTGCCAATGAGGCTTTATGCCAAACATTCTCTGCCCCTGTCTCGTGACCTGAGATGTGAACGCCACCTACTTAAATTATCACCCTTGATAATTATCTATAAAATAAACACAGCCTTTCACGAGTTTTGTGAGAGATTAGAACTGCCTCAGCCAAGAGAAACTGATGGGAGCATAAGACCATCAAAGCCTTCAAGCACTGCCTCTCGTCTCATTCCATAAGCAACTAGCTATTAAAGTTTTCTCCCAGGATTTTCCATTGATGAATTTTGCCAGAATTGATTGCTGCAAAGGTACAGGATGCAGATGCAGATTCTTTTTAAATGGAAGACAAAAAATAATCAAAAAAGAAAAGGCTGGGAGAGGTGTGGTAGTTTTGAAAAACGGGGGGTTAGCTCCTGTGATTTTCACACACATACAAACACGCACACACACACACACGCATGCACGCACACACACACACACACACACACACACTATTTTGTTTTATTTATGTTTGTGTTATTTATGATGCGTGTGACGCCACAATTTTCTAATTAGGAGCCCCCTATCATGTAAGGTGGAATCCTACTGTCATTGTACAAGTCTTTTTTTTCTTTCGAGATTGTGTGATGGAATGAATGCGATTTTTAAAAAACCCAGAAATTACTCAGTAACAATAGTTTAATGCAACTACTTTGAGCTGCATCTTTATTTGATGATTTATACATTCTAAAATACTTGACTGCATTGAAGAGCACTCTTGAAAACTAGCAGAAAACCAGATAGCAAGAAAGCCTTTCTTTTCCTTACATTATTTGGTGGTTCTGATAGTTTAAATAAAATTATTATATGGTTGCTTTCCTCCGCAGACATACACCACATACACCCACACATGTTCATACTTGTACATGGATGCTCCTGCTTTCAGGATGCCCTGAAGTGCAGGATTTTTAATTTTCCTAGAGTCGGCGTCGCCGGATTATCAGAATTTGAGAAGCAATTATTTTCTTACACACTCACACTTGGGCCTATATAAGCATTTGCTATATTCAAAGGAATGTAGCACTTGTACTAGTCTAGAGGGGTAAAAAAAGAGAGCAGTAAATGTGTGTGTATGTGCGCTGCCCCTGCACTCCGCCGGGGCCGCCCCTTTGCAGGATTTTTAAAATTTCCCTGGAACACCCATGCATGTATAATAATTGAATTCAGATCACAAATGATCTATATAGGATAGAAGAGTCTCTCATGGAGGTTCTTGGAGTTCACTACCTGTATATGATAATTACTCGACTTGCTTTGGGTTTAAAGAAATATTTCAGGAAAGGGAAAAGGAAGAAAATGTCAAAAATTAATGTTAACGAAAAGGCGGAGAAAAAGTATGAAGAAAGTGTTAGGTGGTAGAATTTCGGAGGGTTTTCTGTTGTATGATGCACTCTCTTCTGTTTAAATTGATATTTGATTTATTATTTGGCTTTTACTTTTTAACGTTTGAAAAAAGTGTCGGAATTCTAACCGTTTGAAAAAAAGTCTAGTTATCAAACAAGGTCAGCATTCTAACATTTGAAAACAATCTAGTTATCAGACCAGGCCAAAATTCGAACATTTGAAGAAACTCTAGTTATCAGACCTGGGCCTGTATTCACATTGAGATTGCATGAGACAGCATCATGCTAACTTAGAAGCTCTTCCAAAAGTCCTATTAAATCCTATAGGACATTGGAAGAGCTTCTAAGTTAGCATCATGCTAAGTCTCATGCTATCTCAACGTGAATACAGGCCCAGGTCAGAATTCTAATGTTTGAAAAAAGTCAGACTAGGTCAGAATTTTAACGTTGAAAAAAGTCTAGTTATCAGACCAGTCAGAATTCTAACAATTGAATAAAGTCTACTTATCAGACCAGGTAAGAATTGCAACATTTAACAAAAAGTCTAGTTATCAGACCAGGTCAGAATTTTAATATTTGAAAAAAGTCTAGTTATCAGACCAGGTCAGAATTTTTATATTTGAAAAAAGTAGTTATCAGACCCGGTCAGAATTTTAACATTTGAATAAAGTCTAGTTATCAGACCAGGGCCTGTATTCACGTTGAGATAGCATGAGACTTAGCATCATGCTAACTTAGAAGCTCTTCCAAAAGTCCTATTAAATCCTATAGGACATTGGAAGAGCTTCTAAGTTAGCATCATGCTAAGTCTCATGCTATCTCAACGTGAATACAGGCCCTGGTCAGAATTCCAACATTTTTAAAAAAAGGCTAGTTATCAGACCAGATCAGAATTCTGACTTATACAATGCGCATTTAACGTAAAATTCCTGGGGTTTTTTTTGCTTTGTGTGTTTGTGTGATTCGAGTTGAAGAAGGCGATGAGAGCTGGCAGTATTGAATATGGTTGATGAATGCTTTATTTGCTGTGTGTTTTAAAATATTTGCATTAAAATTGTTCTGCAGAGTATTTTTCCACTTTTCCTCCTGCCATGACACTTCAATGTTGAAATAAAGCATGTATTGTCATACAAAGTGTGTGTGTGTGTGTGTTTTGAACAGCATACCCATACCAGCAACACATACAACTGACTGTTGTAACTGTTCTTTAAGAAGCACAATTCCCCCAAAATTAATATGGTGGGTTCCTTCTTGGTTGGAAAAGCTGGGGTTTGTTGAGTCCCTTTAGTCTTGTGGGATTTTGTTCAGTCCAGAGTGGCTCCTGTGAGTGTGAGTGTGCTATGAACTCAATGGGAAGACTGGACCACACCGTCGAGCCTCATCCACTTCACTGATGTGTAGTGAGAGCGTTGCTCAAACTTCCTAGTCAACATTGCAGTGTCTTATCTCTTGATCCTGGTTGACGCAGGATAAATTGGAAAGGGAGCGCAGAGGGCAGCCCTGTCGCTCAGTCCTTAATGGTGGATTCCATAACATGTTTATCAGGACTCGTTCTCTTCATCATCATAATTTATTGGGGGGGGGGGGGGGGGGGGGGGGGGGGGGGGGGGGGGGGGGGGGGGGGGGGGGGGGGGGGGGGGGGGGGGGGGGGGGGGGGGTGGGGGGGGGGGGAAGAATAAAAACACCCAGTAGAACGAAAAATAAATGAAACGAAAAATGAATAATTGAAAAAGAAGGAAAGGATGGACACACAAAAAAGTGACAGAGGGTGGAGGGGAGGGGGAGCGACTGAAATATTAAAAAAAAAGTACGAGGAAGAAGACATAGCAAGAAAAGAATAAAATTAAAAAATGAAGAATAGAAAATGAGAAAGAAGAGGGAACTAGAAGAAGAAAGAATGCACGAAACAAAAGATGAATATTAACAGGGAAAAGATATGAGAAGATAGGAAAAAAGATGTTTGTTTTTCCGAAAATGAGTGTTCTGCAAACGAAGGCTGTCCCTTTTACCTTGAATTTGAAACCTCTTTTATGAATGAGAATTGTGTTCAGATGACTTAATCTTGAAAGCTTATTTTTCCACAACAAAGGAATTTGCTTCCAAATTGGGTTGGTGCAGAAAAGGTGGCTTTTTTTTCCCAGAACTGTCCGAGGCATTAAAAAACAACACCAAACAAACAAAAAAACAAAAATAATAAATTCCAAACCCAAAACACTGTTGTAAGCTTTCTGTTCTTACTCCTATTTTTTCCTTCTAGGTCAGCTTGCAATGCACTTTAAGTTATCTTGTGGTCAGTCCTGGTCATGTTCTGGCTACCGCAGGGTCAAAGACCTTCAGTGTAATAATTGTTTTTTAAATTCCTTATTACTATATTTTATTTTTGCTTTTGGGTGAATATTAAATTGTGTTCAGAGCACATAAGATGAATGGACGATGAACGTGGAGGCGTTTTTTAAATTTTTATCTCAACTTATTTCGTCTGTAGACGTTCACGATCACGCATTTGACCTCCAGCTACGGTAATCATCTCTCCATAAAAGATCACGGTTCTGGCCTCGAGAAAACTGCGTGTCTGTTATATAAATGGACAGTGACTGATGCCACCCAACTCGAGAGGTTCTTTGTTTTTAAAGTTTAAGAGGCCTCATCTGTAAATGTCAGGAACCAAGGAAAGAGCAGTGGGTAAACAAAACAAAAAAAAGCATACGCGCACGCACGCACGCATGCATGCACACACACACACACACACACACACACACACACACACACAGAGACAGAGTCACACACGACACAAAAGCAGCCCCCACCCCTCCTCCCCAACAACTCGTACACAAAGTTTGAAGAGGAACATGGGTTGTTTCTCAGTTTCTTGACTCGTGAGTATGCCTACTGCGATAGTATGCATATAACGCACTTTGACAGACAAACACACACACACACATGGACAAAGCTTAAACCAACAATTTGCATAAAAGTAGTAATAGGGTAATATGCATAACACAAACTAAAATTAATATCAAGAGTCAAAAGAATGATGTAAGATAGTAGTTAGATCATATGATTGTAATGGCTGTGCAGGATATTTAATACATTGCATAACAGTTCGGGTCCTTTGCTACAATAGGCCTATTACAGCAACAAAGTTGATAAATATTAGTGTAAGCATTCAAAACGGTGTCTGAAATGCTCGCAGCAACCCGCGGTCCTTAACTTTTTTTAAACAGTATATTTCATAATTAAATGTTGTCAACCTAAAGATGTTGGGGTTGTTTGTTGCATAACTATCGTTATTTTGTTGAAGGGAGGTTGGAGGGGAATGCGAATAGTTTTTTTGTGTTAAGCTAGATTAGCTCATACACAAAGCTAAAGGGGACTGAGGGAGTGAGAGAGAAAGAAGGGAGTGAGAGTGAGAGAATGGAGTGAGAGAGAGAGAGAGAGAGAGGGAGTGAGAGAGAGAGAAGGGAAGGAGAGAGGATGGTATGGAGTTTTGTTTTTTGCACTACTGTTCGTAATTCTGAGAGTGAGAGAGAGAGAGAGTATAGGCCAAATAATTGAAATAATTGACCGTTTCATCAATTGCCTTTCTTCTTCTTCTTCTTTTTCTTTTTCCGAGTTGTTTGTCAGACAGCAGGAAACAAGGTTGGGGGTAGACATAAGTCAGCTCTAAGACCTCACACCGTTCAAACTGAGCAACAAGGTCGCCAGACGTCTGGAAACAGCACTCAGAGTCTGCTACACCAAAGTTCACAAAAAGATTCCACCCCACATTGACCTTGCCCCCCCCCCCCTCTCTCTCTCTCTCTCTCTCTCTCTCTCTCTCTCTCTCTCTCTCTCTCTCTCTCTCTCTCTCTCTCTTTCTCTCTCTCCTCTGTCTCTCTCTCACACACACGCACGCGCGCGCGCACGCACACACGCGCGCACGCACACACACACACGTCTCAGCCAGCCAATCGCTGACGTCCATTTTCGTGACGTCACCTACTTAACCAATAATCCTCTTCTCTGGCTATTAAAACCCAAGTAAAGTTGAACAGACAAAAGACAATCTCTTGGGAACGTCTTTTCATGAGTGCATATTCCACATATCTGTTGCAAATGCTACTGGTAGAATCAGTAAATGAACTTCAGAATTTCGTTTACTGATCGTTTTTTATTGATCAACCATTTTCACCATTCAGTCTAGAAAGTTTTGAAAGTGTGTTGGCAAAGTAAGAGGACAGAAAAAAAGCGAACACTTCAAGAACAGAAGATTAAGTTAGGTCTGCTCATGGTGCTTACTTAACTTTGATGATGACAGTACAATCAACACATTTAGATTCTGCCTAAAATCAAGCATAAACACCAACACTAATATAAACATCAAGTGACATATAGTTTCAAAGCGAATTACTTCTTTTACAGTCAGTAGTTTGTTTCCAACTCAAATCAATTTATCAGTCATATAGCTATCAACAACAATCGGGAGAGATGCACGTGCTCCAAGAGGCAAGTTTGGCCTGTGTGTTGCTGTGCCTCACACTCTCATGCAGCCAACAAACGCAAGAAGATGCAGGAGCTGAAATCGAAAATGGCAGACGGAATCGACGGACGGTGGTGAGTATTCAAAAGGATATAAATATTAGTCAGGATGTCTGAAAATATGCAACTTACGAAATCAGTAATAAAAAAGATAACAATCAAGCTACATTTTTCATTTTTTTTAAAAAGGGTATAAAGCTTGAAAGATTAAAAAAGTTGTTTTTTTTCAAGCGTTTTTTGAATGCTCCAGAAATTAATCCATGGTAACCGATTTTTAGACAAAAGTCCTTTTTGAGGTACAAAGCCAATTTATGGTATTATTATTTTTATTTTTCATCCGATTTTGCTGACATTGGCAGAAAATGTGAAGGACACTATGGGAGGTTTGAAGGGCACTAAGGGAGGGGGGATGCGCCTGTTACCCCCCCCCCCCATCCCACCCCACCCCCACTTCACGTGTCACATTCCCTCTTATGCTAGGACGATTTCTTAAGATTTCTTACCAGCTATGAGAGGGAAAACCGTGATTTTGACACGTGACGTGGTGGGTCTTTAACAATTATACGCCTCACATTGCGCCTGACAGTCAGGGGAAAAAAAGAGAATCTGATCCATTGTCTGTGGTTCCAGAACAACATGAACCCCATGCAGGACCTGGTGCGTGCCTTGCAGACGAACGGGGTGAACGAGGTGAACGGGGTGACCAGCCACAACCTGTACATGCACAGCACCCCTGCCACCCCCGCCCCGCAGAACATCAACTGCTACGTGGAAGTGCCCATAGTAAGTGGACGTGGCCCTGCTAAGCTGGAGACAGACTATGCGACTGCCTCGTATGACTCGATCAGGTCGTGACGTAGACCAAATTTGGTTTCCCGCACAGAAGAGGTCACAAGCCATCTGACTCGATCAGACTCGATCAGTGAAATTTAGAACCCGCCCTATTCGGCCCTGTCACCTGACTGGGCCCGACTGAGTCAGACTGATCGAGAATGATGGTATGCAAATGAGGTGAAACGTCACGACCTGATCGAGTCACATGAGGCAGTCACATAGTCTGTCGCCAGCTTTAGGTAGAGAGAGTTATGTTTTACGTCCTCCAGATCTAAGGATTTTATATGGGACATTCCTGTTAGGTATTAGGTATTAGATATTTTATAGTCACAGATGTGTCTGTGAAATTCGGGTTGCTCCCATCTGGAGAGCGCGTTGCAACCAGAGGAGCGCCACCCAATTATTTTTTTTGGCATGCGATTTTTGTGTTGCTGATGAGGAAGGAAAGGGGTGGTGAGGGGGGTAAATTTTGACCAAATGACAACATTTTTGTTGCCACTGGGCTTAACGTGTGCTAAGTGCATGGGCACACGGGACCTCGGTTTATAGTCTCATCCGAAAGTGTCTATCACGTTTTTTGTACTGCCAGTTCTGTAAGAACGGGAGTACACTGGAATGGGAACGAGGACTGTGCGTTTCTTTGTCTGTCTGTCTGTCTGTCTGAATGCAAGTGACAAAAGTTTCTTGCACTTCACAGCGCCTAAGTTACTGAACCAAGCTTGAAGAAACTTGGCAGATTTTTTTAGAATTTGTTTTTTAGGCTGTCTAGATTTGGCTCGTGGTGGTCAGATTTACCAAATGGCAAGCCATAACAACGTAATCCATGTGAATCAGGATTGAATAATTACCGGGTAGGCCTATTTACCAAATAAAGGATAGATTTCAACTAAAATTGGCTTGGTGAAAAAGCGTTATCTAAGGATTTTTTGCTGTGAAATAATAAACTACTGGGTATTATTTACCAAATGGCAAGCCATAACAACGTAATCCATGTGAATCAGGATTGAATAATTACCGGGTAGGCCTATTTACCAAATAAAGGATAGATTTCAACTAAAATTGGCTTGGTGAAAAAGCGTCATCTAAGGATTTTTTGCTGTGAAATAATAAACTACTGGTACCGATACAGCAAGTGTTTAAAAAAAAAAAACACACAAAAGAATCCAAAATATCTACCTTGACTTTTATCAGTTACTGGGAGTACAGTTTATATGGCTCTACCATCTTGTTTAAAAAAAAATAATTTTGTCTTTAAGGAAAAGAACACATAATTTTATTGGTTACATACTGATGAGCCCATCCTTCTATGTTCCCCCGTCTCTAAGTGCCTACGTCTCTACACGTTTAACCCTGACCTTAACTTTACCCCTAAAGGGCCGGCCACACGTCCACTAAGGCAGTACGACTGTACGATGCGATTCGATCACGTGGTCTCCAATAACAAATGTGATTCGCGCTTCGAGATCACGTGATCTAATCGTATCGTATCGTACAGTCGTGCGTGTGTGCCGGTGGGATGGATGACCCGAATTCACATAGCACGCATGCTGTGCGCTGGTAATGGTCTGAATGAAGACCGGCGAGCCGCGGGGCAGGATAAACATCCCCAACTGGAAGAAGAAGAAGAAGAAGAAGAAGAAGAAGAAGGGAACAGATGGAGACGATAAAACAATATAGAGAAGAAGACACAAGGAGGGCTACATAATAGAGACGGGGACATACTGAGATGGGACCCCCCTACCCTCCACCACCGACCCCCGTGGGGATACCGGGGTGTGTGTGTGTGTGTGTGTGTGGGGGGGGGGGGGGGGGGTGTCTTGCGTACAAATGTACAAATAGTTCCCCACCTTCTGGAAGTTCTGTGCTTCTAACTTCCTCTAATCTGTCGCTCTCCTTGTCTCTTGTCTTTCCCCTTTGAGTACTGCTTAACCCTTTCACCGCCAGCCATATTTCAGCCAAAACGTTCCATTAATTTTACCTGGGTAGAGAACAAAATCCATCTGCAGTATTGGGGGTTCTTCTGTGACCTATATAAAATAAGGTCTACCCTTAGTTCCCAAAACTAAGACAATAGGGTCTTTGGAGAATAAACCCCAATGTGATGCCTTTTAGTGACATAGGTGTTAAATCACTGTGGTGCTAAAATGCGACTTTGGCGGCTAAAGGGTTAATGTAGGGTCCATGCTGTCATCTACTATGTTCCTGCCTTACTGGTCTGTTCTCCTGCTTTTGTTTCAAACCATAACAAAACCTCTTACAAAGATTTTCTTCATCCGAAGTCGGACATGCTGGGCCTACTTCTGGTCTAGGCGCATAACGGCAGCATGACGCATCTGCGCTCATATGACGGGAAACTGTCTGAGCGATCGAAGAAGGAGAAGAAGATGGGACACGTCGATATGTCTCCCTGGCCTGACACATGTTTGTCCCACCGACACTTGTGTTTGTCCCTAGTGTCTTAAAAAGGACACCCTGACGGATGTGTTTTTGCAAGAAACACGTCGAGATCACCAGAAAGACAGGCTTTTCAAGGATCGGAATACTCACTTTGCTCTGGTTTCCTAGAAGTCAAAACAGCGATTCCTCCTTGGCGGAGATGCCGGAGAGAGAAGCCATTTTGGACGGGGTGGGTGGAGGCCACTGAGAGTGGTTGAAGCTTTGTCTTCTTTGTGGTGCAGTTTCCTATTTCTATTTTCCTATTTCCTGTGTTGTGAGCGAAACTCCTTTTGGTAAACTGTAAATAAAAAGGCTTGTATTGTGGAAATTTCGTTCGTGATTTTTGTCTAAACGACTCAGGCGGCCATTACCTCCGACAAGGAGGAATCGCCGATTTGACGGTTTGATTTATAGGAAACCAGAGCAAAGTGAGTGTTGCGATCTCTGTAAAGGGTGTTTTCCTGGTGATCTCGACGTGTTTGTTGCAAAAACTCGTCCGTCAGGGTGCCCGTTTAAATATCCAGCATACGATGAAGTTGCGATCCGTGCCTGTCATATCAGTCGTGTTAGATCATGACTGTCAGATAGCAAAGGATACTATTGCTATTCCGGTGGGCTGGGATTGAATTGGAGAACCCTTGCTCAGGGGCCATCCCCACTCTCTCGGCCACATTGGTGTTAACACAAGTGTTTTGAAAACGTATTATCAATGCTCTCTCTCTCTCTCTCTCTCTCTCTCTCTCTCTCTCTCTCTCTCTCTCTCTCTCTCTCTCTCTCTCTCTCTCTCTCTCTCTCTCTCTCTCTCTCTCTCTCTCTCTCTCTGAGCAATGGTTCTTTGATGGTAAAAAAAATGGATGTTGTTAATAGTTACTGTTACCTTGGATTTAACTTCACTACAATGCTTAGCAACAAAAGGGGTACAGAACATTTGGTAGCAAAAGATAAGAAAGCAGTGCTTCAATTAAATAAAGCTTTTCAAAGGTACAAGGAAATGTCTGCAGCTTTATTCTTTAAAATATTTGATTTTAAAGTACAGCCAATACTACTGTACTCATCTGAAATTTGGGGCCTTAATAAATTAGATCATTTAGAAAAAAATCACATGTTAGCTTGCAAACGATTTTTATGTGTTCCATTAAGAACTCCGAACAAAATGATCTATGGTGATTTAGGAAGATACCCTTTGTATGTAAATTCTTATATATCTGCTATCAGATACTGGTGTAGACTTTTGCATATGGATAATGACAGATTAACCTATAAAGCTTACCGCATGCTTCTGCAGCTTGATGAATCTGGAAAACAGTGTTGGGTATCTACTGTAAGGGACATTTTATGTTTAACAGGTTATAATTTTGTATGGCTACAGCAAGATGTTGGTAAGATGAAGTTGTTCCTTTGTGAGTTTAAGCAAAGACATGTCGATATTTATATACAGGAATGGACAGGTACTATTAGGGACAGGGAAAGGTTTGAAAAATATAGAAAATTTAAGTTAATGTTTGAGAAAGAAAGGTATATTTTGAATATGGATGCATACTGTTTCTGTGTGGCTATTACTCAAGCACGATTGAATGTATTACCTATAAACAATAATATACATCATTACAGCAGCCGTGATCAAGATAGAAACTGCCCTTTCTGCAAGACAAACGTAGAGAATGAATTTCACGTTTTGTTTGAATGTGTCAAATAATTATACTGATCTTAGGGATAAGTTTTTGCAAGGTTGTAAAAGTGCATCTGTTTTTAAGTTATTGGAAGCATCCAATAGTAACAATATGTACAAGCTATCCAGTTATATCTTTCATGCTATGAAAAGAAGGAAGAAGTAAAATGTGAATTGATCTTTGTTAAATGGTAAGTTGAATGATTTAGAAATATTATTTCTTGCGTAGTTAAAAACATAACTGTGGGCAAAGTTAATGTTTGTTTTCAAGTAATGGTTGTGGATTCTTCTATACATTATTCTGTATGTGAAATTTGTAAGAAGTAAGCTTAGAAACTATGATATTGCAATTTTGAAAAATAAGTAAAATTGCATTGCACATATTTAAATAGCATTATTGATGTGCGTTTTCTTTTCTTTTCTCTTTAAATATTGCACTGCACATACTTAGATACTATTAGCGATGTGCGTTTTATGTTTTTTCTCTTTTCCCTGCCGGTTGTATTGTGGTCTATGGCCAAAGTGCAATAAACCAGTTCAGTGTTCAGTGTTCTCTCTCTCTCTCTCTCTCTCTCTCTCTCTCTCTCTCTCTCTTTCTCTCAGCCCTTCTTCTATCTTGTTCTGATAGGATATTAACAGCTATCTGACTGCAGTAATTGTAATGTGTGGAGATACTATACTATTATCATGTGTATTGATTGTTGATAGTGAGCTTTATTCCAATTTTGTTATCTGATGGATTGCTACGAGTTAATAATGGCTGTTGATCTTGTTTGTTCACTTTCTCTTCATAAGGGGTCTTGGCCTTGTCTGTTCGCCCGTCCGTGCGTACGTGCGTGCGCGCGCGTCAAGTGCGTGCGTGCGTGTGGCAGTCCGTTTGGCGCATTTTCTTGAAAACCATTCACTCTATTTCAATCAATGTTGGCATACATGATCCAGTGTACATTAGCTATCGACCAATTGTTGTAGTTTTCTTCCAAGGTCAAGGTCATGCAGGTAACAGGGTTTAAACATCAAAACACCCAATCCTCAATATATGGCCAAGTTTTCAACGTATTTCAATGCAGTTTTTCCCCCCAGAACGTTTTCCCAAAGTACTATGATGGACGTCGCTACAAAAACTTTTAAAGTCAACTCCAGGGCACAGAAATCCTTCATCCCCAGATCCATCCACCTCCTAAACTCATGATCCTTTTAGGTTTAAATGTGTGTTCATCGTGTTAAAAGAAACTATGCATGCTTATCCTTAGACGTGTATGTATCCACATATAATGTGTATCTTTAAGTGTGTATTATGTGTAACTTTTGCTCCTATTCATGCATGCTGAATGTCGATGTCTTTGTTATTCTGGCACCTGAACAACATTTCTCCTTGGGAGATAATAAAGTGAATTTGATTTGATTTGATTTGATTTGAAGATTAAATTTGTCTGTCCGTCCATGGGTCCGTCCATGCGTGCGTGTGAATTATGGGGATTCAAACCGCAAATCTCTACCTTCTGAACCGCTGGATAGAATTGCTTCAAATTTGGTGTGGTGGTGCATCTACTCACAAATAGATTTAAAAAACAACAACCTGTTCCTATGCTGACCATTGACCTTGATGCTTGACCTTGAAAACATAAATATATTCTTCTGCCCTTAGCTTTCGCATCGTTAGACTTAGGATGTTCAAGCTTGGTATGTCGGTGCATTGCCTTATGATTATTATAAAGATTGGGTACCGGTTAAGGTCAAGTTAAGGTCACCAGGATATCGTTTTTCTTTTGGTTTCTTATTTCTTTTTTGGGTCTTTTTGGTCATAAATTTTGTTCTTTGCCCAGTGACTTTTGGGTGCTGATGGAGCTCAAGGTCAAGGTCAACACGTTTGTAGTTTTTCTATGGGATCATATTCTATAAGCACTTTTCTACTACCACACTTTCTTGACACATTTACAAACTTCTTTAACATTGGCTTATGGCGATTCCGATTATTTCATGTCTGTCAAGGTCAAGGTCAAGTCGCGAGGGGACTTTGCTGCCGCTCGGCGACACACTTGTATTTTTTTTTATTATGATTTTTTTGTTTTTACTCACAGACGGTTCGGCGTGGCGGTCAGTGTGTGCGGTTGGGCCGAGGTCGAGGGCGGAGGTCGCGGTTCCGGCCGTGGGCGTGCCAGGCGGGAATCCATCTGGACATCAGCCCTCCCTGCCAGAGGATCATGGGCAGCCGACCAGGGCGGCGTGGACGAGGCTAAGACATCGTGCGCACCACCACACAATGCCTTATGTAGTCATTCTCAAGGAAAAAACAACAACAATTAAGGAAACACGTGCATCGCGTCTTTATGTTGTACACTATCTATTATGTGATTTTTTAGAAAAACAAACAAACTATTTTTGACAGGAAAAAGATCGCTGACATCACTCACTGTTACTGTTCAGAAACCCCGTAGGGGACGTAGAAAAATCTAAACGAAGAACATTTAGGGGATCATCATGCGATATAAGCATCGAGTTTTACTCTGTTCATGATGGGATAGATGTGAATGTTTACGACACCACCACCCCCTAACAGACACATAATGGGACATTAGTAGATATAAAGATGGTGGGAACTATCCTGGAGGCAATGCCCGGAGGCGGCGCAACACCAGCAAAGTCCCGAATATTTAACAATACCGATTATCCAATTAAGTATGGCCTTTTAAGAAATCCCATTGCAATACAGTACAGAACAAAAGAATGGAAGAAAAGTGGGAACGTGTGAAATACCTCTATAAGTTTTACACCGTTAGAGACGCGACGTTTAATTAAACAATGAAACGACCACTGTCATTGGTCGCGTGGAATTGCTTTATTAAATGTAGCAAATCTCTTTTGAAATTAATGTGTAACAAATATTTCTTTTTCTATTTTTTTGGATGTTAACAAAAAGAAAATATTGCCGTTCTTGGATACTTGTATCAATGCTTTCTGACAATAAAGTAGGCCTACTAAACACTACATCTAAGAATGAATTGTCAACCATTTGTTAATTCAATAGATAATCTTCTATTTTATTCCATTCCCTGTATGCGTTCTCTTTGTATATATCAAAACATATTTAGCACAATGTTCAGAGATGACTGTTAAAAAGATAATTCTGGAACTCATCAATCGTTTCCTTATATATTCTTTAATTCGTTGGGACAAAAAGGGTAGAATGGGGAAAACTCACCCGGGTTTGGGTTTGGTGATCAAGGTAGAAAGTAGAAGAAGCAAGCTTTCCGCTCGTAGAGCTTTCATCAGACTTTAATTCGTTGCAATTTGATAAACTTCTTTATGGTTAATTATTTCTTGATCATGCCTTGTTCAACGTGCTTGTCGTTTGGAAAAGAAGGACAGTCAGATTAGGCAATTTGTGAAATTGCTTATAAATGTATTTTCTACCTCCAAATATAAGAAGTGTTGAAAAAAACATACTTGTTATGCAATTTCAGCAAAATTCTATAAATACTAGTTAGAAGCTCATGACTGATTTCTCAGTTTGTTTTATATTTACAAAATTCACATGCGACTTTTCACAACAAAGTCAACAAGGGAAGTGTCAACCTAACTCACCAAACTAAGTTACTGGGATGAAATATCAATAGTATCAACGTCTAGCTGTTTCTTGACCTGCGTTCTTCTAAACCTTTCCAAACATGTGATGTTTAAGCGATGAATTATTTGTTAGCCAATTACAAACATACCTCAATGACCTACAATAGAGCTGATGGAGTATAAAGATGTTTTCGTGTGCTTAGGTAGTTCAAAATGGAACTGTATGCATAGGCATCTCATCGTCTAAGCTTTTTAAATGTTTAAAAAAGGCCAGCAACCCGAGCTGCATGAGAGCTACCCGTGTATCGAAGTGGGAAATTAATAAAGTTCCTGAACATTTCTTCTTCTTCTGCGTTCCTGGGCCATAAGGCCACAACGGGTACGTATGTGTCCGTTTTCCAGCTTTCACTGGTGTCCTCGCTGCATTCAACCGACACATTCTGATTTCGGAGGAGCTCAAAGGAGAAATTAAGTATATATAAGATTTTTGGGGGAAAAAAGGCAGGAGAATGGGCCAGAAGTCAGAAAGATAGTAGATGACACAAAGCAAGGAAAAAGGCAGAGTCAACGAGAGAGTTTATGTTCACTTCGTCTTATTTGTAAAGTTTCCATTTTAGACTGAAGCCTACATTTAGTTTTGCCTTATTAAATGTATCAAAAGGAATGGAATGAAGTATTTTTAAATAATAAAAAAGGCCCTTCAAGAATGCATCTTTGTTATCGATGATGTTTTTGTGCGAGTTTTGCATGCTGACAGTTTAGCTTTGTTAGCCTTCCGTTTCACAGAGTAGACATGCATGGGGAAGGAGATATTGCGATGTTTTGCTACAGCTTGTTCTATGTTTGTTTCTCTCCCTGCCTGTCCCAATATTACGTTGTGAAATATTACTCCAAATGTGGTAAAATGAATTATGTAGAATAGGCTATATGTATGATTGCCTGTGGGCGGGGAAATGATATGGAGGGAGGGGTGGGGTGGGGTGGGATGGCAATGCGGGCTTGCTTTATCGCCTTAGATGGTAACAGCCTTCGTAACAGCCTTCGTTTTCTTGATTTGTTGTATATTTTTGGCAGAAAAAAGATTAAGGTTTTGATATTTGTTTTGGTCTACAGAATTTCACCTATCAATAGGGTAAGACGGGGTAAAAAGCCCATGGCCGGGTAAAAAGCCCATGCCAATTATCTCATGAAATAAAGACATTTTCAGTCAAATTTGCCCATGAGACGAATGCTAAATATTAACACTCGTCTCATGGGCAAAATGTGACTGAAATTTTCTTCATTCCATGAGATAATTGACATGAGCTTCTTACCCGCCCATGGGCTTTTTACCCCGTCTTACCCTATTATGCTTTAAAAAAAAAAATATATACACTGTGTACGTATTTCATGTTTGCTTTGACCAAGCGGCTGTTATTATGATCAATCCTTCTTATATTATGATTAGCGGCATCGGAGGGGAAAATGAGAAGTGAATGAAATAGGAGAAACTACATATCGGGTCTGCTCAATTTGATAGTTGTCGGTTGCCTGGTGATTGATCTGCTTCGCTACTTGGTTGCCTACTGGTGTGCACGTGGCTCAAACATGAACTTTGTATTGATTTGTTTTCGATATATATGAAATTAAAATGTCATTGCAAAAAAAACCCTCTTGTCTGTGTTTATTAGCAAAACAACTGAGCAGAAAGTTTCTTTTTCTTTTCTTCGTAAATGTTAGTGTTTAGACTTTTCACGTCCTAGCTGTTTGTTTGTACTTCCATTCAGTTTGTGCCATCCACAAATGCAGGGCTACATCTGAACAAAGATTTATGTTCCGCCTACACACACACACACACACACACACACACACACACACACACACAAACACACGCGCGCGTGCATGCACGCACGCACGCACGCACGCACGCACGCACGCACACACGCACGCACGCACGTACACGCACGCACACACACACACACACACACACACACGCACACACACACACACACTCCTAAATCCTCCTTTAACAAAAACAAAACAAAATACCCCCCCCCCCCCCCACACACACACACACACACCTTCCTCCAAAACAATCATTGATATCCGTTCATTACTTTATACAGAAAGATTAGAAAAAAAGATGTTTAAACTCAAGTATCCAAACTCAATGACAATTGAGATTAACAGGAAGGGCACAATTTAACAACACTTAAACAAACATTCATCGAAATTCATTCATAACGTTTTTGGCTAACGTTACCCAGACACGCGGAAAAATCCCCTGTACCAGGTTCGAACTCGGGTTTACTTGACACGAGGGAAACGCGCTGCCACTGTGCCACTCTACATTATGAATGAATTCGGGTCATTGTTCAGAAACTCTCATTTTTGTCCACGGCACCTTCAATATTTTAGCCCAGTCGTAAACTGTGACCAAGTAAAAAAAAAAAGGCCCTCTTGCATAACAGAATCCCTAAGTTCTAAGGTCAAGTCGGCGAGTTTACCTGGTACATATTGTTCAGGAAGCATGCAGAAAACACACACGCATGCACATACACACACGCATGCATACACACGTGTGTGTTTGTTTGTTTGTTTGTATGTGTGTGTGTGTGTGTGCGCCCGCGCGCGCGTGTGTCCTAATGTATATATATACGAACAAAAATATCAACTATGCATTATTCTATTCTCTCTATTCTTCCTCTAATAATGAGCAAGCGCGCGCGCGCAACTGTGTGCGCGAGAAGGAAAAAAGTGTATCTTGCTACTTGAGGTTGTTTACTGAGCAACACTTGGATGGCGTACTTGAACTTGTTTCTTTCTCACGTGACACCTGTTGATTAAGTGGGGAATACGTACACCGCACTTGTTTCACCTCCCCTGGAAACGCAAAAAGATATTTTCTTTATTTTGGGTTTCTGTAGATATGTCATAGAAGACACTTTTCAATGTGAGTGCACAACCCTGAACAGTGGGGAATACGTACACCGCACTTGTTTCACCTCCCCTGGAAACGCAAAAAGATATTTTCGTTATTTTGGGTTTCTGTAGATATGTCATAGAAGACACTTTTCAATGTGAGTGCACAACCCTGAACAGTGGGGAATACGTACACCGCACTTGTTTCACCTCCCCTGGAAACGCAAAAAGATATTTTCTTTATTTTGGGTTTCTGTAGATATGTCACGGAAGACACTTTTCAATGTGAGTGCACAACCCTGAACAGTGGGGAATACGTACACCGTACTTGTTTCACCTCCCCTGGAAACGCAAAAAGATATTTTCGTTATTTTGGGTTTCTGTAGATATGTCACGGAAGACACTTTTCAATGTGAGTGCACAACCCTGAACAGTGGGGAATACGTACACCGTTGTTTCACCTCCCCTGGAAACGCAAAAAGATATTTTCGTTATTTTGGGTTTCTGTAGATATGTCACGGAAGACACTTTTCAATGCGAGTGCAAAACCCTGAACAGCGCAAGGCCTTCTAGGAATAAAAGAAGAACAAAAGTCCAGATACACTATTACATTCATTTTAAATTAATCGATTAATATCTGTATTGATAAAAATTCGGGACTTTCCTGGTGTTGCACTGCCTCCGGGCATTGCCTCCAGGATCGTTCCCACCATTTTTATATCTACTAAATGTCCCATATATGTGTCTGTTCCAGACCGGAGGACGTTAAACAGATTTTTTCTTCTGGGTACGGTATTACACATTTGTATATATTGTTACAAAATCGGGACTTTCCTGGTGTTGCACTGCCTCCGGGCATTGCCTCCAGGATCGTTCCCACCATCTTTACATCTACTAATGTCCCATATATGTGTCTGTTCCAGACCGGAGGACGTTAAGCAGAATTTCATCCAGGTACGGTATTAATGAGTGCGTCTTAAACTGTTAATACGGGTAGTAGCATATAAACAGAAGAAACTGCCAAATACGATTGGCTGCTTATGCTAATTTACATGCTTTCTACCCGTGTTATCTGTTTAAAACGCATTCATGATTACCACGCCTGGTCTGTTTCAGGTGAACCAAACAGAAATAGAAATGTGCCACCTGGTTTTTTCAGCGTGTCTGTCCAAACGATTTTGGAACCACAGTGGGTAAATTAAGTGAAGTTAACGAAACTTTGAGAATGGGAATGCGATAAGAGTCACACGTGTGCTTGCGAATCTTTGCTGCAGGTGAAAATATCAAAGATAAGTTAATTATAGAAAAAACAAGTGTCTATCAAGATCACAAACTAAATAAATAAGTGATGAAGAAAAGATTTGGGAAGAAATACAGAATAATGACCAGTAGACAAACCAATCAGTTTTTGTTATACAATGGCACATTCATAGGGGTGGGAGGTGGGGATGGAGGCTACAATAGGCGGGGAAGAAGGGGCAGACTGAGATTGAAAGGTGAACATTTGGTCCTTGAGTCAAAATAAAGACCGTTTAACCTTGAAAGCATGTACTTCCCGCCCCCTCTCTCTCTCTCTCTCTCTCTCTCTCTCTCTCTCTCTCTCTCTCTCTCTCTCTCTCTCTCTCTCTCTCTCTCTCTCTCTCTCTCTCTCTCTCTCTCTCTCAATTACTTCCCTTTTTGTTGTTGGCATGTTTATTCTATTTCATGAACGTGTAGCCATTGTATACATGTCGGTGGCCTTACAATTAAAATTTTCAGAGTTTCAGAGTTTCTCCCTCTTTCTCTGTCACCTTACACCCTCCACAGACTTATGCTTCCCCCCTCCAATGTCATCCTTCCAAGAATGAACAAAGTCCTAAGTTGAGCAGACGATGAGCTACCTGGGAGGTAGGCTTCAGCAACAGCAACCGACCTCCGTTGCGGTGTCTTAGACAATTAGATGTACGTTTTTGTCTTTCTTTGTCTTTAAACTATATTTTTTTCCCCCATACCGTCTGCAAACAAGACAATTCAGACTGTCGGAACTTTTGTATTCCTTTGTGGGTTTTTAAACAGCCTCTATCAAGGGGGAAAAACCTTGTAATTGGAAGAAACGAAAAACAAACCTGCTGGGGGTTTAAGAGCAACGTTGCTACAGTGTAGCGCTCGGTAGCGCTTTGCTGGAAAAACCCAGCATTGCAACTATTTATTGACATTGCTGCAAGCGGCTAAAAATGGCACATATTGTGATAGGATTTTAAGGTTCGAATGAGTAGGATTGATCAAGGATTACATTTTGACAGAGTGTGAGTTTTTGATCAAGTAGAATATTTGTTCTTCTTTTATCCAATCGAGTCCAGAGCCATTTCCAGAGGTGTAGAGTGACACAGAGGTAACGCGTTCGCTTTGTGTCAAGTAAACCCGAGCTCGAACATGGGTACAGGTCTTTTTTCCTCTCACTTTGCACTAGACCTTACGGTCTGAACGTGGAGTCTTTCGGATGAGACGATAAATCGAGGTCATGTGTGCCTATGCACTTAGCACACGTTAATCCCAGTGGCAACGAAAAAGTTGTCATTTGGTCAAAATTTACCCCCCCCCCTTTCCTTCCTCATCAGTCACACACAAATCGCATGCAAAAGAAACAAAAACAAAAACAAATTGGGTGGCGCGCCTCTGGCTGCGACGCGCTCTCCAGGTGGGAGCAACCCGAATTTCACAGAGACGCCTCTGTGACTATAAAGTACCTAATTGCAGTGTTATCGTCGCCAATGTAAGACAAAAAAAGGACGAGAATGGGCTACAAAGACACTCCAGTAAGACATGGACAATGGAGGGTCTTCAGAGAAGACGCCTTCCTTTAAATAAGATTCTCTCTCTTATTAAGCCTACTCTTATCATTACTTGTTGTGTAGTCATGATAAGAAAAGAAAACAACAAACAAACAAACAAAACAACAACAACAACAAAAAGAAACACACAAATCGAAAGCAGTTGAGTTATTTTACTTTTGACAAAGTTCAGTACCGTAATTTTTGGCCAATAAAACAAGATTTTGTTTGTTCGGCTTTTGCCGCTGCCCCTTATAACTGAGAGCGCCTTATCGGAAAATGTTAAGCGTTGTTTTGGCAGAGCGCTTTGGCATGGGCAGGCAAAGAAGGCTGCATGGTGGTTAAAGAACCACCGGTTGGATACAAAGGTACTTGCGTGGAGGGCTGCTGAGCTGAGTCACCGCAGCTGGCGGTAGACTACGTCTCGCTGCGTTGAAAAGACACTTCTACCTGTCGGTGTGTGTGTTTTTTCCACATCAATCTACCAGGGTGGCGGTGCCTGGCCTTGTTTCCGCGCGTGCTTGTGTGTCTGACCTTGAATTGCTGTCACTGGGATGGAAAATGTTCCGTTAATTAGGCCTAATGGCAACACGGTACAGGGGCATAATGCAACTTAGTATAGTGTTGATGTCATGCGCGCGTACACACACACATACACACACGCGCGCGCGCGCACGCAGGCAGGCAGGCACGCACGCACGCACACACACACACATAGACACACACACACATACAAATACACACAGATAGACAGACAGACAGACAGACAGACAGACACACACACACACACACACACACACACACACACACACACACACACACACACACACACACACACACATATGAACGTGGAGTCTTAGTACAAAGGTAAGTCTTTCGGATGAGACGAGGTCCCGTGTGCCCATACACTTAGCACACGTTAAACCCAGTGGCAACCAAAAAGTTGTCATTTGATCAACATTTATATGATATTTATAGAGCGCGTTTCTTGCTACGAACTCATTGCGCTTTCAACCATCTTTCATACTAACTCGTTCACCCAACAGTACACTATTTATCCCCCCCCCCCTTTTCCTTCCCCATCAGTCACACAAAAATCACAAGCCAAAAAAAAAGGGTGGCGTGCCTCACACAGACGCCTCTGTGACTATAAAGTATCAAATACCAATAACAATACTCTCTCTCTCTCTCTCTCTCTCTCTCTCTCTCTCTCTCTCTCTCTCTCTCTCTCTCTCTCTCTCTCTCTCTCTCTCTCTCTCTCTCTCTCTCTCTCTCTCTCTCTCTCTCCTTTTCACACACACACACACACACACACACACACACACACACACACATACACACACACACACCAGTGCACAACCATTGCAATCCAAAGCCTGTTGCCACGACATCTTACAACATGTTTAAATTTTTTTCTTGTTTGTCTATCTGTCCATTGCTACACACATAACTCGATGCCTATACACTTCCATCTAGTTATATTTGCCTTTGTATATGTTACAGTAAATTCACAAAACTAGTTAAAAAGTTCAGTAAATTTGCAAATTTCCTGTTTCACTCAGGGATTTTACAAATTTCCTAAAACATTTCAGGAAATTTGCAAATTTCCTGATTTGCTTGCCTGCACTTGGTTCTCAAATTTACTGAAGATGGGAAGACCCGTAAATTTGGAAATTTACTTGACTTCCAAATCAGGAAATTTCCTGAAATGTTTAGGAAATTTGCAAAACCCCTGAGCGAAACAGGACATTTTCTGAAAATGTCCTGAATTTTGCATGCATTTGTTTATCAAATGTATTGAAGATTCTTAGTGAAAGGAATATGTACGAATTAAAATTAATGTTAGTGGAGGATTAATATATCACTTAATCATTTTTCTTTAAATTCAATTGAGGAGTTATTCGAAGCACGTTTTTTCTTTAGATACAAGAATGATTAAAAATTGTTCGTTCAATTTCTTTTTAAAAACGTTTTTGCTTACCATTTTTATTAAGATTGATGTTAAAGTTGTGAACCGATTCTGATCACATTTTGTGAACAATTGGGATGCCATTTTAGAAATCGTAATGCATGTTTTGGTTTTTAGCCTTGATGTTTTTAGAACTAAGCTGTTATTTATTTTGATTTACTGTTTATTTACTGGTCGTTAAAAAGATTTGCTGTAGAATATTCAAACATATTTTATTTTTCTATTTTTCTTATTTTTTGTAGTTTCCATAGTTGCACACCCCTATAACCATACATATTCTTGATAAACATCATCCAAAGGGTGCAGTGGAAGACACGTTGAATGAGTCAATAATAGAGCAAACGCGAAGTGAAGCAAGCGTGCATATGCACTAGTGTAATGTGTGCCTTTACTATAAAACAAACCTGCAAGGTGTACAATAAACACACACAGTCCATCTGGAAAAGATTCAGTGACTGGGGAGGCAGTCAGAAAGAGAGAGAGAGAGAGAGAGAGAGAGAGAGAGAGAGAGAGAGAGAGAGAGAGAGAGAGAGAGAGAGAGAGAGAGAGAGAGAGAGAGAGAGAGAGAGATAATGTCAAACATTCTCTCAAGCGAAGGGTATTTGATTGCCACAGCATTGCAAAAAGAAAACTGTCATGTCATGTTGGATTCCTTCTGAAAATGGAGTCAGATAACTAAAAGATTGGGGGGGGGGGGGGGGGGTCAAAAGATACTCCCCCCCCCCCAATATTTTCATGGGGGGCCAGTGCTCCCTCCCCCCTGCTTCCGACACCCCTGGACTGTGTGCAAAACTTTCGCTTATCCATCTTGGAGATGGGTAAGGGATGCCAGACACACGTTTCAGGTATCCGAAGCTTCGCTTATCCGTCGTTTCACTTATCCGTCGGGACGTTAGTCTTCCAAAGAAGAGCTTTGGCCGGGAAATGAAGATTGCTTTCAGGTAAGTTTGGCGGAACCGACTTTCAGGTAAACGTATAATTATCCACTGTACCAAAGTATCTTTCCCAAGGACTCAACGCTGAGGCGAAAGGTATTGGAACCTGCGGGGCAGCTGATTTATCCACAAGGCCGTGGTTTGTGGAAAATTAGAAAGAAAGAAGGACAAAAAGAAAGAAATAAAGAAGGAAAGAAAGACGGAAAGAAAGAAAGAAAGAAAGAAACAAAGTCTCGCTTTTCAAGAATTAAAAAAAACCCCAAGTTCTTCAGGTTTTTCTTTCCTTCTGAAGTGGTGATGATGAAACCAACAGCTTATCTGAGCTGTCAAAATAGCTGCTGCTTCCTGCTGGAGCCCGCGGAGACACTGTCTGGCGAATAGAAGATTACCGTCTGGAACCCACCTACCACCCACAGTCTGTCTGTCTGGCCGGGTTGTTTTGTCTG